>OX422208.1:811306019-812506019 GCA_949130495.1 Sambucus nigra
ACTCCTAAAAAATGACGAAGAATGGATGTGAAATGAAGAAGTTGTGAAGACTAGAAGATGTTTGGGATTCAAATTGCAAAAACTGGAAACTTGGCTGAGCAAAATATTTATAAACCAACCAGCACGTATTATTACCAAATCAATGGATTGGCATGATGGTGAAGTTGCCAAGACAGGTGGGAGGAGGTCTCAGGTTCGACCCCCAACCCCTTTAACGTTTTGGTAAAAGGCACTCAACAAAAAGGGTGCCACGTGGTGCATAGCCATTGGTAGTTTCCAAGGGATTGTTCCATTATCCCCCAGTAGTGTCTCCTTGTCCCTCTAGCTCTAATAATCTAATCATTGGCCAAAAATTCAAGTCTCCCACTCATATCCAATAAACTCATTTTTTCAAAAAATTAAAGTATTTTAAGACCTTGTGTCTTCTATAAACTAAAAAAAATCATGGCTTACAAGGTATAAAGGAGATGGTATCTAAATCGAATTGATTTTATTCGTGCCAATCAACCAAAATACTTCACCCCTTGTTCTATTATATTTTAGGTTTTTGAAATGGAATAATGTAGAAAGTTCAGTTAAGGCTTAATGTTAGGTTTTCAAATGTTGGCATAATCTCATTTCTCGAGTTTCATTAAGTTTATTCGTGCCTCAATAAGACTTACTAAGACTTATAGTGCTTAAGATTCACAATTTCGAATTGTTGGTTTTAATGTTTGAACAAAACAAAGAATTTGAGATCAATAACGAATTTATCACTGATTGAAAGTTTCAGTTATTTTAACTTAAATTGATGTACTCAAAGGTGTTCTTGGTGTCATAGTAAGAAATGATAGTGGTTAATGGATTGTGGGATTCCTGTTTAGAGCTAGTAGGATGACTTTCCCTCTCAAGGCTGAGCTTGAGGGTGTTTCCTATGGCCTAAATCTAGCCCTTGAGAGAGGACGACATAATGTTAAAATTGAAACGGACTCTAAGCTAGTGGTTTCCCTGTCAATAATGAAGAATATTCCAACCATACATAGGTTAACACCATTGAAGATAGCAGACATTTAATAAATATAACGAGGAATGAAGTTGTTCACGTATTCTAAATAGAGAACTGATGTGCCGAATAGCTCACCAAGAAGGTGTGACATCCCGCATATTCTAATATCGGTTCATCAGGCCTTTTAGGAATCAACTATGATTTCATTCTTAGCAGCATTGTTGTACATTTAATTACACTAGTAACTTATTAAGTTCGGTTTCATTTCAACCATTAACCATTTTTTCAATTAAATATAACCATCATAAGTACGCACCAACAAAAAGAATAATGAAAATGAAAAGAGAATAATTGTTGATAAATAAATTGAATAATTTTTCGATGGCCACAAATAATTCCAATACACATATGCAGCATAGAAAATAATAGGAAATATTTGTCTTAAAGGAAATGTCCTAACAATATATGGGAAACATGCCCAAATGGAAAATACTGAAATACTAGATCATATTTAGATAGAAGGAAGTGACGAGGCTACAATCAAATTTCATCGAATTTACAGCTACTGCATGCAACAGCATGATGGACATACTAACCCTGCGATCCCTACTATTGAGAACCAGAGGTTTGGAAAATAATTTGACAACGGTTCAAAGCCCAAAGCATTTGAAAAATATTTGCAAGTAGTTAAATTATCTAAATGTAAAAGTGCAATGTATTACCTTTATATATAACTTTCAGTCGCACTCACATGAGACTTTTACTCACCTCTCATCTACAGTGCACACCTAACGCATTTACTGTATTATTCTAATCATGCAACCGAGCCCATCGAGGATAATAACATCTAACATAGCAAAACCCGCTAATAATAACTATTAGCTAATATGCACTACCTTCACTAGGTATATCTTCATGAATGTTACACAGCTACGCACATGTTAAAATTAAATACTCACACAATTATCTGATATACATATATATGACTCACTATATACATATATCCAACATCACCAGAGTAGGACCTCATGTATGAATACCCTCATGTGCTATCAGGCTCCAGGCATATATCGTAACACAAATGGGCCACCGGGTCGGAATCTCACCACTGAACTAAAAACGTAAACACAAACAATGGAGGCGGTCATAAACATACATCTGGCGATCACAATCATTCCACATCGCTTCTAATAGGTCTCTAAACCAATACTTATCCTCACGCACGGATAGTGGTCATGCAACAGTACTATAACCAGGGGAAATAACCAAACAATTTTCTCATGCAAAGGTTGTCCAGACACGATACGCCGAACATGGGTCTTGCCAACAATTTATACCATTCTCGGCACAATGTAATATAAACACTATTATTTTGAAGGTTGATGCTTTAAAACTTTATAAATATCTCACCGATAAGAATTTAAACTCAACTAAACAAACTAAAATATTAAATTTAGCAGCAAGTAAATATTACAGCTCCAGTATAATGTAAGTAAATAAATAAAACTTGGGCTTATTCCCTTACAAATTTTTCTAAATGAAATATCAAAAATATGATAGAAAAGTACCTAGGCTAGAATCAAAATTCGGGAAATTTGTTAAGCACCGAGAGGACATAAGGATGGTGTAGCAACAGTCCTGTTATCCCTGTCTAGAGTTAAACTAGGGGAAAGACATTTATAATTTGGGTCAGAGCCCGAGGTGTGCAAGAATTAACTTATTTAATTTACGATACAATAATAGAGTTAATTCACAATAATTATCCCCCCTTCGTCACTCACATGCATGTAACGCCTCACCCCTTATCTAAGTGTGACATGTCTCGCATCCCAAAAGTCCCCATATGATTACTACGACTACGTGTCAATTTTAAATGAAATGGCTAAATGATTGTACTGTAACGACTACATTTAATTACCAATTTCCAAGTCACATAATTTCCACAAAATAAGAATAAATACCAATTATGCAATAAAGGATCACAATTTTTACTTATGTCCACATTCATAGACATTTAAATTTATTTCCATAGTATCCGGGAATTTATAATATATGTCCTTCCATATACGTGACACACAAGGGAATCTACCATTGGTGTCTAATTCTTGTTCTATCAGAGAGTCTGAAGGAATCCTTTATCCTAAGCGGACACCATAAATCACACACAAGTTGGGGGTGGTCCCTATGCAGGACACCTGTACATGGCCCATACCCAGCGGTGATATAGGAATGGTCAGCTCCAACCCTACCCCTCAAGGGTGGAGCCTCCACGTAGTTCCTATATGGCCTACACAACGTCGTGGACTAAAGTTTCATATTTAGATTCCCAAATGAATTCGCTAGTTGAGAAATGAATTTGGTTAGGATTTGGAGAAGATTTGGAACGCTAAAAAAAGTCTTAAATGGGTAATAACCTTGATGGGAAATTGGTTACGCAGTATAGTTGTAAATTTTTGGATTTTTATGTGGTTAATTTGGTACTGGGTGTTTTATGACTGTTAAGGGTTTCGTATAAAGGCCTATTGGATTTAAGGAAAACTATTTTAAGAATAACATGAACGAAGAAGAAAATGTGGGGAAGGATGAGAGGTCGTTCAAATGACCTGGCATGTCATTTGAACGACATGTGATGTCGCGCGAACGACGATGGCTCTCATTCGAGCCACACTTTGGGGTGTTTGGCTCACGCGCTTGACGATTGGTTGCCTTGCTAAATCAAATTTCGGACTGTATAGGGTACACTGTATTGGGCATTAACGGAAGTAATTGGTGAAACATTTATATGCTACTCTTAATTAATAAAAAATTACAAATAACTAAATTATTACTTAATCATTACTTGGCCCTATTTCCGATGCGTCTTATAAAAAGGGCGGTAAAAACTTCGATCATTTTTCACCACTTACTTCTGATTCTGCTATTGTGTTTTTTTCTTTCGTGCGATCATTTTCTTTTCTGTCTACAGTTCTTGCTGAATCCTTAAATCTTTGTAAGAATATTTCTTCTCTTTTTCTATGTCTTCTTCATCATGGTTTACTCTATTGAGTCTCTTGATAAGTTCAGAGCCGATTTTAACATTCCATCTTGGGTTGTGTTAGAAAATCCCACTTTTCACACTATTTTTCCTCTCTTGTTGAGGGTCATTGGTTCCCCTCTATCTTTGTTGCTGAATGTGGCTTCACATTCCCTCCTAATCCTTTATGTTTATAGTTTTGTCAATATTTTGACATTGTACCTGCAAGAGTGGATCCTAACACATGGAGAGTTGTTAATGTAGTTTATAAGTTAAATCAAATTCATGTTTTGTTATAAGTGGGTAACTAGTGAAACCACATTTTATTTGAAAACTAGGACTGTTAGTAAAGCTTTGGTAGTTAATCTCCCCGATTCTAATAGGGACTATTTTGATCATGGGTTACGTGTAAAAAATTGGCAACACGCCCCTTTCGTTGGCAATGATAAATACAAAGGACCTACATGTCCTCTCTTTGGCAACGGAATAGGTTGTTTTATGTTTTAGTAAATCTGCCCTGTTTATATTTGATAAAATGCCATACTGACTCTTGTTTTATAAATTGTTTTGTAGTTGAGCAAAAAATAAAGTGCCCCAAAGAGAGCAAAGTAATTTTGAAGGAGGTGAAGTTTATCGAGAATCTTCATAAGGTAGTTACTGAGGAGCACGTGAGGTCTGCTTTTTATCTGCTCTAGTATATTTCCTATTTTATTACCAGAACCGCTGCCTTTCCTGCTCTGGTGACTGATCTTTATACAGAGTCTGTTGTTTATTCTGATACCCCTCTGTCAGAAGTTATGAAGAAGAGGAAGTTTCCTGATCTCTGCGGTGGTGTCACTTTTGGTTTCCAATCATCTACTGGGGGAGTTAAGAATAAAATAGGGGATGTTATGAAGCCTCTAGCTCCTAAAAATCCGATCCCCAAAGATCCAGCCCCCAAAGAACTGGCTTCTAAGGGTGTAGCTACCAAAGAGGTTTATGTTCCTATGAAGAGACTTAGGAGATGGCCTGCAGAGAAGTAAGTTGATCAAGTGACCGAACAACTACCCTTGGTCGATTTGCCCTCATTTGATATTGTTCCTCCAATATCCCTTACTCTTGGTTTCTCCAGGAGATTGATCAAGTCTGGTACTCTTCCAGACCATGGGGGTGGATGCCAAGCTCCTCAGAACAAAGGTTTCTGAATTGGCCACTCTGAACCTTGCATCAGTAAGTAATTTCCCTATTCTTAGTTTGGTTGTCTTTTAGATTTCTCACATACTATTTTTTTTATCTTCATCTTTGGAAGTTCTTGGTACACTATAATAACATGATGGAGAAGGATGAGGCAATTAAGGCTTCTTCGCCTTGGAATGAGGTGGAGGAGGTCTTTTTTGGTTTAAAGAAGTCTCTATTCAACTCTCAGCAAGCCTTGGAGACTGAGAGGGATGCTTGGGAAGAGAAATTAAAGGCAATTGAACTGGAACGTCAAACCTTTGATTCAAATTCCCATGAAGCTGAGCACAGGTCCAAGGAGGTTGGGCTCCAAAAAGATGAAGTTGTGACCCAAAAAGAGGAAGCTGAGCACAGGGCTAAGGAGGTTGTGCGGCAGAAAGAGGAAGTTGAGCGTAAGAAAGAGGAAGCTAAGAGAAAAAAATAGGAAGCTGAGTGCAGGGAAAAGGATGCTGAAGAGCTTGTGTCCTCGACTAGAGCCAAGAGAAAGTCTGTTGTGAAGGCTTAATTTAGTGCTGGTTAGGACAAGGGATAGAACAAGGCCATTTTTATTTCCACTGCTCAGATTGAGTATGTGAAGCTAAAATGTTTCAGAGATGGTTGGGTTACTTCCCTTCAGGAGTTAAATAGAAATGGACAATCTGAACTTTTTCAAAGGTACCTTCATGGGCCTCTTCCTGTCATTAAGGAAGAGGTTGCAGATGAAGCTGCTTCTGATGAGTCTTCAGTTGTGGTTGAATCTGTTGCCAAATAACCTGAAGTACATGAGTCTTATATTCCTCCTGCTGAGAAAACTGAGGAACTTCAGCCAGCAGGCCCTTCTTATGATCAGAGAAAGAAGGTTGAAAATGATAGGGAGAATGTGTAATGTTATTTGATGTTTTTCTCTTTTATTTTTATTATTTTCTTTTTCCTTTGTTTTTATTGTACATGAACTCGTTATTATCAATAAAAGAACTTTTTACTCCTTTCACTTATCTTTTGTTGATTGCATCTGTTTTCCATACTTGTTGTTGATCGGTGGTTATCTCTTGTTGCTAGTTTATTGTGAAGATGGAACAACTGTCTTCCCATGACACCGAGATACTAAGGAAATGCATTGATTTTTTCAAAGATTGTCATATGGACTTGTCCGATGAATAATTTACCCAGTTCCTCGGTGATGAGGCTTAAGAGCAAGTTAGAGAATATTACAAATATTTTAAGTACTTACTTGATTGGTCGATACCAAATAATGTTACCTATTATGATATGATATAATAACTTTAAGAACAGTATAATGAATCCACTACGCAGCTACATCAGAGCTATGAGTATAAGTTTTAAAGTTTGAGTGAAGGTCGAGGCTTTGATAAGTTTGACTCCATGTATAATAAGAAGGAAGCTTTCCTTAAAGTTAAAATTGAGGAAACTAGGACCATCTCCAAACTCTTGGAAGAGGAGAATAGTAATTTGAGGAATGAGTTAAATCTTCTGAATTCTTCCTCTGGAGCTATTTTTGCTACTACCGATGATGGTTGTTGATGTAAAAAACTATATTTGATCTAATTAATTAATCATAGATAAATATGAATAAAGAAATAAGACAAGAGATTTTTAAAGTGGTTCAGCCTTATGGAAAATGGCCTACGCCCACTGTTTTATATTACTGGGTATTTTGCCTTCATCTCGATTATGTTCGTTTATGATTGCTTACCCTACCATGAGGGTATTACATTGTATTTATAGCCCTTGGGTTTTTAGTGTTAATGGATAATAAGCCTTTATTGAATAGACATATTCATCTATACATAATAAGGAATTACTCTAATACAATAAAAATGAATATGTCTTGGTCGTTTAGTCTTCCCAATAAGTAGATCGGTATGTTGAATAGCTCGATATTCTAAGTAGCTCGGTACTTAAATTTGTGCCACGTTAGATGACACATGTCTTCATATAGTTGGTCTATGTTAGCTGCCTAATTTTTTTATCAACAGAAGCCCCCAATGTTTCACAGTTGAGGTTAGATGTGAGAGTGTGGAACATTTGCACAAAAGTTGCTCGGATATATTTCTCATGTTTTGATTAATTGCAGACCTTCGACACTTGTAAAAATTTTCTACTTTTATGTAACAGTTTTAAGCATGAAAAGGCAAATTTGTAAATATTTTAAATTTTTGGCGAATGCTTGGGTACTTGCGTTTTTTTCCCTTGATTAGCCGCTGAAAACACAATTGTCATCACTTATGATCATTTCTTTTCTTGTTTCCAAGGCATCGTATATAAAGGCGATAAAATCGGATTATATTATACCTTTTTCCATCTAGATTTCCAAACTCTTTGTTTTCTCGCTTTTCTTCATACGATCGTTCTTTCTGTTATCTGCCTTAGCTGATTCCTTAATCTTCTGTAAGAATTTCTTCCTTCCTTCTTCTTTCTTTGCTTGAGTCATCATGGTTTACCTTATCGAGTCATTAGATAAGTTTAGAGCCGATTTTTAAATTCCTTCTTGGGTTGTCCTGAAAGAACCTGCTTGTCCTTGTGATTTATTTTCTTTAGCTAAGGGACCTTGGTTTCCCTCTAGTTTGTAGCAGAATACAGTTTTTCTTTCTCACCTAATCCCCTGTGTTCGGAATTTTGCCAATATTTCAATATTGTACCTGTAAAAGTAGTTCCAAATACATGGAGGAGGGTAGTTAATGGCATACATAAGTTGAATCAAATTCATGGAACTCATCTTGAGATTCCTGAAATTATGTTTTGTTATAAATAGGTCACTAGTGACACTACTTTTTATTTAAAAACTAGGTTTGCTAATAGAGCTTTAGTGGTCAATATCCCTGATTCCAATAGGGATTATTTTGAACACGGGGTTGTGAGGAAAAATTAGCAACAACCTCCCTTACAGGGAAATGACGTGTACTAAGGACCCAGATGTCCTCCTTATGGCAATGGGATAGGTTGTTCTTTATTTTTATACTAACTTTGTTTTCGTTTGATAAAATGTGTCATTAACTTTTTCTTTCTTCAATTGTAATTTCCAGTTGACAATAAAAGAAAACACTCAAAAGAGAGTGATATCAATATAAAATATTTGAAATTTATATGGGGTTTGCATCTATCAGTTACTGGGGAGCACGTGAGAGTTGCTTCTTATTTATTGAAATATAGTAGATCCAGTTCCTCTTTTATTGCTTGTCCTACTTCTCCTCGATTGGTGATTGATCTTGAGAAGGATCCGGCATCTTCTTCAAATATTGAAGAATCTTCTTTTGATTTGTCTACCTCTATTGATAATTTGATGACGAAGAAGAGAAGAATGCCTGATCTCATTGCCAAGATTTTCCCTAGTGCTAATGAGGTAAAAAAGAGCAAATAAGATGTCCCAGTTGAAAGGACTAAGAAAAAAGATATTGCTCCATCTGGAGGAGCAATCGCATCTATTAAGGAGGTCATCAAAAATGCCCTGTTGTACCAAAAGAGGTAGCACCTTTGATTGAAAAAGATGTTGTTTTTTGAAAAGGGGTAGCACCTTTGATTGAAGAAGTTACTCCTTTGAGAAGATTAATAAGGGGTTTTACTGAGAAGACTATTGATGTTGCTTCTCAACCTACTGGGGTTAAAATACCTTCTTTGAAGGATGGTCCTCTAGCATTCATTACTCCTGGTTTGGCTAGCAAATTGATTTGGTATGGAACTCTTCCTGACCACAGAGCTACTGAGACTTCTACTCTTCGGGGGAAGGTCTTTGATTTTTATTCCCAACATCTTGCATCGGTAAGTGTTATTATACCCTATCATTTAAATTTTTCTTTTAATTTTCATATTCTAATCTTTGAGTATCTCTTCATCTTGCAGTTTTTGGTGTATTTCAATAATATCCTGGAGAAGGATGAAGCTATCAAAAATGCTTATTCTTCCAGTGAAGTAGAATAAGCCATTGCTGGGTTATCAAAATCTTTGGTGGACTCACGATAGAAATATGAAGATGACAAAACTTCTTCGGAGAGTAAAATCAAAGCTACCGAAATAGCTCAATAAAAAGCTGTAGATGCTGCAAAGGAGGCTGATCTATCTCGGCAAAGATCTATGTATGTTTCCAAGGAAGCAGAGGATACGTTGAAGGTTACCATTACCAACAAGGAGGAAGCTGAGGGAAAGCTTGAAGAGGTTGAACGATGTAATAAAGATCCTGAATAGAAAATAAAATCTATTAAAGATCAACTTAGGGAGAATGCTTCCTTGGAGAATACAAAGTGAAGGTCTGCTGTGAAGAAGTACTTTAGCTATGACTGGGACAAAAGGTGGAACAAATTTGTAACTGTTGCCTCTGCACAAATGGAGTATGCATGTTTGATGTTCTTTAGGGATGGATGGGTTGGATCGTTTAAAGAGTTAAGTGTTACTGAAGACTCTAAATTATTTCAGAAACATGTTCACGACCCTCCTCCTGCTATTGAAGAAGATGAAGCTGGATCTGATGAATCTTCTTTGATGATGGTAGAACAAACACCTGCTGTCATTATCCCTCAATCTTCTGAGCAAGTTCAGTAGACAACAACTGCTTTCGAACAACATCAGCTTTCGAACAACATCAGCTACCTTTCGAGCAACTTCAGCAACCAATTCCTTCTCTAAAATCAGTTGAGGATATAGTGGGGAATAGGGAGAAGGTGTAATGTTGTTCGGCTATTTTTTTCCTATGTTTTCCCTTTATTTGTACTCTAGTTGTACCTTCTTCTATTATGATCAATAAAGTTGACTTATTACTTATCTAAATTTCTCCTTTACTTGTTCAATATTGCTATTTCGTTGTTGATCTGTCTTTACTTTTCCTTGTTAGTTTATTGCCTGGATGGAACTGTTGTAAGATCATGATATAGAGTTGATGAAGAAATGTACAGATTACTTCAAAGCTGGTTGTGCAGATTTTATTGAAGCACAAATAGTTGACATTCCTGGTTCCAATGCTTCTCAATGAGCAATTGAGGCTTACCAATATTTGAAATGCTTACTTGATCATGTAGTGGTGAATAACGTAGCTTACTACGAAATGATTGAAGATATTCAAGGAATGATTGAAGAACTTCAACTTCAACACTAGGAATCCACTGCACTTCTTCATAAAGGTTATAAGAAGAAATATCAACGGTTAAGTGTTGATCGGGATTATGAAAAATTTGTTTCTGCCCATAATAAAAGATAGTGTGTGCTAAAGCTTGAAATTGAGGAGCATAAAAACATTGCTAAATTGATGGAGGAAGAAAATATTGCTCTAAGAAAAGAACTGAGATATATAAAATTTGCTTCTTCCTCTAAAGTTCTGGACCCAGTTAATAATGAAGGTTTTTCCTTTTTGAAGACTGAGAATGTTTCATTAAGAGAAGAAATAGAAACTTTGAAAAGAGTCAGACCTACATTCACTTCCCGGGGTAGAAAAAGAGTTGGTTGGAGTAACATTGAAGAGACGAGAACTCAGCAAGGCTTAGAAAATCAAGCTGCTCAACTGAAGGAAAAAAATCAGGCTCTGGTATAGATGTATCAAGAGATTCAAACTCTTACAGAGCAACTATCCAATCAGAGTTATGTGTTATAGAATAAAGAAAGTGTGCTGAAAAGACTTCATCAACATGTTGAACAATTAATTATCAGTTTCACAAGTAGCCCAGAGAGTTTTGGATGGATGGATATAATGAAGCTATATATCATCTTGATGCCAGGTCAAAACGGTCAAATAATTAAGGGTATAAATAAGGATGGTTGAATGCTTTAACCGTAATAAAATTTGACTAAGGAACGGAGCTGTGGGATTTGTATGATCCTGTGTTACTTGATCTTCCAGTACCACCATTCCAGCTAGATGTTAGATGGATTCCATTTTTCTCTGTTCCTCAGTGTTTGATTTCCAAATACCTTGGTGATTACAGTCTTCACGAAGAATTTGAGATATCCCGACCTCCATATTTGTTAGACCAACTAAGTTAGAGCAACACCAGAATACTGCAGGACTTGAACTTTATCAATTTTTCTTTTGCCTTAGATGACCCTCCAGCCGAGATGGATCCTGTATCTAAATCTGAAGGAAAGAAACCAATAGAATAGACTATTTGTATTTCGTTAGTAATTGTTGGTGGGAATGAAGAAACGATTATCTTTTTGTAATTTTATTTCTTTGGAAATAAAACAATTGCATGATATTTATTCTGTCAATCTTTGTTCATAACATGATATCAACTATAGTAGTGTTTTGTTTACAACAATAACGGGTTATTGAGTATAAATGAACATTTTTCCCTTTTCTAATTTGATTCCCTAGACAATGAAACTTTTTCCCCATGTGTTTGCCTAGTTATAGTGACTTATCACCCATAAGTGCCTAAGCAATGGAATTATTTTTATCCCATGTTCCTACTTAGTTGTAACAATCTTATCTAGATTTCCTTGGTTCCTAGGCAGTGGATATTTTACCCAACTTCTTGCCCAGTTTAGATTCCTTCTTGGGTCACCCATAATCAAACAGGACTTTCCTTGTTCGATTGTTTTATGAACATTGTTGGTGTTTATGTTGATGCCAACTAACCTTTAGTTGGTGGTTGTTGATGCCGACCAACTTTTAGTTGGTGATTGCTGATGTCGACCAACCTTTAGTTGGTGGTTGTTGATGCCGACCAACGTTTAGTTGGTGATTGATGATGTTGTCCAACGTTTAGTTGGTGATTGCTGATGCCGACCAACCTTTAGTTGATGGTATTCACATGCTACATGCTACGAAGTTTTATAAGTGTAGTGTGTAGCACAAGTACTCCGAGAAAAAAAATCAAAATAAAAATAAAACAAATTAAATGAAATGGGAAATCATCGTTTGTATTTATACTGAAACAATTGGGTACATGGTAAATTACAATACTGGTAGTATTTTCGCAAGTGCTCTGCAATCCAACCATTTTTAAATTCTTCCCCTTTAAGAGTCTCTATTCTGTAGGTGCCAGGTCAGTTGTGATACGATAGGGCCCATGCCAATTAGCCTCTAACTTATTGTTCTTTTGAATTACATTCGTAAGAACATAATATCCTTCCTCTAGATCTCATTTCTTGACCCATTTATTATAGGATATAGCAGTCCTTTGTTGATAGGTTGCATTTCGGATTGGTACGTCTTCTCTGACTTCTTCAAGCATGTCTAAGTCTAAGTGTCTCATTAAATCACTTATTGGAGAAGTGAAGTTGATCACCCTATGAGTAGGTAAACCTAGCTCAGTAGGTATCACTTCTTCACTCCCAAAAGCCAATATGTAATGGGATTCCCCAGTTGCTGTTCGGGGAGTTCTTCGGTTAGCCCACAACACTGAATGCAACTCATTAATCCAATTCCATTTCACATTATCTAATCGCTTCTTCAACCCATTCAATAGGGTTATGTTCATCACATCTGTTTTCCCATTACTTTAGGGATGACCTGGAGGAGAATGGACCTTTTGAATGTTGGACTGTAAACAGTAAGCTACAAACTCATCGTTGTCAAATTGGGTACCATGATCAGTGATAAAAGCATGGGGAAGACCATATCTGCAAATAATATTCTTCTAAATGAATTGATAGACCCTTTTAAAGGCCGTATTGATCAAAGGTTCATCTTCCACCCACTTGGTGAACTAATCAATAGCTGATACCAGATATTTGAATCGTCCTCTTGTAGTCGGAAAAAGCCCAACTAAATCTATTCTCCATATAGATAATGTCCAAGGTGAAGTGATTGGTGTTAACAGTTCTTGAGGAGTTCTTCGTATAGTAGAAAATCGTTGACACTTATCATATTTTTTAGCATAAGGTGTACAATCAGCGCGCATTGTTGACCAGTAGTACCCCTGCATATTTATTCTTTGTAAAAGAGTTCTTCCTGCTACGTGAGCTACACAAGATCCTTCATGAATTTCCTCTATCAGGTTTTTGACTTCTGTTGGGTGGACACACCTTTGCAAACCAGCTATCAAACCTCTCCTGAATAGAATTCCATTATTCAAAACATACCTGGCGGCCTTATACTTCAACTTCTTGGCTGTAAGTATGTTGGCTGGTAAAGTACCTTCTTCAATATAAGCCCTGATGTGATCCATCCAAGATGGTCCCATATCCAATGCGATAAAATTCACCATCAAGTCTTCATCAAACTTCGGCTTGCAAGTACTTCAATAGGGATTGTTCTTCATAGCTCGGTGCGAGTAGTTAAGGCTAACCGAGTAAGCGTATTTGCCCTTGTATTCTCCAGTCTAGGTATTCTAATTACTTAGATGTGCCCTATGTCATAATGATATTGAAACTTCTAACCATTTATTCCTCCAGTGCCCCATATCCTCAAGCTTGGGGAAATATTTATTTGATTTAATGGGTCTAAAGATTAATTCTCATTCTTGTGCTTCTATGCTTATGGCTTGGTTGTTACACGGTCGGGGTAAAGACCACATCATCTTTTATTGTAAAATGGTGCCTATAGTGGCCATTTGGAGCATCTGGACATTGCGAAATAAGGTGATCTTTGACGGGGGTAAGACCTCGGCTACAACCCTTATTGAAAATTGTTGCCACCAGATTCGTCTCATTAACTCATCCTTATCCTTTACCTAAAAAATTCATGATTTTGACTCTCACTGGTGCAAAATTTTCAATATTAGGTTAACCCTGTTACAGATCCACCCTAGGTTGCGGAGTCTAACTAATCCGTAATCTATAGCTATATTAGTCTGTTGTACTGGGACCTTTATTCCCAAATTAGTCCACTCCTATGTTGTTAGGACATCTTTTGTAATGGATCAATTTACTGCTTTTCCCCAAAGATTGTAAGCGCCCTAGAGAGGCTTTTTCTCTATGATTTCTAATAAACCTTGAAAAAAAAAGTATTCTAATTACATGAATAGCAGAAAAATTGGCTACAATCTCCAGATCTTTAATTAGGTATCATGACATGAACTTCCATTTTGCTGCATAAAGACTTAGCATTTGATTCACCACTAACTGTGAATCACTGAACACCACAACTTGTTCTGCATTTAATGATTTATCTAAATTGAGACCCATGATCACAACTTCATACTAAGCTTCATTGTTAGAGGCCTGGAATTGGAAACGCATAGCATACTCAATGTTTATCCCATATGGACTATTGAGAATAATTCCAGTTCCACAACTTGTTGCACATGAATAACTATCAACATATAAATTCCATATAGGGATATTATCATCAAGCCCTTGGTCTAACAAAATCCCTTGATGTAATGTCTTGTTTTTCCTTTCTTCATACTTCTTCTTTAATTCTTGCACCTTACTAAAGGATTCTGGTTGATCGGTGGCCATCCCTTTTCGGAATTCTACTGCCGGGAGTTGATCGGGCTTTTTTTTGGTCCTTTTACATCCTTGAGTTAATCTGCATTAGCCCCCTCTAGATTAGAGACATTTGGGTAGGTACAATCAACAATCAAATCTACCACTGCCTATCCTTTGAGAGATGATCTCGGCTCGTAGATAATATCGTACTCCCCTAACTCCACTTCCTAATACATCAACCTTCCAGACTTTTCTGGATTATGTAAGGCCTATCTGAGTGGCATGTCAGTATATACCACTATTGTATGAGCTTGAAAATATGGTTTCATTCTCCTGCTCGCTTCAATCAATGCCAATGCCAACTTCTCCAGTTTTGGGTACTTGATTTCTGCTCCCCTAAATGCCTTGCTAGTTTAATAAGCGAGTTTTTGCACTCCATCTTCTATTCTTATCAAGGCTGAACTAACGGCACTCTCTGAGACAGTTAAGTACAAGTATAATTTATCTCCCGCTACTAGCCTGGCTAATAAAGGAGGTGTCCCCAACTATCTTTTCAACTCTAAAATGACTTCTCACATTCATCGTTCCATTCAAAGGTCTTTCTGAGCACCTTGAAGAATGGAAGACATCTATCAATTTCTCGGGAGACAAATCGATTGAGAGCTGCAACATGCCCCGTAAGGCTCTGTACTTCCTTCTTGGTGGTTGGAGACTGTAACTCCAGCAAGGCTTTTATCTTGTTAGGATTTGCTTCAATACCACTTTGATTCATAATGTATCCAAGGAACATCATTTCTTGTACGCCAAAAATGCACTTGGTTGGGTTCAGCTTCATCTGGTATTTTTTTAGTTTATCAAATGTTTGGCTCAAATCAGCTATATGATCAACAACTTTGTTGCTTTTAGTCAATATGTTATCGACGCATACCTCCATATTTTTGCCAATCTGTTCCGCAAACACCTTGTTCACCAGTCGTTGATATGTAGCACCTGCATTTTTAAGACCAAAAGGAATAATATTGTAACAATATGTTTGATAAGCAACCAAAACTGTATATTTTATACCCCGAGACGTATTTTAGTTGCTAAATCTCGGCAATTTGGGTCTTATGTGATTTATAATCTATTTTGTAGGTTGAATGCACGTTGTGGTGTTCAAACGCGTATTTCAAGGCAATTGTGCATATTATGGAGCTAATAAGACCTTGTCCCGTACCCTAGCCTACCCTAAACATACCTAAACCAGCCCCGAACCGTGTGTGTTTAGTTTATCCCATATTATTTTATTTGTGTCATTCTATTTTTAGGGTTTATTTAATTATTTTATTTTATTGACTCATGTATATATTTTTAGGATTTTTATATTTTAGTTTTTAGCGCGTCGTGTATTAGTTTTTATATTTTCTCTTATTTTCTTAGTTTTTAGTTAGTTTATTATTATTTCATATTTTTTAATTATTATTATTTTATTTTATTTTATTTGTTAGTTTTTATTTTTATAGTTGTTATTTAGTCTTTTTTTTAGAGTTTGTATAATGTGTCGTGTCGTGTCATTTTTATTTTAGTTGATTTTTATTTTTTTTAGTTTAGTTTTTGTTTTTGTTTTATTTTATTTTTAGTTTATTTTTTTAAGGATCCTAAGTTAAACACACACACAACCTCTCACACCCAATTACTACACACTCACACACACCTAAACCAACCCTCATCTCACCCACATCCTAACACCCTATACCTCACACACACACTAAACCCCCACCTTTCATCTTCAACCTCTCAACCAACCCACCTCCTCTCTCCTCTCTCTTCCCCAATCCACCATAACTCATCTTCCACTTGCCCCAAAACCAAAGCCCACTACCCCATACCCAAACCAAAGACCAAAATCGTTTCTCTTACCTGCCAATTGCCACAAACCAAACCAAAAACAAAGACCAAAAATAGACCAACTTACTAAAACCAACTTAAACCATTTAAACCCCTTTTTCCCAATATACCCCCAACTTTCACTTTTCCAAATAAAACCCCAACTACCCTCATGTGGACACAATTCAGATTTTATTAACTCACACATTTCTCATGCACATGTGCTCACCCCATGATCCTCTCACCATTTCCATGCACATGTGCACTCCCAATTACCTAAATTACCCCTTTAGCGCCATGTTTTCCATGTATAAATAGAAGACCTCAAGTCTATAAAACAAGGGAGGAATATCAATTTCTATAGAGAGAAAATTCTAGAGAGATAAAGGTTTGATTAGAAAACAATTTAGGAATTTATTTTTGTAAATAGTTTTTTTTATTTTTTTAGAGAATTATGAGAAATTAATTGTTGAGTGATTCAAATGAGTGTTTGTATGTAATTGAATATTGTGGAAATCTCAATATAAATGGATGTGGCTCAATTTCAATGGACGATTAGAGTCCAATTTTGCAAATCAAGGAGACTTGTTTGAAGATTTGTCCTCTTACCCTTCAAATTTATTTATTTATAGCCTTGATTATTTGTTCATCATGCTTAAATTATGTTAGGCTAGATACCCTTTCAAGGGGTGGGGTGACCATTATTTGATGTTAATCTTACTTTAATTATCTTATTTAAATTAAATATCTCTTTGATGTTTAATTTTTGCACTCTTTACTTTTGTATTTACGCCTCGAGAGAGGGTAAATGATTTTAGAGAGAAAATCGAAATTCTAGTTATAATACTCATTTTAGATTCGAACTAGAGATAGGGGTCTCTCAAGTGCGGTATTATGATTAGAATTTCAACTCTAAAATTTATTTTCTATGATTTAAACTAGTCTAGTAGATCGATCCTAGCGGGTTATTTATTATATGATGTTTAGATTTACTTTTCAAAAGTTGTTGGAGTGTTAAATTTAATTAATTACATTTGCAACGAGAGTTGATTTGTGATTTTGATACTAACTTGGGATAATTAATTTTAATGAACTAATTAATATTTATTAACTAAAATATTTTGAGTCATCCTATCACTTGATTGTTCTCACTTTTATTTTCTCACTAGTCTCATATTTTAGTTTTTTATTTAGTTAGATTTACTATTTTTCACTTTTAGTCACTTTCTAGTTAGTTTTTTCATCTCACATTTTGAGTTTAGTGTTATTTCACCTCACCTCACCCAATTGTTTTAATATTTTAAAAAGCTAAAAAAATAGAAAAAGTAAAAAGCCCAAAAAGAAAATAAAAAAGTTAATTACAATTGAATTTGTCTCTACCTTACCCCCTTGATGTGGTTTGATACCTTTACTTACCTCTACACTCGAGTTTGATATATTTTGTAGGTATTTTGAGGTTTCAACTAACTTGGCTTTAAACATCGACACACAAAAGCAAGTTATCAAATGACGCCGTTGTCGGGGAGTTATTTTATCAAATGGTGACGTTGCCATTCTTGGGAGCGTGAAGCACTCGGAGCGGATTTAATTTGTAGTTCATTTATTTCCCGCACTTTATTGTTTTTTGTACCATTTTTCTTTATTTTCGAAGACTTGTATTAGGTTTATTTTATCATTACTTATATTGCGGTGCATAGAGACACCATTATTTTTCATTTAAATTTGTAATAAATTGAAGACAAGCGTGATAGGGAAACCGAACAAGGTAGAGAAAGGGCATCCAAAGGCTTGGATTTAGAAGCCTCTCTACATTGGGTCGGTAGGACTACCGGGGCCGACTGAGATAGGCGTAATCTCCCTCCGGTCGACTCAAATTTTTCGGCACCCCATGGCCTAATAACCGTGAGAGGTATATCTGTTGAACACTCGCGCCTCTCCTGTTAGCGAGTCACTTCTTTTGTGTACGTTGTGTGCTCTTATTTGATTTTATTCTCGCATTTATTTTCGGATGGTGTGGTGAATTAATTGACTAAGACCTACACCCGGTCACTCACGAGAAGGGATTTCATCCGCTTACCCATTGTGTGCCACCCTAGCCATCACTAAATTTAAAATGAATCAACTAGGTAGCCCACTAGGAGAATATTTTGCAAAGGCGATCACAAATATTTTCATGATTTTTATCGCCCGCGGACTTAATTGAAATTTGAGTACACTTTCACTAAATTTCAAAATAAAAATTGGTTATGTGCTAGTTAGGATTTATCCTTGACTTGTGTGTGTCCAAATCATTTTTTTCGCTGGTCAGTTTTAATTAGTATGCCCAAATCGAGAGTTAAATATTTTCCCACTCTTTTCTTTCAAAAAAAATCGAAAACATATTGTCTTCCTTTATTTTTCCAAAAAAAAATCGAAAAATATTTCCTTTCTTTATTTTTCCAAAAAAACAAAAAATATTTTCTTTCTTTCATTTTTAGAAAAATCAAAAAAATATTTTCTTCCTTTTTGACAAATTTAAAAAATTCAAAAAATATTTTTCTCCTCATGGCCGAAGAACGCCCTTTACGGGACTACTTTGGTCATTTTCCATTGACACGCGACACATGTGAGAGTAATCCCGAGCCGTCTCTTTATGAGATACTTAGTGGTCTCACCTCTCTCACGAGTACCGAAGATACTCTTGACCCGTCCATGCACGCACCTCATTTTCCATCACCATCGGTGTCAAGTGTCGAGGTGTCTCATCCTTTGTTGTGCACCCATTGTTATTATGCCGATCACATGTCCCATGAGTGCACTTACATTCTATATCCATCCGAACCCACCATGGAACATGTGTATCCATATGACACTCTTGTGGAACCCACCTCGGCCTACTGTCCCGATATACCTAATCTCGAGTTGTGTGAGTACCCGAGTTATTCGTGGAGGCTTAATCACCCTTCCACGCAATACAAATCCCAACCCGGTGTTGTGGATCCTCACACGTTCCAACAGTCGTCATGGCACGCACCCTATGGCACGCACCCTATGAGTCTCAAATCCCAACCCGGTGTTCGTTGTCAACAGATCTCCCTTTTTCCTATAAGATCTTCTTCCTTTCTTTCTTTTTTTCATCATGGTTTATGCTATTGAATCTCTTGAAAAATTCCGTTATGATTTTTCTATCCCATCCTGGGTAACTCTGGAGGATCTGCCTGAACCTTCAGATTACTTTGTTTGGCTGAGGGACATTGGTTTCCCAGCCTCTTTATTGCTGAGTGTGGATTTTCTTTTCCACCAAATCCTTTATGTTTAGAGTTCTGTCGATACTTCGATGTTGTTCCTGCCAAAATAGCCCCAAACACATGGAGAATAGTTAATGGGGTATATAGGTTAAATCAAACTCATGGAACCCGTATAGGAATTCCTGAGATTATGTTCTACTATAGATGGGTTGTTTTAGACAATATTTATTATCTAAAAACTAGATTTTTGAATAGGGATTTAGTAGTCAATCTCCCTGATGCTAATAGGGATTATTTTGAACATGGGGTAGTTATAAAAAATTGGCAACATGCCCCTTTATTTGGAGATGAAGTATACGATGGTCCCAGATGCCCCCCATATGGCAATGGGATAGGTTATTTTCATTTTATTCTATTTTTGAAATTATGAATTGTGTTTGATAAAATGTGTGATTGATATATCACTATTTATTTGTTTGCAGTTGATAGCAAGAGAAAAAATCCAAAAGAATCAGAAGTAAATATCAAGCATTTGAAACATATCTGGAGTTTGCATCAGAAAATTGCAGACGAGCACGTCAGGTCTGCTTCATATTTGTTGCAGTACAGGAGCTATACATCCTCCTTTACTGCTCGTCCTGTGGTTAGCATCAGTGAATCAGTGCCAGCATCTGAAGATTCTTCACCAGACTCTCACATTCCTCTGAGCCAGAAGATGGGAAAAGGAGAGTTCCTGCTATCTTCGAGGAGACTTCCTCTGCTGGAGATGCAAAAAAGAGCAAGGCTGATGTCCAAAAGGGGACAAAAAAAGTGGATGCTCTTCATAAGGTTGTCGAGAAGCCCCCAGTGGCTCATGTGCAGAAGACTGAACCTGTGGAAATAATCACTATCTCTCCAACAAAAGTTCTTCTTTGGTTGAGGTTGTTGAAAAGGTACCGAGGAGATTAAATAAATCCTCCTCGGTCAGTTTTTCTGAGGCCATTCCTCCACTCCAAGATAGTGAAGCTGGAGTTCCAACCACTATTCCTCCGAGATCTGCAATGAGCTCTATGAAGACTTGGACTATCCCTGAAGTCCGAGGAATTGAGGAAAATATGTCTAGGGATATGTTGACATCCTTAGCTACTCGTCACATTGCTTCAGTAAGTTTCTCTTCTCCTGAATTTTCTTTCTTTCAATTAATACAAGTATCTCGGCACTGACTTATCATTACCTATTTTTCAGCTGGTGAATGTTTTTAACACCATAGTGAAGAAAGATGAAGCGATCAAGGCTTCTAGCTCCTAGTCTGGAGTAGAGGATGCTTTACAGGGTTTGGTCCAATCACTGAAGGAATCCCGTCAAAAATATGACGAGGATAGGGGTGAATGGGAAAAGAAGTTGACTGCGTCTGAGGCAGAGAAGGTACAGTTGGGCAATAAAGTAAAGGGCTTGGAGAGAGAGAATAAGAAATACGCCGAGAAGCTCACTACCTTCGGGGAGCTTGAAAATAAGCTAAAATCAGCTGAGGAAGAGCTGACCCTTCTGCGAGAAGTTAATCATCAGAAGGAGTAAGTGGAGGCCAAGTTAAAAGCCACCGAGGATCTTCTGTCCGAGAAGCTCTCCTCGGAGAAAATGAAGAGAAAAATAGCTGTGAAGAAATCCTTTCGAACTGGTTGGGACAAAGGAAGGGATAGGGGGTAGCAGCAATGATGACTCAGGTGAAGTATGGAAGTTTGAAATACTTCCATGTTGGTTGGGTTGCTTCCTTGCAGGAATTGAAGGTGAGCGAGGACTCCGAACTATTTCAACAACATCTCCCTGGTCCTCCTCCAGTTATTGAAGATGAGGATGAAGACGAAGCTGCATCTGAAGAATCTTCAATGATAGTGGGTGATCAAGTCCTTGCTCCACAACTCAACCAGACAACCACCGAGGAGATTTCGTCCTTGCCTACTCCTCCAGAACAAGTCCCAGCTTCTACCAACCAACTCATTGTTCCCACCGAGCAACCGAGCTCCTCATCCCAACCTCCCGAGAAAGTCTTGGGAGATAAGGAAAAGGTGTGAAGTTGTTCGGTATTCTCTTTCTATTTTTCTTCTTTTTCAAATGTAACCAAGATCTTTATAACTCTGCATTATGATCTAATAAAATTTAAGTTCTTTATTTCCATATGACTATCTCTTCTCTCTTCTATACTCTGTCTTGATCTTCTTTTTTATGACTACTTTTTCCTTCTCTGTTAGTTTCTGGCCAGGATGGATCTGCTGTCTGCTAATGACACCAAGATGATGCAACAATGTCATGAATATTATAAGGCTGGTCATACAGAATTGAGTGCATCAGAAGTTGCTGATATTATTGGTCATAATGCTTCTGAGCAGGCAGTTGAGGCTTATCAGTTTCTGAACGTTTTACTTGATCAAGCTGTGGCCAATAACGTCGCCTATTATGAAATGATTGAAGATCTTCAAGGTACCTTAGAGGACCTTCAAAATCAGTATAAAGAATCAACTGCCCTGTTGCATGAAGGATATGAGAAAAGGTATCAGCAACTTTCTGCCGAGAAGGGCTACGACAAACTTCTGGCTGGGTACGATGTCAGAGAAAGAACCTTAAAATGCGAAGTGGAATCATGCAAACAAATTGCCGAGCTGTTAGAGCAGGAAAATAACAAATTGCAGAAAGAGCTAGCACAGTATAAATCTGCAGCATCTTCTTCAACAGCTGTAATCCCAGTGACCGATGAGGGATTTTCATTTTTAGAGGTTGAGAACGCCAAGTTAAGGCAAGAGCTGGATACCCTGAGAAGGTCGGGTACTTCTACTGCTGCTCGGGGACGAGGAAGAGGTTCTCGTGGATGAGGAAGACTTGCTCGTAATGTTGAAGAAGCACGTACTCAGTCTACCTTAGAAAATCAAGCATTTCAATTAATGGCTAAGAACCAAGCCTTGTCTGAGCTATCCCAGAAAGTTAGAGAGTTGGAACATCAAATTTCTGGAGATAAATCAAGGTTGGAAACTAATGGACTTTTCATCCAAAGTCTTCAAGAGAAGCTTGACAGGTTAACATTTCAATTTCATAAACAACTCAGGGAGTTCTGGATGGCTGGATACAATGAAGCCCTTTGTCACTTGGATGCTCGCATTGAAAATGCCAATAATGAAGGGTACAAGCAAGGTTGGATGAATGCCTTATGCGTGCTGAAGCTCGAACAAGGACATTATTTATGGGACTATTATGATCCTGGGGTACTTGACTTACCTGTGCCACCATTTAATTTGGACATGGAATGGATCCCAGCTCGCGCCATTCCTATCAGTTTAATTGCTAAGTACCTCGGTGACTACAGTTTACATTCCCAGTTTGAGGTTTCTCGCCCCGAGCATCTTTTAGATCGTCCTTCTGTGATGAATGTTAGAATGCTGAAGGATCTGAATTTCATTAACTCTCCTCAGTCATTAAATGATCCACCTGCTGGCGAGGAGCCCATTTCAAAAGCTGAAGGGAAAAAACCAATAGAATAGGAATTTTCGATGTAACAGTTAGTATACACATTCATATAATTGTCAATGTAACTTGTAATTTTAATGAAAGACTTTCATTTTTGTTCGCAATCTTAATTGCTATTGTCTTGTAAAATACTCTGCATCTGTGCATATGTATAAGTTTAAAAAGAAAACAATATTGTGTGGTTCATCGACCAACTATTAGTAATGATGCTCGATCACTTAATAGTAAAGTAATGAGTATAAAAATGTTAAAAAAAATTCCTACCAACCAAGGTTGTAAAATTGTGCTTGTCGACCAATTATAGTTAGTGAGAGTTTATACCCGACTAACCATACTTGGTAAATTTTTGTCTTTTTCATAAAATGTGTCCGACCAACCAAGGTCGATAAATTCTCCTCGTCGACCAACTATAGTTAGTGGGTTTTTATCCCCGACCAACCATACTTGGTTCATTTTGAAATATTTTGTTCTTCGAGGAACTTTTACAACAATCTTACCTCCCGACCAACATAAGTTGGCATTTGAGAGTATATTTTATTTTCAAACCAACTGAGATTGGTATTTTTAAGAATGTTGTTCTTGCCCTTTTACCAACCGGAGTTGGTCATGGGTTTGAACTATCATATCCACTAAATCTTTTACCAACCGAAGTGGATCACATTAGTGTTATCATGTCCACTAGTTATTTTATCAACCGAAGTTGATCACGCTAGTGTACGCCTCCTAACCAAAGGAGTATAGTTTGTTCTCGCTATTTTACCAACCGAAGTTGATCACGCTCGAACTATCATATCCACTAGTTATTTTACCAATCGGAGTTGATCACGCTAGTGTATGCCTCCTAACCAAAGGAGTATAGTTTGTTCTCGCTATTTTACCAACCGAAGTTGATCACGCTCGAACTATCATATCCACTAGTTATTTTACCAACCGGAGTTGATCATGCTAGTGTATGCCTCCTAACCAAAGGACTATAGTTTGTTCTCGCTATTTTACCAACCGAAGTTGATCACGCTCGAACTATCATATCCACTAGTTATTTTACCAACCGGAGTTGATCACGCTAGTGTATGCCTCCTAACCAAAGGAGTATAGTTTGTTCTCGCTATTTTACCAACCGAAGTTGATCACGCTCGAACATTTTTATTGCTGAACAGCGTAGTGTAGTATTTCACACTAGTATTCCCCTAAAAACTTTCAATAAAAGAAAGAAGATGGTGAAACATGATCGTTTTATTCATATCAATGGAATTGCGTTACATTTTACATCACTGATAATACTTGCGTAGGTGTTCAGCATTCCATGCATTCTTAAATTCCTCTCCTTCTAGAGTTGCTATGCGGTAAGTTCCTGGTCGAACAACTTCTATAACTTGGTAAGGTCCATGTCAGTTTGGGTCCAATTTGTTGTGCTTCTGAATAACCTTCTTTAGCACGTAATCTCCTTCTTTTAAATCACATTTCTTCACCCTTTTGTTATAGAATAGAGCTGTCCGTTGTTGGTAAGCAACATTCCTAATAGCTGCCTCCTCTAACCTCCTCGAGCATATCCAAATCCAATCTTCTCATTAAGTCGCTGACCGGGGAATTGAAATTCAGCACTCTGTGTGTTGGAAGACCCAACTCGGTAGGTATTACGGCCTCACTTCCAAATGCCAGCATGTATGGTGATTCTCCAGTTGCTCCTCGGGGAGTTGTTCGGTTAGCCCACAATACTGACTGTAGCTCATTAATCCAATTAGCCTTAGCTTCACTTAGACTCTTCTTCAAACCATTTAATAATGTTCTGTTTGTCACTTCAGTCTGTCCATTGCTTTGGGGATGGCCTGGTGCTGAATGAACCTTCAAAATGTTTGACTGATGACAATAGGCTGCAAACTCCTCGTTATCAAATTGTGTTCTATGGTTTGTGATGAAGGCATGAGGGAGACCATATCCGCAGATGATGTTCTTCCAAACGAACTGATACACCTTCTCGTATGTCATATCAATAAGTGGCTCAGCTTCTACCCACTTAGTAAAATAATCCACTGCCACGACGAGGTACTTGAACCTTCCTCGGGTCGTCGGCAATGGTCCAACCAAATTAATTCCCCACATGGCAAATGGCCAAGGGGAAATTATGGGTGTCAACAATGCTTGTGGAGTTCTTCGAATGGAGGATAAACGTTGGAACTTGTCACATTTCTTGGCATAGGCTATGCAATCAGCCCTCATTGTCGGCCAGTAATATCCCTGTGTCATCACCCGTTGCAAAAGTGTCCGACCTGCTACATGAGCTCCACACGATCCTTCATGGATTTCTTCAACCAAATCTTTTACCTCGGAGGGATGCACATATCTTTGCAATCTTGCCATAATTCCTCGTCTATACAAAACACCATTAGTTAGTACATACCGAGCAGCTTTATACTTCAGTTTCTTGGCAGCGAGCTTATCCTCCGGTAATTCTCCTTCTTCAATGTATGCCCTGATGGGATCCATCCAAGATGGTCCTAAATCAAGGGTAATAATATTCACTTTCAGGTCTTCATCTATGCTCCGACTTTTTAATACTTCAATTGGTATCGTTCTTCGCAGCTCGGTACGAGTAGCTGATGCTAGTCGGGCCAGTGCGTCTGCTCGTGCATTCTCCGTTCTTGGTATTCTCACCAATTGAATGGAATCAAATTCTGTCAACAATTCCATCACCTTTGCATGGTACTTAACCATCAATTCTCCTTTAACCGCATATGTTCCCATCATTTGATTCACAATTAATTGAGAATCGCTGAACACCATTACTTACCGTGCTTCCATAAGTTTTGCTAAATAAAGACCTGCTATCATGGCTTCATACTCAGCCTCATTATTAGAAGCTTTGAATTGGAATCTCAAGGCGTACTCCATGTCAATCTTGTCTGGGGTGTTTAAAACAATCCCTGCTCCACAACCCGTTGTGCAAGATGACCCATCTACATACAATCTCCATGTAGGTAACTCGTCTTCAAATTTCTTATCTGACAGAGTTCCTCAATGAAATATTTGTTGTTTCCTTTCATCCTCCCCTGATATTTTTCGCTCCTCGTCGACCATCTCTTCTCGCCCTTTTACCAACCGGAGTTGGTCTGGGTTTGAATTTGATGATCTTTCTACATTCACAAGCCCTTTTACCAACCGGAGTTGGTCTGGACTTATGTCTGTTGATCCTGTAACATCCACAGGTTGGTCAGCGAGCAACTTTTGTTCCTCGGGGGTATCAGGATATGTAAACTCTGCTATAAAGTTTGCTACAGCTTGCCCTTTTAAGGATGATCTGGGTTCATACACAATATCATATTCTCCGAGCTCTACTGCCCAGTACATCAGTCTCCCTGATTTTTCTGGCTTATGAAGGGCTTGTCTTAATGGCATGTCGGTATACACGATGATGTTATGGGCCGGGAAATATGGCCTCATTCTTCTACTTGCTTCAATTAATGCCAATGCCAATTTCTCCAACTTTGGGTACCTGATTTCTGCACCTCGGAAAGCCTTACTTGTGTAATAAATTGGTTTCTGGACTCCATTCTCCAATCTGATTAATGCCGAGCTGACTGCATTCTCTGATACTGCCAGATACAAGTACAATTTCTCTCTCGTTATTGGCCTGGACAACAATGGAGGTGCTCCCAAATACTCCTTCAAGTCTTGAAAGGCCTTCTCACATTCATCAGTCCACTCAAAAGTTTTTCGAAGTGTTTTGAAGAATGGGAGGCATTTATCAGTTGCTCAGGACACAAATCTGTTGAGCGTCGCAACTCATCCTGTAAGACTCTGCACTTCTTTCTTCGTCGTCGGAGATCGCAACCATAAAAGAGCTTTGATATTTTCTGGATTCTCCTCAATACCTCGCTGGTTGACGATGTATCCGAGGAACATTCCTTTTTGTACTCCAAAGGTGCACTTCGTCGGGTTGAGCTTCATTTGGTATTTATCTAGTTGATCAAAGGTCTTCCCTAAGTCAACTAGATGATCAGCAGCTCTTTTGCTCTTTGTTAGCATATCATCGACATAGACTTCCATGTTGCAACTGATTTGTTCGGAAAAAACCTTGTTCATCAGCCGCTGGTATGTTGCACCTGCATTTTTCAAACCAAAAGGCATAACATTATAACAATAAGTTCCCCTTGGGGTAATAAAAGAAGTACTTTCCCTGTCTTCAGGTTTCATTTTGATCTAGTTGTAGCCAGAATAAGCATCCATGAAGCTGAGCAGCTCGTGTCCCGAGGTAGCATCCACTAGTTGGTCAATTCTGGGCAATGGAAAATGATCTTTTGGGCATGCCTTGTTGAGATCGGTGAAATCAACACACATTCTCCATTTATTTTTCTTCTTCTTTACCATCACCACATTTGCTAACCAGTTAGGATATTTCACATCTTCAATAAATCGATCTTTCTGGAGTTTCTCGACCTCCTCTTGTATAGCTTGATTCTTCTCGGGACTGAATACTCGTCTTCTCTGCTTTACATGCTTTATCTCCTTATTCGCATTGAGCTCATGACATAAGAAGTTCGGATCTATCCCTGGCATGTCTTCATGACTCCATGCAAAAGTTTTCTTTATGTTTCTTAAGAAGGTTATCAACTCCTGCTTTATTGACGCGTCCAATGACGAACCTATCTGAGTCGTTCGTTCAGGATGCTCGTCGTCCAGAATAACATTTTCTGTAGACTCCACTACCTGTCCTTTTACAAGTTGGGATTCATCTCTGGGGTCAAGTGTATCAATTTATGTACCTTCCTCCACCTGGTAGGTAGTAGTCTTTTTCCTTGACTCTTCAGGTTCCTCTTGTTCGGCAGACGAATAATAGCATTCCCGAGCTACTTTTTGATCACCTTTCACAACTCCTACTCCAAAGTTTGTTGGGAATTTTAAGCACTGATGTACTGTAGATGGAACTGCTTCGAATTTATTCAAAACAACTCTTCCCATGATGATGTTGTATGCTGACTGCACATTCTTATCCATCACAAAGAAGCGTATTCTTTCTGATCGGCAAGTAGGCCAAGTTCCCATGAATATATCCAACTTGATCGTCCCAAGTGGAAAAACTTTCTCGCCAGCGAAACCTAAGAGAGGTCTGTGATAAGGCTCCAATTGAGATAATTTCAAATTCAAGCTGTCAAAGCATGAATAGTACATGATGTCCGCCGAACTACCATTATCTACCAAAACCCTTGAAATCATTACTTCTTTCATCCTCATTTTGATCACCAAAGGGTCGTCATGAGGGTAAAGAACACCTGCAAGGTCATTTTTTGAAAAGCCAATGACCAGCTTCTCTTTATTTACCTTCCTCGGGCGATCCTCTTCAGCTAAGTTTATTCGTTGAATGTACGAGCAAGCTTGAGCTTCTCCGAGGTAAGCTTTTCTTTCTGCAGTAAGGTCTCCTCCTCCTGCATCTCCTCCTGTAATGACATTGCAATCAAATGACCCAAAATGTATTGAAAATACCTCTCATTCTGGTTGTCTTGGCTTTTTGGGAAGATCGGGGTCATCCTCTGCATCATCTTCATGATCTCTTTTCTTCTTCTCCTCTTCTCTACGAGGAGATCTAGACCGCTCTCTAGTTCGATCATCATTTTTTCTTTCACCTCTGCGATCAACATACTTTGATAGCTTTCCTCTTCGGATGAGTGTTTCAATCTCGTTCTGAAGGGCTATACAAGTTTTGGTCATATGGCCATGATCTTTATGGAACTCGCAGTATTTATTCATATTCCTCATATCAGGGTCTGTCCTTAGTTTCTTTGGCCACTTTATTTCCTCATTATTTTTTATTTCTTCCAAGACATGATTAATACCCATTTTCAAAGGAGTATAATTATCGTATTTCTTCAGGACTTCCCATGACGTCCTATTATTCTTGGAGTGCTTGTCACCGCCATTACCTTTCTGCTCTTTCTTCTTAGATTTGTCGACTTCCACCTTGGTTTCTTTATCCATATTCTTCTTCACAGCCATAGCCTCCTCGGCATTCATGATTTTGGCTGCTTTTGCCATCAACTCGGACATAGTTGTAGGTGGATCTTTGGCCAAAGTGTAATACAACTTGTTAGGCAACAACCCACTCATCAAAGCAGTGATTGCTGTCTTTTCTTCATAATCTATGACTTCCTGCTTCTCGTTATTAAAACGAGTTATGTAATCTCTAGTACTTTCACCAGATTTTTGTCTAACACTTAACAAGTGTGCTACCCGTTTTACTGGCTTTGCTCCAAAACAAAAATTGCCAATGAACAACTCGGCTAACTAAATAAAAGTTGAAATCTTACCCCGAGGAAGATTATTATACCATATCTGGGCAGATCCAGTAAGAGTTCCCGAGAATTCTCTGCATCTCATCTCGCCGAGGACGGCATAGATGTCGGCAGCAGCTTGATATTGCACTATGTGAAGAACAGGATCCGTCTTTCCATCATACTTGGGGGTCACCACGGGTGCTTTAAATTTCGACAGTGTAGGAAAATCCACAATGGCCTGTACAAAAGGTGTCCCTTGAACAAAGGTTCTTTGTAAAGGGTTTCTCGCCTTAGCCATTTCTCCTAATCTATCCTCCAATCGTTGAATGGAACCTTTCCATGCATCGTTTCCTTCCTCGGGCCTTTTAGTCCGAACAATTGATTGTTCTGACGCTGCTTCTTGAGATCCATCCCGTCGAGCAACTTGTCGTGATTGTGCTGATCCTTCTCTTAAATCTGATGGTTGTCGAAAACTCCTCGACATGGTCCTAGGTGGACCCATATTCCTCCTAGGGCCTAACCGACTGAAAGGAGACACCCTGCTCAATCTTTCCAAGGCACTGGTTCTCTCCGGAGAGAGAGTGATATGCTGATCAGTATCCGTAGCTCGTATCGATGAAGTTCGTCCAGGTTGATAAGAAGAATCATTAGACTCGTCATTACGATATGACCCAGTACGTCTGGATCACGATTGCCTCTGAACACTTCTCTGCCCTGAATGGGTAGGTACACCGCCGTGAAGAGTTTGAATGAGTTGCCTCATAGTTTCTTGCATGGCGATTTGTCCTTGAGCCAGATTCGTCATAATTCCAGCCAGAACTGGAGGTGCAGAGGGATTTGGCGGATTTCCAGCATTTCGATTACTGGATTCCGGATTATCTGCCATTGATGATGAATGATTTTTGGTGAAAAACGATAACAACAGTCATTTCCCACAAACGGTGCCAATCTGTTGATGTAAAAAATTAGATCACTCTAATTATTCAATCACAGATAAATAAATGAGACAAAGGATTTTAAAGTGGTTCAGCCTTATAAGAATGGCCTACGTCCACTGTTATGTTATTGCTGAGTGTTTTGGGAATTCTCGATTACAAGTTCTCTCCAGAAATTCCCCTCCTCTTGAATGAGGATGATACAATGTATTTATAGCCTTGAGGCTATCATCTGAAAGGGTGATACATTAAATGCCCTTGGGCGTGTGCGTCAAGGATAAGCATTCAATGAATAGTTGAACTGTTGATTATCTGGCAATTAATGCTATGGCCGAGATGCAGCTCGGACCGCCTTAGTTGCTCGTCGTTCGAGAGTTCCTCGGAGTGTTGGAGTTCCTCGGAGTGAGTATGACTTGGTCGTCGTTATTGTGCCACGTAGAGCGACACGTGTCTTCTTATTATTCGTCCATATCAGCATATTAATTTTGGTATCAACAGTAGGTATTTAAGGATTTTGATTAGAGGAGCTTTTCAAGAAACGACAAAAAAATATACGCAAAAGTTCTTTTTAAGAGCAAAAGGAATAACAATGTAACAATATGTTCCTCGTGGGGTGATGAAAGGTATTTTTTCTGTCTTCTGGTTTCATTTTAATTTGATTATATCCAAAATATTCATCCATGAAGCTTAGTAGCTCATGCCCCAAATTTGCATCCACCAGTTGATTTATCCTAGGCAGAGGAAAATGATCTTTTGGGCAAGCTTTATTCAGGTTTGTGAAATCCACGCACATTATCCACTTATTCTTCTTCTTCTTGACCATCAAAACATTAGCCAGCCAATCAGGATATTTCACGTCTTCGATGAAAAAAGATTTTTAAAGCTTTTCCATCTCTTCTTGAATAGCCTGGTCCTTCTCCGGGCCAAAGACTCTTCTCCTTTGCTTCACTAGTTTGATCTCCTTATTGACATTGAGTGCGTCACATAAGAAAGTTGGGTCAATCCCCGATATATCCTCATGACTCCACGAAAATACTTATTTTCTGTTCTTCAAAAATGCCACCATCTCTCATTTCAATACTGGACCAAGTGAAGCACCAATCTCAGTTGTTCTTTATGGTTGCTAGTCATCCAGAATAATACTTTCTATTTCCACCATGATTTGGCCTTTAACAAGTTTCGTTTCATCCCTTGGGTCTAGGGTATCAATCTCAAACTCGTCAGATTCATCCACTTGATAAGTGGTTGTTTTCTTCCTTCAATCTTTCAATTCCACTTGCTCGGCAGATGAGTAGTAACATTACTGGGCTACTTTTTTATCTTCATTCACAAATCTAACCCCAAAGTTGGTCGAAAACTTTAAGCACTGATGTATGGTGGATGGGACTGCTTCAAACTTTTGTCAGCCTACTCTCCCCATGATTATATTATAGGATGACTTGACATTCTTATCCATTACAAAGAAGCGCACCTTCTCTACTCTACTAGATGGCCAGGTAGCAATCAACATGTCTAACTTGATCGTTCCAAGTGAAAAAACTTTTTTTCCAGAGAACCCAATGAGGGGCATCTGATACGGATCCAACTGACTAAGTTTCAAGTTTAAACTATCGAAGTAGGGGTAAAACATGATGTCTGCCTAGCTCCCATTATCCACCATCACTCTTGAAATTATTACATCCTTAATCCTCATTTTGATCACCAGAGGATCATCATGAGGATACAAAACGCCTTCCAAATCATTTTTAGAAAATCCAATGACTAGCTTATCTTTGTTGACCTTCCTCGGGTGATCTTCTTCTGCCAGATTTATCCATTATATATAGGAACAAGCTTGAGCCTCATTGAGGTAAGCTTTTCTTTCAGCGGTATGATCACCTCCTCATGCGTCTCTACCTGTAATCTTGTTACAACCGAATGAACCAAAAACAATTGAAAATACCTCACGCTCAGGTTATCTTGGCCTTATTAGAAGATCATGATCATCTCTAGGGTCATCTTCGTGATCCTTTTTATTATCTTCTCTTGGTTGGCAAATATATTTGGACCTATATCGAGCTCCGTTATTGGTCTTCCCACCATTCTAACAATCAACATACCAGTTCAATTTTCATCATCTAATGAGTGCCTCTATCTCATTTTGGAGATATACACATTGCTTGGTCGTGTGACCATGGTCTTTATGGAACTCGCAATACTTGGATTTATCCCTCTTTTCGGGAGTTGTCCTTAGTTTTTCTGGAAAATTCATTTGTTCATTGTTCTTGATTTCCTCCAGAATGTGGTTTATATCCACCTTTAAGGGATTATAATTTGTATACTTCCTCAAGTGATCCAATGTTTCTTTGCCTTTTGACTTCTTGCTCCCACCATTATTCTTGTAATCTTTTTTCTCCGACATACCTTCAACTTTGTCTTCCACCTTTGCCTCAACTTTCTTCTTCGTAGCCATAGCCTCTTCGACATTCATGATTTTAGCTATTTTGACATCAATTCATCCATGGATTTGGGGGGATCTTTGGCCAAAGAATAATACAGCTTGTCGGGTAAAAGACCACTCATGAAAGTTGTAATGGTTGTCTTCTGTTCATAATCTATGACCTCTAGTTTCTCGTTGTTGAAATGAGTGATATAATCCCTGGTACTTTCACCTGCTTTTTGCCTAACACTGAACAAATGCGCTACCCTTTTAACTGGCTTGGCACTAAAACAAAAATTCCCTATAAAGAGCTCTTCTAGTTGATGGAAACTTGTAATTCACCTTAGAGGAAGGTTGTTATACCATATCTGAGCAGATTCGATAATGGTTTCTGAGAACGCCCTGCACCTCATTTCATCTGGGACTGCAAAAATATTAGCTGCAGATTAGTAATGCTCTATGTGAAGAACAATATTGATTTTCCCATCATGCTTCGGTATGACCACAGATGCCTTGAATTTTTCTCATGTGGGAAAGTCCACAATTGCTTGTAAAAATGGAGATCCCTTAATAAAGGTTATTTGAGAGGGTTCTCGAACTTGTCCATTTCTCCTAGATTTTATTCTAACCTCGGAATAGATCCCTTCCATGCATCATTTCCCACCCATGATTTATATATGTTTCCTAGAGCAACAGATCGCGTAGAATTCTCCTCTTGGTGTCTTTCTATGCGAGCTGTATGTATTGGGTTTGGATGTGATTGGGCTAAGCCTTCCCTTAATTCATTTGGTCATTGATAATTTCTCGACGCAGATCGAGGAGGATTTCTATTCCTCCTAGGACCCAAATGGTCGAAAGGTGAGTCTTTGCTCAACCTTTCCAGAGCACTTAGTCTTTTTGGCGATAGAGTGATGTGTTCCTGTGAATCCAAAATTCTTATAGGAGAAGTCAAACCAGGATGATAAGATAGATAACTTGAATTCCTAGAATAATGAAATTTAGTATGTTTAGATCTTAACCTAGATCGTGGTTGTGACGAAGATGGTGGACTCATGCTTCTCTGGACGCTTCGTTGGCCTGACTGTGCAGATGCTCCATTTTTAACAATGTGAATGAACTATCGCATAGTTTCCTGTATAGCCATTTGTCCCCTGGATAAGCTTGCCAACATTCCAGTGATATCATTTTCATTTGAAGGGATATAAGGGTTATGAGGAATCCCTTCATTATTCCTATTGCTAGATTCTAGGATATCAGTTGTTTATGATGAGTTTTTTGGTGAAAAATGCTATGTATAGTCGTTCCCACAGACGACGCCAATTTGTTGATGTAAAATACTACATTTGATCTAATTAATCACAGATAAATATGATTTAAGAAATAAGACAAATTTTTAAAGTGGTTCAGCCTTATGGAAAATGGCCTACGTCCACTGTTTTGTATTACTGGGTATTTTTCCTTGATCTCGATTATGTTCATTTATGATTGCTTACCCTGTCATGAGGGTATTACAATGTATTTATAGCCCTTGGGCTGTCAGTGTGAATGGATAATAAGCCTTTATTGAGTAGGCCTATTCATCTGTATATAATAAGGAATGACTGTAATACAATAAAAATTGAATCTATCTTGGTCGTTTAGTCTTCCCAATAAGTTGCTCGGTATGCTAAGTAGATCGGTACGTTGAATAACTCGGTATTTTAAGTAGCTTGGTACTTGAATTTGTATCATGTTAGATGACACGTGTCTTCATATAACTGGTCTATGTTAGCTGACTAATTTTTGTATCAACAAAGGTCATTCCTTTTTAGAAGCTGAGAACGCCACCTTGAGAGATAAATTGGAGACCTTGAAAAACATTAAGTCCGCCTCTTCTTCCCGAGCTAGAAATAGGGTTGGACGAGGAACTACAGAGGAGCTTAGGACTCAACAGGCCCTTGCTAACTAAGATTCACAGTTAAAAGCGAATGACCAAGCTATTGTTGAGATGTCTCAAAAGCTGCAAACTTTATTTCAGCAACTATATACTCAATCTTCTCATTTGGAAGCTAAGGATGTGGTACTAAAGAAGCTGCAATCTCAAGTTGATAGATTAACCTTCCAAATCCATAAGCAACCCAGAGAATTTTGGATGGGTGGTCATAATGAAGATTTGGGTCATTATGATGATAGACTCCAACAAGCCTAAAATGAGTCCAAAAAATGGGGTTGGATTAATGATTTAATTGTGATGAAGGTGAATGGGAATAATTCTTTGTGGAATGGGTATGATCCAGGATTGCTTCAGCTTGATAATCCTCCCTTTAATTTGGATGTTAATTGGGTATCTGTTCATCGTAATCCTCATTGTTTGATTTCTAAGTACTTGGGGGATTACAAACTGCATGACGACCTTGAGATCATTCATCCTCCTCATTTGCTTGATTGTCCTAGTAGTATCAACACCAAGATGCTTTGGGATCTTAACTTCATCAACTCTTATTCTACTCTGGGTGATCCTCAAGCTAGCGTGGATCTTGTTTGTAAAGATGAAGGAAAGCGTCCTGTAGAATAATTTTTTGTATTTCGTTTCTCCATTTTTGAGCAACAGTATGTAATCATTTAAATTTAATGAAAATCTTATTTTGTGAATGGATCAACTCTTAGTTAATCTTTGAATGTCTGTGAATGTTTTTTTAGTCTTTGACTATGAATGGATCAACTATTTTAGTTAATCTCTATTTTTCACCAGTTCTATTGATATTATTAGGATTATCCTAAGTTTTATACCAATTACTGATGCTTGGCCATAGTTCTACTAGTGTACTTGAATTTTGTGGTAACTTCACTAGTTACCTTGGTTCCCAAGCATAAGTGGAACATTTTTCCATCTTTTAGCCCAATTTAGATGAACATTTGTCATCCGGGTCTTCAATAACCAAGCATTTAGGACTTACAATTTTTCCTTGTCTGATTTTATTGACGCCGACCAACTTTGTTTGTGGCCAAGTTGATGCCGACCAACTTTGTTGGTGGTTTTATTGGTGCAGACCAAATTTGTTGGTAGCCTTGTAGATATCGACCAACTTTGTTGGTGGCCTTGGTGGATACTGACGAACTTTGCTACCAGTATTTGTTGATGCAGACCAACTTTCTTGGTGTGCCGACCAGCTATTTTGGTGGTTTTATAGGTGCCGATCAACTTTATTGGTAGCCTTGTAGATACCAACCAACTTTCTTGGTGGCCTTGGTGGATATTGACCAACTTTGTTGGCAGTATTTGTTGATGCGGACCAACTTTGTTGGTGTTGCTACTAGTGATATGCACTACTACTCTGGAAAAAAACAAAAAAAAACTAACACTTTTCCGGAAAGTCATGTTCTCATTAATATTTAAATGAACTGAGTACAACACAACTATGTTTACTGATAATACTTCTTTAAGTGCGTTGCATTCTATGGGTTCTTGAACTCTTCTCCTTCCAAAGTCTCAATCCTATATGTACTTGGTCAGACGACTGCGGTAACACGATAAGGCCCATGCCAATTGGCTTCCAGCTTGTTACTCTTCTGAATAACCTTCTTCAAAATATAATCTCCCTCCTTTAGTTTACTCGGCGTGACCCTCTTGTTATATAAACGTGCAGTCTTTTGTTGATAAGCAACATTTCTTAAAGCTTCATCTTCATGGACTTCTTCCAGCATGTCTAAATTCAACCTTCTCATCAAATATGTAACTTGGGTATTGAAGTTAAGAACTCTATGCATATGTAAACCTAGCTCAATAGGGATTACAGCTTTGGTACCAAAAGCCAATAGATAGGGAGTTTCTCCAGTTGTTGTTTAGGAAGTAGTTCGGTAAGCCTACAAGAATGAATGCAATTCATTAATCGAATTTCCTTTTGCATCTTCCAATATTTTCTTCAACCCATTCAGCGAAGTTCTATTATTTACCTCTGTTTGGCCATTTCTTTGAAGATGGCCAAGAGCAGAATGAATTTTTTGGACATTGGATTGGGCGCAATAAGCAGCAAATTCTTCATTGTTAAACTATGTACCATGATCAGTTATAAAGGCATAAGGTAAGCCATACCTGCATATAATTCTTTTCCAGATGAACTGGTAAATCTTTTCGTAAAACATATCAATACATGGTTCATCTTCCACCCATTTTGTAAAATAATCAACTGCTACAACAAGGTACTTGAACCTTCCTCGGGTGGTTGGTAAGGGACCGACCAAGTTAATTTCCCATAGGGAAAAAGGCCAGGGTGAAGTGATAGGTGTTAAAAGGGCTTGTGGAGCCTTGCGTATACTAGAAAACCTCTAGCACTTGTAATATTTTTTAGCAAAATCTGTGCAATCTGCTCGCACGGTTGGCCAGTAGTATCCTTGCGTATGTATTTTTTACAACAACGTTCTTCCTGCTACGTGGGCCCCGAAGGATCCTTTATGGAATTCTCTAATTAGATCCTTTACCTCAGTTGGATGCACACAACGTTGTAGGCCAGCAGTTAATCCTCTCCTATATAACACACCACCTTCTAGCACATACCTTGCATCTTTGTATTTCAGCCTCTTAGCTTCAAGTAAATCGGTTGGAAGAATTCCATATTTAATATATGCTCTTATGGGGTCCATCCAAGATGGCTCCATATCAACTGTAATGAATTTGACTATCAGATCCTCAGCAATGCTCCTATTAACAAGTAGCTTAATAGGAATAGTTCTTCATATTTCTATTCTAGTTGCTGAGGCTAACCGAGCAAGTGCATATGCTCGGGTGTTCTCCAATCTTGGAATCCTGACCATCTGTACTGCTAGAAAGGTGGAAATTACTTCCAAAGTCTTAAACAAATATGTAGTCATTCTCAACACTTGATTTATAACCAACTGCGAATCACTGTACACCACAACTTTCTCAGAGTTTAAAGATTTATCTAGATTTAAACCAACAATTGCAGCTTTATATTCTGCTTCATTATTGGAGGCTTAAAATTGAAAACTTAGAGTGTACTATATGTCTAGCTCGTCTAGAGTATTGAGAATGATTCCATCTCCACATCCTATTACACAAGACGACTCGTCGATGTACAAATGCCATATGGGGATATTGTTGTCAAACGCTTGGTTTGTCAAAGTCCCATGATGGAAGATTTTATCTTTCACATCCTCATATTTCTTCTACTTCATCTCCTATACTGCACTAGACGATTATTTTAGTCTTTTTCTACAGTTTCCTTTATTTGGAGTTGGTCAGGCATATCTCCAATTGGTCCACTGTCTCCTGCATGTTGCTCGGTTAGAGTCCCTTGTTGCTCGGGGACCTCTTGATAAGTTAATTTTGTTATAAAATTAGCCACAACTTGGTCTTTTAAAGAAATCCTTAGTTCATACACAAGGTTATACTCCCCTAACTCCACAACCTAATACATCAGTCTTCCAGATTTCTCCGATTTATGCAACGCCTGCCTTAATGGCATATCAGTGTAGATCACTATAGTGTGGGCTTGAAAGTAGGGTTTCATTCGTCTATTAGCCATAATTAAAGCCAGTACCAATTTCTCCAATATGGTATATCTTACTTTTGCTCCTCGAAAAGCTTTGCTGGTGTAATAAACTGGCTTTTGAACTCCATTTTCCTCCCTAATCAAGGCTAAGCTAACTGCAGACTCAGATACTGCCAGATAGAAATCCAACTTTTCTCCCAACATTGGTCGAGAAAGTAGTTGTGGTTCTCCCAAGTACTTCTTCAACTCAAGGAATTCCTTTTCGCATTCATCGTTCCATTTAAAGGTTTTTCTGAGAACCTTGAAAAAAGGCAAGCGTTTGTCTGTTACTCTTGACACAAACCTGCTAAGTGTTGCTACATGGCCAGTTAGCCTTTGAACCTCTTTTTTTCAGGTCGGAGACTTCATTTTGATCAGTGATTTAATCTTATCTGGATTGGCTTTTATTCCCCTTTGATTGACTATATACCCGAGGAACATTCCCTCTTGTACTCCAAAGACACATTTGGTGGGGTTTAACTTAATTTGGTGCTTTTTCAATTGGTCAAACGTCTGACTGAGGTCAAAAATATGATCAACAACTTTTTTGCTTTTAGTGAGCATATCATCAACATATACCTCCATATTCTTGCCTATTTGCTCCTCAAATACTTTATTTGCCAGTCTCTGGTAAGTAGCACCTCCATTTTTCAGACCAAACGGCATAACATTATAGCAATAAGTTCCACAGGGAATGATAAAGGAAGTACTTTTTTTATCATCTAGCTTCATTTTAATCTGGTTATAACCAGAGTATGCATCCATAAAACTTAGCAATTCATTCCCCGAAGTAGCATCTACCAGTTGATCAATTCGTGGCAAAGGAAATTGATCCTTCGGGCACGCTTTGTTTAAGTCAGTAAAATCCACACACCTCCTCCATTTGTTGTTCTTCTTCTTGACCATAAACACATTGGCTAGACAATCACGGTACTTCACATATTCAATAAAGGACGCTTTTTGAAGCTTCTCCACTTCTTCCTGTATAGCCTGGTTCTTGTCTGGACTCAAAACTCTTCTTCGCTACTTCACATGTTTGATTTCCCTATTGACATTAAGTTCATGACACATAAAATTTGTATCTATGTCTGGCATATTTTCATGACTCTATGCGAACACCTGTTTTCTTTGCCTCAAGAAAGCTGTCAATTCCTACTTAAGAAGTGGCTCCAACGATGCTCCTATTTGAGTTGTTCGTTCTGGATTATTATCATCTAGAACAATGCTTTCTGTTACCTCCATCACTTGTCCTTTTACAAGCTTAGATTCATCTCTTGTATCTACAGTTTCAACCTCAAATTCGTTGTTCGGCTTAGTTGTATCCATTTGATAAGTGGTTTTTTTTCTTTGGCCTCTAACATGTCTTCTTCCTCAGCAGAGGAATAGTAGCACTCTCGAGCTACATTCTAGTCTCCTTTCACTACTCCTACTCCAAAGTTGGTTGGTAATTTCAAACATTGATGAAAAGTTGAGGTTACAACTTTAAATGTTTTCAAAATAACTCTCCCCATGATCATATTATAAGCAGAATGAATGTTTTTGTCCATTACAAAGAATCGTACCTTTTATATCCTACTCGCTGGCCAAGTCCCGATCAACACATCCAGCTTGATAGTTCCCAGTGGAAACACCTTTTCTCCTGATAATCCAATGAGTGGCATGTGATAAGGCTCCAGTTAATTGAGTTTAAACCCAAACTATCAAAACAAGGATAGAACATGATGTCGGTTGAACTTCTATTGTCCACCAATTTTCTTTCTACCAATACTTCCTTCATCCTGACTCTGATCACTAACGAATTATCATGAGGATACAATACTCCTGATAAATCGTTTTAGAAAATCTAATTACGAGATTATCTTTGTTAACTTTTCTTGGTCGGTACTCCTGGGTGAGATTGATATGCTGGATATAGGAACAAGATTGAGCCTCATTGAGGTAATCATTCCTTTCAGCCGTATGATCTCCTCCTCCAGCATATCCACATGTAATCATGTGATAATCAAAAGATCCAAGACTGAGTGTGAATACCTCACGTTACGGTTATCTAGGTTTCTTGGGGAGATCGAGATCATCTTCTTGATCATAGTTGTGGTTCCTCTTCTTATCTTCCCTAGGTTTAACCGGCAATTTAGATCTTTTCTGATGTCTTCCTTCATTTCTTCCACCATTCTTCCGATCAATAAATATGTCCGGCTTTTCTCTTCGGATGAGCATTTCTATCTCATTTTGGAGAGCAATTCATCTGTGCGTAGTATGATCGTGGTCTTTGTGAAACTCATAATACTTGGACTTATCCCTCTTATCAGCAGGCGACCTTAACTTATCGGGCCAACTTAAATCATTGTTTTCCTTGATTTCCTCCAATACATGATGTATGTCCACCATCAATGGGGTGTAATTAGTGAACTTCCTAAGACGATCTAGGCTTTCCTTTCCCTTCAAACTTATGCACTCATTCTGATTATTGTATCCTTCTTCTCTAACTTCCCCTCTGCTTTTGTTTTTGCTTTCGCGTCTAAATTCTTTTTAGCAGCCATAGTTTCTTCGACGTTCATAATCTTCGATGTCTTGGCCATCAACTCTATCATCGTCTTTAGTGGATCTTTTTCCAGAGTATAATAAAATTTATCAGGGAGCAAACCACTCATGAGAGTAGTGATTGTTGTCTTCTCTTCATAATCAATTACCTCCAGCTTCTCGTTATTGAAACAAGTGATATAGTCTCTAGTACTTCCCCTTCCTTCTATCTCACACTGAGTAAATGAGCTACTCGATTCACTAGTTTAGCTCCAAAGCAGAAATTACCAATGAATAGCTTGGCTAGTTGTTGAAAATAAGAAATCTTCCCCGAGGAAGGTTGTTGTACCAGATTTGAGCAGATATAGTGATTGTTCCTGAGAACGACCTACATCTCATCTCATCTAGAATAACATAGATATCAGCAACTGCTTGGTACTGCTCTATAAGGACAACTGGATCCGTCTTCCCATTGTATTTGGGAGTGACTACCAGAGATTTAAACTTAGTCGACATGGAGAAATCCATGATGGTTTGCACAAAGGGAGACCCCTTAATGAAATTTCATTGAAGGGGATTTTTGGCCTTGGCCATTTCACCTAATCTTTCTTCCAAACGTTGAATGGATCCCTTCCATGCATCACTATTAGCGCCATGGATGGCATCTCTTTTATGCTGACCTCGAGATCTGGCTGAACTTTCTTCTTGTGAACTTTTTCTCTGACTAGACCTTTCAGTTCGTTGGGAATTTAATCTGGACTAGGCTAAACCCTCCCTTAGATCACTTGGTCATCAAGTATTTCTCGACACGGCCTAAAGGGCATTTCCCTGGGGTCCGAAATGATCGAAAGGAGAGTACCTACTTAGCCTTTCTAAGGCACTCAGTCTTTTTGGGATGAGAGATTATCCATCCGTGGAGTTAGTAACCCTAATGGAAGAGGTTTCTACAGGTAGATATGAAGGGTCCTTAGAAGTTCGGGAACGGATGTTTCCAATACTCCTGGTTGGCGGTGGTGGCATATTCCTATGATTAGATTATGCTGGCACTCCAGCTTGCAAAGTTTGGGTCATCTATTGTATAGTGTCTTGCATGGCCTCCGGACCCTTGGCCTGGCTAGCCAAAATTCCTGTCAAATCATTATTGTTAATAGAGGCCAAGGGATTAGGCGGAATACCCTCATTCTAGTGCTTTATTCTGGAATGTCAGCCATAGATAATGAAAGATGAATGAGTGAAAACATTTAGCAATACTTTCCCACGGACGACGCAAATTTATTGATGCAAAAAACTAGACTAAGCCTAATTAATTGATCACAGATAAATTAAGTAAACAAACAAGACACAAGAAAACATTTTAAAGTGGTTTGGATCAAAGGAATAGCCTACGTCCACTGTTATGTATTGATTGCCTTGAGTTTTTTTTAGATCCCTTGAATTGAAGGTGATACAATGTATTTATAGCCCAAAGGGGGGTCTTCATCGTTGTCATGTGAAAGGATGGAATGCCTTTATTTGTTAGGCATTTACATCAATACATAATGAGAATTAATTATATGAATGTTGTCGCTTCACATGCAATACAGGCAGTAAGCCTGCTGGCGCTTGGTTGGCTACACAAGATGACTTTTTGACTGTTGGTCGGGCTTCCTTGTTGGTTGGGCAGATAAGTTTATCGGTTTTCCTATCATGCTGACTTGGACTTATGCCATGTAGGATGACACATGTTGGCTTGTAATTGGTCCACGTATGATGGTAAGTTTTTGTATCAACACCCACCATTGAAGAGATGCCCCCGCCAATCGAAATGACGCTAACATCTTCTTTTGCAGGTGTGTGCATCTACCATCCTTAAGAATCATTGAATATCTCTCTACCACCTTCTCTCCACTAAAACATCTTAAATGCCCACTGTAATACCCCGTAATTTTAAATGACTTTTAAAATGGGTTATATTTTAAATTAATGGATTAATTGGATTTTATTATAAATTAATTCATTAGGGTTTTATCTGAATTGAGGATATTAAAATGTATAATTCTGAATATTACCTAAAGATATTTAGATAATATATGAATGAGATGCTATTGATATGGTAGTCTGTTATGAATTCAGTAATTTGAATTCTTAGTCGGACGTAGTATGGGACGTGTTAGGACTAAATTATGAGATTAAAAAGGAAATTTATTTTCTATCGACCTTATAGTCATTTTGACTGTGCCATTGCGTTCGGAAAGTTCGAAATAGTCAGAAAAGTCTATTGGGATGTTGGTTTTGAGTCTCGGGTCATTTGGAAATGAAAAGACAACCCAAAAGGGCATTTCAGTCATTTTTATAGGTGGGATGAATAGTGATTTCTGATTTTGTCCTATTATAAGTGTTGGTAGACTATGTGTACGTGGGTTATTCATCTCCTCTACACAAAATAGAGCAGTCATCTTCCTAGAGAGAGTGAAAGGTTACTTGGGAAGGGAAAAGCCTACTTGGGAAGGAGAAGAACTAAGAACCAAGAGTCACCACCACCGGAGGTTGATCGAAGAAGGGAGAACCACCTGAGATACACTACACCAAATGATCAAAACTTCATTAAAGGCAAGTGTTTGATAATGGCAATCTAAGTTTGTATATTGTCCATGTTAGAATAGTTATTAAAAGAGATGATTTTTCATGCTTGGAAGACATGATGGAGTTTTTAAATGGATTTATGGAAACTGAAAGTAATTAGGAATCAAACTCATGCTGTAGGTAGTTGGTAATCCATGAAATGAGCACAAATTTGTTGATGAAATTATGAAAACCATTGATGTGTTCTTGAAGATAATATGTTGATAATTTTCTGGAAAAAGAGGATATAAACATGCTTTTAATCCAATCTCTTGATGATTCTAGGATGTTTAGAACATTAGAAATCATTCATATATGTTGATATATCATGTAGTAGAGATTATAAGCCATTTGGGATGTTAATATGAAGGTTAGAATGAATAAAAATGGTGAAACCCGTAGTTGCAGAAATGCAGTAAATCTGGGCTGTACCTGAGTGATCGAACGATCGACCCCCTGCCTTCGATCGATTGACCTCCCCAGAATTTCTAAAGTTATTTCTTTTAAATGTTGATTCTTATCCCAAGCCTTTTGTAGATCTTTGGTGATTATTATTTGGATATTATGTGACTTGGAAAATATCAGTGAGCCCTTGATAAGATTTGAATTAATTTGATTGGGATTTAATTGATTAGAATAATGATAATTAATTTAATGGAATTTCGGTTGCTAGATTCATTTGTTTAATTCTAAATGGGCACGTATGAGGATTAAAAATGGGACCAGTAGGGGTGATTTAATATAAAACCAAGGTATCCTTAAGTTTACAAGAGGGTTTAATCTTAAGTGAAAGAAGATGTGTTTATAAGAGATTTGAAACTATCGGTTTTAACCTTAACTAAAAGGGAGAGTTTAATTCGTAGTGATTTGGGAGATATGACGTTATGTACCAGTAGGGTATTAGTGACTTCTTACTGAATATATGTTGAGGAAAAACCTATTTGAACCTTGACTATTGAGTGAGGCTCGGGGATAATTAAATTAAGAAGTAAAGTTATGATATTTAATATGTCGGATTTAAAGAGATATAATGCTACGTATGGGAATAACCTAAGGATAATGTAAATACCTTGTTGATAGTATATTATAGGTATGATAATGCCTATTTTTTTTATTGTTGATTTATGTGTATGACATACCTAGCTTACTTGCTATCGACGGAAGGTTTGCGCGTGAGGGCAGTCATATCACGATGAATCCATGGGATCTTTGATTTATCGCTCAAGAACATAGGTCTATGAAAGACTTATCGGGAAGTTGATAAGTCCGCTGACTGTGGTAACGTTGGTATGTGCGTGACACATGGATACGAGAACTATGTTCGCCTCCAATTTGTATATTGTTGTTTGTGGTTCGAGAAATCCTTACCCAACCTTTAGTCCCCTATTCGGCGACCAGCGATGTTGGGACATGATAGTAGAGTAATGCATTGCACCACAGCTGTGACTCGGGGTGCCGTATTATATATGAATATATATATAATGAATTAAAGGAATGAATGGATGTTTATTGTGGTTAAATCTATCTACAGTGATAATTGTAGATAGTGGTAAATTGAGAAAGAATTGAATTAAGTTAATGAATGTTTATTCTTATGGAATTGAAAATCTTAATTCATATTAATGAGAAACGATTCATAAATGAATAACGTAACTGAATAATAATGTGACGTATGGTATGGGACATACAGGGATTATGATATGAGAATGGAAGAATATTATGGAGACTAGAAAAAAGAAACCATTAACTAGGAGGTTAATAGGAAACGTTAAGTGTGCACTCCAGTTGAGAGGTGAGAATAGAAAGTGAGAGTGGGATGCTAACTTGTACATAATAAATGGTTTATTGCACTTGTTAAACACTTGCTGTTTTTCCAAATCATTTTTACAATCGGGCTCTGACCCGTTTCCTTGCATATTTTCTTTTTTATTGTATCTTCTATATCAGGTGTCCAGCAGCAGGGACGCCAACCTTAGTTGATTTTAACGAGCTATGGAGTTATTGAGTATTTCTTAGACGCTTATCTTCTTTTGATTCACAGTGATCTTCTAGTGAGGGCATGTCGCCCAAAGGATTCAGTTATCTTTTCCTATCAGGGTCATATACTATTGTATTCAGGTCTTTTTAATACATTTAAAATTTTTGGGATTTCTGTAATGGATTTATATTATTTGGGAATGTTTATTCCAATTGCATTTAAATTCATTTGTGGTATCTATTTGGCTATCAGTGTTGTAGAATAAAATGTGTTGTGTTATTCTTAAACTCGAAATGGATTTTGTTAAATTAAAATTTGGAAAGGTTTTAACACCAGCTTAATTGAGTGTTGGGTGAGTTGTAAATGTTTTCGACAGTGATGCTAAGAATGAGCCAACTGTATATTTTGTTTTAATTTGGTATGGGACTGGCCACCTGGTATTTAATTAGGCGGGGTGTTATAGGTGGTATCAGAGCATCAGGTTCTAGTGTCCTTTAGGATCTGTACGGCTTATTGTGTCTTTAGCTTAGCGTTCTTTGATATAGAGCCCTATGAGTAGGATTATTATTTTTCTATTTACGCGTACGATCTTCAGCTATTTTGATATATCAAATACTGATAGTGTTCTCTCGCTTCAGATGCTTCCTCGATGTGCACCTCAACCCGCCCCAGCTCAGGGTACGGTGACTGGGGTCGAAGTTGCTTCAATTGTCGCTCAAGCACTCAATGTAGCTCTAGCTGCTGTTCAGCGAGCTCCAGCTCCGGCACCAGTTGTGCCACCCATTCAAGGGCAAGTGTTTCCTATTGCATGGGTACGAGCGAGGGATGCCTTTTAGAAGGCGCACCCACCTGAGTTTCAGGAAGGATCAGATGTTGTGATTGCTAGCCAATGGAAGAAAGATATCCAATGGAACTTCAGAATGCTTGAATGCACTGAGGTTCAACGTCAAATACTAGCCACATTCAAGCTAGTAGGGGCATCTTTGCAATGGTGGGAAGCTACGACCACTACGGAGGAGAGAGACACAATGACTATCCAAGACTTTTGGATACGTTTTGATGGGAAGTATTTTCCTTCCGCCATCCAAACGGACATGAGGCGAAAATTACTTAATTTGAAGCAGGGAGAGAAGACGATGGCGGAATACGAGGAAGAATTCACGCGACTAATAAATTTAGTACCAACGGAGGTACCCACTGAGGAAAGGAGAATTCTAATGTTCACTGACGGGTTGAACTATAAGATTTGCCAGCATTTATTGGGGAATCTTTCACTACGTACGTATGGAGATGTTCTTAATTCTACAATGCTTCACTGCCAGGATAACTGCTTTCATAATCAGGGTGTTAAGCGGGGATTTGGGTCAAGCCTGTAAGGCAAGACTATGGGGGGCAGTTCTAATGGAACTCAATCAGGGCAGAGTCATCAGCGTCAGGGTGAGCAGGGTTCCCAGACAGGGGATTATGCTAAGCGTTTACGATCTAGATATTCTTGATTTGAGGATAGAGGTAACGGGCAAGGACAGCAAGTTCATCAGGGTCAGAGACAGGCTCATCAGGGCCAAGGGAAATAAGGTAATGGCCAGTAGGGTCGGGGGCAACAGGGGCAAAGTGGTGGAAAGTTTACGAGAAAATGTTTCGTGTGTGGCAAGTATGGACATAAACGCCAAGATTGTCCTGAGAAAGACAAATTCCCTCAGCAACAAAATGCTCGACAGGAGCCACAGGTACAAGTGTTTCCACCAGCTGCTCTTCCAGCTCCAGCTCCAGCTTCGGTGCTAGAACTACCTCCCATTCCAACAGCACTCACACAGCAGGGTCAGTACGGGCGTGTATATATCGTCCATCAAGCAGCAAATCAACAACCACCACCCACGAATGAGGGTATGTTTTCTATCTAAGGAGTTATGAGTCGTATATTTATTTTTGTGGAAATTAATATTGTGTGGGCTAATGGGTTGCTGAACTTAGCCTATAGCATTGATATTTACATATACTCACCGAGGGGTGTGGGATACCTATATTTTACATGTCATCACGTGGGTTTGATTTTTATCATGGGATTACTTACTTTGGGCATGACAGAGCATGATGTGATTATCGGCGTGCATTGACTTATGGTATATGAGAGCGTATGTACTACTACTATCTAGCATCTTGTCTTCTACAAGACAGTAGATGAGTAGACTCTATTTGAAATTGATAAAAACCAAAAAAAAATTATAAACCTAATTTTTATACTATTGACTAAGGACCTGAGGAGTTTCGATGAATCCATGGGATCTTTGATAAACCTGATTATCGACGGGAGGTTTGCGCGTGAGGGCTGTCATATCCTGATGAATCCACGGGATCTGTGATTTATCGCTCAAGAACATAGGTCTATGAAAGACTTATCGGGGAGTTGATAAGTTCACTGACTGTGGGAACGAAGGTATGTGCGTGACCCATGGATACGAGAACTATGTCCGCTTCCAATTTGTTTGTTGTTGTTTGTGGTTCGAGAAATCGTTATCGAAACTTTAGTCCCCTATTCGGTGACCAGCGATGTTGGGACATGATAGCAGAGTAATGCATTGCACCGCAGCTGTGACTCGGGGTGCCGTATTATATATATATATATATATATATATATATAATTAATTAATTAAAGGAATGAATGGATATTTATTGTTGTTAAATCTATCTACGGTGATAATTGTAGGTAGCGATAAATTGAGAAAGAATTGAATTAAGTTAATGAATGTTTATTCTTATGGAATTGAAAAGCTTAATTCATATTAATGAGAAACGATTCATAAATGAATAATGTAACTGAATAATAATGTGACGTATGGTATGGGACATACGGGGATTATGATATGGGAATGGAAGAATATTATGGAGACTAGAAAAGAGAAACCATTAACTAGGAGGTTAATAGGAAACGTTAAGTGTGCACTCTAGTTGAGAGGTGAGAATAGCAAGTGAGATTGGGATGCTAACATGTACATAATAAATGCTTTATTGCACTTGTTAAATGCTTGCTGTTTTTCCAAATCAATTTTACAATCGAGCTCTGACCCGTTTCCTTTCATATTTTCTTTTCTATTGTATCTTCTATATCAGGTGTCCAGCAGCAGGGATGCCAACCTTAGTTTATTTTGACGAGCTATGGAGTTATGGAGTATTTCTTAGACACTTATCTTCTTTTGATTCACAGTGATCTTCTAGTGAGGGTATGTCGCCCAAAGGATTCAGTTATCTTTGCCTATCAGGGTCATATACTATTGTATTCAGGTCTTTTTAATACATTTAAAATTGTTGGGATTTCTGTAATGGATTTATATTATTTGGGAATGTTTATTCCAATTGCATTTAAATCCATTTGTGGTATCTATTTGGTTATCAGTGTTGTAGAATAAAATGTGTTGTGTTATTCTTAAACTCGAAATGGATTTTGTTAAATTAAAATTTTGAAAGTTTTTAACACCAGCTTAATTGAGTGTTGGGTGAGTTGTAAATGTTTTCGACAGTGATGCTGAGAATGAGCCAACTGTATATTCTGTTTTAATTTGGTATGGGACTGGCCACCCGGTATTTAATTAGGCGGGTTGTTACACCCACAAACTCCGGTGGTTGGCCTTTAGTGAAGGCCTCCCTTTCTCGATCCCAAATCAATAAAGGTACCTGGACTGGTAAAATTGCCTGCTGTGAGTGTGGTGGCTGCTGTTGAGCTGCGGTGGTGGAAAATTCCTTAACATGGTAGCCATAGTTGTGGACACTACCTCAGCCACGATAGTGGCGATCTATGTCGGTCCTACCACAGGAGGTGCTGGATGTGGCTGCTACTACGGCTCCTGCTGAGCCCCTTCCTCTGCAGTTGGGGTGGTGGCACGCCTCGATCTGCCTCTCCTACCATTTTCCATCTAAAAGCAAATGAAATTGTATTAGTAACTAATCGCAAAGTGTATAATGATTCCTAAACATATGGCTCTACATCAAAGAACGGAGCGCAGAATGTAGCAAGCTCAAACACAGATCCTAAGGACACTAGAACCGTGCTCTTATACCAACTATAACGACCCCTATTTTCTCACGTAAAGGCTGGCCAGGCATGATACGCTGAAGATGGGGCTTTTCAACAATTTATACCTTTCTCGGCACAATGTAATATGAAAATTATTATTTTGAAGGTCAATGCTTTAAAACTTTATAAATATCTCACTAACAATAATTAAAACTCAACGAAACCAACTAAAATAATAAATTTAGAAGATAGTAAATATTACAACTCCAACATAGTGTAAATAAGTAAATCAAACTTGGGTTTATGCCCTTACAAATTTTCCGAAATCAAATATCTGAACTCTGGTAGAAAAGCAACTAGGATAGAATCAAAAATCTGGAAATCTGCTAAGCACCGAGAGGACGCAAGGATAGTGCAACAATAGTCCTGCCTATCTAGAATTAAACTAGGTGAAAAACATTTATAATTTGGGTCAGAGCCCGACGTGTGGAAGAATAAACTTATTTCATTTATGATACAATAATATAGTCAATTCACAATAATTACCCCCCCCCCCCCCCCCTCTCCGTCACTCACATGTAGGTAACACCTCACCCCTCATCTAAGTGTGACATGTCTCGCATCCCAAAAGTTCCCAAATGATAACTATGACTACATGTCAATTTTAAATGATATGGCTAAATGATTGTAGTTTACCGACTACATTTAATTATCAATTTCCATAATTTTCCAATCAAATAATCTCCATAAAATAAGCATAAATACCTACTATGCAATAAAAGATCACAATTTTTATTTATGTCCACATTCATAGACATTTAAATTTATTTCTATAGTATCCCGGGAATTTATAATATATGTCCTTCCATATATGTGATACACAAGGCATCTACCATTGGTGTCTAATTTGTGCTCTATTGGCGAGTACGAAGGAATCCCTTATCCTAAGCGAATGCCACAAATCACACAAAAGTTGGGGGGGTCTCTACGCAAGACGCCTGTACACGGCCCATACCTAGTGGTGATACAAGAGCGGTTAGCGCCAACCCTACCCTTCGAGGGTGGAGCCTCCACGTAGTACCTATATGGCCTATACAAAGTCAAGCCCACCTATGCCGATGTGTGGTACGCGACCCGAGGTCCACTAGTATGTCCACACATAAATCTATAATAGTAAATATTATTATTCCATATAATATGTAAGGATAATTACTCCATAATTACCATAAAAATCCAACCAAGGTCCACAACATTTTCCATTTATTAATAATTTACCATCTAATAAATTATCAATTCCATCCAATAAAATTTATTTAACTAACTAGTTAAATGTAACTTTCCTTATTTAATATGGGTACATCCGTATTTTTGATAAATTCCTTATTTTCCCAAATCGGGTCCCACTCACTCACTTGGACTCATAAAAATACTCGCAACTAAAATCCCAGACCCCATACCCTTATTAAATAAACTATTAACCTTATCCCATAAATAATTACGTAACCATTTATATATTTGTAAATTTTTATTAATTAAGAGTAGCACATAAATGTTTCACCAATTCCTTCCGTTAATGCCATAGATTGTGTACCCTATACAGTCCAAAATTTGATTCAACAAGGCAACCCATCGTCAGGTGCTTGATCCAAACACCCCAACACATCGCTTGAACAAGAGGCATCGCCGCTCGCGTGACATCACCATCGTTCGAACGACAGGTCAGGTCGTATGAACGACCTCTCCTTCTTCCCCACATTTTCTTCTTCATTCAGTTTATTCCCAAAAGTAGTTTTCCTCAAACCCAACAGGCCTTTATACAAAACCCTTAACGGTCATAAAATCACCAGTACCAAATTAACTACATACAAATCTATAAATTTACAACTACACTGCATAACTAATTTCCCATCAAGGTTATTACTCGTTTAAGATTTTTTTTAACGTTCCAAATCTTCTCCAAATCCTAAACATATTCATTTCTCAACAAGGGCATTCATTTGGGAATATAAATGTGAAACTTCAGTCCACGAATCAATGTTTCTATCTCTACATCAATTCATCCATATATCCCAAAAATAACTATGAAATCCCTATAGCTACCATCACTTTAAGATTTACGAAAACTAATTTCTGGGATAATTCCTATCTAAATCAGTCCTCTACATGAGTAATATATCATCAAATCCAACATATTCAAACTTAAAACCTAGAAATTAAAGGGAATAATTATATGCATCAAGAAATAAATTGTAAAGTGTAAATTAAACAAGAGAATTCTTGCCTTTAAATATTGTGGAAGAAAAACCCTTTGAATCCCTTGTTTCCTTTTTTGTCCTTTCCCTCTTTCTCCTCATTGGTATTTCTCCATTTTTCTCCCATAGCTGCTAATCTAGGTTTTCCTTAATGATAGTGGGGGAGTGGTCCATCCCCACTTAAACTCTTAACTAGTGCTAATCCCGAGTTGCGCTCTAAGCCCAATTTTTAGACCTCCAAATAAGCCCTAAATCATAACTCAATTAGCCCAAAAGCTCCCCAACTCATATACCTATGACCCGGGACCAATTTTAAATATTTAAAACACTAAACCGAGTCTCCAGTGCCCCCCAAAATGCGTATCAATTATTTTTATTTCACTTGTACATTTTATTATGCTAAAACGACACGCGCCCAAAACATTTATTTATGTTCTATCAATTTTTCACTCGCAAGCCCTTTACGTCCAGTTGAGTTTTTTTTTAAATCATAATGTTTACATAAATTAAAAACATTACTCGTTTAAATTTCAAATCTTTCCAATTTGATTTATTCTCAAAATTAAAGTTGAATCATTAAATCCATTTATATCGTAATATTTTATTCAAAAAATCACGGGGTATCACTAACGAGTAGATATGTTTTAAAAAGATAAACAACACACACACACACACACACGGATATATATATAAATAAACCCACAATACATATATACATATATAGTATTGACTACGTAGATCCCATAACGTACAAGCCTATTAATCCTGAAGTTCGCACTAACTTCATGATTTCCAATTAACTGTTAACTCACTTGTTAACCGATTTATCTCACTTGAATCCAACTAATAGTTAGCCTAAAACACTCACAAACCTTCTAATAATGTTCTAAGGTAATCCAAATCTATTCCAAAAACCTATGCTCCCATTTCTCCCATGCTAACGGTTTGAAAATAATGAAAAACAAAATCAGGACATGCCAGCAAACCAAACCGATTCACTTGGCAAATTGAACTGATTCGTTCTCTCGACGAACCGATTCGGTTTGCTGGACTACCCTTCATCTTCAAATATGAATTTTCACCTTCAATATCCATTAATGGAGGTCTCAAGCCTTCCCAAGCCTCCCAAAATAACTAATTATAATCCCAAGCATATATATAATCATCCTAGATGCACTATAAACACAATATAATATATATATATATATATATATATATATATATATATATATATATATATATATATATATATATATAGTACTGACTACGTAAGTAAATCCCACAGTGTACTAGACTATTAACCCTGAAGTTTGAACTCACTTCATGATTTCCAATTAAATGTTAACTCACTTGTTAACTGATTTGTCTCACTTGAATGCAACTAATAGTTAGCTTAAAATGCTCACTAACCTTCTAATAATGTTCTAAGGTAATCCAAATATATTACAAAAACCTATACTCCCATTTCTTCCACGCTAACGGTTCAAAAATAATGAAAAACAAAATCAAGACATGTCAGCAAACGGAACCGGTTCACTTGGCAGATTGAACCGATTTGGTCAAATGAACCGATTCGTTCAGCCGACGAACCGGTTCGGTTTGCGGGACTGCCCCTCATCTTCAAATATGGGTTTTCACCTTCAATGTCCATCAATGGAAGTTTCAAGCCTCCCAAAATAACTAATTATGATCCCAAACATATATATAATCATCCTATATGCACTGTAAACACGATTTAAACCTTCTCATTTATTCAACCAAAGATTTTTATTTATTGATTCAATTCACCCATTCTAGAATCAATCAACCTTTAACCCATTATTATAATACCCATCAATGTTCATCACTTTCATTGGATAATTCTAGATTTAATAACTAAATTCGTACATATTAATCAAATTAATATTATTAAATCACAATTCAATACTCGTAATTGTCTCCATGATTCATTCTCAAATTTTAGATTTAATCTTTGTTAACTATGAACATAATTAACCGCAATATGCAAATTTAAAGCTTGTAAACACTTTTCAGATGAATATCCAAAGATTCACACATTCTTGTTGATTTGGTTTCAAAAATGGCTTATCCTTCTTCTCCAAGCCCTCTTCTTCTTCTTTTCTCATTTTATCTTCGCTCTTATTTTCTCTATTAATCCCACTAACTAGAGGTTAAATGATAATTATTATCCATTTTACTAACCCACTAATACTCCCATTAAAACCCTAATTTCGGGTTTGGGTTAAGCCCTAAGGGTAAAAAGATGATCATGCCCCTATATTAGCCACTTTATGTCTAAAAAGCCCCCGAAACCCAATTATAATCCCCCGCTACCTATTTTGGACTATTTCGACCCATTTCGGATCAACGGTGCACTCAAAAAGGCCTTCCAACTTATCGAACTGAAAATTCTCATCCACTACATTAGCCGGGCTCAACACTTGCGTACAGTACGCATCACCCTTAACCATTTTAAATTCGTCATTTTCACTCTCTAAACAATGTAATATAATAATTTCCACATAACTATTTACTTATTAAATACAAGTAAATAATTTTAATCATGATTATTTATCCTAAAACATACTAATTAAAATTGATGGAAACCAATTCAATTTGTCAATTAAATTAACAATTTAATGCACGCATGGAAATAAAATGCTCTCAAAAGTAAGGGGTATGACAGAAGGGAAGAATGCAAGAGGAAGTTATGGTCCATCTTGAAAACCCCCCAAATTAATTGTTGTCTTTGATTGAAGAGGACAAATATGGATGGTTAGTTGCTAGGACATGTTACTTGCTTTGCTTATTTACCATTTCCCGTTTCCCACCAAAAAAATTGTGTAACAACCCGCCTAATAAGATACCGGGCGATCACTCCAATATTAAATTAAAACAGGAGTTTCATATGGATCATTCTTAGCATCACTGTCGAAAATCCAATTAATTACTAATATCCTATTAGGTGGCCGTTAAAAACTTTTATCTAACTACTCTTTTTAGCGCACAAATTAAAACATTCACAATTAAATGCGTAATGAACTGAAATGGAAAAGAAAGGAACTAAAATAACCGAACACCCGGTCCAAATAATACAACCATATCGAATGCTGTACTGAAAGAATAAATAAATGCAATTGAGCCTTTGGCTCGAGTGTTTATACAATACCTCCTATCTAGAGTACAAGGAAAGAAACGTCTACCGATAACCTGCAAGCATCCACAGCTGCTGCAGCAGACGTCTGACTCGAAAGAGTTTCCATCCAGGCGTCCCTGTGTCTGGACACCTATATATATACAATATAGAGAAAGAAAGGAGAGTAGACAAACGGGTCAGGGCCCGAATGTTTAGAAAATATTTTGCAAGTGCATAAATGCTTTACTTAGAAAAATAGTTTTATCTCATATTTAAATTGGTATCGCACTCTCGTGAGATACCCCTCACCTCTCCTCTAACAGTGCACTCCTAGCGCATCCCTTAAACCTCCTAGTCAAGCTACCCTGCTAAACTAATCTAATACCCAACCACTATCTATCCTAGATAGTCAAACAGATGTACTAAAGGCTAACTTCACTTTAATCTCGACGCTATGCCATGTTCGTGCGTGGGGTGTCTCGCGAAGCGAAATCCAAACAAGGAACCCCCCCGACACACTACTATGCAGCAAGGTCGATCTTTGAGATCCGCCAGTCCCTCAGTACAGAAAGATATATAATATATATATCATAACATATAATAATATAAGAGCACTAAGGATTAAACTTCTCCCCAGTCTCAACACAGTGCCATATTCGTGCGTGGGGTGTCTCGCAAAGCGAAATCCAAACAAGGAACCCCCCCGATACACTACTATGCGGCACGGTCGATCGTCGGGATTCATTAGACCCTCGGCACCCAATTTATACATATACATATATCTATAATATACTTCCGGATAATATAAATATCTCCCAGACTGAGGATTACTTGATACATAAAGTATTTATAATACTTATCCTTTTCATTTCAAAAACTTCCATTTCCCTTCTCATATCCAGGAAATGTATTTAAAAGCCAATTCATTATCATGAATTGCTTTAATAAATCATATACCTTTTAAAAGCCAGTTTTATTATCATAAAATGCTTTTCCTTATCAAAATATCCCATTTCCCTTTTTATACTCAGGAAATGTATTCAAAGACATTTTCATTATCATAAAAATGCTTTGATCAAAACATATGCTTCCACATCCCTTCTTCCATCCGGGAAGTGTTACCGAAGCCACTTTATATATAACCCATTTCCCTTCCTATATCCAGGAAATGTAATTAAAGCAAATCCATTATTATGAACTGCTTTAATAAACGCGTTCTAAGACCGCACGTCCGGATTTCTCCACTGTGCGCGCCCCTAAATGGCTATCATCTTCCAGGGCCTCCAAGACAACCTGGGATCCTATATCGAAACACGTCGGGAAGCGGCCATGAGCCTGCGTGGTAGCCAAGACCACACCCGGAATCTCCCTACCCCCGCAGAAAAATATACAACCATAAGCGCTCCCATGGCCTAGGACTATATCCACCCTGCATCATTAGCCAGGGGGCTTCACCATACGAACGCAACTTCCCTTATGATAGCGATTTAGAGAGGTGTGTAATCCATATTTTATTAATTATGAAAAACATTTATTTTTCCATTTTGAAAATATTCATTTATGTATTTTCAAAATCATTCCCATCATCATATATATACCTAAAACACACAGTATATACATATCCTATATATTCTTCCTAGAATATATATATAAACGGCCTTAGTGGCCTATAGCATCTAACGATGATAATAATCCCAAAGATTCCCTCCGAGAATCATAATCATGCATTGATAGTTGCATGATTCTAAATCCAAAGTATTTCTTACTTTGTTCAATACTAATTACCTCAATCATCTCTTAAAGGTTCATTTATCCTCAAAACCCTTATTTAGGAATCCCCATAAAAATCCTAAATGGTAATTCAACTCCCCATACTCTTAAAGGGAGAAAACTAGAAATTCTGGCCTAAGCGAATCGATTCGCCCCTTTAGCGAATCGATTCGGGTGGGCGAATCGATTCGGTTCCCAATCCGAATCGATTCGGAAAGTATTCTGCAAACAGGTCTGTAAATGGCGAATCGATTCGGTCTGTACCCGAATCGATTCGGCCCATTGTAGAAACCCAATTCCCCCTAGGCGAATCGATTCGGCCTGTACCCGAATCGATTCGGCCTGTTCGAGGGTCACAGTTTGGGCGATTTCTCAAACTCCAAAATACCCAAAAACCAATCCAAATTCATTTTCATGGTTTCTACTCTACACCACATATCATCCCAAACATCTACACAATAATTTCTAGCCTTTATTTTTCCAATTTCCGATTTGATTTCCGAGTTGGTACTTTCAACCCGAAGCTGTCATCTTGTAAAAATCATATCAAATCGTAGAAAAATCAGAAAAATACGCGGTCGGCGCCCACGCGACCGTATCGAAAAGATCTACAACTTTCGTGTTTTGGCCGAAATCTAAATCACTTCTTTTCCTGGCCAAAAATTCCCCCAAAGGTGACGGGTTACTATTCATCATCACCTCCGAGGAGATTTCCGCCATTAAAGCTTCTCCCAAGCTTTTGTCGCCTCACCCAACGTTCTACAACCTCAACCAACTACAACTACACATATATTAAGGGTTATAAACATCCTAGAACCCCAAACCATCAATTAATTTGGATTAAAACCTAAGTTCCACAAATTGAAATATTATTTGGGGTTTAATTGTTTTATCTCCCAAAAACCCGTTTTATCCACGATAACCCACCCCAAAACCATTAGGGTTTGTGTATACCAACTACGGTATGAGATATTTATGCAAAAAGATAAATAAAGCAAGTAAACACTTGCCTCGTGGATAAAATCCGACGACCTCGAGTCGAATCCGGCGGAGTTTGGCCCAAATCTCCCTTTTCTCCCCTCTTTTCTCCTTCCTCTCTCTCTTCCCTCTCTTTCCTTTCTTTCTTTCTCTTTTCTTTCCCTCTCTCCCTCTTTTTATAAGAGAAAAGGGTTTTAAACCCTTAAAACCCAAAAACGACTCGTTTACCCAATTACGAGTTACTTTTACCTCTAAAATTACCCGAAACTCATTTTCGACAATCGTACACTCTTTTCCGACTATCTCGGCCATTCCGAGAATTATGGCGCAGTCGAAATTCCCATCCGAGGTACTTGACCGCAAATCACTATTCCAACCCAAAATAATTAAATGCGGGTTTTCTCATTAAAAATCTTACCTCGTGTCGCTTTACTCAACGACGACATATAATTAAATTATTTCGACCTACATAGTCCCAAAAATAATCACAACATCCTTCGAAAATTATTAAATCCTCGAAAATCCCAGAAATCACTATTTCGAGAAATTCTCCAAATTGCCAATTTATATTTAATTAGGGAATTTAATTGTCTCCAAAAAGGACGGGTTGTTACACTCCCCCCCTTATAACGAAATTTCGTCCTCGAAATTCAGATCCGACCTACACCACCAATCTTAGGATCACTCCAAATCCTAATACCTCAAGGGAAACGATACTAACCCCACGGTTCCCAACCAAATGCTACACGACTACCACGATCGCAAAGTGACTCTTATACGTCACATAATACCCATTATCTATAATGCCTATCAGCATGAATTTCAACCTTATATACTACTCCCATTCTATTTCAGGCGGTATATAAACCAACTTACCAAGGTTCCCATACACTTTTCTAACTTGTGCACATCTGCACATCCGTAGTGAACGTCTAACATGTAACACTCTCTCCCAATAAGGATCTCCTTTCCTCGGTGTAATACTCATCTATGGGTCCTCCGAACCCGCGCATTTCAATACTCCTAACCTCGGCGCTGCTAACTCTAGCGAACCTACATCCTAACAAGGCTATAATCTATGCGTCACCCTACCTACGCGAAACTAATATAATCCTAAGTATGTCCCTAGTGCCCAAGGCCTCTCTCAACTCCCGACAATTGCTTGGTTTCATGCGTGGGACGTCTCGCCAAGGCGAAATCCAAACAAGGAACCCTCCCATTACACTACTCCCTCGCGTAGTCGGTCATCGAGATATAACGACCCAAGGCACAGAAGCGGGACGTCCTAAATCCTACTAGGCTAGCCTATGAACGCATTCCTACTATCTTATCCTTCCGCCCATACAGAAGGAAACCTAACTAATCAAGTGCCCACTTTCTGTAGAAAGTGTCACGAACATAATACCCAAAATGTAGCTCCTCAAAACTTGCCTTTTCATTTAGGCCTGACTATTGTCCTCAAATAAATTTCTCTAAGTCCAACCTCACCCACCCATTTGTGGCGAAGGGACCACTTTAGTGCTTTTCCATAGCACAATACTTCCATAAGCATATTAACATTATGTGGCTCATAGCCTATAGTGGTTCATCCACACTATAAGACCTTTCCACAAGATCAACATCCTTGCATCCCATAACAGCTCCCCACTCCCGACGCCGTTAAGAGTCATCTGTGGAGTGTCTCGCAAAGCGAAATCCAAACAAGGAACCCCTCCACACATTAACCCTTGACTTCGTTGGTTGTGGAGTTCAGTCATTTCAACATGCAATCGGGATAACCCTATCCCCTAATCCAACAAAAGGTGATCTGAACTCCTATCTCTAACTAAGAGTCATACCACCCTGCGCTCGCACTCATTTCTAAGTCCTTGCGTAAACCAATACTGAGCTAAATCTTACCGCTCAACAACGATTCTGTGGGCCTTAAATTATATCTATAAGGTTGCCACATATACCATCCAAAATAAGGAAGCCTCTGCTCATCGAGGTTCCATAAGTCCAATATAACAAAGGTGTACTCAACCTGTATAAAGGTGAGACACCACAATAACAATATGTTCCCTCCAGGAATTGCGGACACGATAGACTTGCCATCATTAGCCTGCTATCGCTCCGTTACACCATATACCGTATACGTATATATATACAAAATATAATCACCCGCCTCTATGGCGAACGAAGAAAAATAGAATTCCGCTATTGCGGAAAACACATAATCATACATTATAATGTTATCGAGACCGCCACAACTCAAAATACACACACGAGTCCAGGGCTAACTAATACCGCGACTTTATCTAGTCACGCCAAATATTAACACCATATACCTCTGCTGGACTTTAGGCGAATAATTCCCAAAGCTGCATTCTTCTCATCCTGCTGATTTATGGGGACTCACGGTTAGAACTATTCGTAAGATCCCTTTCTACTCCTTATCTCCACGGGGAAATCCAACTTTAGTACCACACCCTACTACGGCTGCACTATGGTACTCGAACTACTATGCTTTAGTAGTCATTGAGATAATCCTTAACAATTACCATAGAGAGAGAGTAACCTCTACTAAGGTACTCATCCCAACCTTCTACCAGCTGCACTAGCTAAGCCTCACCTCCTGCTGCCATCCAAGCTCCGCACACGATTCTCAAACGAGCGCGCAAAAGATTTCTATAATTCTCATAATATGGCAGGAGAATGAAATCTCGCAATAGAAATCAACAATCCTATTCCTGAGGCTCTATACAAATCGAGAGCAACGCTGAAAGCGTAGTACGTCCGCACAGATTCCTAAAGACACTAGAACCTGATGCTCTGATACCATCTGTAACAACCCGCCTAATAAGATACCGGGCGATCACTCCAATATTAAATTAAAACAGGAGTTTCATATGGATCATTCTTAGCATCACTGTCGAAAATCCAATTAATTACTAATATCCTATTAGGTGGCCGTTAAAAACTTTTATCTAACTACTCTTTTTAGCGCACAAATTAAAACATTCACAATTAAATGCGTAATGAACTGAAATGGAAAAGAAAGGAACTAAAATAACCGAACACCAGGTCCAAATAATACAACCATATCGAATGCTGTACTGAAAGAATAAATAAATGCAATTGAGCCTTTGGCTCGAGTGTTTATACAATATCTGCTATCTAGAGTACAAGGAAAGAAACGTCTACCGATAACCTGCAAGCATCCACAGCTGCTGCAGCAGACGTCTGACTCGAAAGAGTTTCCATCCAGGCGTCCCTGTGTCTGGACACCTATATATATACAATATAGAGAAAGAAAGGAGAGTAGACAAACGGGTCAGGGCCCGAATGTTTAGAAAATATTTTGCAAGTGCATAAATGCTTTACTTAGAAAAATATTTTTATCTCATATTTAAATTGGTATCGCACTCTCGTGAGATACCCCTCACCTCTCCTCTAACAGTGCACTCCTAGCGCATCCCTTAAACCTCCTAGTCAAGCTACCCTGCTAAACTAATCTAATACCCAACCACTATCTATCCTATATAGTCAAACAAATGTACTAAAGGCTAACTTCACTTTAATCTCGACGCTATGCCATGTTCGTGCGTGGGGTGTCTCGCGAAGCGAAATCCAAACAAGGAACCCCCCCGACACACTACTATGCAGCAAGGTCGATCTTTGAGATCCGCCAGTCCCTCAGTACAGAAAGATATATAATATATATATCATAACATATAATAATATAAGAGCACTAAGGATTAAACTTCTCCCCAGTCTCAACACAGTGCCATATTCGTGCGTGGGGTGTCTCGCAAAGCGAAATCCAAACAAGGAACCCCCCCGATACACTACTATGCGGCACGGTCGATCGTCGGGATTCATTAGACCCTCGGCACCCAATTTATACATATACATACATCTATAATATACTTCCGGATAATATAAATATCTCCCGGACTGAGGATTACTTGATACATAAAGTATTTATAATACTTATCCTTTTCATTTCAAAAACTTCCATTTCCCTTCTCATATCCAGGAAATGTATTTAAAAGCCAATTCATTATCATGAATTGCTTTAATAAATCATATACCTTTTAAAAGCCAGTTTTATTATCATAAAATGCTTTTCCTTATCAAAATATCCCATTTCCCTTTTTATACTCAGGAAATGTATTCAAAGACATTTTCATTATCATAAAAATGCTTTGATCAAAACATATGCTTCCACATCCCTTCTTCCATCCGGGAAGTGTTACCGAAGCCACTTTATATATAACCCATTTCCCTTCCTATATCCAGGAAATGTAATTAAAGCAAATCCATTATTATGAACTGCTTTAATAAACGCGTTCTAAGACCGCACGTCCGGATTTCTCCACTGTGCGCGCCCCTAAATGGCTATCATCTTCCAGGGCCTCCAAGACAACCTGGGATCCTATATCGAAACACGTCGGGAAGCGGCCATGAGCCTGCGTGGTAGCCAAGACCACACCCGGAATCTCCCTACCCCCGCAGAAAAATATACAACCATAAGCGCTCCCATGGCCTAGGACTATATCCACCCTACATCATTAGCCAGGGGGCTTCACCATACGAACGCAACTTCCCTTATGATAGCGATTTAGAGAGGTGTGTAATCCATATTTTATTAATTATGAAAAACATTTATTTTTCCATTTTGAAAATATTCATATATGTATTTTCAAAATCATTCCCATCATCATATATATACCTAAAACACACAGTATATACATATCCTATATATTCTTCCTAGAATATATATATAAACTGCCTTAGTGGCCTATAGCATCTAACGATGATAATAATCCCAAAGATTCCCTCCGAGAATCATAATCATGCATTGATAGTTGCATGATTCTAAATCCAAAGTATTTCTTACTTTGTTCAATACTAATTACCTCAATCATCTCTTAAAGGTTCATTTATCCTCAAAACCCTTATTTAGGAATCCCCATAAAAATCCTAAATGGTAATTCAACTCCCCATACTCTTAAAGGGAGAAAACTAGAAATTCTGGCCTAAGCGAATCGATTCGCCCCTTTAGCGAATCGATTCGGGTGGGCGAATCGATTCGGTTCCCAATCCGAATCGATTCGGAAAGTATTCTGCAAACAGGTCTGTAAATGGCGAATCGATTCGGTCTGTACCCGAATCGATTCGGCCCATTGTAGAAACCCAATTCCCCCTAGGCGAATCGATTCGGCCTGTTCGAGGGTCACAGTTTGGGCGATTTCTCAAACTCCAAAATACCCAAAAACCAATCCAAATTCATTTTCATGGTTTCTACTCTACACCAAATATCATCCCAAACATCTACACAATAATTTCTAGCCTTTATTTTTCCAATTTCCGATTTGATTTCCGAGTTGGTACTTTCAACCCGAAGCTGTCATATTGTAAAAATCATATCAAATCGTAGAAAAATCAGAAAAATACGCGGTCGGCGCCCACGCGACCGTATCGAAAAGATCTACAACTTTCGTGTTTTGGCCGAAATCTAAATCACTTCTTTTCCTGGCCAAAAATTCCCCCAAAGGTGACGGGTTTCTATTCATCATCACCTCCGAGGAGATTTCCGCCATTAAAGCTTCTCCCAAGCTTTTGTCGCCTCACCCAACGTTCTACAACCTCAACCAACTACAACTACACATATATTAAGGGTTCTAAACATCCTAGAACCCCAAACCATCAATTAATTTGGATTAAAACCTAAGTTCCACAAATTGAAATATTATTTGGGGTTTAATTGTTTTATCTCCCAAAAATCCGTTTTATCCACGATAACCCACCCCAAAACCATTAGGGTTTGTGTATACCAACTACGGTATGAGATATTTATGCAAAAAGATTAATAAAGCAAGTAAACACTTGCCTCGTGGATAAAATCCGACGACCTCGAGTCGAATCCGGCGGAGTTTGGCCCAAATCTCCCTTTTCTCCCCTCTTTTCTCCTTCCTCTCTCTCTTCCCTCTCTTTCCTTTCTTTCTTTCTCTTTTCTTTCCCTCTCTCCCTCTTTTTATAAGAGAAAAGGGTTTTAAACCCTTAAAACCCAAAAACGACTCGTTTACCCAATTACGAGTTACTTTTACCTCTAAAATTACCCGAAACTCATTTTCGACAATCGGACACTCTTTTCCGACTATCTCGGCCATTCCGAGAATTATGGCGCAGTCGAAATTCCCATCCGAGGTACTTGACCGCAAATCACTATTCCAACCCAAAATAATTAAATGCGGGTTTTCTCATTAAAAATCTTACCTCGTGTCGCTTTACTCAACGACGACATATAATTAAATTATTTCGACCTACATAGTCCCAAAAATAATCACAACATCCTTCGAAAATTATTAAATCCTCGAAAATCCCAGAAATCACTATTTCGAGAAATTCTCCAAATTGCCAATTTATATTTAATTAGGGAATTTAATTGTCTCCAAAAAGGACGGGTTGTTACACTCCCCCCCTTATAACGAAATTTCGTCCTCGAAATTCAGATCCGACCTACACCACCAATCTTAGGATCACTCCAAATCCTAATACCTCAAGGGAAACGATACTAACCCCACGGTTCCCAACCAAATGCTACACGACTACCACGATCGCAAAGTGACTCTTATACGTCACATAATACCCATTATCTATAATGCCTATCGGCATGAATTTCAACCTTATATACTACTCCCATTCTATTTCAGGCGGTATATAAACCAACTTACCAAGGTTCCCATACACTTTTCTAACTTGTGCACATCTGCACATCCGTAGTGAACGTCTAACATGTAACACTCTCTCCCAATAAGGATCTCCTTTCCTCGGTGTAATACTCATCTATGGGTCCTCCGAACCCGCGCATTTCAATACTCCTAACCTCGGCGCTGCTAACTCTAGCGAACCTACATCCTAACAAGGCTATAATCTATGCGTCACCCTACCTACGCGAAACTAATATAATCCTAAGTATGTCCCTAGTGCCCAAGGCCTCTCTCAACTCCCGACAATTGCTTGGTTTCATGCGTGGGACGTCTCGCCAAGGCGAAATCCAAACAAGGAACCCTCCCATTACACTACTCCCTCGCGTAGTCGGTCATCGAGATATAACGACCCAAGGCACAGAAGCGGGACGTCCTAAATCCTACTAGGCTAGCCTATGAACGCATTCCTACTATCTTATCCTTCCGCCCATACAGAAGGAAACCTAACTAATCAAGTGCCCACTTTCTGTAGAAAGTGTCACGAACATAATACCCAAAATGTAGCTCCTCAAAACTTGCCTTTTCATTTAGGCCTGACTATTGTCCTCAAATAAATTTCTCTAAGTCCAACCTCACCCACCCATTTGTGGCGAAGGGACCACTTTAGTGCTTTTCCATAGCACAATACTTCCATAAGCATATTAACATTATGTGGCTCATAGCCTATAGTGGTTCATCCACACTATAAGACCTTTCCACAAGATCAACATCCTTGCATCCCATAACAGCTCCCCACTCCCGATGCCGTTAAGAGTCATGTGTGGAGTGTCTCGCAAAGCGAAATCCAAACAAGGAACCCCTCCACACATTAACCCTTGACTTCGTTGGTTGTGGAGTTCAGTCATTTCAACATGCAATCGGGATAACCCTATCCCCTAATCCAACAAAAGGTGATCTGAACTCCTATCTCTAACTAAGAGTCATACCACCCTGCGCTCGCACTCATTTCTAAGTCCTTGCGTAAACCAATACTGAGCTAAATCTTACCGCTCAACAACGATTCTGTGGGCCTTAAATTATATCTATAAGGTTGCCACATATACCATCCAAAATAAGGAAGCCTCTGCTCATCGAGGTTCCATAAGTCCAATATAACAAAGGTGTACTCAACCTGTATAAAGGTGAGACACCACAATAACAATATGTTCCCTCCAGGAATTGCGGACACGATAGACTTGCCATCATTAGCCTGCTATCGCTCCGTTACACCATATACCGTATACGTATATATATACATAATATAATCACCCGCCTCTATGGCGAACGAAGAAAAATAGAATTCCGCTATTGCGGAAAACACATAATCATACATTATAATGTTATCGAGACCGCCACAACTCAAAATACACACACGAGTCCAGGGCTAACTAATACCGCGACTTTATCTAGTCACGCCAAATATTAACACCATATACCTCTGCTGAACTTTAGGCGAATAATTCCCAAAGCTGCATTCTTCTCATCCTGCTGATTTATGGGGACTCACGGTTAGAACTATTCGTAAGATCCCTTTCTACTCCTTATCTCCACGGGGAAATCCAACTTTAGTACCACACCCTACTACGGCTGCACTATGGTACTCGAACTACTATGCTTTAGTAGTCATTGAGATAATCCTTAACAATTACCATAGAGAGAGAGTAACCTCTACTAAGGTACTCATCCCAACCTTCTACCAGCTGCACTAGCTAAGCCTCACCTCCTGCTGCCATCCAAGCTCCGCACACGATTCTCAAACGAGCGTGCAAAAGATTTCTATAATTCTCATAATATGGCAGGAGAACGAAATCTCGCAATAGAAATCAACAATCCTATTCCTGAGGCTCTATACAAATCGAGAGCAACGCTGAAAGCGTAGTACGTCCGCACAGATTCCTAAAGACACTAGAACCTGATGCTCTGATACCATCTGTAACAACCCGCCTAATAAGATACCGGGCGATCACTCCAATATTAAATTAAAACAGGAGTTTCATATGGATCATTCTTAGCATCACTGTCGAAAATCCAATTAGTTACTAATATCCTATTAGGTGGCCGTTAAAAACTTTTATCTAACTACTCTTTTTAGCGCACAAATTAAAACATTCACAATTAAATGCGTAATGAACTGAAATGGAAAAGAAAGGAACTAAAATAACCGAACACCCGGTCCAAATAATACAACCATATCGAATGCTGTACTGAAAGAATAAATAAATGCAATTGAGCCTTTGGCTCGAGTGTTTATACAATATCTCCTATCTAGAGTACAAGGAAAGAAACGTCTACCGATAACCTGCAAGCATCCACAGCTGCTGCAGCAGACGTCTGACTCGAAAGAGTTTCCATCCAGGCGTCCCTGTGTCTGGACACCTATATATATACAATATAGAGAAAGAAAGGAGAGTAGACAAACGGGTCAGGGCCCGAATGTTTAGAAAATATTTTGCAAGTGCATAAATGCTTTACTTAGAAAAATAGTTTTATCTCATATTTAAATTGGTATCGCACTCTCGTGAGATACCCCTCACCTCTCCTCTAACAGTGCACTCCTAGCGCATCCCTTAAACCTCCTAGTCAAGCTACCCTGCTAAACTAATCTAATACCCAACCACTATCTATCCTAGATAGTCAAACAGATGTACTAAAGGCTAACTTCACTTTAATCTCGACGCTATGCCATGTTCGTGCGTGGGGTGTCTCGCGAAGCGAAATCCAAACAAGGAACCCCCCCGACACACTACTATGCAGCAAGGTCGATCTTTGAGATCCGCCAGTCCCTCAGTACAGAAAGATATATAATATATATATCATAACATATAATAATATAAGAGCACTAAGGATTAAACTTCTCCCCAGTCTCAACACAGTGCCATATTCGTGCGTGGGGTGTCTCGCAAAGCGAAATCCAAACAAGGAACCCCCCCGATACACTACTATGCGGCACGGTCGATCGTCGGGATTCATTAGACCCTCGGCACCCAATTTATACATATACATACATCTATAATATACTTCCGGATAATATAAATATCTCCCGGACTGAGGATTACTTGATACATAAAGTATTTATAATACTTATCCTTTTCATTTCAAAAACTTCCATTTCCCTTCTCATATCCAGGAAATGTATTTAAAAACCAATTCATTATCATGAATTGCTTTAATAAATCATATACCTTTTAAAAGCCAGTTTTATTATCATAAAATGCTTTTCCTTATCAAAATATCCCATTTCCCTTTTTATACTCAGGAAATGTATTCAAAGACATTTTCATTATCATAAAAATGCTTTGATCAAAACATATGCTTCCACATCCCTTCTTCCATCCGGGAAGTGTTACCGAAGCCACTTTATATATAACCCATTTCCCTTCCTATATCCAGGAAATGTAATTAAAGCAAATCCATTATTATGAACTGCTTTAATAAACGCGTTCTAAGACCGCACGTCCGGATTTCTCCACTGTGCGCGCCCCTAAATGGCTATCATCTTCCAGGGCCTCCAAGACAACCTGGGATCCTATATCGAAACACGTCGGGAAGCGGCCATGAGCCTGCGTGGTAGCCAAGACCACACCCGGAATCTCCCTACCCCCGCAGAAAAATATACAACCATAAGCGCTCCCATGGCCTAGGACTATATCCACCCTGCATCATTAGCCAGGGGGCTTCACCATACGAACGCAACTTCCCTTATGATAGCGATTTAGAGAGGTGTGTAATCCATATTTTATTAATTATGAAAAACATTTATTTTTCCATTTTGAAAATATTCATTTATGTATTTTCAAAATCATTCCCATCATCATATATATACCTAAAACACACAATATATACATATCCTATATATTCTTCCTAGAATATATATATAAACTGCCTTAGTGGCCTATAGCATCTAACGATGATAATAATCCCAAAGATTCCCTCCGAGAATCATAATCACGCATTGATAGTTGCATGATTCTAAATCCAAAGTATTTCTTACTTTGTTCAATACTAATTACCTCAATCATCTCTTAAAGGTTCATTTATCCTCAAAACCCTTATTTAGGAATCCCCATAAAAATCCTAAATGGTAATTCAACTCCCCATACTCTTAAAGGGAGAAAACTAGAAATTCTGGCCTAAGCGAATCGATTCGCCCCTTTAGCGAATCGATTCGGGTGGGCGAATCGATTCGGTTCCCAATCCGAATCGATTCGGAAAGTATTCTGCAAACAGGTCTGTAAATGGCGAATCGATTCGGTCTGTACCCGAATCGATTCGGCCCATTGTAGAAACCCAATTCCCCCTAGGCGAATCGATTCGGCCTGTACCCGAATCGATTCGGCCTGTTCGAGGGTCACAGTTTGGGCGATTTCTCAAACTCCAAAATACCCAAAAACCAATCCAAATTCATTTTCATGGTTTCTACTCTACACCAAATATCATCCCAAACATCTACACAATAATTTCTAGCCTTTATTTTTCCAATTTCCGATTTGATTTCCGAGTTGGTACTTTCAACCCGAAGCTGTCATCTTGTAAAAATCATATCAAATCGTAGAAAAATCAGAAAAATACGCGGTCGGCGCCCACGCGACCGTATCGAAAAGATCTACAACTTTCGTGTTTTGGCCGAAATCTAAATCACTTCTTTTCCTGGCCAAAAATTCCCCCAAAGGTGACGGGTTTCTATTCATCATCACCTCCGAGGAGATTTCCGCCATTAAAGCTTCTCCCAAGCTTTTGTCGCCTCATCCAACGTTCTACAACCTCAACCAACTACAACTACACATATATTAAGGGTTCTAAACATCCTAGAACCCCAAACCATCAATTAATTTGGATTAAAACCTAAGTTCCACAAATTGAAATATTATTTGGGGTTTAATTGTTTTATCTCCCAAAAACCCGTTTTATCCACGATAACCCACCCCAAAACCATTAGGGTTTGTGTATACCAACTACGGTATGAGATATTTATGCAAAAAGATAAATAAAGCAAGTAAACACTTGCCTCGTGGATAAAATCCGACGACCTCGAGTCGAATCCGGCGGAGTTTGGCCCAAATCTCCCTTTTCTCCCCTCTTTTCTCCTTCCTCTCTCTCTTCCCTCTCTTTCCTTTCTTTCTTTCTCTTTTCTTTCCCTCTCTCCCTCTTTTTATAAGAGAAAAGGGTTTTAAACCCTTAAAACCCAAAAACGACTCGTTTACCCAATTACGAGTTACTTTTACCTCTAAAATTACTCGAAACTCATTTTCGACAATCGGACACTCTTTTCCGACTATCTCGGCCATTCCGAGAATTATGGCGCAGTCGAAATTCCCATCCGAGGTACTTGACCGCAAATCACTATTCCAACCCAAAATAATTAAATGCGGGTTTTCTCATTAAAAATCTTACCTCGTGTCGCTTTACTCAACGACGACATATAATTAAATTATTTCGACCTACATAGTCCCAAAAATAATCACAACATCCTTCGAAAATTATTAAATCCTCGAAAATCCCAGAAATCACTATTTCGAGAAATTCTCCAAATTGCCAATTTATATTTAATTAGGGAATTTAATTGTCTCCAAAAAGGACGGGTTGTTACAAATTGATGTAAATCTCTCGAAATAATGAATGGCACAATATCTCATCGGGTTAAAATCTCCACAATTATTTGTTAAACATGTTGACCTTTTCTTGAATTTCCATTTTCGATTATATTATTTGGCTCAAGTGTAAAAAATTTCATAATTTGAGAGATTCTTGAATTAATTATATATTAAGAAACCACTTCAAAACTCGATTATTTAAAAAAATTGATTTTTGAAATTTTTCTAATTTGTTTTTTATTTTTTTATTTTTTCAAAAATACCATCCTTACCCCAAACCTAAATTTTACATTGTTCTCAATGTATGTTCAAAACAAAAACTATGGACAAAGAAAATAATGTAAAGAAGTAAAAGGATGATATTACACGTGAACTTCCACTTGTTCTATTAACTTAAAACTGATCTCACATGTATGTCATCAAATACCAAAAGTCGAAACAATTGGGAATCAATCCAACAGAATATATAAGAAGATGAAGGCACACCATCAATGGAGTGGGTTAAATTATGGTGAGGCATAATTACATTGTGGCACAAATGTCAAATGATGCTTTAGGCTTATGTCTCACTCAAAATCAACAATGAATAAATCGGTCTCTAAGTTGGATAAAGCCATAGTCAAATTTGAGGAAATTCTCTTCTAAAATATATATTACTACCTATTTTAATATACATATACATATACACATATATATATATATATATATATATCTGTGTGTGTGTGTGCGCGCGCATTAGGAAATTCTCAAAATAAACTATGTTTTGATCAAATTTTGGAAGAGAAAGATGCATGTTGAATATTAAGTAGTCAAATTAAAAAGGATAAACAAGTCAAGGATAGGTTTTAAAAAAGTTCAAAGCATTTAAAGATTCCATTAGGGGTCAAACTTTTTTACTTTGATTTAGGAATTCATATAAATAAAATTTATCAAGGTAGTAATCACAATTTTTACAAGACTTTAGAAAACATTACATAAGATAGCGAAAAAGTTTATAAACCAAATATCTATATTGTATTAGTGATTTAGTGACAATATTATAGAGATGCCATCTTCTGAGGCTTAATGATGCAAAAGAACCATTATACCTAAAATGTTTCCTAAACAACTATGGACCTCTTCTCATTTTTCATTTTACATATTAAATATATGAGAATTTATATAATTATGTGCCCAGTATTTCAAGTGTTTATTTATATCAAGTTGATTGCTTCTCTTTGTTATTCTCAACTGAAAACATGGGGTTTAGGGTTTAAGGTTTGTGTGTCATTTAGTTTGATATTCAAAAAATTATGATCTATAAAGGACGTTTCACCAAATTTTGTTGGAGAATTTGATTGAACATTACCCTGGAAGGTTAGCTTTATTTAAATATGATTTTATTATCCAATTAAAACATGATAATTAATATTGTTTGAATATTGATGAAATCTTGATGAAATCTTGACATAATATACATATTTGTTTATATGATGTGGAATTTCATTTAATAAATTTATTTTTTTAATACATGCAAAGTTTGTTGATAATCAATTTTGATATATTTTAGGCACGACGATAGTTTCTGCACTATCCATTTTGTTTTCTTGTTCACCCTTCTTGTCTATTTAATGGTTTAACTTTATATGAGTCATTACCTCAGTCAACAGAGGTGTCAATGGTTGATAGAAGTATCATGAAACGAGTCTATCTAACAAGATTAATTGAGCAAGGGATGTTGAGTTAAGGCTTCATAAGTGAAATCCTGACTCCATTGATGTTCGGGCTTTCTACCCAAGAGTGTTACATATTATGCTTTTTCCCTCTCTTTAATCTGCTTTTTTAATCAAACTTTGTAAGATTTTGTCAAAACTATGAGGAAATTGCTCTTTTTTTATCTACTAAATGTTGATTTATAAATTGAATTTTATTTATTTAGTTGGATATTAATTTTGTGATTTCGTAGATTTTAAATAATTCGACTATATTGATTGGAAGAGAAGATATGAGGGTGTGTATAGGTCGTTGCCACCGCGAGGGGGATAGGTGGGGTGCAGCAAGGCAGGGTTGTTGCCTTCGGCGAATGGAGGCGATAGGATGGGCAGTGGTGAGGTGGGGAAAGTAGGGAGTGCCAATTGGGGGAGGACGATGTGCCTTGGGGACGAATGGCCTCGTGGATTTATTTTTTGGTTTATTATTATTACTTTTTTTTTATTTTTATCTAGTATTTTATTTATTTTTAGGTAGATACCAAACGTAAAACTGGGTAGTTATTCACCTACTCTGTTCTCTACCTTTGTCCTCCACTCATCCATCTCTACCCTTTGTCCTAAGCACAAAACGAGTTTCAAGTTCAAGATTATCAATTAATTTTTTTAAACGATTGACTTTTTTTAGGAATCCATAAAGTTTTTTTGTAAGAAATTTTCAAGAAATCAATAAAGTTTCATGTAAAATCTGTAACGTTTCTTGTATATATGAATCCGTAATATTATTTTTGGCATGAGATAGTGATCTGTAATGTTTTTCTTTTGTTAACTGTGAATCTTTTTTGCAATCTGTAATTACTCTAATATCTTCTTATTACCTTATTTCACATAAATATAACTACATAAGAAAGAAAAACTAATTTTAAATAACAAACAAAACTGTTAAAATGGCAATAAAAAAGCTTTTGAAAATAATAGGAAAAAAATCATTATAATGAAAGCAAGTATAGCCCGAAGTTGACCAAACTCGAATAATCATGTCTGGTCTTGGTCTTATAAAATATAGATCGATTCAGTCCAGTCCAAAAATATGGCTAAAACTGGACCGAATAAAAATGTGAACATTGTTAAATAATCCCTATGCTTGCAATTAAATGAAAACAATTGAAAGCATTTGCAAAAAAATTGCACTTTACGTTTACCAGTAACAAATCAGTGTCACATAAAGATTAATTCATAAGTTTGATTTTTATATGATTTCCTTTTTTTCTTCACTTTATGTGTACATGGGTGCATCATCTCGTGTGTTGTTAACAACATAAATTTGAAAATATCATTACTCTTGTGTTTAATTTCAAAATTGCATGGGACGAGAGGATTAAAAAAAGAACAAGTAGGCAAAACATCCACGTCCAATGTACGTTCACCTTTCAATTTTTAAAAATTCACTTTTGACTAATTTTGGTTTTAACATTTCCCTCACTTTTTTGCAAATTCTAAATTTGGTCCGGCTTGGTCATCGAGATTTCTTTTGATTAATCATAAGAAAACTCCATTACTTTTGAATGATAATGTACAATCACTTTATATTTTTTGGGGGACAACTTGGATATGTGGTATACTTTGTTTTGGATTGAATATACATTTGCATTATAGTAAGTTTTTTTTGGGATTGAAGAAGCATTTTTTTTTTTGTTTTACAAGATTGAATATATACATACTCGTGGATTGGTTTATTTGATATGTATTGAGAGGTGCATATTAATATTAATGATGCCTCTTTTAATACAATTTAACTTTAAGAATGAAATATTCACTTCATTTTAAGTTACTTTTGGTTTTGTATTGTTAAATGATAGTTAAAGATGAACTTTATTGAGATGTATTTAAGTGTTTCGATAGCTTTCATGTGACAAAACCCGACCTTTATGCATAAACGACATAATATACCCTGCTAGAAAAGCGACAACAAAGAATTAATCGATGTTTTTGCATGTGTCGTAAAAACATATCATTTTTCCTTAAACAATGGATTGTTTATATTTGTTTAGAGATTTGCAGACATGTAAAAAACGTTGGGAAAAACACTGGACAAGGTTTCCTAGAATTTGTTTTAAAACATTGGTCCTTTCCCGAATAGAGATACAACGATGCTTCTAAAACGTCGAGTTTTTTCTCTCCGACATTATTTTATCATTTTTCGACATTTGTAAAACGTCGACATATCTCGTTTTGATTGTAATGGATCGATATGGGACACGGTTTCTCAAGCCACTCGATATCAATCTCTCCTAGGGTTGAGGATAATACTCGGAACATAAGGTCATCAGGGTGACTCCAGAGAGACATCTTATGTTAGTAGTGGATGATATGATGAGCAGGATCCTCCTTTCCATCATAAGTTGTGATATTTATAATGAAGAATGTCTTTGGTGGCTCTGAGGTCTCTTATCTCTACAGTGAATGGTGACATGGAGCCAAGCCCCAACACTCTTCTAGCAAGATCTTTCGTACTTCATGCCAAATTTGGGTCCAACCTCCCTTCCAACTCCTTCTTAATGAAACTCCGAAGTTTGTAACTCCTAACTTGCTTCGATGAAACTCTAGGGTGAGCCGATCTATTATAGACTCGACTGGCTGAACTGGTGGGTGGTTACGACTAGCGAAATTACGAGTCTGTGAGTGATTGTTATGTCATTGAATTTAATGCATTGTGCGAGGGATCCATGGCCTAGAAACCCTATAAATTATAATGGGCATGTTACGCCTTGGTTAATGAACCATCACCCATCTGCATTGCTCGAGAATATGCGAACTGGGATGACGCTCCTATCATTTTCTAATTAATTGCCTCCTTAGGTGGGTAATCTATTCATCGCGATTATCCAAACTTTCTTCATAAAGACTGGCCAGTCGTGACGTTGCTTTTCCCACAGGTCTCTCAATGGAGGGGGTAAATCATTGGTGACTAGAACCATACCTTCTAGGAGAACATCCCGGACCTCGATCGTCTGGGAAGTAAAAGGGATCTCGTAGGAGTTTGCTCCATCCCAACAACTCGTACCTCATACTGAATACAACTTCTGGTGCATGAACGATGAGATTGATTAACACCCATATTGTTGTATGGAAGATGTTTCATAGTGGTAAAAATTTAGAACTTTTCCACAGACGGTTCTAAATTGTAGGGGGTATCAAACCCTCAATAAGAGAAATATTATAATTTGGCCCAAAAATATGAATGTAGTAAAATAAAGGACATAATATGTATGTGGTTCGACAAATCATCATGCCTACGTCCACGGGGAAAGGAGGGAGGTTTGTCTATGTATTGGAAGAACAATGGATGGTTGGAGTGGAGTGGTTTCTAGCTAAGAATCCAAGTCGTCATAAGAAAAATACAAATCAATAATCTCAATTAAGGTGAGGTCACCCTTATTTATAAGTACAAAGTTCCTACAAATCTTAGTCGCTCTGTTTTGAACTTAACTTTAAGTGGTAGAGTCACACTACAATTAAATGACCCGTGAAGTGTTGTGGTCTTCCTACATTTTAAGTTGGCTCTTCCACAGTATTAGGTTTACTACACCCCTTGATGCTTTAGAGCCATGGGTCAGCTTATGCGGAGTGATCGTTGTTATTTCCCTTTTGAAATTTCAAACTTAAGCTCCAATTGAGATATAATTAAATAAATAAAAATGAATTTTGTACCTAGCCCTTCTGATAATAGAAAATTTAGACATATCACCTTGGAATTTAAAAAAGTTAGAGTATGAACAATTGAATTTTACTTTAAACAGTTATAAAATATGAGTTTTAAACTTTTAGGGGGGGCCAATTCTATAATGTGGTATTATCACATGGGCAAGTAAAAAAATAAAGAACAACATTTTTAATTTAGTGCTCTACTTTTACCGTGATGAAAATTTAGTACTTTAAAACATGGAATTTTCTTTTAATTGATTTTTAGAAAGGCTTACTTGCCTTTTGGCTCTTACTAATATGTCCACTTTAGAGTTTGCCACCAAATAATTTTCATGTTGCACATTTGACCCCCATTTTGGACGGAATGCCTCCATTCAACCATGTTGACCGTTAAATGATACTTGTTTTTTTATTAACATACAAACATTGCCCTTATCAACATCAAACCAAACAAACTGAACAGTTTATTTTATATTTAAACGGGGAAAAATACAAAAATAATTTTTTTAAGTGTTTTGGTTTAAAAAATGTTTGAGCACACAGGGTTGTATGTGCAAGGATCAAATTCGTGAAATACACTCCGGGATACACCACCATTTTCAATTACAGTTAGACCACAAATTATTGCATTGCAAATTTTAATCTTGATTACTAAATCCTAAGTGAGCATGTGGGATTTGATATGTAATAAGAAAGCCAACAACCACAATGCCACGATGTATGAGGAAAACTCAAATGGGAAAATTCTCGGACGGCTTGACCTTGACAAAATCCACTATGAATATGGTTTTTATAAGAAGACTCAAAAGACATACAAACTTCACTTGACAAGACCAGTTGATGCCGTTTTCAGTACCTCCATCAGTAGCACGCGAAAATCCAAACGTGTTGCACAACAATGTTCGGTGTCTCAGTATCCAGCGATGGTCAAAAGCTCCATCTCCTACCTGTGCGAAGGTACACCACACACTTCGATGATGATAAATGTATAAGAAGATGGCTTTGGGTTTGATTTCTTGAAAAGTGATTCACAAAGATCACATGAATGTTAGAAAGTTTTTCTTGAAAAGGATTTGTCTTTTCTAAAGGTGAAAAAGTGGTTTTTTCTCTTAAACTCCCCTAGTCCCTTATTTAAGTCAAAAGTGGAAGTACCGGGGAGGAGAAGTTAAGAAAAGAAAACTGCAAAAATAACTATAACTTTCCATAGAACGACATAAGAACGAGGCTGCTAACAACTTCTCAGTCCAAACCTCTACGATGTCTCATTTGAACACCATCATTCGAACGAGATTCCCAGATCTCATTTAAACGACTTAAAAATGACTTGGAAAATTAAGTTAAATTAAATAAAGCTTTTGAAACAATTTAAATCCATTAAAATTTTATCTCCAATAATAGTTAAAACAAGTCATATACCATTAGGAAAACTGAGTGTTCGAATAAATGAATTGATCTCTTCAAAGAGGTTAAATCTCGGTTGCTCAATGTTCTTTAACGTTGAGTACATATGACACTTTGACATTCCAAAATGTTTTGTCCAGCGAAACATGCCAATACTACAAATGACTTAATATGGAAATTTGTAATTGCAAATCTCCCCCTTTGTTGTTCCAGGTCAAAACATAAAAATGAAAAAAATATGGAAAAGGATAAACCAGGCCATCACGCGGATCCTAATTCCCATCCCCAAACCCAAATAGAAAATGGACAACACGACTCCCTAACAACCTAGCTGCTTAAAGATCTTTGTAGCCAAGAATCTGACATAAAAATTATAGTTTTTTTGGCTTTAGTCCCATCTATTAAGATTTTTTAGGCTCCCATCCCATGTGTTTTTAAAATTGTATTAAGTCCCATAACTATCCAAAACTGCCAATAACTATTCTATAACCACCCATCTTTATTTCTGCGGAGAATGACACTTGTCCCATGGTGGTTATCATAGGACCAATGACTAAAAAAATAAAGAAATGGGAGTGAATATAAATAAATCTTAAAAAATAGGACTAAACACTTAAGATCCCTAAAAATTAAAGGGCCTACACACATGAAACAAACAAGCTCATAAATTCATGTGGAGTTAGAGATACAAAATTAATCAAATTAAAATTTAAAATCTCTTAAGCACATCTCCCCCTACATATGTTCTCCCCCTTTTTGCCCGGAAAAGACGAAGGCATGGAACAAAACCTGCATTGTTAGTGATTACAACATGAAGCATATGAAAAAAATAAGGAACCACTAACATGAGTAAAACTCGATAAATATCACAATATAGAAAATAAACTATCCACAATATAATCACATCAGATAAAAGACTACATAGTGGATTAATTATCAAATAAACCTAATATCCAACATGAGCAATTAACCAATATCCAAATGCGGTAAAACCATATAACCAAATGTAAACTACGGAAAAATAAAGAGAACCAATGTATCGTATATATGGGAGAAATGAAAATATAACAAGAAATCTCTATCTCATAAGTACATAGAAAAAGTAAACAAAAAGTTAAATCACTGAGACGGATCATCTGAAGTGTCATCAGGAGCATCATCTCTATGAGACATATCGGTACTCGAAGAACCAACACCACGACGCATCTCAGCATGAAGGAAATCATCAAAGTAGTATATCATCTGAGAATCTCTAAGGGCATGTGCCTCCTTTGCTCACTCTCATTGCATAGATGCAAAGAACTCTTACATCATGGTCCGTTCCTGAGCCTGTTGGTCCCTCGTTTGCTCTACCGGAAAACGCATCATCATAAGATCATTTGAGTGAGATGGGGATAATGAAAAGAGGTAGATGGACGAGACTGAGTGGGGGTGGATGAAGCGGATGACTAGGAAGACTCAGAATGAGAGGGAGTAGGTTGAGGAGTACCTCTAGGAAGGTGACTATGGGATATACAAAAAAATGAAGTGTCTATCGATTGGAATATCAGTAACGAGGAGAGGGCAACCAACATCAAGGCAATGCGGGTGACTGAGACAACAAAAGGCAAGTCCTGATGAACGGGATTTGTGCGGATAATCCTAACACCATGAAGAATGCTATAAACGTGAGATATAAGGTCGATAGTAGTGTAGACACCACATTCTAGGACTCCCTAAGTCTCTCCTTAGGTCCCTAACACATCCTCATTTCACTACAAACCCTAGGTCTTACTCCGAGTAACGATTTAGACGCTATTGGGCGCTCCCGGGTGTCGTTTGACTCCAGTCAAATTTATTTTAAGAGAAAAAGCTCATTGAATCTTTGAAGGGTACTGAAACCCCTTTCCAATGGACCACCCCGTGTGCGAATTGGGATAACGATTTGAACAAATGAACCATTTTACTACCGAAAATCGATATAGCCCCGATTTGACCCCAATCAACTTCATCATTAAAGTGAAATTTCCATGAATCCTCAAAGGGAACTGAAACCCCTTTCCAACGGTCTGCCTTGTGCGTAAAACTGCATAATCGTTCGGATGAACAATAAGCTTTCCCCTAAAAATTGATTTGGCAGCCACTGGGCGCTCCCGGGCTCCGTTTGAACAAGGTCAACTCTTCAGCTCAAACGAGACTGAATGAAATTCCGAAGGGCAGTGAATACCTTTTACAATGATCTACCCCAGGCATAATTCTGACTTACGATATGGACGAATGATATGTTTTACTCTGAGAGATCACAAGGTGCTTTCGGGCCCCAATTGACCAATGACGAATTACATCTGTTAACCTTTCCAACGGTCCAACCCATTCATGATTTTGACTTACCGTACGGACAAACGATATGTTTCCATCTGATGATCTTCTGCCCAAAGGACCGACATGTGCCTCCAAGCCACATTTGACCCACAGTTAACTCCCAAACACGGGAGAGGTCCAAGGACTCTTAAAGGTCTTTGAATTACCTTTCTAATAGTATGCTCCGTGCGTGATTCGGATAAACGAATTACGTTCTATGATCTTTTTTTGAGGAAAATCTTCACGAGACTGCCAATTGGCAGGGCCATTTCCCTGCCTATCGGGAGTGTGCTTAGGGTCACCTGCCGATTGGAAGGGCTATGTCTATGCCGATCGTCACCCCCTTACCCTAAAAATAGAGGGAATGAAGCCACTCCTAAAAAAGACCTCAAATCCATCTACATCAGTGATCTCAACAACATTCTCTCGAAATCAGTGAAGTTTCTCTAAGTGAAATTCCATTCAAGATTACATTGCCATCCTTTTCATACCCAATTTGGCAAAATCACATTCTCTCTAATTCAACATTCATCCCACATTCAAGGGAGTTCATTCAAGATCAAAGATCAACTTTAAAGAAGGTCCAAATCCTTCCCTCTCTCTTTAAATTTCCTGTTTTTGCATAAATTACATTAGATTCATAATCTAGTTCTTACTTTAGCTCATACACATTAACATCTTACATTTCTATTAGTATACTGCACATAATTTATTTTCTATAGAAAAATCCAAAACAAACAAAAAGAGGGTTACATCCATAAATTATGAACGGGATTATCCATCACACTTTTTTCAAAACTAAAACACATTTTTCTACACACACACCTATCATAAAATCCCGTTCGAATCTATGGGATAAACCCCACCCCCATGCCGCATTCGAACTACATGGACTTTAATGTCTTTATAGTCTACGCAGGCATTTCATATTAAACCCCAAGACTCGAGTCCAATTTCCTAATTTTCCAATTTTTCTTGTTTCCAATTTTCCCAAATTCCCCATCTCCATATTTGTCATATTTTTGTATTTATCATACATATTATGTTTTCTTATTCTTATTAGCATTTCATCCAACACATATTATCATTTGATCATAATGAAAAATTGGCAATAAACGCATAAATTGTATTGTCTATATATTATATTTGGGAACATTCATATGGATGACTTCACTCTATCTTTTCCATGATAAGAGTTGAATGATTCTGATCTCCATTATATATACATGCACACACACATCACGGAGAAATATGTTAAAACAATAACAAAAGCCCATGAGAGACCGAAAGGGCGGGATAGGTGCCTAGCAGTACATGGGCCATAAGAAGATGAAACCAGGAATAAAGATCTTTTTCCAAGACAGCTACTCATGGGCCATAAGTTCCTAGAATCGTGTGCAACCACTCATTAAAGAGACCAAAGAAGCTACGGGAGGTTTCAAATGAAGTGACTCAGAGGATTCATTCAACTTACAGACACTGGGACTGTAACTCTTCATGGTCCACTCAAGAAGTACATCATCAGATTCATCCCACCTGATCAAAGCCTTCTACACCTCTCCTCAAGTGGAATGTTATACCAGCTCCACCTGCAAATATTCAAACCAACTCTGATGTTCATCTCATTTCTTCTTCTCTTGTTGTTCCTCCTTACTCTGATGTAATCGAAACCTCCTTTGATGAAGTTCTCAATGATGTTTTTCCTATCAATGAAATAAACAAAGATTTTGAGTATCTTGTTGTGCCTTACATTAATTGTCTTTATTTTAATCAAACTCTTGATGATGATGATTTCAAAAATTAACAATGCTTGACTGATCTTAATAAGGTTAATAATAAACAACATAATCGCGTTCAAGTTAATGGAGATGAAACTGTTGTTATTAATCTCGATTCTAGTAGACAAACATGCAAGATTAGGATAGGGGCCACCCTTGATGAGCATAATCATGTGCAACTCGAGGAAGTAATGAAGGAATTTGTGGATGTCTTCACATGGTCCTATAACAACATGCCCGACACTGATCCCAAGATAGCTCAACACGATATTCTTACTCTCCCAGAATGAAAACTGGATGAACAGAAACTGCAAAAAATCCGCACCGAATGGTCGTTTAAGGTTAAGGAAGAAGTGGTCAAACAGTTAAACGTGGGTTTCAATTGTGTTATTTAATATCCTATATGGCTAGCTAATATCGTACACGTGTCACAATTAGGAGGGAAGGTTTTTCATGTGCGTTGACTACCAAGACTTAAACAAAGCCTCTCTAAATGATGATTACCTGTTACCCAATATCGACATGATTGTGGACAACACAGCCAGTCAAGCTCTTAAGTTATTTGTTGATGGGTTTGTCGGATATAACGAGATCAAGATGCACCCAGATCTTTAAGAGAAAACTGCATTCATCACCCCTTGGGAAACCTTTTGCTACACCATAATGCCGTTTGGTCTAAAAAAATGTAGGGGCTACCTATCAAAGGGCTGCCACAACCATCTTGCATGATCTGATACATATAGAAGTCGAGGTCTATGTGGATGATATGATTATCAAGTCTAAGACTAAGAAAGTTCATGTTCCCGATCTCTAGAAGTTCTTCGAGCGATTGCGACAATACCATATGCGACTTAACCCACAGAAATGTGTCTCCAGCGTTACCAAAGCGAAGATCTTTGGATTCATGGTTTGTGAGAAAGGGATAGAAGAATATCCTACCAAGCTGAAAGACATATTCGAGATGCCACCTACCCGAAAGGGGAAGGATATCCCGGGATTCCTTGGGAAATTACAGTATATCAATCGGTTCTTTATTTGTGAGCCTATCTTCATACTCCTTCGAAAGGATTCCACTAAGGTCTGGAATGAAGCTTGCCAAGAAGCCTTTGACTAAATTAAGTAATATCTAACCCAACATCCGGTACTCATGCCACTGCAACGTGGTCTTCCCCTAGTCCTATACTTAACGGTAATAGACACCACAGTTGGGGCTTTTCTAGCCCAATACCTTGAAGAGTTTCGTAAAGATAAAGCCATCTACTATGCCAGTTGTAAGTTGGCTGGGTACGAAGTTAACAATACAGCCTTAGAAAAAGCATGTGTCGCCCTTGTTTGGGCCACCCAAAAATTACGGCACTACATGCTCGCCTTTCCCATCAAACTTGTGTCCCGAAAGGATCCTATCAAATACCTACTCGAGAAGCCTGGCCCATTCATTCGAATGGCCTGTTGGTTAATGCTTTTAGTTGAATTCGATATTGTTTATGTCACACAGAAAGCCATGAAAGGAAGAGTCATCTCGAACTACCTTACTGACAAATCTATGGAATAAACTGATGTCTGGATTTTCGAGTTTCAGGATGAGAATATCCTTTCTACATCCTAAGAAGACCTTCGATGGAAAATGTTCTTCGATTATGCTGCCAACAAGAAATGGCATGGCATTGGGATACTCCTAATCACCCCTGATGACTTTCACACTCCCATTGCCATCAAGTTGGATTTTCCCTGCACCAACAATATGACTAAATATGAGGCGTGCACAGTAGACCTCAAAGTTTCTCTCAAAAAAGGAATTCGATACATAGATGTCTATGGGGATTCAACCCTCATCGTCGGTCAATTACTCAGAAGATGGAAAGTTAAGGACGAGAAAAGCTTACCCTTCCATGCCCAGATAGAAGATCTAGCCTCCCAATTCTAAGAAATCACCTTCCATTACCTACCTCGAGCAAATAACAACCTAGTCGATGCCCTTGATACCTTAGCCTCCATGATTTACATGCCCGAAGGAATAATAATGGCCCCCTTCCTAGTCCACAAGTAAGATAAACCAACCCACTGATACCACATTGAGCTCATCACAGAAAAAAATCCTGATATAGTCGACTGCTGGTACTCTAATAATTGGCTCCTCCTCAGGCATGGTAGGTGCCCCCAAGGTTCTAACAAGAAAGATTGATCAACCCTTCATAAACAAGCTGCCCAGTACATTGTCTGCGATAAAGCACTGTTTAAGAGAAACTTCGACGAAACCCATTTACACTGCATCGCAGGACCTGACATTGAAGAGATGATTCAGAAAATCCACATAGGGGAATGTGGACCCCACATGAATGTTCATATGCTCGCAAAAAAGATCATTTGAAGGGGTTACTACAGGACTACCATGGTTCAAGATTGCACCGCCTACGTTTGGAGATGTCTCAAATGCCAACAGTTTTCCAACCTTCAGTACTTGCCTCCACGAGAATTATACAACATGAATTCTCCCTTTCCGTTATCCACATGGGGTATCGACATCATAAGGAATATTACACCCAAAACCTCCAATGGGCATGAATTCATCCTAGTTTCCATTTACTACTTCACTAAATGGGTCAAAGCCGATTCATACGCATTTCTGAATGCCAAGAAGGTGGCCAAGTTCAACAAAAAAAAAATCATCTGCCGATAATTTATATTACATTTATTTAATCTTATGAGTATATTCATTTTAACATAGTGGTCCCTAAAACACTTAAAATTTCATGGAATAATAATTAATTCTCCTTAAATTTATTTAGGTTATTATAAACTAAATTCTCAAAATTATTGGGGTATTACATTCTTCCCCTCTAACAAAAAGAATTTCATCCTGGGAATTCATAGAAATAACACATACATGTTTCAAAATAATTATGGATACTAGTGTTTCATCGTATCCTCTACTCCCAAGTGGACTCATACTTGTTGTGGAGACCCTACTAAATACGGACTAACGAAATCTCCTAATCCTCAAAATCTGGACTATATGGTCTAAGATACAAGTTATCTCCTCGGTGACAAAGACATCGACATCTAAATAGATATCATCAAAGCATTAGGTTTATAAAAAAAACCGCCCCGCAAGAATCTACAATCATCGATACGTGGAATATAAAGCTAGATTGTCTAAGATCACTAAACGTTAAGCAATCGAACCTATACGAGATGTGACCATAATAGTTCATACCTCGGCCTAACTTCCCTTCTTCCTAAAATGTGTCACCCCCTCTCATGGGTTACACCTTGTCTCCTCATATTTTGGGACACCTTATCCCAACCGGATATACCGAAAACTATAATCCATGAACCTCTTGCATGACAACCCTATGCAACTCCTTGCCTGATGGCACAACCAACCTCTCTTTGTATCGTAAAATATCATTTGATCCAGTGATGTAAAGAGCTAGTGGATCAAAAACTCGACCGCTCTCTCATTACAAAAACTTTATATGACTGCGATCAGACCACCCATATAAGCATGTCAGCATTCACGGTGAGCATCCCCATAACCCTATTGGCTAACTCGTCAAATACGTGAATTAAACCTACATCTATAAATTGAATAGAAAATGACCCTCCATTTGGTCGTCAAATTAAGGAATCTGTCACCACATTGATCTTCCCTAGATTATGATGAATCGTAAACTGATAATTCTTAATGAACTCGATCCACCATCATTGTTACATGTTTAAATATTTATACGTGCACAAATACTAAAGGCTATTGTGATCACCCAAAAAGTGTGAACTTATCACACCACAATTGATGCCTCATAATGTGTAGTGTGAACACAACGAGTTCTAGCTTCAAACTATAAGTCAGATAGTTACCCTCGTGGGGTTCCCGATTTTCAAAATGCATCGCGATAGGGACATCCTCCCACATCAACACTCCACATAATCCATGTAAAGAAGTATCGGTGAATACCAAATACTCAACCCACTCCTACGTAAAGGTTAAATTGGAGACGAATTCAACTTCTCCTGGAGAGTTTCAAAGGCATGTAAATGCATATCTCTCTAAACAAAATTGAATCCCCTTTTTATTCAACTCGATCATGGTCCCGCAATCTTTAAAAATTTTGAATAAACTTTGGATAATACCCTTTTCATCAAAAATGCTATGTACCTCTGTAAGTGTCATGGGTTGTCAATAATTCAAATGTCCAAAACCTCCTTCAAATATATTGATAATCCCACACCTAAACAAAATTCCCGAAAAAAAATTCACCCCTCGTTTCTAAAACTCACATATATGGGATTTCACATAAAGATTGTTCTCCCACAACATATGAAGTGAAAACCCTCAAATATTTGGCATGCTCCCCTTTGGGCTGCGAATAAATCAAGATGTCACTAATGAAGTTGATGATTAACCAACCCAAATACAAACCCAGTGCATCAAATTCATGAACACGATAGGGCAACAAATTTTATGACCCTAAACTCATAAGAACCCTAATGACTCAAAAAGACACTCTTTTGTACATCTTACTCATGTACCCTCAACTGGTGGTACCCCGAACTTAAATCAATCTTCGAGAAAAATGAAGCACTATGAAGTTAGTCAATTAGATCGGTAATTCCCGGTATAGGATGGTCATTCCTCATTTAAACCTTATTCAAACCAGATAGTCGACAAACAAACATAGTGAACCATTTTACTTTTCCACAAATGAACTCAGACTCCTCACAGCGACATACTATGCTGAAAGAATTCTTGTTCTAATAAAACGTCCTTGATTCTTTCTCTCAAATACCTCATGTGACACCCCGCCTAATTAACCCCGAGTGATCAGTCCTAAATTAAGTTAGAATAGGTTTCTCAGTTCGTTCATTCTTAGCATCACTGTCGCCTTTTTAATTACTAACCACCTAAGTGAGAAAATTAGACTGGTGCCAAGTTTTATTTTTCATTAACTTAAATGGAAAACTCAGGCGGAAACAAAATAACATAATAATCACAATTAACTGAAACAACCATTCACAATTAATTAACAAACCGAATAAACCATCGGCTCAAAATCCAACAAAAGTAAAGACAAGTAATCAATCTCAACATGTCTGACAAATACTAAATGAACTGTAAGCAACATGCTCGAATAACTGATAAGAAATCTCTAAACTAGGAATGAAAGAATGAGGCATCTATAAAACTCCCGCAACATTCACATATGCTGCAGCAACGGATCCCTAAAATTGAGTCAAGCCTGGCATCCCTGTGGCTGGACACCTAAAAGGTTTTTAAAAAAATTTATAGCAAGGGTTAGTACCCAAAACATTTGAAAAACATTAAGCAAATGATTAACTTGCGGTAATAAGTAAATATGTATGCTCTCCATATTTTAGTTAGTCCCGCACTCCAGTGAGGACATCCTCACATCTCCTATAATGTGCACTACTAACGCCTTAATTAAATTTAGCTAGTTATTTATCTCCTGACTAGATAACTGAATTGCCTCTTGCAACCGCCCTACTCTAACCGAATGTGCCATAATTATGATTTCGAAGTTATTATCAACATTAACTTAATTAATCATTTCCCTTTTTAAATTCATATAATTTCCACACCTGTTATACATATAATACAACTCAATCTTTGTAATAATTAGCTTGTATATAATTATTTACCTAATTATATATTTATAGTCCTATTACAGCATTCACAAACATACTAAAATAACAATTTATAATAGCTTCCTCCCGAGTAATAACTCACCGGATGTAAATTCTCTAAAGTGCTATCCCACTAGGTGAAATCACATAACCTAGTTACCCCAAGTCAGAATCGCTCACTAACTTGGTTAATACATACATATTGGAGGTGGTCATATTCCTTCCCTGAAAGTGAGATGCCCCTCACCCATATAATGGACGCTATGACCTGGGAATATACTCACCCTACTGCTCAAGCTAGGGGATTCATCTACTATGCGCAACCTCCCCCTATAGCACTAGAGTATATAGAAATAATATCTAACCACTGATATTAAAGCACACCCATATATATATATATATATATATATATATATATTATCACACACCGTATATATATAAATATAAAACATCCCGGTTATACCGTGCACTAAGTCCGTAACACAAGCCTATTCAAATTATTATGAGTTTATTGTCCAACTCTAATTATTAATTAATTTTCACATTAACTACTTTTGGTGTCGCCCCAACCAATATATTCGGACTTACTCTCGTGCCCGAAATAAAAAAACACCCGAGTCTAAATTCCTGACTCTAATTTATTTAGGTTTCACCTAAATCAATTTAACGTCTTGGTATCGCTCAACCAATAACCCTGGACTTACCCACTAAATCCATCTTTAATTATTTTGAAATATTATTCTCACAATTTAATCATAGTGTGTCACACCTAAATTTCTCCCAAGTCCCAATTAATTTACCTCACAATTAATTAGTTTGTAACTCCATATTTATTTCTCATTACATACGGCATGGGAAAGATTTTTATTTAATTTTTCCTTATGTAAACAAACTGGCCGAACTGCCAGAATTTGCCGACCTTCGATCGATCAACCCCCGACCCTCGATCGATCGATCGAACAGGTCATCGTCTTCTCCTAGTGGTTTGTTTCAGCTATGGGTGAAAATCCAAGAACCCTAACTCCTTCTACCAGCAAACCCAAGCCTTCTCCTCAATAACATATATCAAAAACCTCATAAGAACCTCCATAATGTCCACAAACATCATTAATTTGTCCGTTCTCTACTGTTTTCATAATTTGGGAAAAAATCTATTTTAACCCTTAACCCAGTTAAACATCAAATTTCTACCTCAAATTCGTTTCTAGTTCATCCAGATTACATCCCACCAGATATATATATATATATATATACACACACACTACTCTCATATTACACATGAATTTCTACACAATTCAGAAATCAGAATATTGGTTTACAAAACCCCATGTTTATACCCTTTAAATCGCAAAATGAATTTTAATTACCCGCATCACATAAATATGAATCGAAAAGAAAATTAAATGCTACAGCAAGTTAACCACTTGCCTTAGGGTTTGTAGAGTTCAATTTTTGAGTTGTGAATGGCCAAGGTTGAATATGAACTCCTTTGTTTTGGCTCTTCTTTGTCCCCCAAATTTGCCTTAACTGCTTCTTAGGGTTTCCTAACCCACTAAGTAATTTTCCAACTCTATTCAGCCGTTCTCTATTTCCTTATAATTGTTTAATTAGGTTAAATCCCATTTTTTGCCTAATGGGCCAAACCAAGTGACCCAATTGTCCCCGTGTGGCCTGGCTATGTCTAAAAACGTCCTGTGACCCGTTTACTACCTCGGGTACACTTTTTCAACTATCTCGGTCCATCTGGACTCAACCGTACACTCAGAATTGGCATCCGAATTAATTTATGAAAATCCTTATCTCGCACCCAATTTACTCTATACCGACTCCCGGCTGAGATAAGCGCATACCCCGTCATTAATACCCGAAATGATGTAAATAAATTATTACTATTCACTTAGTAAATAAATTTCCCTAAATATTAACCATTCACTCCCCGATTAATATTTAAATATATATTTCCCTAATTAATTCAATTAAAATTACGACACACAAGTAATTTTGAATTCCCGAATGAATTAAATATTAAATGCACAAAAATACAGGGTGTTACATACTTCTCCCCTTACAAAGGAATTTCGTCCCCGAAATTAGGTCGTACCTGTGATGAAAAGTTCTGGATATTATTCCCGCATATCCTCCTCCCGCTCCCAGGTAGACTCGTCAACGTTGTGATGACCCCGCTATACTCTAACTAGTGGAAGAACCTTAGATCGTAACTTTCTCTCACTACAGTCTAGAATAGCCATCGGTCTCTCCTCATACGAGATGTCTGGCTCCAAATCAATCTCCTCGAGTGGAATGTGCCAGAAGGCCCTTTCGCTCCTTTGATATTTCTTCAGCAATGCCACATGGAACATGTCGTGTATCCGCTGAAGATGTTCTGGTAGCCCCAGTTTATATGCTACCGGTCCCACCCTCTCAATAATAGGGAAAGGTACCACGTACCTCGGTGCTAACTTACCCTTCATGCCGAACCTCATCACCCCTTTCATAGGGGACACTCGGACTAATACGTGGTCCCCAACCTCTAACTCCACATGTTTTCGTGAAGCATCACCATAACTCTTCTGCCTATCCTGAGCTATTTGAATCCTCCCTCGGATCAACTCTATCTTGGCAGACGTCTCCTGGAAAATCTCAGGCCCTAATAGCTTGTTGTCCCCCACCTCTAACCAACAAGCGGGTGAACGACAAGGTCTCCCGTACAGTGCCTCGAACGGTGCCATGCCAATCGTGAATTGGTAAGAGTTGTTATACGCGAACTCTACCAAAGGAAGATATTTTTCCCAACCTCTTTCAAAATCTAAAATGCACATTCTAAGCATGTCTTCCAGCATCTGATTGGCTCTCTCAGTCTGCCCGTCGGTCCGTGGGTGATAGGTTGTACTCAAACGTAACTCAGTGCCCATGGCCTCCTAAAACCTCTGCCAAAAGTGGGCCACAAAGATTTTGTCTCGGTCGAATAGAATATTTATCGGCACCCCATGCAGCTTAACAATCTCTGCTATGAATAGCTGCGCATAACGCATCGTTTCAAAGTTCGTGCGAACCGGCAGGAAGTGGGCCACCTTGGTCAACCGATCTATAATGACCCATATGGAGTCGTGACCCCTCTGCGATGCAGGTAACCCTGTAATGAAGTCCATGGAGATATTCTCCCACTTCCACACGGGAATTTCTAGCAGTTGTAGCATCCCTGATGGTTTCTGGTGGTCAACTTTCACAAGATGACACGTGGATCATTTTGAAACAAACTCTGCTATGTCCCGTTTCATTCCTGCCCACCAATATTGCCTCCTCATATCTTGGTACATTTTATCCCCGGCGGGATGTACCGCAAATCTCGAACCATGGGACTCTGTCATAGCAGCGTGCCTCAACTCCTCATCCGCTGGCACAATTAACCTCCCATTAAGGTTTAGGCCTCCTTTCGAGCTGATTGAGTAACCCTCTGCTCCCTCAGCTGACAACTGGCTCACCCTATCCCGGCAGATCTGATCCTCTGCCTGAGCCCTCACAACCCGCATAATGATCTCAGGTGTGATGGATAATGCTGAAATGCAGGCCCTGGCTATATATCCTCATATCGAAGATCTCTCCACTTCGCTTTCCAGACTTCTGATATCTCCCCAGTCGGTCTTCGGCTCAATGCGTTTGCTACCACATTAGCCTTACCAGGATGATACTGAATATCAAACTGGTAGTCTTTCACGAATTCTAGCAACCGTCTTCTGTGTGAAGAGATATTTAAGTGACGTGATCCGTGAATAAAGTGAACTTCTCTCCCAGAAGATAATGTCTCCATATCCTCAAAGCAAAAACAACCGCTGCTAACTCCAGGTCGTGAGTGGGGTAATTCCTCTCGTGGGGCTTTAGCTTTCTAGAAGCATATGCTATAGCTCTTTCCTCTTGCTGAAGCACCCCACCAAGTCCCTGTAAGGGTGCGTAAGTGTAAACCCGATACTCTAATCCTCCTTTGGCAAAGCAAGTACGGGTGCTGATGTCAACTTATCCTTTAGCTCGTCGAAAGCTAATTGACAATGATCACTCCAAGTCCGAGTCAGATTCGTCAAAGGGCCCGCAATCTTTGAGAATCCTTTAATGAACTGCCTGTAATAACCGGCTAATCCCAGTAAACTGTGCACCTCGGTCGGTGTCGTGGGCTGTCCCCACTCCCTCACCGCCGACACCTTACTCGGATCCATCGCAATTCCCCGATCTGACATCACGTGGCCAAGAAACTGCACCTCCATAGCCAAAATCCACACTTCCCAAATTTGGCAAAGAGCTGGTGGTCCCGCAGTGTCTGTAGAACCATACATAGATGCTCTGCGTGTTCCTCCTCCATGCGTGAGTAAATCAGGATGTCATCAATGAACACGATGACAAACTGATCGGGATACTTCCCCCGGTTCATAAGGTCATGAACACTGATGGTGCATTGGTGAACCCGAATGGCATCACCTTCAACTCGTATGATCCATATCGCGACAAGAAAGCGGTCTTAGGAACATCCTCCTCTCGAATACGCAGTTGATGATACACTAACCTCAAGTCAACCTTGAAGAAGTAAGACGCCCCTCTCAGTTGGTCAAATAAATCATCAATCCTGGGCAACGGATACTTATTCCGTATCATCACCTTGTTCAGCTCCCTATAATCCACGCACAAACGGAGTGAACCATCACGCTTCTTTACAAACAACACCGGTGCACCCCACGGCGAGGTACTCCGCTGAATGAAACCCTGACCCAGGAGTTGCTGAGTTTGTTCCCTCAGTTCACTCATCTCTAAAGGGGCCATACGGTAAGGTGCCCGAGCAATCGTCCTCGTCTCCGGTGCTAAATCAATTACAAACTCGATTTCTCTGCTGGATGGTAACCCTAGTATCTCCTGGAACACATACTCGAAGTTCCTCACCACCGGAATTGAATCCAACGAAACTACTACTTCATGTGAGGTTTCCTCCTCGATATAATATAAGTGCGTGCGCGACCCTCCCTCAGGTAGTGGCATCGCTATTAGGAACATCTCCTGTCCTGAAATGGAGAACACGATTGTCCTCTCGTAACAATCTACAGTTGCCCGATATCCTTCCAACCAATCCATACCCAAGATGACGTCGTACCCCTCTATATCTAACACTAAGAGGTCTACTGCTAAACCAAGCCTCCCAATCAAAATGTCCACTCCCCGACAAATCGAGTGAATCAAAGCCCCGCTGCCTACTGACGACTCTACACACATACAAAGACTACCCGCGATCTCTAATAACCCGGCTTATGTGGAAAAATTAGATTTAATGAATGAATGCGATGCTCCTGTGTCAAAAAGTATACTACCCTTATGACCATGGATGAGAAACATACCCTCAAGTGCTGGCGGCACTTGCTGTGCTGGAGGATTGGAAAAATCCCGGACGTTATACACACACCCGTAGTGCATTTGTCTCTGCTACTATGGGGCGAGTGGAGCTGGTGCTGCTGGCGGCATCTACCCCTATTGCCCCTGTTGGGAACCTTGCTAATGACCTCTGCCCCTCTGCAGGCACTCCCTCTTGAAGTGTCCTGGATGGACACAGACGAAACAACATTTATGACGGTCCCCCTACCGTTGGCCCTGTTAGCCCTGACGTGGCTAGCCCTGCTGGCCTCCCCCATTGTTCCCTTGGCCCTGAAGGGCCTTGAGGAACCTGCTGTTGCTGATTCGGGCCCGACTGCCCCTGCCTGAACCCCTGTCCTCCCGGTCGAAACCCACCATGCCTAAATTTCTTAGCCTGATTCCCCTGCTGACTGATAGTCTGCTGCTGAGTACCAGTAATGTCACCTCCAGTAACTATCTTGCCCTGCTGGCTCAGCTCCCCTTCGCATGGAAGCGATCATCCTTGCAGTGTACAAGTGCGGCATTAACGACATCAGTATAAGTCACTAACGCAGGATTCCCAATCAAATGCTGCCTGATCCTCCAGGCTAAGCCATCCATGAATCTCGACTTCTTCCGCTCCTCATCGTTCACCTCATTTGGCACAAAGTTCGCCAAACGAGTGAACTCTTACTCATAGTCTGACACTGACCGGTCACCCTGTACTAACTCAATGAACTTCTTCCTCATCTCAGCCTCTACCGCTGGAGGAAACTATTTGCGGTCGAACCGCACCCAAAATTTGAATATCGTCATCAAATCCCATTCCTTAACAGTGGTAACTGACTCCCACCACTGCAAGGCTGCCCTCGATAGACGAAAGGTAGCAAGCATCTGCTTCTTCACATCAGTACACTCCAGCATGCACAGATGGCACTTAATATTCTTCTTCCAGTCACAATCCTCTAGTACATCGGTGCTACCACGAAACTCAGGTGGGTGACCATTTTGAAAGGTCTCCCTAACTCGCTGCTAAGACGCTGGCCCCACTGGAGCCTGAGTTGCTGGTGCTACTGGAGGCGGTGCCTGGGGCTATGGAAAATGAGCTTCCATAGCTCGCATTGTTGTCTCGACCGCCTGGGACACTATTACTGCCACCTGAGTAGTGGATATCAACTCGGGTGGGGTGGTGGTGGCGGTACCTGTGGCTCCTGATGAGCCTTCCTGAGTTCATCCCTAGCCTCAGCCCTCTCCGCTCTCTGTCTTTTCGGTGGCATCTGAAAATAGAACCAACTTAAGTACACACTTTATACAAAAACTAATAGCAGAAATACGATATCTCACAAGCGAAAAAAGAATCAACAGTTCTAACAATAGGGCTCTATAACAACCGAACGCTACGTTGAAACGTAAAAAGCCGCACAGATCCTAACGACACTAGAACCTGATGCTCTGATACCATCTGTGACACCCCGCCTAATTAACCCCGGGTGATCAGTCCTAAATTAAGCTAGAACAGGTTTCTTAGTTGGTTCATTCTTAGCATCACTGTCACCTTTTTAATTACTAACCACCTAAGTGAGAAAATTAGACTGGTGCCAAGTTTTATCTTTCATTAACTTAAATGGAAAACTCATGCGGAAACAAAATAACATAATAATCACAATTAACTGAAACAACCATTCACAATTAATTAACTAACCGAATAAACCATCAGCTCAAAATCCAACAAAAGTAAAGACAAGTAATCAATCTCAACAGGTCTGACAAATACTAAATGAACTGTGAGCAACATGCTCGAATAACTGATAAGAAATCTCTACAATAGGAATGAAATAATGAGGCGTCTATCAAACTCTCGCAACATCCAACATCCACATATGCTGCAGCAACGGATTCCTGAAATTGAGTCAAGCATGGCGTCCCTATGGCTGGACACCTAAAAGGTTTTTAAAAGTTTTTATAGCAAGGGTTAGTACCCAAAACATTTGATAAACATTTAGCAAATGATTAACTTGCAGTAATAAGTAAATATGCATGCTCTCCATATTTTAGTTAGTGCCGCACTCTCTTGAGGACATCCTCACCTCTCCTCTAATGTGCACTACTAACGCCTTAATTAAATTTACCTAGTTATTTATCTCCTGACTAGATAACCGAATTGCCTCTTGCAACCGCTCAAGGGCCTAATAAAGAAGATACACTATATTCTCAATAAATTCTTTTGGGGGGGAACGAATAGATCGGTTGGAAGCACCAATGGCACAGTTGGGAGACCTGTGTTCCCCAAGAAAATGTGGTGGTCTTGGGTTTTCTAGTCTAGAAATCCTGTCAAATGCTTCAATCCTGAAATCCCTATGGAAACTAAAAACCTCAAATTCCTTATGGAGCAAGTTTATGAACTCCAGGTATAGATTACAAAACAACAATTTTGGCCAATCGGCATCCATATCAATGAAAAGAATGAGATCAGTAGCTCACATAGCCAATGAGAATATAATCCTAAAGGATGACAAATGGTCTTGGTCGTTATCCAAAAATGGGGAATTTTCCCAAGCTTCTGCAGTAGCGATTTTGAGTGTCCCCCCCCCCCCCCCCCCCCCGTCAAGTGCGGTCTTTACTCAAATTCGGGAAAAAAATATCCCAAAAAAATCGACCATTTTAGCATGGAGAGTGTTAAAAAGAAATATACTGATAGATGAAAATATACAAAAGTGCAACATAAAACTGGCCTCGAGATGTGCCCTATGTCATAATGATATTGAAACTTCTAACCATTTATTCCTCCAGTGCCCCATATCCTCAAGCTTATGGAAATATTTATTTGATTTAATGGGTCTAAAGATTAATTATCATTCTTGTGCTTCTATATTTATGGCTTGGTGGTTACACGGTCGGGGTAAAGACTAGATGGTCTTTTGTTGTAAAATGGTGCCTATATGTGACACCCCGCCTAATAAAATACCGAGTGATCACTCCTATATCAAATTAAAACAGGAGTCTCATACGGTTCATTCTTAGCATAACTGTCGAAAACAAATTTAATTACTAATATCCTATTAGGCCGGCGTCAAAATTTTAAATTATCAAATCTTTTTTTTAACCAAACCATTCAAATAAAACAATTACAACAGTTTACATGTACCAACTGAAATGAAATAAAATAAAATAACTGAAAACTCGGTACAATAATAAACCAAATCGAATGCCTCACTAAAAGGTGATAAACGAATAAATGAGTACAGTTGGTCCATAAGCCCAAATATTTCTACAATACCTCCTATCAAGATCTCAATGATGGAAGCGTCTAATATAAACCCGCTTGCATCCACAGCTGTTGCAGCAAACGTCTGACTCGAAAGAATTATCATCTAGGCGTCCCTGTGTCTGGACACCTATATATATATATATAGCAAGAGGGAAAATAGAGAAACGGGTCAGAGCCCGATTTTTGAAAACTTTTTAGCAAGTGCTTAAAATCCATATTTTAAAATATGTTAATTCTCATATTTAAACTGATATCGCTCTCACATGAGATATACCTCACCCCTCTTCTAACAGTTCACAACTAGCGCATACCATTTTAAACAACCTAGTTAAGCTACCCTGCCTAACTAACGTAATTTCCCACCTTCTAATAATCCTCATCAATTCGGGTACTAAGGACTAAACTTCTCTCCATTCCCAACATTACGTTATGTTCGTGCGTGAGGTGTCTCGCGAAGCGAAATCCAAGTAAGGAACCTCCCGATACACTACTACGTGACAATGCTGATCATCGGGATCCATTAGGCCTTCAGTACATACCATATTTATACTATCCCATATTTATTAATAGTTCTCATTAGAACCTATGATTCACATTCATATAAATCCAGATATAAATCTACCAGAAGGAGTATATCACTTTATTCATTCTTCTCCTTTCTATACAGGGTTAGGTTATATGATATCTCATCTCATATATATACAATATACTTTTCGCAACAAGTATAATAGTTATCCATATAGGACACCAAACAAGATTTCGGTATACGCACATTATTCTCTTTATGCATACATATATATACTACTCTCATATTACACATGAATTTCTACACAATTCAGAAATCAGAATATTGGTTTACAAAACCTCATGTTTATACCCTTTAAATCCCAAAACGAATTTTACTTACCCACATCACATAAATATGAATCGAAAAGCAAATTAAATGCAACAGCAAGTTAACCACTTGCCTTAGGGTTTGTAGAGTCTGATTTTGGAGTTGTGAATGCCCAATGTTGAAGATGAACTCCTTTGTTTTGGCTCTTCTTTGTCCCCTAAATTTGCCTTAACTGCTTCTTAGGGTCCACTAAGTAATTTTTCAACTTTAATCAGTCGTTCTCTATTTCCTTATAATTGTTTAATTAGGTTAAATCCCGTTTTTTGCCGAACGGGCCAAGCCCAAGTGACCCAAATGTCTCCGTGTGGGTCCGACTATGTCTAAAAACGTCCCGTGACCCGTTTACTACCCCCGAGTACAGTTTTTCGACTATCTCGATCCATCCGGACTCAACCGTACACTCAGAATTAACATCCAAATTAATTTATGAAAATCCTTATCTCACACCCAATTTAGTCTATACCGACTTCCGACTGAGATAAGTGCATACCCCGTCATTAATACCCGAAAAGACGTAAATAAATTATTACTATTCACTTAGTAAATTTATTTCCCTAAATATTAACTATTCACTCCCCAATTAATATTTAAATATATATTGCCATAATCAATTCAATTAAAATTACGACATACAAGTAATTTTGAATTCCCGAATTAATTAAATATTAAATGCACAAAAATACAGGGTGTTACACCTCATACCTATAAAATTCATCCGATATGACTCCTTGCAACTGGTGTGATATCGGGGCCCTAAATCACAAAGTAAATTTCCTGAGTTGGAGGCAACCCTGGCACCTGTTCAAATGCGTGGGAAAAATCTCTGACAATCCAAATACAATCTACTGGGAAGATAGTCCCCTCCGATGCCATCTCATCAATAAAATACATGTGTAAAATGTCTCACGCTGTAACATAAGTATAACTACAATGTACCTCTCCTACCCGATATCGTGGGGAGGATAATCTGACCCCTACCATATATATATGATTTTATACTTCACATATCAGCTTAAACCCAAGATCACATCGTAAGTGTGGGTGTTTAAAACTAACAAATCAGCCTCAAAACACAAGCTATCAATGTAAGTCACCACATCATCATAAATCTCCAAAAATATGAGTAAATACATCTACTGGAGTACGTATCGATGAGTACGTATCGATATTGTCTATCACACTGTCTCAAAAATGAGTCCCAAATTCCCACAAAACTATGCGATACGATTAAGTGTGTGGCATCGGTGTCAAATAAAACTCTACCTAAAGTGTCGAAAACGTAAAATGTACCGTCCACCATTTGGACCTTCCTCAAGTCCTAATGGGTCTATGCCATCTAATGATTTCTTCCATACTAAAGTTGGTGTTGTTAATACATAACCGATTCCTCCGTATATAAAACATACTACCTCATATGGGGTTATATGCATCCCCTACTAGCTAGACTGTTGGCACATCCTCTATCCAAGTCCAAAGTTCCCTCTCTTAACCTTTGTCCCCCACGTAATGACCAAGGCTTTAAGCAGAGTATTTACAAGTGGTATCGCATGCCTGGGTGTAACTAAGTGTGCCTGGACCGCCTGAGTGGTCAACCTTAACAAACTATTGTTTCCGTAAAGAAATATTACCCTTGGGCATCTGGGTTGGAATACTCGGTATAACGAGCATCTATGGTGCGGGGACTACGAAATCGTCTTACCTCGATGGTTCGGGATAAATGAAAATTCCTATTAAGCAACGTCTAATATTTAAGATGGACATCCTATAGGGAATGAAACAAACAAGAGAGTACAAGGAAGAACACATATTAAAGAACGTTGTGCAGAAGTCTCTGATAACAACTGTAACACCCCGTGTAATTTAACACTTAGGTTGATCAAGTCTAAATATAAAATCATACGGGATACTAAAAAACAAAATAATATAATTCGCAGCATGAAGGGATCAAGTGAAATAATAGATAATAATTTGGAAGCGATGAAAAAATCCTCAAATATAACTCATAATGTCTAAGATCTAAAGCTATAAACAATGTTGTCTCGACAATAATACATAAGTATAATCCCCAAAGAGTCTATGAATATTACAAGTCATCTAAGTCTCATCATACAACTAGACATCTCAAAATAAGCCAGACTTAAAAAGATAAATGATAACCGGAGGAGATAAAGATCGACAACGTCTCTCGAGCCGATACCCTGAGAAATGTATATCACACGGTGACGGGATCGAAAGACAATCTAAGTGTGAGGTCTAGCCCTAGCACCTGGTTTCCACAAAAGGGGGGTTAAAACTCTATACAGTAACTTAGAACGTAATACCCCAATAATTTTGATAATTTAATTTATAATAACCTAAATAAATTTAAGGAGAAGAAATTATTATTCCGTGAAATTTGCAGTGATTTAGGGGCCACTAAGTTAAAATGAATATACTCATAAGATTTAAGGAATGTAATATAAATTATAATGATTAATGGATTCGATTACAAAATTATTAATTAATTTAAGTGTTTAAAATTATTAATTAATTTGAAATGCGACGTTACAATTTTAGGAGATGGGTGTTACATATTTTATTTTATATATAAACTTAAGGAGTATATATTTTGGACTATTCAAATTGGGTCGTATCATATTTTAAATGTTTGTCTACTACTTTGGACCGTAAAAAGGAAATATAGAAAGGAAAATGAATTTGGGCTTTAGGGTAAGTAATTTTTAGGTAGTAGGCGTTGTGGGTTTTGGGAGTATATTAATTATAAGGATTACATTTAAAGAAAGGGGGATGACATAGGAAAAAGAGGACGGCGCTTTAAGGTAGAAGTGAAAAAAGAGAGTTGAAGTTTCTTTTCCTCTACTGTGAAGAAACCAAAGAGAAAAACAAAAAGTATTTTCCCCCTAGTGAAACCAATTCGCACACTTACCGAGAAGAGAGGACATTTCGATACGGGGAATAGCAGTTGACCATAATAATTCCATGTATAGGTGGAATAAAAAGGGGGGCCACTCTTCACAATTTTTGTGGCAGCTGCCCTTGCTACCTAATGATGACGCTGAAGTCTAAGTTGATTATAGTCAAGGGATGTGTTATATATTTCTGTTTCAGAATGGAAATCGAGGGACCTTTTTGTCACCATCCAGCATTGAAAACCGAGGGAAGAAAGAAAGGATATATGCCATTCTTTTTGGCATTTAAAGCTATCGGGCAATTTCTATTGAGTGAGGGACCCTTTCCTCTTTGTCAACTATGTCTTTTATTGAGATGTTATTATTTCTGCTCTAATCCAGACTTTGTTCATATTTTCAAATTAAGCCCCAATTTTTATTCATAAATTACTTTGAAGAGGTTTTCGAGGCTATTTTCGAGGGGACTCTTAAGAACACTTCTTCACCAATTCGGAACTAATCAAGGGATATTTTTTTAAAGACAAAACATTATTTTTATATTTATTTCCCCTTTTAAACATAAAAATTATGCTTTTTTAAAAAAATTGTTTAAACTGTTTTTAATGGTTTTTGTTTAGAAAAAAATGTTTTTCATTATTAAAACTATTTTTATATACTAAAAAAAGTTCTTTTATTTTAGCTCGCTTTTTTAACGGCTTTCTTTTTTTTTTAATGACAAAACAGTATTTTTAAATTTACTTATAGTTTTTTTAAAAGGAAATAAGTATAAAAAATGGTCTTTAACATGTACAAAAAAATTATAATCATTTTATTTGTTACAATTAGTTGTGGGAAAATGGGCCTTAAAGAATAAAACAACCCATATTAGCCTAGCCCAGTCATTTAAATATGGGGCACATTTAAAAGTTAGTCAAATATGGGGGCCATTTTTGAAAGCTATGAATAAAATGCGGAGTCCATTTTTAAAAGCTACCAGTCAAATACAAAACCTATTTTAAATGCTAAGAGTAAACCATGGTTTTTTTACATATATTTGGAATTCTAATACTTATTTGGGGCAAAAAAATGGGTTAACCCAACCCATATTTGGCTCTCCCATATTTAACCCAACTAGCCCAACCCATATTAGGTCGGCCCACATTAGGTCCAACCCATAGCTTTGCCACTACTAGTTGCAATGTCACAAAAAAATAATAAAAAAAGAATAAAATATTCTCTATTCCAAGTCAGGGGACATGATTAGAGATCAGAGAGCTACTTGAAGTAAGAAACTTGCTACTTAATAATGCAACAGCTATTGCATGGAAGAATTCAATTTAGGAAATTCAAGGTGAATGTGACAAAAGTTTAGAAGAACCAATTAGGAATGTACCCAAGTAAAAAAAAAGTATGGATCAAAAAGAAATTGTTAGTTAATTTTAACCAACAGCTAAAAGAAGGAATGAAAACATTACTTCAAAGCAACACACTACTCTTTAGAACTAAATCTAGGAAACTCAATGAAAATATGAGGGATTTAAAAGGCAATTAAAATGTCTCGCACTTCACCTCCCCTAATTCAAAATGTGTAACAAACAAATCTCAAGTACTCTAACAACAAATTCTTTAATATTAAAACAAAAATATGTAAAAAGTACAAAATAAAAAAAAAAAGAAAGGGATTAGCAAGTTAGGGATTTACATTAAATTATATAACTTCAATTACAAAGTTTCATAATCTTGTAGTAATGGAAAACATAAGAATATTGTCTCATCTCAAGGTGAAATAGATAAGAAGCATATCCAAGGCAAGATTACAAGTAGAGAGCAATTGAGCAAGCGAGTAAATAACCTTTCAAACTTCACTTCCCCTCTTGATTGAAACCAAGCTCTCCGTGTAGATAACAACTAGCATAGTTGTAGCATCCCCCTCTTGAACTTGATATTCCTTAATTTTTTGAGTGTTAAGGTCACAAGAAACCAATTGTCCATTACTCCCTTGAAAAAGTAACTCTTCGGACTTCCAAAATGATATTGGTGAATAAATTCCTAAAAGAGGTCCAATGGTGAATTTCTTAGTCCATGACTCCTTCACACCATATTCATTCATAACCCATATGTCGAAGTAGGCATCCACCAGTGAAGGAACATAAAGAGTCAACGCAGTGGATTCATTTAAGACTGCAAGGCCCCTGTACTTTCCATCCGAGAAAAAGCACACATCAGGAAAAGGTATCACTCGGAACACCTCAGAGCTCATGTTGAAAGAAAGGATTATCTCACATTTATCGTCTTCGGAATTTTTGTGTGCGTACCAATGAAAAGCTCCATTGAATAGCGTCTCATAATAGGGAAAATGACAAATATAGGGCACCGCGTCGTCAACCTCTCTCCAACAATCCGTACTTAAGTTGTATATTGCAACTTTCATGGAATGATGCGTATAAAATATATCATCGTAGAACATCTCAATGATCCTAACAACCTTGTAATCATTAGTATGTGGATCAAACCCGAATCCTGTTCCCAATTCATATTTCATCAAACCTGGTGCATATGTGAAGCGAGGACCAAGAACTACCTTGAACTCTCTAACAGCAGGATTACATAAAACAATGTCATCACGATCAGTAAAACCAACAATGCCATTACAAGGACCCAAAAGTCGTATACATTTTTCCTTAAAAAATGGCACATCTATGGCCATATTAGGTACAACACCGAGAGCTTCATCAGACAGAAGGGACAATACATTTTTGTTGTCTTCTGGAAGGAATTGGCTGGCGAGGATGTGTTATTTTCTGTTGAGTATGGCACCATTGAGGTGCTTGGCAATGAAACCAGGTTTATCTACCATCGCACACCAAGTTTTACAAACAGACCTAAATCTCAACAATGATTTCACAGGCAACATGGATAGAACCTCTATCATAACATCTTGAGGCAGCTTACCCGTTGCCATTTGACCCTGGAAATTTGAAGACTCTGCAACGAAAAAAAAAGGACAGAAGCAATTAATATGTAGAAATATACAAAATTATATGCACTATTTTTACTTTCTTTCTTGGGAGTTTAAATACATCCGTTTTAGATTTTTAGCATCCAATCCATGTTCACAGTGAGAAGTCCATGAGGTACGAGGGAACGCAAATGACTTTAGCTAGTTTGTGTTATTTTTCAACCCAGAAAATGTTGTAACTTTGAATCAACAACACTGTTTATCATGAATCTTTATGTTTGTACATCATTACTCAAGATGTACAAAACAAGGATGAAGGTGGATGTTGAACATGAGAAAACAGCAAGACTGATTGATACATTCAAGGTCACAATTTTCATTGTCAGAATTTGTATCTGTATGGTTTAATAGAGCAGAGCATGATAAGTTGTTTACAAAATCAAAGTATGAGAAATCATTGATTTGCAAAATACAAATGAATGATTAAACGATACAGGTCCTAAAATTGGTATCTGTATCGTTTAATAGAGCATGATAAGTTGTTTACAAAATCAAAGTATCAGAGATTTCTCATTCAAGGGAACCCAAATTAGCATCTGTATGAGACAATATTATTGAGAGACCCTAAGTAACTATTCAAACAAAAGCAGAGGAAATCATATCACAAAGCCTTGAGGTGAAAAGGTTTTTGAGTTTGGACAAAGAGATCTAAACCTTGCACGATTTAAAAACATGACACCAATAATTCCTAAAATAAAAGAAAATTAGAAAGAAAAAAAAATGATCACCTTTGGTTTATATTCGTGAAGAGGGTGCCGACGATGGTGAGTTCAGAGAGAGAGTTTGGAATTGAAGTTCCAGATGAGGGAAAGTGATCGCTGTTCAATATGAGAGAGAGACAGTGATCGCTGTTGTTCGATATGAGGGAAAGTGATCGCTCCAATTTTAGGGCAAAAGGAGACAAAACGCGAGGGAAGGTTTAGAGACGAGAAAAAGGAGAGGGAGATGGGGCTAGCAATAAAGAGAAACTAGCACGCTAATTTCTTGTACTATTTGTGAAGACTGATTACAGACGGACACGACCCATAGAATTGGACATATTTTTTAGACCACTCACGTGTCACGTTTCTATTCGTTAGTGTTTGGGCTTCGTATGGATTCTATTGATGTGGCCCTCAGATAGAACTCAATATAAATGTGACACATTAAAAAATGTGTTCAATTTTACATGTACCCCAAGAATTATCCATTTGTAAATCAACTTCCTCATAATTTTTTTTTTCCAAAATACACATATTTACAAAATTATCTATAAAACACTTAGGATCAACTTTCATAATATAATCATCCTATATAGATAACTTCTTGGGAACTTCCTCATAATTTCTTATTATATATGTTAGGTGATTAGTTTTTCTTATATAGATAACTTCTTGGGAATTTTTATAGTTAAATTTCATTGTAGTACTTTGAGTTTTTTGTTGTGTAAGCATTGCAATCCTATTTCTTATTTACTATGATGATGCAATGTGAATACTTTGGCTCATACGTGACTTTATGACTAAGATTTACAGACCCTTTGACTTAAATGAGTTCTATTCATGCTCTTATCAATTTTTGGCAAGCGTAACCTTTGAAATATGCATATTGATTCATTATCCAAATAAAGTTCCAACAATTCATAGAAAATAAAGAGTCAAACATAAATCTTAAACTCTGTTTGCTCATATATATACTGATGATATAAAAGGATTTCAGAATAAATAATTCCTCAACTCTGCTTATATGTCATGTGATTTTTTTAATTTATTATCAAGTTTCCAAAGCAAGTAAAATATTTTGTATTGTAAGAGGTATGACAAAGGTAAGAAATGAGGCCTAAAGGAATGGTTGGAGAAAAATTGCCTTACCAGTTAGGCCGGTTACAAACCTATTAAATCACAAAGCTTTTTTCTTTTTTTGTCATGTAGTGATGTTATACCTACTTCATATACGAATTCGATTAAAAATTTGGGCAGAATATATTTTTTCTTTCAAACAATCATTTTTACTCCGACCTTTTTATTTGCACACGAAACTTTTGTACAAAGTGTAGAGAGTGATGTGGAGAAACATGATTCTTCAAAATTGAAATCGGCCAAACCGGTAACTTACGTCCCTTCAATTTTTAATGAAAAACCACCAGACCTAATTACAAAAAAAAAGAACACCGCACCTGTAGCTTTCCACACCTCAGCTTTACAATTTTTCTTCAACTCAAGCTACTATCCCGTGATACAAAATAATATTTCGCTAAAACAATTACATTAAATCCAAAAAAATTGTAATTTCTTATTGCAATTTTCAAACAAAAAAGAAGACTAATAAACCCCAAAACTTTCCATTGTCTTAGTACCATTCTCAAACCCAGAAATACCAATAATGCAGAAAAATTATTTCTTTGACATTAGCATCTTCCCCGATCGATGAAATGTTAAGTTGATTAATTGCCAATGGTATAGGATCATAAACACCACATTTTATAGAGTTCTTCATCGGCTTATATTGGTCATATCCCTTCAATTTTTCAGGAAATTTCTTCATACTGTGCCACAAGCACCAATGGTGTCGCGAATTTGGAAAGATAATTCCAATGGCATTTTTCATAGGTTTATCCTGATGAGTTATTATTGGCATTAGAGCACGACCATTCATGAAAGTAAGCCACGATTTAAAGAGATTCACCCCAATAAAAGGTGCAAAGGGCATGTCGTACTTATTGGTCAAGTATGTTGTATCAAATGTGATAACCTCCCCAAACTCCTCATAGACCACCCTACTCCTTGCTTCTGCCCAAAACAAATTCTTCAACCTCCTCTCACATTCCCAATGCATGATACAGAAAAAATTAGAATTATTAGCTTGCATTTTAAGAAAATAGTTTTGAACGGCTATAACAACTCCCTCCCTAAGTTCTAGTCGTCTAACCTTTTCTATATAGTTATAATTTTTTTTTCAAAAAGGGCACATTCTCATTCCCACCGGCTTCCACTACACAAGAATTGAAATTTTTATTAGGTCTTAACGTGAATCTAAGAATGCGGAAGTGTTATTATTACACTACAAACAACAATTAATTACACAACAACAACAACAACAATTAAACTAAATAAATGGGTTTCATTTCTCTCTATTATCTTTCTCAATATTCAAGTGTCTCTACAAATGAAGGCCAAGGGCCTATTAATAGTAGAGGTTAGCTTTCTAGCCAAGCTAAAGACCCAAAAAGATAAAAAAAAGGACAACTAATGGATTATTACTAATTAGCCTTAAACATGTTTGGAGACTAATTAAAGACTAAGAATAAAAGAAAATGATAATAATACCCTAAACTAAAGTCCAAAATAAAAGATAGTCTTCTCTCAGGAGCACAACCACGGGCCACGTTTCGCCACGTATCACCAAACACATCATTCACCCCGGCTTTGAAAAAGCTCATCCTCGAGTGTGTAGGGTGACTCATCAATGCCACATGATATAAACCTCAAAAAAGTTTCAAAATCCAATCAAAATCAACAAAAAGTGGGCTTCCCAAACTGGAATTAGTCCCATGCGTATGAACCTCATTAATAATGGGTCTAATAAACCCAAATCTTGACAATATCTCTCTACAAAATCCGAGTAATAAAAAACTGACGACCATATCCGCCTTCTCTACACCACAAGTACATGTTTGCAACTTGGTATGGTCGACCTTTAAATCTAACCAAACGAAAACTTCGGCGACCGCACCTTTGCGAGTACGATTGCGAAACAAGTGGACTGAAGACGGAGACATTCCGGAAAACCAGACCTAAATGGCAAATAGTCGGAAATGGATATCAAGTGGGACGCATTTTTCATGGAAGTCATGAGTTGTATCACAAATAGGCGCCATAAGACCAATTTTGAACGAATTTGAGGTCAAATAGGGAGTAGGGGATTAGGTCGGAGTAAGGAAGCCCATTTTTATCTGGTTTGATTTTGGTTGGGCATAAATGAGTGGGGAAAAGGGGAAAATGGGGTAAGAATAAAAGTGAGGTAGATTAGGGATAAAAGGGAAGGGTAGAATGGTAAAATATTTTTTTATGTGAATCTAAGAATGCAGAAGTGTTATTATTACACTACACAGTAACTATTAACTACACAACAACAATAACAATAACTAAACTAAAAAATGGGTTTCTTTCTCTCTTTATTCTCTTTCTTAATATTCAAGTGTCTCTACAATTGAGGGCCAAAGGCCTATTTATAGGAGATTTTAGCTTGCTAGACAGGCTAAAGACCCAAAAAGATAAAAAAGACAACTAATAACTAAAAATGATTAATTACCCCAAACATTCTTGGAGGCTAATTAAAGACTAAGAATAAAAGAAAATGACAATAGTACCCTAAACAAAAATGAAAAATAAAAGGTAGTCTTCTCCCAGGAGAACAACCACGCGCCATGTGATACTACATATGACCAAACACATCAGTTCTTATACCTACCCGATTTGCCTTGAAATATAGATTTCCCTGGGCTCACGTGATGGTTATGGTCAATGGATATAATTGTGATTTTTTCATTTTCCATCGGCACAAAAAGCGACATTAATCTTGGAATCACAATTATTTTCGGAAGTTGGTGGCAATTTAAATGAATCTTTTCTCGTACTTTCTCTTTACCCTCTCGTGAGCATGTAAGAATAACCTATCTTACCACACCATCATCCCCTTTCTTTGATGTCCTCTTCTTCACAGAAAAACCTTGAGCATTACCATAATTTTTGTAATATTCCAACATCTCAACAACACTATCAAATATCATTCCTACTTCATGTTTGGGTACGCTTTTTTCGAGCATCCTCAATATAGTCATTCCATCAACACCCTCTACTTCGTCAACTTCATTTTCCTCAAATTCTTCATGGTACTTATTCAAGTAAATACCACGATTATATTAAAAAATTCTTTATCCATTTATATGCAATTGAAACGAAACAAATCATAACATAATTACATAAAAAAATAGTTAGGGGGTAAAAAAAAAGTTACAAAGCAAATGGAGCAAAAAAAAAAGAAACGAAAATACAAGTAACCTAATTAAAAAAAAAAAGAAATATGTTACATAAAAATAATTTTTAAGTAAAAAAAAATGCCTTAAATCTAAGCCTCAAATCAATATTAAAACACATAAAATATTAATATAAATAGTACTTATTTGAATGATCTTACAAGTAAAGCAAAAATCGTAGAATAACAGTAGGAGGATGGCAAGGACGGCAACATGAGAGGTTAACTAGAGTGTGTTGTTTAACACTAGAATTAGGCCACATTTATCATTATTTCTTTATTAAAATGGAACCAGATCAAATGCTGAAAAAAGTGTTATACCCAGCTCGTAGGAATATGTCAAGTATATGTTGGGTATATAATTTCACATTGGGAATTTTATTATGTGTGGAGTTAGAAATTTTTTCCAGTCCTTTCCCTTTTCCTCTTCCCCCTTCTTAGCAAATTTCATTGTTCAGTTTCATCTTTGTGAGACTATTATTATTGGTGATCTTGATTGTTCTGGACGGTCATTAAACAAAATAAATGAAGTTCTTGTTGAATTAGAGATTTGTACTTGTGCATTGACCAAGTTATTAGTTGATTATGATATATAGGTTAAGAACAACTAGTTGGTGATGGTAATGACCTCTGTTTGTGTTGTTATATGATTTTCTTTTATATTTTTATGTGAGACTTGTGCAAGTCCCTGTTTCTTCATTAACTCAACTTCAATTATGCAAATGCAAATAAAAACATATTGAATGTAAGCAATGACATAAGTGGTTATATTGGTATTAGTTTAACATGTTTATGATACAGATAATTGGATTTTTTGTTAGTTCACAGCATCATGAGATTACGCAAGTGTTATATAATGGAACTATTACAAGGAGTTACACGAAAATAAATTAATTGCAATAGCCGCATAAGCTACACATTTATAACACGAATGGTGCTTTCTCACTCTTCTGGTCATTTTGAGGTATGACATCTCTCAAAATCTTAAATCGACCTCAATTGTCAGTGTTGAATCATTAATGTCATTTCCAATCTGTTTTGATGGAGAGATTTTCAACAACTCACTAGTTTCACATTTCTTGCAGTTTTAAATCTATTGCAAAATCACCTTGAAAGTTAAGTTTTGAGGGTGTTATGGAGAAACATCCCTAGCCTGGATGGATTCACTACAACCCCTTTCAATTACAAGGTTTTGTCTAACGGCTTATTGATTAGTCTTGGAGTCTTAAGTGAGAAAATGCCAAGGATTCAAGAGTTTTTTTAATAAGAATTAGGCAAAACTCAACTTGGTTTACATAGCTAACGAGATGGAAAAATATACGATTAGAAAGAAAAAATATGTGGTGATTAAGATACTTTGAAAAGGAATATAACCATGTGAATTGGCATTTTAGATTATTTTTACCTTTTCGGATCTTCTTTCACTTTGCAAAATTAGTTTGCTTATTATTAGTAGACCCTTGCATTTTTCTCTTTAAAGAGACCTTTAGCATTAATAATTTTACTTCTTCATATTATGATAAATATAGTCCATTTCACCTGAAGAACGTGTCTTGGATAAGACTACAAATTTATGCACATGTGTTGGGGTTATGTACAGTAATTTGACGTGTAACGTGATTGGTCTGGTCCTATTTAAAGCTACTTTAAGGGACCATCCGATCTAACAGTAGCCTTTTTTAACCTTTTCACCTCTAGAGGCTCAACCTTGCTTCTGAAAAAAATTCTTTTTGAATTCCCTCTATAAGACACCCATATCTTAAGAAACTCACTCCATTATATCATTCTACTGCCCATTTCATAGGCCAAATACATTATTTACTCTTCCCTCAGTGATGTACTTAGACCTAGCCTCTGATAGACTCTAGAGTCCAATTGATGAGTTCCACTATCACTCGCTGAATTATACCGGTGAAATAATTGGTGGGCCTAGGAGGATATTATATCCTTTTGAATTTCTTAATGCTTTTACATGTTCATGGTCCCTTGCATTATAACCTTAGTGCCTATGTCTCCTTTGCAAGGATGATTGGGTTCCTTCGCCAGATTGCAATATCTTAATAAGGGGCTTTGTAAATTTAGGACCTATTGTAATATGTATTTTGGAAATAGGATAACAAACATTTTATTTATAATTTTAGTCCCTATTTTTTAATAAAGCCGCTGGCACGGACCCATATTCATAAAACGCCAACCAATCACAGCATGCCATGTGTCCCTTTAATTTGTAAATAGGGACTAAAAATGGAAACAAAATATTTTTTGTCCTATATCCATAATCAATATTATTTTAAGTCTTAAAAATACATAATCTATTTTAATAAATGTATGGGATATTTGAAAATGGTAAATATGGACGCTTACAAGTGGTTAGAGTCTAGGGGCTTCCTTTGAACAGTGGTCTTAGGTTACCTTACAACAAATCCCAAATGTGACTCTTTGATAAATAACCACTATGAGGTATTTAATTCATTCACAATGTAGGTCATCGATGATCCATTATTATAATGATAGAATCCCTTCATGTGAAATTAGAGGGTCGTCTTGCTGGGATGAATTTTTCAAAAGAAAAATATGTCATTCTAGGCCAAATGATGATTGCAAAAGCTCCTTAATGTGTGGAGTTTGGTTAAGGGTCAATTAAATAAGGTGTATGAGAATATTTAACAGATCACAAGTGAGGGGAATTAAACATTTTAACTGGATAACTGGTTTAAGTAGACCTCTACCTTGCATAGTAAGCATACCCCAATTACTCTATTTATGAAGCTAAATGATCTTCACCTCATAGAGAATTTTTTTGAGTCATTGCCCAAGGATTCGGTGACAGGTCTCACTTTCATGACTCTCTCAAAAATAAACCTCATATGGAAGACCAATTATAATGGCGTCTTCTCCTCCAAAAGCTACTGGAACCTGATAAATCACTTCCCTTGTGTCTATTGGGACAAATTAATCTGGAAAAATTAGATCCCTACCAAGCTTAGTGCATTTATCTAGAAAGTTATTACCAATGGGATATCCACTAACATAAATGTGAAAAATTTGGGCATTAACTTAGCTTTGGGTTGTAGATGTTGTATCTCCCCAAAGTAAGAGTCTCTAGATTATCTTTTTAGTAAGAGTGGCCTAGTTGTCTACCTATGGAAGTTTCTTAGGTGCAAATTCAGTTACAACTTAATTTATCCACTATAAAAAGCATACCTTGTCAACGGGTCCACGGGTTAAAATTGAATTCGCAGTATGTCATCCTTATAATTTCTTTTTCTTGTTCTATACGTTAGCAAATCTGGTTATATAAAAAAATAAGTTATTCAATGACTCCAACTTAAATATTGTATATGCCCAAGGGAAGCTTTGGATTCTCACTTACATTTCAACAACTTACTGCCCTTTGACCCCCTCTTCTTTTTGACACTATCACCTTTCAAGTTGTTCGTGTTAAAATCAGATATCCTATTCCAAGAGAAATCTTCATAATCATTAATGTTCGAAGTGTTCCATTTTGATGCACAGACTTCAATTCAGCATGGGCAAGGCCAATGGAGATACATGCAATATCGTAGTTTTTGTTTCTGTAAATTCTACACTGCAGGATCACACTTCCATCAATCAGGAAAATGATTTTTTTTAGTTGTTTGAATTTTCTAAAATTCATTTCCTTTTCTTCTGGCATGTTGTGCTACTAATTTAGTTACATTTTGATTCCTTGTTTCTTGTTCTGTGGACTCTGTAGTGAAGGAAATTCTGTAGATTTGTTCTTCCTAGACGTTGGTAATATTATAGTGAAGAAAGCTCTCAAACTATGTTAATTGGTGTTTTATTGTAACTGGTGGACTTCACACTACTACATTATTATGTTCTTTGCTTGGTTAAAGAGAATATAAATTGGTCTTTAATTTTTGTTTCAGGTATTTGTTTTCTGCTTTGCTTCCCGAAACTTCTCAAATATATGCCATGGTTAAAGTGAACTATCAACCCAATTCTTTTGGCAGTTTTTCAAAGGTTTGGATTATTGGCTTAATTAGTCTTTCAACTGTTAAATGGTTTGTTATTTTATATAGTTCCTTCCTCTTATTAAAAAAACTATTATATTATGTGGGAGAGGGGGTTTTCTTATTCACGGGTGAAAGAGATGAATAAAGGTTCGAATGGTGCAAAAAAAGTAAAAAATTAACTGTCTGATTAGATCTCACACAAGGAGTCATCCCAACATCTTACACCCATATCCCTTTACCATTTAAGTTCCCCCTTAAAATTTGGTCTGTGTTGATTACGTTTATAATGTTTTAGAATCAATAATGTTGAGTTTTAATCTTGAATAAACAAAGTTTCTCAACCTCGACTACTCTTTTTTACTTTCTAGGCCACGGTCCACCACCAAGCTCCAAAGGTACTAAGCTCCCTCTCCCTCATCTTCCATGTTCCATCACTCTTTTTATCTCCCTCTCTTTCGGTGTACATCTTTCAAACCCAAATGTGTTCAGATTTCTGCCTTTGTTCAACAAATCTAGATGGTTTGGTTAAAAATCATGGCTTTTGTGATTTAATTTATGGTTTTGTGATTCAAAGACACGGTTTGGTTTTTTTTTTCTTAGAATTTTTGTGTGCAAATGGAGAGGGTTTCAGATTTGGCTTTAAATACTGAGTTTTTTCTCTCTCATATTTTGTGGTTTAAATTATGTCTTATCCATCAGGGTGTGTGAGAGTGTGCACGCCTGCTCACGCATGTTTTTGGGATTGAATTTCTCGATATTTTGTGTCTCATTTATATTTTTTGAATTAGGGTTCAAAAGCAGGTGCATAGATAAAATATAGGGTTATCAAAAACTATAGCTTTTTGGTTCAAAATACAGGATCTTGGAACTAAGGTTCAATATGGATTTATTTGGCTTTTTTATGCCTATCAACTTGATCTATATGCATTTGTGTTGCAGACCAGATTGCTTATTCATTAGCCAAATCTAGAAGAATTATGGTTCAAAGTCTCGTCCAAGTTCACTCGGTATCGTAAGAGGATGGTCCTATACCGTGATGAAAGATGGAACATATGTTGATTTGTTGTGAATCGACGATATCTCAGCTCAATATTGTCGTGTTGTCCAATAATATATATATATATATATATATATATATATATATCATTCGAGTCAGTACGCAAGGAGGTTGAAGAGAAATAAAATAGGAATATTAACCTTGTATAGTTGATTGAACCATTTATGAAGATTGATTGAATAATCTCTTTTGGAAGTGGGTAAGTTAAGGAGTGAAATTGGGGCTGAGAAGGAACCCTTTGAAACAAGGTATCAGCTGCAAATTCATATCATCAACTCCTCTCATTTGTAAACCATTGTAGCCAGAGCTTTTTAACTTTCTGTCGCTGGAAATCAGTATAATTTGCGCCGAAAGAGTCGCTTACCCATTGCATTTTTGTGTAGATAAAAGTTTGGAGCCTTCAATCTTTCAGTCTGGAGGTTCGTTTGTTTGTGAATAAAATTTTAACAAACGTAAAGTTAATTTATTTATTATTTTGTTTAATGAATTAAGATAAAAAGAATCTATGTTTTGCACCCCAAACAAAAAAAAAAGAATATATAAACAATACTATTGTTGTGCAGATCAGTCTGCATTTTAAGAGTGCGGACCGGGGATGTGTCACTTGGCGGTGAGCCACGAAGTTATCAGATAAATTATAGGTACACTCTTTCTCTTTTCTGGGCTCACTGCCAGGTGACACGTGTCTGGTCCGCACTCTTAAAATGCAGACTGGTCCGCACAAGATAAGTACTGTATATATATATATATATATATATATATATATATTCTTTATTTCATATTGAAAAGTAAAATTTTCTGTTTTGTACAATAAATAAAAGTTTTCCTCTATGTAATTTCTTTATCAACTTTTATGTGCCTTTAGTTGTTTTTCTATCTTAAGATTGATTTACTATGATATATTGAATATGAAAAGTTCGACAATCAATTACATTATTTTGAATTTATCTAATTGGTCCACATTATCGATCTTATTTGTGAAAGTTGTCTATATTTGTTTTCTGACTTTTTGGGCTATTGAAATGGTGTATCGATGCATAACATCCAATTCAGTGCCCGATACTAAGACCGAGTTGAAAATTGAGTGTTCGATACGGGGACCAAGACTAAGACCTTGAACAATGAGAAGAATGAGATAGCAGCTCTGTATTAAACACCAAAATCACGATAAATTAGTACATTTTTGAATATGTTTCTTTTATTTCTCTCTATTCGTGCACACTTTCCATGTTAGTGCCCATATTTTGTTGATTTTATTTTGAAATTATTGATGCATCTCTAACATATTTTTTTCAGTTATTATATCTTCAACATAAATCATATTTGTTCATTGCGCTCTATTTAGCTCAATATACTCTTTTAAGCCACTCTTTTATAACTTATGCATATTAAATGTGGTTGTGTCATTGGAGTATTCATCTGGACTACTATATATGTTGTTTATTGAGGCATGTTTCTCTATTTTATTGGTTTCTTTTTATTTTAATATTCTCATTTAGGGTGTTGTGAATCTAGTAATGGGAAATACTTCTTAGATTAGGGATGCATTGCTTGCAAGTCTATAGGTCTTTTTACTTTTTATGAATTTTTTCTTCTCGTTCTTCATGATATTGTAATACTCTCTGTCAATCTTTCTTATATTACACATATTTAGGTAACGAAGATGACATTCATAGGCTTAATGGCTGCTGGAAAGAAGTTGACAACCGGTACAGCTGGGACTGTTAGAAATGTATTCTTAGGCAATTTCATGACTGCAAAATGGACAGAGAGAGACGAGCATTAAATTTTTGTAATGATACTAATTTTCTCGAGATGTTGACTCTTGTAGGTATCTCTTGAACTTGATGGTAATTCACACTGCATAATCTTGGATGACGTTGACTTAGAAGTGGCATTAAAAGGAACTGTAAGTCGTAGAAAATGAATTGATATACACTGATACTTGCGTTTTAGTTCTAGATAATTGTTGATTTTTGTGCGTATTTCACGGTTCAAAGAGCTGGCCAACTCTAACTACTTATCCAAATTTGTTGGATGCTGGGCGAATTATAGTGGGCATGGATAGACTTCTTGGTATTTTGTCCAAAAAGGAAAACTCAATAAATCTTAAAAAGTAAAAAAAAAATTCCTGCCTTACATAATTATATTATAATAAGGAAACAAACATAAAAAGGAAACAAATACTATTATCAAGTAAATAATATCTCTATAATATTCTACTACCTACAATAATTCGCAAAATCTCCCTTGTAATTATAATCTTTTCTTTCTTTAGCTACCCGCACACCCTATGGGGTCAGCCGTATCCACAGTATACATCATCCCAACCTCAATATTGACTAGGTAACAATTGTATATTCCATCACCAGCACCGCCACATGTACTTTTATATTCTTTTAGTTCTGGTAATTGTAGCTAGTCTTATTTTGTGGCCTTTTCTGTCATATAAGTTCCTTTCAGTGTATGAAGTCCTGGTATAGAATACGAAAGAAATATATTTTGCTGGATGTTGATGTGTAAAAATATATATATATTCCTACCGAACATGACACAATCATTGATTTAGGTGCAGGTTGTAGTTAAAAGGTAGTTTGGGCTTACTATTAATGGGTTAGGTGGGTGCAGGGTCCGGTATTTTTGTACAATGTTTAACCTTGCATTCAACAAAGTGTAAATAATATTATTATCTTTCTAATTAAGTAATTATAGACCGTTAAATTTTCCTCTGGACACCAATTTATGCAACTTAATTATTTCCTTATTTGAAGCGTTCTCACGCAACTGGTTGGTGGGCAAAGTAGTTCACTACTGAACACGAACAACATGGATCAGTTGATGACCAGTGAAATTTTTAAATTTCATGATCATGATTAGGTGTCACTTTATGGAAGAGAAACTAGTCAAACAAAATCAACACACCTCACTCTATTTCTTTTCTGAATAAAAGGAGGAAATTAGAAGAGTTCATATTTCTCGTCAACCAAGCATTCATAAACTCTTCATATTCGCTGACCATTTAATGTATTGTTGTGATGGAGGATTTGAATAGAGATTTACTATTTCATTAAGTTGAAGTTATTAATACCAAGTCCCGTCAGCGATTCCTGTAACAACTCAGTTTTTCTTCGAGACCATTATTTGTGGCTATGGGAAATATGAGGTACACCCAGGTTTCAGCACTTTTATTCGATTGTTTGTTCTCGAAGTCTAGGTTTTAGAGCTTATTTTAGAGGATATACTGAAAGAACATCGTGATATGAACACAATGATATATATTTCATTCACAATCTTGATGATGATTTCAAGATTATACATAAGATGTTGTACATATTCAATTTTCTTAGGCTAATCAATTTGTTGTTTTTATAATTTATTTTGTTTTTATTCCTTAATATTTAACTTTGTGACAGACTGAATTGAATGGGTCTATGCACATTTATGATAATTTAACACTTGACACAAACATGTTTTGAATAAATGGCATCCCCAAAAGAATAGGTGCGTTCATGTGGAATTTTTTTCGTAAGGCAAATGTGTGTATTGGGAATGTTGTCGGGATTGCAACGTGAAATTTAAGGAAGCAATGGCACAACAGGTTAATAATTCTATGGATATCCCTAATGTTTGTTGTTAATAACAGTTGGACCACATAATTCTTCAAGGGTCTAAATGTGGAATCTGAGGGAATCTCTGCTAATGGTACTGTTTACTATGATGTATATCGATTTTGGAAGGGCTAACATCTTTTTCATTTTCTTTTGTAAAAAGCGATGGTAATAGTCTTGCTTGTATTTCAGCTCAATATTCCAAATTCATTTTTAATTTCCATGTTTGAAAATAGTTTCGCTAAGACTATTTGAGCAAATCTGTACAACATGATGTAATCAATATTTCAGTTTAATGCATGTTGATTTAAAAAATAATAACATATGTAAATTGGTAAATATTAGAAAAGGGTTCTGATGGGTTGGTGTATGGTGTTGCAATGCATTACTAATTTGTTATATATAACTGGTGAAAGGAGGATGAGCCTTCTGATAAGGTACTTTATATCATAATTAATAGATATTTTCAAATCCTTAAAATGGCATTCTGCGCATAGGCCTTTGGTTTTCTTCCTTTGTTTAATTGGTTATCTGACACCAAATCCTAGATTTGCTTATGTTTGTCAAATGACTCTTGGTAGAAGAAATTGTATCAACAAAAAACTCTCTCAATCTCAAATGCAACTTTACAAAACAATATATAAAGTTGTAAAACTATAGGTTCAAAAACTATTTACTCAATAAATTAGAAATTATAGGAATCGAGTGCATATATATTTGGTAAAGCCTGAGTGTATAAATAGAGATATAAGATATAATTGGCATGTAAGAAAATGCATGTTGGCAATATTTTCTTAATTCCTTCAACTAACATTAACTTAAGATTGGTTTGATTTAAAATGAAGTTGGGAACTATCTTTTAATATAGCCGTTTAAAAATTTGGCAATGGGGTTGGAATTTATGGTTTATTTGGGTTACAGAATCCCATTTTGGGCATCTATGAGGTCAATTTAATACGGGACCAACATATCTTTAGAGATAGTTTTGAGTTTAAACATATTCTCCGTGATATTGTTTTCAATTTTGGGCGATAGGCAACACAATGTTGTTTAAAGTGCCCCATTTTAAAAATAGAAAATTAAGGTAAAGGTCATATTCCTTCCTATATTTGGATTTTTAGGACAATGCTTTTCAAGTTTATAAATCTAGTCCCTGTGGTACAATATAATTTATTTGTGTGGTCCCTTTAGAGTTAGGAGTTCATTTTTTTTATCCGCGCCAGCGGCACCATTTTCACCATTTTTCATGGTGTTTTTAGTAAAGAGACTAAATTTATAAAATTATCTGGAGTGTCCTATTTTTTTACACTTTCAGAATTATGAGGACCTTTCCCCAAAATTCCCTTTTAAAAAAATGTAGAAAAGCTTTGGGAAATAAATATAATAACCTGGATCAATTTAATAATAACAAAATCATCATTAGTATCCACAAAACTGTATAATTGACTACCCCGGGGAATAGTGCACTTGCCAATTGCATTTTTTTGAAGTTATAAGAACATGATCACAAAATATGTCTAAATAAAAAAGTAGTGTAAAGAAATTGCAAATTATAAACTTATATATAAATTAAATATCCATCTTATATTAATATCTAAAACCTCTATAGCCGAATTATGAAATCGCATAGGAAATTCTCAAGTGGGACGTGAGTGGAAGATGATATTTAGGCCGAATTCTCTAATTTTTTGAACGAGTTGCCAATATATAAGCCGTGTTATTCCTATTTTATCTATTTCATGACTTCTGACTTGAACTCTGTTCGGTGTCCTATGGTACCTTGGCCAAGTTGTCTACAGTGGTTCCTTAAGAGTTTGTAAAATTTCATGCGTACTTTTCTTCTTGGCCACAAATGAACAAAACGAGTACTTTTTTTACTCTCAAAATCATATTTATAGGTTAATAGTAGTAGAAAAGTTAATATTTATTTTTTTATTCTAGAACCTGTTAGGTGGCACTTCTTAGTTCATAGATAGATAAACCTTATCAAAGAAAAACATATTAATATGTTGGCACGACACGATAACACGACATGAAGTTATAAGTTAATGGGTGGACCCTTAATGAGTTTAGGTCATATTAGTGTCAATCCGATAAGACACGATAGATAACGGGTCTGGTTAGGGTTGACATCCTTCACCCGTTAATATCCGATAAGACCCGTTAGCACCCATTAATATAAGTAAATAAGATATATTGTGGACTTATAAAGAGTTTATGTAGCTTAATGTTACTTTCTTCATAATGAAGTTTACTAAATAAGAAAGTTATGTCGATGAATTAATGGGTATAATTGTGTTTAAAAATGAACTAATATGTCAACTTCTATACGATTCAAAATAAATCATTATTTTAATGGGTAATGACGGGTAAACACGACACGACACGACACATTAAGATAACAGGTCGGGTTTAAATATATTTTTTTCACACGATACAAAAGTCACCTGTTTAGAAAGATAATACTCGAACACGATAAAAACAACACGAACATGACTCGACTCAACCTGTTGTCAGGTTTAACAAACAATCCCTTCCACTTTATGAAATTGTTGCATGTTTATATTTATAAATTCCTTGTATGTTGATGGTAGATGAAATTATCTGCCTTAATGAACTTATTTGCATGTATATGCACTTTAGATAAAATTCATATGTTGTACACAGTTTTGAAGGTCATAAGGATTGAGGCTTGATTTTTCGTGCATGTGATGAGCGCAATTCCAAGTGCTAATTATTTTATAAATGTAATCATAAACTTTTGTTACAAAATATTTAATCATTGGTGTGTAAAAGATCCACATTATTGATGTTAAGTACACTCTCATGCTCTAGAGCTGAAAGGAGAGAGGAGATGACTTCACTTGGAGACCCACTTTGATCGCTGGACCAACATGGTGGTCCATGACGGTAGCACCAAACATATGTTGTGCGGTGAGGTCAAGACAAAACTTAGTGATGTTTAGAAGCGCCATTTCTCTAAAGAAAGAAAATTGGGAGATTATCGGTTAGGGAAGATAAAGGAGAGCACCGAGGTGGTTCTTTTGATGGACAAACCATCTATGGTGGTGCATAGCAGCGACGGTGGTTAAAGACGAGAACATCACCAATGATAAGATTCTGGTCGATGAGCTTTATGGGATGAAAAATTAGGACATCCCATCAAAGTTTACGCTAGTTGACATAAGGTTAGAGTGAACTCTCGTCCGTAGTGTCCATTTTTGGAGGGCATGACCTTCCCTCAAGGTTTTGGCACGAAGATTTGCAAGATAACTTTCAAACTCAAGATGAACGATTTAGAACTTAAGAAGTGCCTATCATTTTACTATCCATAATAATAATTTAATACATTTCGATATCACCTGCACAACAATACTTAATACATCATTGCCTCTCATACCAAATTCATACCCACCACCAATTCAAACTGAGGATGTTCGAAAATGTTGCCCATGATATTGAGTCCCACATGCATCAAATCATTCACAAGATCATTATTGATGTCCAAAAGCACAAAATAATACAATCTATAATGACAAAAAATTATCTTGTAACAAAAAGAGAATGTTATTTAGGTGATAAGTTCTTCTTTGAAAATCAAATGTCCCATGCTGATCCAAAAATCCTTACACAATAAAATTAAATAGCTTTTAACTTTGGGGACGGTCCATTAAAACCTATATGACAACCGTTGTACATATGAAATGATATTCTTTCTTGGAGTTGATCACCTGGAAAAAAATTCAAAAAACGAAGCCCTGTTAAATTTAAACGACGTTAATCATCTTAAATCATACAACCCAAATGAGCAAATAACGCCAATAGAAAAGAGGCATAAAAGATGGGACAAGACCATATGCAATTAAATGCAAGAGATTCAAAGAAGGGTAATTTTTTTTCAACCAATCATTCTTTTCTACGGGCCCCATTGATATCCGTTAAAATTTGTAATAATGTAAACATAAAGGACCAACATAATCTAACTAAACCACTCATGAAAACGAGATGTGAGACTGGGAATAAGAAACATAAACTCTTCGTTGTCTCATGGCCCATGGTGGCCAGCAAAAGCACGCTTGCATGAGAGTTCAAACAGTCTTAATAAGAAATCACCAGTCGAGGTGTGTATCAACGAAGATTTCATTCAGTGAACAAAAGGAAGGGCCACACCATTTTGTTAACATATTGCACCCTTCTGAACAGTATTCTGCTGGGTAATTTTTTAGAATGCATGGCAAGATACAAGAGATTCTTTATAGTGGTTGTGTTCCAATAATTACCCGAGGTCTTAATTCACGCCCAACAGATTGTTCTCGACATCAATGCTTCTGCTGATGGATTTCAGCAAAGTAAACTGAAGGATTGGACAATTCTTTTCTTTGTTTTTCTTTATTAGATCAATTGAATTCCCCGTAATGATGCACTTTAAAAAAATGATGGATTTTTTGTCAAAGTAAAAAACTACATTGTAAAATTCAAAATTCTTTATACACTCCACTTATGGAGTATATTGAAAACCCAATAGTGCGGGTATATTAAATGTTAGGTGCATAAAAAGAAAATACAGTTGAAATGAAACAACCCTTAAAAGAATCATGGAATATTTTCAAGAATACAAATATTAAATATTTATACACAAAGTTACAATCAAGGAAATACTTAACTACAAATTTGATTAAATACAATACTTAAACAAGAATAAATGAACCATTAGAGATCATAGGCTTGCTTCACAAAAACTTTACATACACACACACACATATATATATATAGGTAATAACACCCCAGAAAATATATTATTCACAAAAGGTAGAAAAAAAGCCTCTCCACAGTGGCGCACTTCAATTGATAGGCACACATTTGCAAAGCCACTCAAAATTACCATGCCTACAAGTATACCAAACGAATCAAAAGGAAAACTAATGAACCACGACAGTCTACTGGAATGTTCTACAACAGAATCACACTGAAACTGAGCGAATTGCATCTGATCAAACATAAAGTTGCAGCAGCCAACCTCAACCAGGGAAAAAATGACAAAACTGACCTGATAAGGTTGTGTAGATGTGATACCAAATTCAATTATAATATGTGTACCTTCAATTTTTATTTATACAAACGGGCCAAGAAAGCCTCCTCAATATCTAAACGAATTTGCCCAACGATATGATCTGAATTCATAGGAATATTATCAAACACATGTTTATTACGACCTCATCAAAAATATTGCACGACACAACCCTAAAATCTTTACTCCTTGTTCTAAGGCATCAAAACGGAACGCATGGAGTGAGGATCAAACTGAAGATCTAAAATTCCTGCCAAATTTTAGATCCCACCTCCCCTAAATAGAACAGGTTCTCAAAAGTTCCCTCCACGAAATAAAACAGGTGCTCAAATGTTTCCTTGTTTCTCTATATATAACACTTACACTCAAGACACCGTAAGAATTTCCAATTTCGAGATGGCCTTATCAATGAGAATGTGCCAAAGAAGAAGCTTATATAAGAAAATAGAAAAATGTTGTGGAATGAATTCCAGAGTCTCGCACGAACTTGAAAGCAAATATCTCCACATCGATACTTTTAACTAATTCCCAAGCCAACACAAGGGAGAAAGCACCAGTCAATCTAGGCTTCCAAAAACATTTATTACCGACACCTATGTGGTTCTTAACCATGTCAATCACATCTTGAAGACGCTTCCAATCTTTGGAGGCAGAGTCATGACAAAGAGAATCAAGGTGGGCCACACCAAGATTAGAGATCATAAATTTTTAAATAAAGAAGTTCATGAGGTTAATCTTTGGATATCTATCTAACAATTATTTAGGGAACTCTATTTGCGTTCGATTAGAAGTGTTTTTGATGTGATTGGAAGGGCACATTCATAGTGACTTGGAGGGTGCATCTTCAGATTGGTCATCTGACAATTTTTTAGGGAAGTCTCGTGAAGAGAGAGATATTCCACTTCAACATATCCAAATTGGTTTCTTTTCTCCATACACTTACCTTTTACAATGGTCAGTGCATTTTGTTTTCAAAAAAATCCATCTCTCTATCGATATACGCGCGTTTTGTCATGATCCTAATAATCTATCATATACAGATACAACCACTTTCTTTGCACAACAAGACACATTAAATTTAAAAAAAACATTCAAACGCAATAAACAATGCATGCTAGAATAGGGAAAGAAAAAAGAATTTTACCTTGAAGGACGTCTGCAGCAGACCAATATAGGAAATTCTTGGAGCTTCAATTCGCTATGATATGCGCAACCTGCAGACAGTGAGAGAGCCAGAATTAAAGGAAGATCAATAAAATTGATGTATACAGTATATGTCAGAACATACTTCTAATGTTTAAAATGCAGAAAATGAAAGATGGTCATTTATTACTATTTACATGCCTTAACCAACAGAAATTTGAGGATGATCATTAGATATACTCTTGGATTACACAAGATCGATAGACTATTTCAATCAGTTCTTTAAGTTCTAAACAAACAGTCCAACAGAGTAAGGATTATTATTGCACAAAACGTTTGAGCAAGGATTATTGCACAAAAAACTACTGGACTCAAAGATACCAAAATTGCAGAAAAAAACAGACCAATAGAGCAAGGATTATTAATTAAAAAGGTCATTATGATATATACTGACTTAAAGAGGATACCGATAAAAATCATAAAAAAAACTGATAAGAAGACGAGCATCGATGGTTCATGAAACACTAAAGCTGATCTTCCATAGAAACCGTTTCAAGTCATTTGAAATTCATATAAACAAAATTGAAGTGGCATATGATCTAAGAAGATGAATCCTCTAATTTTGATATCCCTTTATATCAGTGATTATACAAGGAGATTGAGTTTAAGGTTTTGAAATTCTATATTTTGGGATGATGAAACTATTAGATTTCATGTTATTTTAGTATTTTTTCCCATGTATTCAAACCTCCATGTTTTGGACCTTAGTGGTCTAATCTTATTTTTGTAGTCTCACGAACCTTCTTTGTACTATTTTTAGTAGAAATATAATTTTTGGGCACTCAATTGGGTAATCCATTACATCACAAAATCCTTCTTGGTATCATTCTTGGTATTAAATCCAAATCTCTCTTTAGCCAAACCGTAACCCTAACACTAATAAACATCTTACCAAACCTTAACCATAACTCTACTTAAACCTAAGCTTCTAAACCCTAGATCTACCTAAATCTAAGCCGCCAAAACCTAGATTTAACCAGTTAAACCCTCCCTCAACCTTTCACTTCCACACCCTTTGCCTCCACCTCCCAGGGCAGTTGGGCACCTCTTGTGGGGGTCCCAGCCCTTGGTCCTGCATGGGCTGTTGATTTAGCCTTTGACTGCTGGGGCTTCATACCACTTTACCCTTCTCTAAGGTTTTTCCCTTCTTCTTGATGTATTAATTTGTTAAGTCTTTACATCTTTGAGGGTTGCCATTTTTTTCGGAGGCATTTTGTTATTGGTCATCATCTTTCCAGCCTATTTTAGTGATTGTTTGATCCATTTGGGTGTTATCTGTGGAAAAGACACTTGCATCTTTATTTGTTCAATTCTCTTTTACGTGATATGGTGAATTGGGTATTGCAAAATATTCTATCACGTCGGCTCAACATACCCCTACTCAAAGGGTTAAAAGTGTCCTTTTGAATGGACGAAATCTTGCCATACAGTCCCGCATATTTCACCTCTATGTTGGGGAGAAAAATAAAACTAGTTGGCTATTGGGAACCGAGAAGAAACCTTTCCAAAGTGAGCCCAGGGTGCTTAATCAGTGGGATATGGAGCAGTGAACCATCTTGAGTTGGATGTCCAGCTCAGTAGACAAGTGAATTTACACGATGTTCATGTTCTATGAGTCGATTCCGAATCTATGGAATTCCCTCAATGAAATGTATGCACATGCACACAATGATGCCGGCTTTTTTTAGTTCTATGAGGAAATTTGTCGAGCTTCACATAAGTCACTCAATCTCTCAGTTCCAGACTACTTTGGGTATCTTTAGTCCCGCTGAGAGGAGTTGGCAGAAAATGAGTCTCTTAGTGAGTTTGTGCCCGATGCCTCGTCCCTACTAGGGAAGCTATTGGATCGTTGGCATACATATCAATTTCTCATGAGTTTGCGCTCCGAGTATGATTCTTTTAAGACTCAGATCATAAACACATCTCATATGCCTCCACATTCACTATAATTGATGGTGAGGAGAACCGCCTCTGCCTGGCCCAACCTTACCGCCCAAAATCCTAGACCGATGCTTACCGCCCCGCTAAACCTCTACCCCTATTTCCCACCTCCATCCCCATCTCCAGGGACCACACTTCCCAACCCAAACTGTACAGCCTCTGAGTCACCCCAACCCTTCTGTTCTGACTTGAGTACACCGACATCCCGCTAGCGGCCATAAAGACTCTCAAATATTAACTTACCACCCGAGTGGCCAGCCCATAGGCATGAACTGGAGTCGGATCTGACACTACCTATTTTACCTCGATGCATTGCACATCGATAGTGGGTACAAGTTCAACTAGTTTTGGTCGAAATCGTTACTAGGTTGCACCTACTCGTCAGGCCACTTACCCAACCATGCCACATCAGTTAGTTAGACGGTGACAAGGGGGTCATCTTAGATAACAACTGACGAGTTCCCTTCTCGTTGGCAGCTACCGAGATGAGGATTGTTTGTATAGTGGTTAGGATGGATATTTTCCACCATATGCTAAGTCGCATATGGAAATTGGACCACCATATCATTCATGATGGCCAGTGGACACCTACACCTTCCAGCATTGGGAAAACAATATCAGCTGAACCAAACGCAGGACGTGAGACGCCCAGTCCCGTGACTTTCTCATCCTCAGGACCCCACTCCTTTTTGCTACCCAGGAGACAGGCCACTGCGTTGTACTAGTCAGAACCATTTTTACACTAACCGACAAGACACACCTGGATATCCAGACCCTGCTCAACTCATACCAACCAGAGTGTGTGATTTACCCACCCTGTGGACAGCCACTCCTTCGCAACATTCAACACGCTTTGTAAGCATGGGCTACTATGGGAGAGTATGTCGTCGTATGTCACGTTGGCCTTACGGACACCAAAGGATGGGTATTAAAGTTTTGCAGACATGATAAAACAAGCTTGCATTAATATCAAGAGCAGTTTTGGAAGACCATGGAAGTCTGAAATTGTTGGGTATCGAATAAATGAGGACTTTTTTGTAGTCGTCTCTTACGACAATTTCAAAAATCGTCCTCCCAGATTATATAGATATATGTGCTAGGAGTTTGTCCCTCACCATCAATATGAAACCTCGTATTAGTATATGTACATTTCCACCCACTGCCAAATAGCTTCCAGTTTAAACTCTAACAGTAACGTACTGAGGGTGATAATTGTTTCATGTTATATTCAGTTTGGGGTAAGCCTTATCCATATGGAAAATCCATGTGGCATGTATAGAGCACATTTGTTGGCATTTTATAATTTTTAAAAAATAACTAAGGTTGTATTTGTAAACTTGATGGTCCAATTTTAAATTTCCAGGAATACTATTTGCTTTATTTTACAAATCTAAGCTCATTTCAGTAGCTCTTCAAAAAGTGACACTTATGTAGCTAATAATTGATCCCACAATTAAATCCCAAGAGATATATTAACAAATGATTCATGTGACCAATTTTCATTATGATTACTATTTGTTACATGTACATATTGCTGGGCATGAAAGTGTAAGAAAAGAAGCAAGAAGCAAGAAGTTTTAGTGCCCTACCAATATAAATAATAGTAAACTTGAGTTAAGGGTTGGCACCTTGGTCACACTCATAACATTACGTGAATGAAATTATCAAGATCTATAACACATTTATGAGAAGAGGAAGATAAATAAACTGAACACAGATCGTGGCAATGTAAATGACAAGTAGAAATTTACATGTCAATACTTACCATGAGAAAACATAAAGATTGCAACTAAGATCATACCTTTACTAAGAAGAAGAATCCAAAGAATGTAACATCAATGAATAAAGATATTCCACCTTTCGACTACACCCCTGTAAATTTCCCAAACCTGCAAATCATAAATCCACAACCATAATTAATTACACAAAGCTAATACAACAAAATGAAAGAAATATAACGCATTCTTAACGAATAAATGACTAATGACTAATGACTAACTTAGTGAAAATAGGTTACAATCCAAATCTTCATTTGTTAATATCAACATAAATACAAGTAGAGTCTTACAATTAATTGCTATACTTGATCATAACAACTACAACATTGCCTTTTTTCTTTTTCTTCTAAAAGAACAGCTCTTGCTTAGTATTTGAGTAACTCGTTAAGTTAATAATTCAAATTTCCGAATATTTTAAAGTTTAGAAACTAGAAAGAATGTAGCACTAAGAATCCAATGTAACCAAAATTGAATTGATTTGATTCGATTTTGACTCTGATTCAGTAGAGCACTATCATAACTATCATGACACATCTACTACCATGAAAGTATAGAAAATTTTCACTTAAAGCCTCGTGATAATGCAGTATCCAGATATAACCCCCTCAAAGATGAAAGAAAATAGTCATAACCCCGTAGATTCTAAAACCATTCCTTTTTCGCTCAAAACCAACTCTAAATCATATTTTGACTTAACCCCCTACGTTATTATGGAAAAAAAATGCTCTCTTTCTTTCACACTTCATCTTCTTACCCAAATCACTAACTAATAACCCTAATTTTAAAACCCCAAAACAACATCCAAATATTAGAAATAAAATCCAATATACATTAAATGCACACATTGAATCTGAATTTTAACACAAAATCAAATTGCGCGAGGAAGTCTAAAAATCGAATTGTGAGGTCAATTTTAATGTGATAAAATACATGGGCCAAATTATAAATAACCTTGATGTAATGTGAAAACCTTATTTTTCTCAAATTCAAGATAATTCTGATCCATAGTATTTTGAGTTGCCATGAGATCTCAATTTCACACAACACAATATATACATATATATATATATATATATATATATATATATATATATATATATATATATACACGCATGCACACACACCCGCGTGTGTGTATTAAGTGTCAATTTAAACACATATTGTTAAAACGAGGTTTTAATATGCTGGAATAAGAGAGGGAAACCAATGATAATAGACCCAATCTTACAAAGCCTTAATAATATAGAGATCTGGTGAGTTATTAAGCAGAGAAGTCTCCATGCAGCTTTCAAGCTTTACACAATTTTTTTCTTAAGCTCTCATTCCTTTTCCATAGTTTTTGGTACTATTAATATAGTCGAGGAATGGTAACATTAATATATTTAAGGTATAGTTTTGTTTTGGCATCTGCGTGGACCATGACCTTCCATAACATGTACCAAACATGTTCTTTATTTTCCATCATTAGCATGTGAATTTCTGATCGTGATTCTAATTTGATATTGTGTTTAGATTCAGATTCAATGTGTGTCTTTAAATATAGAGTGGGTTTTAAGTTTTCGGTGTAGTTTAAGGTTTTCTTAACTAGGATTAACAATTGTTGATTTGGGGGAAGAAGATGAAGTGTCGAAGGAGGGAATTTTTGTCCATTAAAAACATGGGGTTAAGTCATGGTGTTAGAATCTGGGGGTTATATCTAATTTTTCATCTTGGAGGGGCTTATGTCTAAGTATGAATTATTTCAGTGGTTTAAGTCAACAAAAACTTAAAATATAGGTAAAAGTAAATGTAGAAACATTATCTTGCTAATTGAACACATTCCACTGGAGGTACTTGATACAATCATCTTCTATGCCAACTGGTTCACAGATTTCAGATATAAATTAGGAGTTAAAATATATATGAAACAAATTATAACATCTGAAAGCACAACTCACAGTTAATGTGTCTACAGTTACTTTTAGGTAAGTCCTTATAAAAAATTAGACGGTAATTAATTTAAGTAGTTGTATTTCTTCCTAAATAAGTTCATACATTCCTTCTCTTGTTCATTCTTAATAAATACCAAATATTAAATTTATAACATATTATTGTTCCGGAGGGGGAATGCAAATCACACGAATAAATGATAAAATTTGGGTTGTTGATCATCATCTAGGCACAACATGACTATTTTGATAAACCTTGTTGGAGACAAACTCAATTATTTGCACCTAAAAATAGGAGGCCCGCTCATTTTGTCCGCTAATTTAAGTCCATTGCTATATATAATCATCACACACATACCTACTCCAACAAGTCCTTGAAGTATCCAAAGTCCACTAAAGGCCAACGATGTAGGCTAGGATTTTGGGGTACTGCATGTGGTGAGAGAGTTTATCGCCAAATGAGGTAGAGAGAAATCAGATGAGGCTTGTTTTACAATTTAGGTATGACACTCTTTACTCTGAAGTTAAGATATATTACATTGCCCATCTTTGACCTTATAACTATACACATAGAAACCATAAAACTTTAATAGTATACTGAAATTTTGTAAAAGTTCAGGAGGAGAACACCGCACACACACATATGCACAACCTTACATTTTCCCTGTACTTTGTTCTACAGTTTTCAACAATAGCAATACAGCATCCTACTTATACCTCTTAAGACTTGATGATGTCCGAAATGCCTTTTTTTAAATAAAGAAGACCAAGAGGTTCATAAAATTCTCTTAATCTACCCCTACTTGTTAATCAAGTTCTTACATTGACCTACAAAATAATGCAACTTTGCAAACATGTCATGACGTCAATTGCCCAAATTATATACAGGTCATGTTTTTTTTAAATTAGTGACTTTATGCTTTCCACAATGTTTTGGGACTCAGAGTTGATGAGTAGATACTTAGATTAAAATGTTTTAAGTACCTTTGCTGAAGTAAGTAGAAGACTACCCACCTTGGTCTCGTGAGGAACTATCAACTATCAAAGCACTTAGCAAGACCATAGGGTCGATAGGAAACGGACTAGCTATATTTGATGAATAAGTGTTCAAATCAGGTATAAAGTCAAATGGATGGCGTTCAAATGGGAAAGTAGAAAGAAAATCAAATACCAACAATCAAAGTCACATTTTAATCTAGCACATTTAGGTATAACATCCCACAATACTTTGTAAATCAAACCTACTATACAAAAAGGAGTTGTGTGTGCATGCATTTTCCCTTTTTAAAATATTTCAGCTTATACATGCGAAGACCACCAACACAACAAATACATATCCAATAAATATATATTAAAAAAAATCTAAGGCTTCATTTCTAGAGGAAAAAATTTATGCTCTATATATAAAGCTCAATGGGACATAAATTTCAAACCCTTGCCCCAAGTTCTCAATTGAGAAGGAATAGAGAGAAACGAAAAAAATAATGAATTTGATATCAAGAACAATCTATGAAGCACAGACTCGACACATATTACGTGTTTTGACACGACACGCGATTTTTCCAAAAACTAGGATACGACACGCTAGGATACATATAATATATATATATATATATATATATATATATATATATATATATATATATATTAATGATATAAAACAGATTTTCCCTTAAAATACATTATTAGAGCATTCTTAATATGAAATTAAGAAAATGGACCATACAAAACAAAATTCAAACACACCTTAATATTAAAAATCATAAATAAAGCAGAATTACCATCACATAAGGGGAAAAAATTAAAATTTTTAAAAATTATTAAAAAAAAAAAAATGTGTCCTTTTACATGTCCCACCAGCGTGTCCTTTTACGTGTCCAAGCATGTCGGCAACGTGTCCCAGCATGTCGGCTACGTGTCAGAGCGTGTCGCATGTCGGCTACGTGTCAGAGCGTGTCGCATGTCGGACTCGTGTCAAAGTCGACTCGTCGCTTCCGGGATAGTGTTGTGCTTCATTAAGAGCAACTGAAAGTACTGGACATATTGTTACCCCTATCGTTAGCTTGTTTAATCTATTTAATTTGACTACTTTTTATTCAACGTGCATCTTTCTCCCTCCAAGGTTTCATCAAAACATAGTTTATTTTGAGAATCTCCTATTAATATATATATATATATATATATATATATATATATATATATATATATATATATGTATGTGTATGTGATGTATTCATAAGACTTCTCACCTACTTCACAAGAAAAGATGATAAGATGACACTTTGTGTTCGTCGTGATTCAAAGTCAGGGGAGTCCTCACGGCCATGTCTAGAAAAATAAATAATGAAGAGTAAATTTAATTTCTAAATGTGTAAATCTAGAGTAGAATAAGTGAAACAGCATAAGACAAAACGAGAAACATATAACAAGTATAAGCGTTTCTAAATAACCCACATCTAAAACCCGAACATAACCTAGACAAACATGCCCCAAAACAGCTACTACGAACACAATATGAACATCCAAACTCATATGCAACTAAATACAGCAAGGAGCCTCAACCCAGACCAATGTAGAACCTAAAACTAAAACAAAAGATACTAATTCATAAAAGAGGATACCCAAATGGCCTAAAGTATGACTCAGATCAGTTAAACCAATTTTGAAGAAAAACAAAATTGAGAGAAATGATCAGCAAAGTAGGGTTCATTTCCGGTCCGATCTTATGTTCATGTGGATAAAAAAGATATTTTCTTGAAAAATGAATATAACACGTAGAACGATTCCTCCAGTATTCAATTGCGATGATAAATAAATCATGTCGAATGTGTTACTATTGCAATGGTGCCCTTAAGATTGACTTTTACAGGCAAGTCTTAATAAACCTCTATTATTTCCTGTTTCATCTGTTACAACATAACACGAATCGAGTACTCCTCCAAATCAAGTAAATTTTCTTCCAAAATATGAATTTTTTAGCATGCTACAAGATCAAAACTTCCACCTCCTATTCAAAACGTAAAGAGAAGTTACACAACCCTATGAAGCATTTCAAAACTGATTCACCTAATTACTCAAAGAATTCATCACCAAAGTGGTTGTAGATGCATCGACAGAGAATCCCTTATTAACCATTTCACAAATAAGTTGCATTGCCCTCAATGTCTCATTATTTCGAAGGAATCCTTGGACAATAACATTATACATGCAATCATTTGGTGAGAAACCACTCTCTTCCATTCTTCCAAATAAATTATTTGCTTCACTTAGCAACCGTTCCTAGCATAATCCACTAATCAAAATAGTATATGCACAGACATCAGGTTACAGACCTCTGCTAGGAAGACTATCAAAGAGTTCCCTAGCAGTCTTAGATTTTCCAGCTTTGAACATACCGTCAATGAGGGTTGTGTAAGCTACAATGTCGAGATGCAAGCCGCAATCTTCCATTTCTTGAAATAAGTACATTGCCTTGGAAAGGCATTGATTTTTGCATAAACTATCTAATATAATACAATATGTTATGACATCCGGTTCTTGGCCACATACTCGCATTTGATTTAAAAGTTCCAGTGCGACAAGAGGCTTCCTCACGCGACACAAGCCACCTATAAGAGTGTTGTAAGTGACAGTGTTACGATTTAATCCTCTATTAGACATTTCATGAAAAACTCTTTGGGCATCATCCATCATTTGCTCTCTACAATATCCATTAATTATTATGTTATAGCTATGAGCATTAGGTGTAACACCCCTACCAACCATCAAATCAAATACCTTCTTTGCTTCTTGCAATCTCCTTTGAAAACAATATCCATCCATCCATCCATCCAAGCATTGTACGTGACTATATTAGGCCTGGCACCTTTTTGAATCATCCGTTCGATTAAATCCTCCGATTCTTCAACCATGTCTTCTTTACAAAGTGCATCTACCAATATATTTAAAGTCCGCACATTCAGATTTATTTTCTGGCTCACCATCTCATAAAACAATTTCGTAACATCTTTCCACCGGCCTGAATTGCAAAGATCATGGATGAATGAAGTGTATGTGATGACATTTGGTATAACACCTTTACGGATCAGTTCCGAAAATAGGTCTACAGCCTCATCGACTAGTTTGTCCTTATAAAGACTATCAATAATTGTGTTATATAACACAACATCAACCTTCATATTTATTTCTTCCATCTTCTTGAACAGTCCAACAACAATATTGGTGTTTCCTGTTTTGCATAACCCATTTATTATAGTCCCGCAACTAATCACATTGGGTAGAATCCCCTTCCCCTCCATGTCATTAAACAACTTTACAGCGTCACTCATTCTATTACCAACAATGAAACCCCTAATCAAAGTATTAAGAGTGATACAATTTGGTTGATAACCACAGAAAAAACCAAATTCACCCATTTCAAATGGCTGTAAGAGTTAATGAGAACATTAAGAATATGAACGTTGGGCTCAACTATTCCAGATGACTCCATTTGTTTAAGGAGAGAAATAGCACCAACTGATTAAAATACACAATGGAAGGCAAAGGTCTCATTTTGGCCATGTGATTATACAAGGCTAGGGCTCACATAATGGTTAAAATACAAAACTATCCTGGATGACTCCATTTAAGTTTGTAGAAAAGCCCCAAAATCTTAAGGCTGTAGAAGAAGCTTTGATCATCCTCATCATCACACTCTTCAAGTACCAGACGCCCAATGTCGTACAACTAATTTAATTTCACATTCGAAATTGTCACTTTTACATTTTGGTACCCGATTCTTTTCATTATATTGTTTATTTTGTGTTTTGGCAAAAGGACTATAGCAAAAACTATTTATTTTATTTTATTGAGTAAAAAATTTATACATGAATTATTTTAATAGATTATGCACATTTGTATTAGTATTTGCTTATAATGAAAATGTGTACCTCACTAATTATGTTATTAGGTAAATTTTATAGAGATGTGACTGTACTAAAGAATGATTTGTTGCATTAAAGTTTTTGATAGTTTAATTTGGAACATTTCGACTAACCCATTAGTGGTTGTGAAAAAAATTATGCAAAATTTGGGAATTGTTTTACATGGAAATAGGGAGCCTTGAGAGAAATAAACAAACAAATAAAATTATGTGTATGTATTTGTGTGTGTGTATATATAGATATAAAATTATGTGTCTATGTATGTGTCTGTGTGTTAGGATCTCCAACATACCTCCAAGCAGCATATCTATGAACATACTTATTTTTCTTACATAATAAAAAAATTTAGTTGATATTTTTTATATGAGTTCATGATATTTTAATGTGCCACTGTAAAAATATTCACCTCAAAATAATGTGCTCTATTATTTTTAAAAAATAGGTAAAAAAAACTGAGAGTTTTAAAGGGCAAAAACTGTGAGTTATTTGACTTCTTTTTTAAATATAACAAAAAATATTATTTTCAGTTGATTTTTTACAAGGGCACACTGAAATATCATGAACCCATAGAAAATATCATCTCAATATTATTTTTTTTAGTAATTTAAAAAAAGGAATAAGTTCATAGGTATGTTGATAAGAGGTATGTTGGAGAGTCTGGCTGTTAGCCTGGTAAAATGAGGCACAACACGAACCGACACGAAGTTATAAGTTAATGAATGGACCCTTAATGGGTTCGGATCATATCAGTGTCAACCCGATAAGACACGATAGTTAACGGGTCGGGTTAGGGTTGACCACCTGCACCCGTTAATACCCGATAAAACCCGTTATGACCCATTAATTTAAGTAAATAAGATATACTTTTGGAACTTACAAATAATTTATGTAGCATAATGTTAATTTAATCATAATGAATTTTACTAAATGAGAGATTTAGTTATGTCAATGAATTAATGGGTTTATTTGGGTTCAAAAATGAGATAACATGTCAACTTGTATACAATTCAAAATAATTCATTATCTTAATGGGTATTAACGAGTGAACACGACACGGCACGATAACATCACAGGTCGGGTTTGGTTATGATTTTTTCACACGATAAAAAAGTCATTCGTTTAGACACGAGCCCAATAAGAACCGAACACGATAAAAAACGATACGAACACGACTCGACACGACCCATTGACAGGTCTACTGACTGTATATATATATATATATATATATATATATATATATATATATATATATATATATATATATACACACACACATACACAACACACTAGTATATGTGTTTGTGTGTCTAAAGAGAGAATATTTAAATATTAAATGGTTAAACATCAATATCATTATAATGGGGAGCCTTGAGAGAAATAAATAAACAAATAAAATGCAAATATTTTTAAGTAAAGTAAAAGAGTAATTTACTTTAAGAATGAGAATGAAAAGAAGCGTTTAAATTATTATTTTTAGTTCTACAAATTAAAAATTTATAAAGATGAGAACGAAACTAGGTGAGTTAGTAAAAGAACCATTTAGAAGAGAAGCCCAAAATCTTAAGGATAGAAAAAAATCATTAAAAAACATTTGCTCACTCTCATCGTCAATAACTCTTCTGGTAGCTCCCCAATGTTGTTGGGTCAGAGGTTTTAGGGATCTTAAATATTTAGTCTTATATATAATGATTTATTTGTCACCACTCCCAACTCAACTCAACAAAGCCTTTTTCCAATTATTTGGGGTCGGCTACATGAATCCTATTTTTCCATTCCATTCTGTCCAGTGCAATATCTTCGGTTACACCACATGATATCATGTCCTTTTTTATAATATCCCACCAAGTTAATTTAGGCCTACCTCTACCCCTTGGGTTACCATCAATACTAACTAAATCACTCTTCCTTACAGGAGCATCCATTGGTCTACGCTTGACGTGCCCAAACCATCGAAGTCGATTTTCTCTCAATTTATCTTCTATAGGAGCTACTTTCACCGTTTTACGAATTTGTTCATTTTTAATTTTATCCTTTCGAGTTTTACCACAAATCCATCTTAGCATTCGCATCTCCGCCACACTCATTTTCTGCACATTTTGTTTCTTGGTTGCCCAACACTCTGTCCCATATAACATGGCGGGTCTAATGGCCGTCCTATAAAATTTTCCTTTTAACTTCAAAGGTATACGCCTATCACACAGAACGCCGGTCGCACTTCTCCACTTAACCCAGCCTGCTCTAATCCTATGCGTAACATCATCACTAATATCTCCATCTTTTTGTATAATCGATCCTAAATAACGAAAATGATCATTTCTAGGTATTTCTTGACCCTCCAATTTCACCACATCTCCATTTGTCCTCCTATTACTACTAAAATTACACTCCACATATTCTGTTTTAGTTCTGCTTATTTTAAATCCTCTTGTTTCTAAAGTTTCTCTCCACAATTCCAACTTAGCGTTTATCCCCATCTTAGTCTCATCGACTAAAACAATATCATCTGCAAATAGCATACACCATGGCACCTCATCTTGTATTTGTCCAGTCAACTCATCCATAACAAGAGCAAAGAGATAAGGACTTAATGCTGAACCTTGGTGTAGACCTACCGTAATTGAAAATTCACTACTTTCTCCAGCTGATGTTCTTACTTTAGTCATCGCACCATCATACATATCCTTGATCACGTCAATATATCTGCGAGTCACTCCTCTTTTATGTAGAACCCACCATATTATATCTCTGGGTATCCTATCATACGCCTTCTCCAAATCTATAAAAATCATATGAAGATCCTTCTTTTTCTCTCTATACCTCTCCATTAATCTCCTCAATAAATAGATTGCTTCCATTGTTGACCTCCCAGGCATAAACCCAAATTGATTCTCAGATACTGTTGTCTTCAATCTCAATCTATATTCAATCACTCTCTCCCAAAGTTTCATTGTATGACTCATTAACTTAATACCACGATAATTTTAACAACTTTGTATGTCCCCTTTATTTTTATAAATAGGTACTAAAATACTTTTTCTCCATTCATTGGGCATCCTATTAGTCATTCAAATTCTATTAAATAATTTGGTAAGACATGATACTCCATCCTCCCCTAAGCACTTCCAAACCTCAATAGGGATACCATCTAGTCCTAAAGCCTTCCCTGTTTTCATCTTTTTTAGAGCAATCCTGACCTCTGTTGTCCTAATTCTACGAAAAAATATATCTTCTCGAGTCTCCCTAAGTTCCTCTATATCTAATCTACTCCCATTATCTCCATTTAATAACCTCTCAAAGTAGTTTTTCCATCTTTCCATAATTTCATCATCTTTGACTAGGACTCTCGAATCATCACTTTTGATGCACTTAACGTTATTGAAATCTTTTGTTTGCCTATCCCTAAGTTTAGCAAGCTTATAAATACTTTTTTCCCCTTCTTGTGTTCCTAATTTTGTATAAAGATCATCATACGCTTTTAACTTAGCATATCTTACCACTTTCTTAACTTCCTTTTTAGCCCATTTATATTTCTCAAAATTCTCTTCATTTCTATTTGTTTGCCATGTTTTAAAGCGCTCCCTTTTAATTTTTACTAAATTCTGTACTTCTTCATTCCACCACCAAGTTTCTTTAGACTGTGGCCCTTTGCCTTTTGATTCTCCAAGAATTTCTTTTGATATTTTCCTAATGCATGTGGCCATCTTATTCCACATTATGTTAGTTTCTTCTTCACAATTCCATGTTGCTTCATTTAATACTTTATCTTTAAATAGTTATAATTTCTCTCCTTTTAAATTCCACCACCTAGTTCGTGGGTTAATCTTCACTTTTCGCATTCGTGATTGATTTTTAATATTTATATCCAACACCATTATCCTATGTTGTGAGGTTAAGCTCTCTCCCGGGATAACCTTACAATCTTTACACGTTAATCGGTCTCCTTTCCTAGTAATGAAAAAATCTATTTGGCTCTTATGTGTTCCACTTTTATAAGTTATTAAGTGTTCAAGCCTCTTTTTAAAACATGTATTTACTAGTACAAAATCATAAGCCATCGCAAAATCTAAGATAGACTCTCCCTCGTCGTTCCTATCTCCAAAGCCATGTCCGCCATGCACTATCTCATATCCTACACGATCTTCTCCTACATGGCCATTAAAATCTCCACCTATATAGATTTTCTCACCTAGGGGTATTTCTTGAATTAGTTCATCCATTTGTTCCCAAAATTGTACTTTAGTGTGCTCATCTAATCCTACTTGAGGTGCATAAGCACTAACAATATTAATTAGTCCTATATGGGACAAGTGTCATTGTCTACAAAAAGAATAATGGATAGTTATAGGGAAGTTATTGGCGGTTTTGGGTGGTTATGAGACCTTTTAAAATTTTAAAAACACATGGGAGTGGAGCCTAAATACATCTGTATAGATGGGACTAAAGCCAAAAAACCTAGAGGGTTTATGCAGAAACTTTTCTCCTGTATGAAAAAATAATTTAATTCTAAGTACCTACGCATTCAAAATTATGATTTTTTTCATTGTACAAGGTTGGGGTGTTGTTATTGACATTTGTAAATATACTTCATAATGACACACTTAAATTTAAATTATAATTTGTTATTTACCACCACATCATATATTACGTTTTTTCAAAGAAAGTGCTCACATTCATTTTACAAAAACCTCCACATTAATCCAAAGTTCACAAGGGGTATGACTTTACTTATGAATTCATTATATTTTTTTGTTTTATGTAAATGTAGCTCAAAAAAAGAAACGGCGATAAAATATTTACAGGCTATTCGGTATGGGATACCGACAACGAAGATATTCTTCGGTATCACAATACCGAATCAAATATTGATTTGTTTTTTAATAAGTATTCATTTATTGTTGAGATGCCGAACATGTTCAATATATTTCACTGTGGAGATGCTGAACCAAATTAATTTTTTTATGTATAGTATACAATTGTTTATATAAAAAATACTTTTTATTTTTTTTTTATTTTTTAATAGTTTTTTATAAATAAAAAAAATTCTAAAACAGTCAAATTATTTTTTATTTTAAATATATTTCGCCCCCTTATTGGTTAGAAGTGGGGGACAACAAGCTTCTTTGACCAGAGTTGATTTGGGATACTTCGATCAAGATTGAGTTGATTCGAAGTTGTATACGGCCAGCTAAGTTAGAGAAAAGTGTTCTGCCGATGCCAAGCGATTCTTCCTAGAGTTTAATGTGGGGGACCAAGTATTACTACGCGTTTCTCCTATGAAGGTGATAATGAGGTTCGAAAAGAAAGAGAAGTTGGCACCAAGGTATGTGGAGCCATTCCCTATCATCGAGCGGATTAGGTCAGTTGCATATAGACTCGAATTGTTGGAGCACTTGCATCGGATTCATGATGTATTTTAAATTTCTTCGTTGAGGCGATATCTTCGGGATGAATTAGCTCACACTCACATTGCATTGGAGGAGATTGATTTACATCCCTATATTTCATACGAGGAGAGGTCAGTTTCTATTCTAGACCATAGTGAGAGGAGGTTGAGGTCGAAGGTAGCTCCACTTGTACATGCTCACTGGGGGCACCATAATGCCGATGAGTCTACTTGGGAGCGCGAGGATGAGATGCGCGAAAAATGTCCAAAGTTATTTATACCAGCTATTTTTTTTCAAACTTCATGACGAAATTCCATTATTAGGGAGGGGAGTATGTAACACCCCGTATTTTTAATGATTTGTTTTATTAAATTTAATTAAATTAAAATGAAAAAATAATCTGGATTAAAATAAATATTAATGAGCGATATAAGGGTTAATATTTATTTGTATGAATTATATTGAGTATTACTTAGTGAATAAGTAATAAATTAGTAATAATGTGTTATGATTGTCGTGAGTGAGAAATATGGTAGTTACGGTAAATTAGTCGGGACGCGCATGTTAGTCGTATCGGAACTTAAATTTATGAGATAAAATGAGATTTATGTATGAGTCATCCAAATGATCGTTTCGAGTGCTCCAGTATGTCTGTAAGGTTCAAGATAGTTAGAAAGTGTACTCGGGGGTTTAGATTGGGTCCCGGGGAATTTTTAGGCCAAATCGGCACCCCATAAGGGTATTTTGGTCTTTTGGATTTTTACAGTAATGGGACTAACGAATTTACTAGGGTTATATCAGCATGTATGTTGAGGGTGCTAGGGTTAGCAGTTAGAAAAATGGAGAGAACTCATCATAGAGGGAAGGTGAAGGATTCCAAGGCTTCCCACACCACTTTTGTACCACCACCACCATCGAAGTTTAGATCAGAAGGAGAGGAAGACAAATCCACTACTTTTTTGCACAAATCAGACCCACAAACTCAAGGCAAGCATATATCTTGCAATACTTTGAGTATATATATTATCCATGTTAGTGTAGGATTTAATATTTTCATGAATAAATTACTATTGTCTTTAGATTGGGGATTAAATTCACATTCATAGGTAGAGATCATGATAGATATAATCCACTTATATATGTACCACGAATCTGACAATTTAGTAACATGAGAATGGGAAAAAAAATTGGTTTTGTTGATGTTCTTAAATAAAGAAATAATAATTTAGGCTTTAGGATTAAAAGGAAGGATTAATCCAGTTTAAATGATTCCCCTTGATGATTTAATGTTTTGGTTACTTTAGAAATCATTTATATATGTTATTATTAGGTCTGCTATACTTGGTTGGGAGTTTGGGACTGCATTGTGAAGGTTTAGAGGGTTAAAAATAGTGAAAAGAGTAACAATTAATCGAAGAAGACAAAACTCCTCAATTCAGCGTGATGACCGAATCGATTCAGCAGGTGAATCGGTTTGGGTTCTCCACCGAATCGATTCGATTGCCCAGATTTGGAAAACTTCTTTATTTTATGCCCTAAATCCACAAATAAATTTCGTGGAGACTTTTGGGACACAATTAAACTTCAATGAGGGATGTAGTAAATTCCAGTAAGCATACAGTGGGGATGAGGTTTCCCCAATTGGGTAGAATTAAGGCTAGGAATTATTAGTCATATTTTGATACTTGATGAATTCACGAGAATGTCACGGAGTGCATAAGTTAACCTAAGACCAGACCAATAGTTGAGAGATGTTATGACTACTGAAATAATTTAAGGGGTAATTAGGACCCTTTGAGTAGTGGAAAATACTTAGGAATATGCGATGAGAAGTATATTGGTAAATTAATAATACGTAGGATATTCGAAAGTTATATATTGTGTATGATAGACTTATGCCCTAGAACATAGAACTTAGGATTAAGCACTGCTGGTGTGTATGATAGTGTGCCCTCATTTGGGTGCGTTAGGTGTGTGCGTAGCCTATAGGCTTAGAACTATGTTTGCCTCAAAATTTTGTGAATCGTAAATTTATGGTTCAAGAGTGATTCCGAACCGGAATTCCTTTACTTAGTGCGTGATGTACTAGGACTCGACAGCAGAGTATGCACGCATCGTAGGTCTTCACCTAGGGATGCCTTATTCGTATATATGATAAGAGTGGTGTATATATACGTGTGATTTATTCTACAATGTGTGTGCATTAGTAGATAAGATAAATAGTGATATCTTAAGTAACCTAAGTAAGTGTAAACTTAATACTTACTCAGTGATTTTTACTCTCAAAAGGGTTTGGAAGTTCGGTAACTTATTGTATGGGCAATATGTATGGGCACAATGAGTTAGTATGCAGGGAAAGGCTTGGTTCAAATTAGTTAGGCAGGGTAGCGTAACTAGGATGGTTTAGGTGAACACGTTAGGTGTGAACATTAGTTGAGAGGTGATGATCTTAAGTGAGGGAACGTGAAGTTAACATGTATACAATATCTGCTCTTATTGCATTTTAAATACTTGCAAATATTTTTCAAATGTTTTTGGGCTCTGATCCATTTCAAATATATTTTTGTAAAAACCTTTTAAATGTCCAGCCACAGGGACATCAAGCTTAGGATCCCATTCTTATTTGGCGTTTTTGTGACAACCCGCCTAATAAAATACCGGGCGATCACTCCTGTACCAAATTAAAACGAGAGTTTCATATGGTTCATTCTTATCATCACTGCCGAAGACCAAAGTAATTACTAAAAACCTATTAGGCCGACTTCAAAATTTTAATTAACTAATCTTTTTAAGCAATTAAAAACATTCACACAGTTTATGTAAATGAAACTGAAATGAAATAAAATTACCAAACACTCGGTATAAACATTTTACAACTAAATCGAATAGCTGTAAATTAAAATGTGGTAAAAGAATAACTAAATACAATTGGGTTATTAACCCGAATGACTGCAATGCTTTCTATCTAGATCACAAGAATAGAAGCATCTAAAATAAACCTACATGCATCCACAGCTGCTGCAGCAGATGTCTGACTCGAAAGGATCATCATCCAGGCGTCCCTGTGTCTGGACACCTATAATATATATATATATATATATATATATGTGTGTGTATATATAGCGAGAGGAAGATATAAAAACGGGTCAGAGTCCGATTTGTGAAAATATTTTGCAAGTGCATAAATTCTTTATTTAGGAAAATATGTTTTATTTTATATTTAAATTGGTATCGCACTCCCACGAGATACCCCTCACCTCTCTTCTAATAGTGCACGCCTAACGCATACCTAACAATTCCCCAAGTTAAGCTACCCTGCCTAACTAATCCGTTTAACCCCAATCTCTAACAATCCTAGATACCTCGATTACTAAGGGCTAAACTTCTCCCAGTCTCAACACTATGACATATTCATGCGTGGGGTGTCTCGCGAAGCGAAATCCAAATAATGAACCCCCCCGATACACTACTACTTGGCAAGGTCGATCGTCGAGATCCATTAGACGCTCAGTACACAACATATATACATACATAATAATATACATATTATACTCATTCTCATCTACATCTTATAATATACATCCGGATAATATCTCCCGGAATGAGGTTACTCTATATTCATTTTTTTGTAATGCACATCCGGATATAATCTCCCGGACTGAGAATTTATCATTTTTCATAATTATCTCTTTACTCTTATAGAGATATATATCACCTTGTTCTCATACACAAGTAATATACTATACACCAATATAATAACCATCCCAATCGAGTTATCACTCGAGGATGCAGTCTCTCAATGCTATCATCTTCCAGTGCCCGAATCACGTAGCATACTGGGAACCACCGGTAGGACTAAACGACACTTACTTCGTGGTAAAAAAATATCACAACGTCTGGGAAGCGGTCATAGTTCCTAACCGGCAATGAGACGAAACATACCCACCACATCTCATCCCAAAAGAAATGTATATCACATAATAACACAATGGATGACTATGACCTGGGGAATATCCACACCCTGCTCCTCGAGACAGGGTGCTCACCCTCATCGCGCAACTTCTCAATTATAGCATTAGAGGGGGTACGCTTCACATATGTATATACGATCCACATATAGATATATATATATATTTACATATTCGTACCATATTTTATATATACTGAGATCACATAGTATATATATGTATATATATACATTTATTACTCCTCAAATGTATATATGGCTACAATTGCCAATCTAAATATAATATTTAAGTATTCTCACAACTATTATAATTCAAGTACTCGCACTCTCACGATACTAAACCCATTCATACTAAGGAAATAATTATATTCCCAAATTTTATCCTAGTAATCTCATAGGATTTTCTCAACCACAATCGATATATAATTGTAACCTCTACGTGCATAATTCGATACATATAATCCCTCACCGAAAAACCAACTCGAGTGTTACTCATTTTAAACACCCTTAAATAATTAAGTCATGGATTTCCTTTTTCCATGAACTCAAGGTCTAAATTCCACTCAAATATTAATCTATGGGTTCCCTCTCTATTTTAGGAATCCCAATATCATAACTAGGATACCCCGTATAAACCTTAAATTGTAATTTAACTCCCCATAGACTTAAGGGAAGAAAACTCACCAATCTGGCCAAAGCGAATCCATTCGGGTGGGCGAATAGATTCGGCCCCCAATCCGAATCGATTTGGAAAGTGTTCTACAAATAGGTCCTTAAAGGCGAATCGATTCGGTCAAAATCCAAATCGATTTGGCCCAAGGCACCTTTACAGATCCCCTTAGGCGAATCGATTCGGCCTAGACCTGAATCGATTCGGCCTGTTCGAGGGTTAGTGTTTGGGTGATTTTTCCAATCTCCAAAATACCCAAAAATCAACTCAAACTCAATTTATAAGGTTTATAATCTCAACTAACAACTCTATAAACATCTACTCTATGTTTTACAACTAACACATCAATTAATTTGGGGTATTAAACCGATTCTCTACAATTTAAACCCTAAAATCTCAAAAAACCCAACTTAACATTTTAACCCATTTCTTTACTCCATTTACATGGATTTAACACTAGAATTCATTAGGAGTTTACATTACATCAATATGTAAACGCATATTCCAACTTCTCCCAAATTTATTTTAAGGGTTCTAACCCAAAATCATATATTTTACCAACTATGATATGAAATAAATGCACAAAATGAAATAAAGCAAGTATACACTTGCATGGAGGATGAAATTCGACGATCTCGAGTCGAATCCGGCGGGGTTCGGCCCAAATCTCCCATTTCTCTCTTCTTTCCCTCTCTCTCTCTCTCTCTCTCTCTCTCTCTCTCTCTCTATATATATATATATATATATATATATATATATATATATATATATATATATATATATATATATATATCTTTTCTTTCCCTTTTCTCTTTTCTATCCCCCTTTCCTTTTCTTATATAGGGAGAAAAAGGGTTTATACCGCCAAAACCACGAAACGACTCGTTTACTCAATTACGAGTTTCCAATATCCTATTCTGACTATCTCGGCCATTTCGAGATCAACCGCACACTCGAAATCTCTATCCGAGGTACTTTCCCGAAACTCACTAATTTAACCCAATACATCTCAATGCGGGTTTTCCAATTAAAATCTGACCTCTTGTCGCTTTACTCAACGGCGACATATAATAAAATACTTCGACATACTTACTTAACCCCAAAAGTAAATATTCCACCCATCGATGATCATTAAATCCTTAAAAATCCTAAAAATTACTATTCTGGAAAATTCCCCAAATTTCAAATTTATACCCAATTATGGAATTTAATTATCCCCAAAAGTACGGGTTGTTACAGTGTTGTAGCTGTTGTGGACGTTATAGGACCTCAATAGTAGATGCTTCCACTATTATCAGTTCATTTTTATCAATTTAGTTATCTCAGTTGGGCATGTTGCTCATTTTTAGTTAATGGTTATTTCAGAGCTACAACATTTCCATTTTATTTCCAATTGTTGAATTTGGTTTTACTTATGGACTATTGTATGTGGACTTCAGTCTGGAGTGTTTATTACAATTGCATTTATTTAGTCAGTTGTTTTATCATTCATTACGTTGTTTTTTGGAATGGTGAATGTGGTTAGTAGTTTAAATTATTACATGTAAAAAAAAGATTAAAATTTTGACATCGGGTCATTAGAGTATCAATACATAATTATATTTCGACAGTGATGATAAGAATGAAACCATTGATTACTCATGTTTAGTTTAATAATGGACTGATTACCCAGGATTAGAATAGGCGGGGTGTCATACGAACCAAAACAATGACACACGTAATCATAGATATATCGATTACGTGTGAACAGTCCCATAATTGCATTCCCATTAAGTAGAAGTGGTACACGTGATAGTTTTGAGGCTTTTTTTTATAAAATCCACATCACACGTGGGCAACATGATAAGGCAAAGTTAGGTCGATCAGGCCTAAAGACCATTCACCCTAATTTTAGGGCCAACTGAAGGCATTATGAGTTGGTAAGTCCACGTGGCATGGCAAGTAACCCCTAAAGAATCCTACATCAGTACAAGTTCTAATCTCCCAACGATTTCAAACTAAAGGGATAACCTTGTTAATAATAATATGAACAGATGTAACTTAAAAACCTAAAGGATACAATTGGAGATAAAGGACGAATGTATCAGGTATACGCGATAATTGGGTGGTTATGGGTGAATGTGGACGGGTCAGAAATGAGTTCGGTTGAGTTTCGATGGGTCAAAAACGGGGTGAGGCAAATGTTTAGTTCAGATCAGTTCAAATTTGAGCTAGGTCGATTTGAGTCAAATCTCTTCTTCTTCGTCCTTTTACCCATTGGCTTCCTCTTTTATGATAAGCACACCGTTAATAAATATGCTACGAAAATAAACTTTGAATCAACAATATACAAACAAATTTGGTAAAACCAACTGAGAGTTGTGAGAGTGGTACAGTTTATGAGTGAGAGAGAGATGGGGCAGGATGGGAGAATAGTTGAGGTTAGGGAAACAAAACATATCTCTCCTTATTACACTTTACTTATTTGGTTCTTACCCATAATTGACCCACTGCTGACCCACCATATCACCCGATTGTGAACCATGGAAAGATATATATTATCGGGTCTGAGTAGGTCTATAATGGGTTGGTGATGGGCCCTTTGATCCTATTGGACCCATATTATCAGACCTAACATCAGGAAATCTTAAGGCAACATTTAATTAATATAGTCAGGACTCCTGTATCTGTAAATAAAATAACCCTATTATGGGGGGAAATATATAAGATAATTGTATCCACAACTTGGACTCTCAACGACTTAGACTCTCAACTAGCATTTGCTAGGACTCCAAGTCGTCTTCTTCATTGATTAATAAAAGTCATCAATTTCTCCCTTTCCCATAAATGTAAGTAGGTTTATTTGCCGAACGACGCATATTCTTGTATTATTTTCTTTATTGCAATCATATTTGTGGGTGTATTTGATATTTAACATCATTATATGATTGAGTCCCCTTACACATATATATATATCTTTAAATATCATTTATATATTGACAAAGTTATTTAACATATACATAACTATACGTTCTTATACATATATTACATATATTGTACTTCTATAATACATCATCTTCTAAATTTATATGTTTTATATGTAAATTATATATCAAAGTATAAATGAATGAAAATAAGGAGATTGAATGTTTGTGAGTTACTAAAGACAATTTCATGAAGGCAAAATTTTAAACAAAAGATTTTTTAAATAGATATGTCAAAGATAAACTATAATCACAATTGTATCCTAACACATAAACACTTAACCAAACATGCCTTGATATTTAAAAAACCAAAAAATAACTTTTTAGGAAACCAATTGAGATGAGGTACAGGTAATTTGACTCGAAATCAAAGGTAGGTTGTATAAAAAACTTGAGTTGGCACTCATGTGTATGAATGAATTAGATTAAAAGAAAAATGGCAAGAGCAGGTGGAATAAAGAACGCAGTTAACGTGGGGATAGCAGTGCGAGCAGATTAGGAGAATCGTGATTCATTTCCCACATTTCCCTCAATGTTCGTCGCCTCTTTGACTTCCTCGTCCAATTTGGTAACTATACATATACATACATGATATGACCAAAGTACACCTGAAAGATCAGAGACCTCAACCTCGGCTTGTATGTCAGCTAAGGTAATAGAAGTCTATGAATACCCATCAGCAGCGTCATCCTACTTGGGTCGGCCACAATCGACATCCCCTGAACTACGAACATCATCTCGTCTTGAAAGTAGCCGAGATCAGCTAGAACCTGGGAGTTCAGCCTTCAGGGTGTCGGCCTCAACCGACGTTATCAGTACCACAGGACACATGTGGTCGGCCACAGCCGACGTTATAAGTGTTACTCTAGAACTAGCCAAAAGTCCCATTAGGCTCAAACAGCAACCCTCAATGCCAACGTCGTCCCATGCAGACGTCCTACACTAACCAAACCTCGGCCTACTACTTGGCCGAGGTCCACCCAACCTTCACTTTAAACAAGGCAAGGGTCATACCCCAACAATATCATACTCATCCAGGCCGAGGTTGGTACTATATTAAGACAGTCGAGCATTCACAGGCATATGTATGGCTTGGGACACGTGGAAAAATCTTTTATAACTAAATCATTCCCCCATGTGAGGGAATATTGAGGTCATCATTACTTAGTTGAGATCAGCCAAGTGTCATCCTTACACTGGCTAGATCTTCATGCACATGCACATTGCATGCTTGGGGGGGTGTACTACACCCCCTAAGCACTATATATAGGGATCATCCCCTACCTTGTTAAGGATTCAAAAATACGACCCTAAGTTAAAACTCTATCAATTTGCATAGAAGAGAGAGAAAGCTTGAGAGATTGTATCCATGGTCATTCGTGCCTTATTTCAGTGAGATTACACACACGCACAGTGGACGCAGGCCAATTTAGGCTGAACCATTTATATTCTGGTGTTCATCCTCTTCTCCTCACCTTATTCTCTTACATTTAATACAATTGTGTTGCCATTGTTGTCACTAGATTGAGCTTACAAACACCTTACTTGGTGGTGCTAATCTTAAGCATCATCAATTTGGCGCCGTCTGTGGGAATCGAAGACAGTCATCTTCTTCCTGTCATAGCTCAACCTCATCGGAGACTCTGGTGGTAAACTACACCCCACCCCTTGCGTGGTGTTATTTCACCATTGAAAGAGGTCCCTTAAGGTATTAAGATCTCAACACTTTCAGTACAAGCTCCTCAGTTTTAACATATGGCACCAGAGTTACCACCAACTCCACCATCATCTGGTGCTGGGGGACCTAGTTCTAGCCAAGTACCCCAGTCAAAAATGGATGAGGTGTAGGCCGCCTTGAAGTCCTTGGCGACAACCCAACAAGCAATGAAGGACCAATTTTCCCAGCTTAGTCAAAATATGATGAGGCCACCTAGAATCTCACCGGAGATGATCACTCCGACAGTAGCTCCACCTCATCCGAAAGCCAGGGGACCACCCCAGGCATCACAAAAGACCAACCTACCCCTCAGCGGAGGAGGGACGTTGCTGACCCCAGGCATCTAGGTCTGGGGAGGCAAGGAAACCCTTTCCCTGAGGATAGATATGATGACTTGGAGGCAGAAGACGCTCCTGAAGACTGATGGGAATCGTATGAGGTTTCAAACAATATTGTACGTCCTATCTAGGAAAATCGAGGTTGTGAGGGCCGAAGAGAAGGTGGAGCCCCACGAATAGGATCAGCTCTTGATCGCTTAAGTAGAGGGTCATCCTTTGAAAGGCTTGACCCAGTCAATGACCTAAGGCAGAGATTATCCAGGTCTAGAAGTATATCAATCTCATAAAGAGAAGATGTTGAACGTCAGCCTCATCAAGGTCGACCTTGCCATGGCTGACCTTCGCATGGCCGAGATAGAGAGCAGGAAGAGGTTAACAACCGACGTTGTGTTGTGGTTAGGGAACCCTCAGTACACCCCTTGGAGGTGGCTGGGGACAACCTCGGCCAGGCCGACGTTGCAAAGCCATGGAATGATTCCATCCAACATCTTGAGGAAAAGATAGGGTACCTCATAAAAAGTCGAGATCCACTGCAGAGAGGGTTCTCAGAAGGCTCCCCATTTGTAACACGAATTGTGACCTTCCCGACTCCCTCTAAATTTAAACCCCCCATGGTATCTACAAAGTATGATGGTAGCACCAACCCTATGCATCATATTGAGATGTACCAATCTGCTACTGACATCTACTCAATCGCGGATGAGATGAGGTGCATAGCCTTCTCAAGCACTCTGACAGGAGCTTCACATACCTAGTTCACTTCTCTTCCAAAGGGATCCATTGAGAACTTTAAAGGCTTGGCTGAACAGTTCATTCACAACTTCTGCTTTAGGGTAAGGCCTCAGAAGAAGACCACTCATCTGCTGTACGTTAAGTAGGGAAAGAACGAGAGCCTAAGAGACTACATAGCGAGGTTTAATAAATAGAAGTTAGAGGTGGAGGATTATGAAGAGAATATAGCCATGATAACCCTAATTGGAGGCCTTCAGAAAGGGAAGTTACTATGGAAGCTCACTGAAGACCCTCCCAACTCCATAGCAGAGCTGTTGGCAACTGCATGAAGGGTCATGAATGTCGAAGACACTATGGCTGCGAAGTATGAGGATGAAAATGGAAGCAGCAGTGGAAAGTTTCAGAAGAAGAGAGATGGAAAGAAGAGGGTTGCAGACGAAAAGTTTGCACATTACACCCCTTTAACGGTGAAATGCGAGCCCATCCTCAATGAGATAAAAAATGATAGATCCTTAAGGTGGCCATAGAAGATCAAGGCTCCTTCGCATAAGAGGAAAATAAATCTATGTTGTGAGTTCTATTAGGATCACGACCATGTGACCGACAAATTCTTCGCCTTAAGGGATGAGATTGAAAAGATATTAAAATCTGGGAAGCTCAGAAAATACGTGGATGGAAGAACTTCCAAGGGGGGAAGAGATGACCCCAAGAAGAAGAGGAATGACAGATGCCGAGAAGACACCCCTACCAGAAGAGCAGAGGATTATGATGAAGATGATGATCCGGACCTTCCTCCAAAGGATGACAATGCCCCAGTAAAGAGGGTGGGCATGATCTCGTTTGTTGTCAACACCATATGCAGAGGTCTAGAAGGAGGAGGTTCAGAGGTGGCCGATCGCAAAGCTCATGTGGTGGAGGCCAAGCCAGTGACCAAAACCGAAGTGGTGAACCTGGCGTCTTCAAAGTTTAAGCGTGAGAAGAGGAAGAAAGTAGACCTGAACACCCTCATAGTTGGATTCTCAAGACTGGATTTCAAGGAAATCTTAGCTCCTCACGATGACTCTCTAGTAATCACTACGAGGGTACATGGGTGAGAAGTCCAGAGGATCCTTGTCGATGGAGAAAGCTCCGCGGATGTTATGTTCTGGCCCTGCTTTAATAGCTTAGGCCTCAGCAGAGCTAGATTGGTGCCCTATCATCATCCGTTGATGGGCTTCAGTGGAGAGAAGGTCCATCCCTTAGGCATGTACGAGATGGATGTGCGAATGAGAGATGAGTGGCCTAAGAAGCTAACCAAAAAAATAAATTTTTTCGTGATGGATGAAAATGTCTTCTCTGCCTACAACCTCATCATCAGACGAGTAGACCTTAAAGAATTCGAGGCCATTCCATCAACGGTCCACCAAATGCTAAAATTCCCGACCCCCTATGAGGTAGGGGAAGTGCAAGGTGACCAGACCTCAGCGTGTGAATCTTACTTCGACTCTACAAAAGAGAGGGAGGCCCGTAAGAGGGCAACCACAACATATAACATTGATACCCTTGATCCTAAGGATGAAACGAAACTGAAGAAAGGAAAGGCTGCGGAAGAGGTAGAATCCATCGTCCTCAATGAGGATGATCCTAAAAAAACTGTCCAAAATCGGCAATACCCTAAGACCCGAGGTCAAGGAAGAGTTGGTAAAGCTTCTAAAGAAGAGACAGAGTATCTTCTCTTGGAGCCATGCTGACATGCCTGGCATTGATCCAAAAATTATGTGCCACAAGTTCAACGTGACAGAGGATGCCAAACACATCAAGCAAAAAAGAAGAGTTTACTCCAGGGAGAAGTATGACGTCATCAGGGAAGAGGTCAGGAAACTCGAGGATACCAGGTTCATCAGAGAAGTAATATACCCTGAGTGGTTGTCCAACGCCGTCATTGTTCCAAAAGCTAATGGGAAATGGAGGATGTGCGTAGACTTTTATATATTTATTTGACTCTGGTGCTAGCTACAACAATGCTCTATTTTGTGTAGTTTAATCCGAATTGTGTAGAAAGGGTAACGTTTTCATATCCCAAAATAGTATATGTTGTGATCTACTATACCTTATCAGCTCAATTGGGGTCTTTCTGATAAAGTTTTTATGTATTTTTTTAGGATTCTTTAGAATTATTTATCTGCATGAGCCGTTTTATTGAAAATGATTTATGTGTGTCCTTATGCCATCTATTCTATATGAGTATCTGATCTGGTTGGTGTTTATAGTAGGGTGTTCTTTATTACCCAAATGGATTTTAACTGAGTATTTATTGATCTATCACGCGTTACGTGTCACTACGTATCATAAAACACATCACATCCACCGAATGTGATCACTTGTCATACGTGCTACGACTACTAGCTAAAAGTCCTTATGGGGACATTTACATTAACAAGTCGAAATTTAACGGCCACCTCAACCCTGATGAATTCATTAATTGACTTGACTTAATGGAGGAAGCGTTCGAGTACAAGCATGTCTTCGATCGCAAATGTGTCCACCTCGCCGTATTCATCATTTTTACATATCTTTTTTCCTTTTGTCCTTTCATGTCACTTCCATTTGCTCCTTTTATTAATATTTATTAGTGACAGTAAAGTTTATTCAGGCATATTTGTAAATTAGAATAAACTAGACCATGTACTGTCATATAGGTGGACCATGCTTAGGATGTCACTCATGATATCACATGGATGCTAGAATATTTCCTTTAGTAGTAACTAATATGCCCATTAGATCCTTATCTCAAAGCCAATATATAAAGTAAATCCCTTTTACGGGAAAATCATTATATTTTGAGTCTTTGTGTTGTGTGTGTTTTCCTTGAGTGCCATTTACACAGTTTACGTTTAGTTCAATTGATCCAAGCTATTTAAAGCTATATAATACGTCACTCCATGTCTTTTTGCTGTTTTTCTACTATGTTAAGTACTTTTAAGTTAGTATTCTTAGTTTTCTCTTTGGTAGTTATCTAGATGGTCATAGTAAAATGATTTGGATTACTTGAGTCAACTTTCGCAGTCATCTTGGGCTCGCTTGCTAGTTCCTCATAAATCTATTTGTCCTTAATTCTAATCTCTTGTCTTATAAATTATTTAGGTTATCAGTTTTATCTTAAATGCATTTTATAAAGATGTTTGTTAACACATGTGCTGTTTTTTGAAAGAAAAAGGAAAAAAAGAAGTAGGTCCATTTTATGAATAAGCCTTTATCATATTGAAAATTTAAAAGTTCTTTAAGCCGTATCTTATGATACTTTTATGATTACAAAATACATTTAAAATTTCTTAGTTTGATTTCTAATTATAAAAGCAGAGCCTAGTGTACTGAAATCCTCCTTTCGAATGAAGGACAAAGAGAAAAAGGAGTATGAATGAATATCTCCTAAATAATAGTAAATGTAATTAATTTAATTTGGACTACCCTTTCCTTAAACATTCAATCCAAAGACATTTTTTTCTAGCAAATTTTCCACCCTCTAAGAATAATCCTTAAATTCATGTATGAGAATAGAAGATTGATCGAGTGCACAATGCTCTCACGCAAGGACAAGTACGATCATTACATCCTTTAATGTGCATGATGACATGACATGTGCACAAAATGAGGGATAATTACCATTTAATTTGTATTAATTGTATTTTATATGTGTGCTTTGATATTATTAGAATAAACTAGCATACAACTCGTGTGATGCACGGGCGATGTACAATAAACAAATACAGTGATAATTATAAAATTAGTATATATTATAAATTCAATATCTTATCTTACAGCCATTATAAAAGGTTAATTTTATCATAAATGAAATTGTCTATTAATTTTAAATGTTTTTATTATATAAAAGCTATTTTTTTTATAAATAACAACTTCAAAACAACAGTACGTATTTTATATAAAAAACTATACATACTTTTATTTGTTTTTAGTTTAAAAAAAACTGTATGTCATTTACAGATACAAACTTAAAGTATTTTCTATAAGTAAAATGTTTAAAATGTTTTTATAACCAAAATCTTTTTATTTATATTAAAAACAATTTTGAAATTTTGAAAACTTTTTTTTATCTTAAAACTATTTTTTATAAATAAAAACTTCAAAAAAATTGTGCGCATTTTATATAAAAAAATTATATGCATTTTTATTTGTTTTTAGTTAAAAAAATACTTTGTCATTTATAGATAAATACAGTCTTTTCTATAAATACAATGTTAATTTTTTTTATAACCACTTTGTTTTTTATTTATATAAAAAATAATTTTGATATTTTGAAAACTTTTTCTAGAAATAAAAATGTTATATAGTTGTTGTAGTGTAAGTAACATTGTGTAATGTGATTTGAGTAAAGAATGATGAAAAGAGATTTAATTGAATCTAAATTGTGTTGGATCGAGAGATTAGTTAATGGAGTCAAGAATGGATCATCTTTTTAGTTTTCAAGAGACTTGATATATTTATTTTTTGGGCTTTTAAGAGATTTTTTATTTATCCTTTTATTTATTTAAAGAACACAATGTTCAAGATGAGAGAGAAAAAAATAATAAATATTAAAGCCTTATTAACTCTTGTGATACTATTATATTAAAAGTATAATAAAGATGAGTGTTCATTTGGAATTTTTAGACTAGGTTAATTAGCATAGTGATGTGATGTCTTAGCTCACTATGTCCATGATGCAACCAATGACATCATAGGGTAGGTTGGCCACCAAGTATTGGGGGCTAATAAATACCATTGTATTATCTCATTTTAGAATTAACACAATTAATATGAATTAATGGGAATCATTTTGTAAGAAACCTTTTAATTATTTCTTTGTGCGTGTGGGTAAATACTGTTGTGTTTAGTTCATCTTTGGTTTGGGTTGCTTATCTGAGAGTAGAATTGTTGTTTTAGGTAGCAATTTTATAGTTGTTAAATAACATTTTAGTTGTGACTATCAATTAATCATGTCATAGAATATGCGCTCCTCTCACATACCACTATAAAGTCAAGGACATCATATTTCTCTTTATGAACATTCAGATTCTCAGTGGGAGATTTACTCAAATGCTTCAAATAACAATATTCCCTCTCCTTTACTGGCTTTGCTTATTTATATACTTGATACGTCATCTATTAATCGAGAATGAATCAAGAATATCATTTGAACATACTGAAGTGATTATTTTGTAGATATTGATGTAATATTCTTTTTCGTTGGGTCAATTTCACTCTCCGCTTGTATTACGACTTTGTCGGCACTTCTTGGTGATTCTAGTCCTTCATACTTGCATAGAATTAATATTCTTTTCCATTGTTGGGTTGAAGCCAGCAGTATGATTTCCCTATAGTGAAAAAATGCGGAGTTTTAGTTCGAAATTGTGTCTATTAACCAAGCTATGGACATCTTTTTTGTTTTTCTGCTAAACAAATAGGCTGAACACCTTTAAGGTATTGACAAAGTGTACTAACTGAAATGATTCTTTGTGAGCATACCCTAGTCCATATACCATGCTTATTTAACAGAAACTAATGTACAGATTTTGCGCTTTATCTAGGAAATATAAGTAATGTTTTTTATACAAATCAATTAATTATTAATAAATTAGAATGAAACAAGGGATGTAGTATATTACTTCATTCTTTTTGGTTCTAAGAAATTGAATGGAAGAGAATTGAGGAATTAACCTCATTTTCTCTTTTATCATTCATCATGTGATGTGACTAAACTGATAATCTCTCCACCTAAATAGTTATCTTGGTTGTGGAGGAGTGTGTAGAGAAAGGATAGGAAACGGTTCTGTTAAAGTTAGAGTAGATGGAATAACAATCGACCTCTCTATGGAGAAGTGATTGGATCCTCTAAAGCTGTCTATGGACTTCATATATTCAGATGCATTGTTCTCAATCATCAAAGCATCCTTTAGTTCCCGTAGAATGTCGACCATGCATGGTCGATATGCGGAGTAGGGTTCGACACACGCCAACACTATCTCCACCACCCTCCACATTGCCTCAGCATGGTACCCTCGCTTTATTCTAGTATCCACTATTTCATCGATTATTGAGGTCCTTATATAAGGTTTTTCCTGTATGGAAGAAGTGCTTCCACGTAAGATAGAGATAAACATATATTAAAAAAATATCTTTTTATAATTATAAAGAACGAGTTCTTACATTTGAGCAACTATAATAGAAATTTCAACCTTAATATCTGTATCATTAAAATTAAAAAGAAAATAAAAAGAAGAGTACTTTGTATATTTCAACTAGTTCTTTGTTACTTGTTGCAAAAATATAAATATAGTTCAACCCCCACGGGTCATCACTCAGATCGTGTTTTTTTTATATAATTGAGAAATCAGTTCTATATCCGAGTCTCTTAGATGATTCCAGATTGAAAGAGAAATTATTAGACCTTTTCTTTTTCTTTTCCTTTTTTATTTTTCCAAAAGACATAAACATCATGGTGAAAAATTAAGAAAAAATCATGAAACTTTGAGAAAATGATGAAAATTATTGATAAATATAATTCCAGCTATAGAAACAGTATATACTGCAATTTCACATGGTAAAGTGCAAAAAAGAATGGAAAAAAGCCTCTTATATATAATGTTTTTTTTAAGAAACTTACATGAATAATTTCAAATGTGAAAAACTTATGAATGATACATTTTGTTGCAAAGATTCCTCATCTAAAATTAACATTTTTTTTTTGCAAAAAAAATCCCTAAAAAAGGTTCTTTAAAGAATCGCACAGTTTATATTTTCAAAACTTTTAGGTGTCCAGTTACAGGGACGCCAAGGATGATTGATTCTTTTCAGGTACACATAGCTACAGCTGATGTGGAAGCTCGTAGGATTTTTGAGTAGCCGATTTCAGTCTTGATATTCTAGTTTAGGTTCTCTATTCTAATACTGTTGGGCATGTTGACCCTTTTATTCAGGCTTATGTTTTCAGACTTTTTTAGTTGATTAGATCAGGGACGAAACCAGAACTTAAACTTGGAGTTGGCAAAATTGGCACATTTGTCATGATATAATATTTGGGATTAAATATTGAGGTCCATGATAAAATTAAAGGTCATGGTGCACATAATATAATATATTAAGAAAATTGATATATTGAAAAATATTTGTTATATATATATAGGCCTTCTCTTAAACAGGCGTCCATTTTTTGGACTAAAACGAACAAAAATTGATTGATTTTTAAAAATAGAAAAATGCATTTATGATATATATATAGGCCTTCTCTTAAACGGACATCCATTGTTGGGACTAAAAACGGACCAAAATTGACTAATTTTTTTAAAATAGCAAAAATGCATTTTTTTGAGTTGATTTTTTTCTGAGATATATAGACATCCATGGGTACCCCTAAAAACAAAAACACCTCAAAATAATTTTTTTTTTGCTATTTTAAATAAATCGGTCAATAAACGGGTTTGTGCCAGCAACAAACTGCCATATGTTGATCGATTTTTTTAAAATAGCAAAAAAAATCATTTAGAGCTTATTTGTTTTTTAGGGGTACCCATGGATGTCTATATATCCCAGGAAAAAAAATCAACGCAAAAAAATGCATTTTACTATTTTTAAAAAATCAGTCCATTTTGATCCGTTTTTAGTCCAAAAAACGGACGTCCGTTTAAGAGAATTTATGTATACATATTAAGCCTTCTCTTAAACAACCATCCATTTTTTGGAGAAAAAATGGGACCAAAATGGACTTATTTATTTATTTTTTTGATAATTTTGAATCTCCACACGAACGAGGCCTTTGGACTCTCCCGTGTGAACTGATTTTTTAAACGGACCAATATGAACATTCTTAAATTATTGATACCATTAAAATCTACCCCAAATTCATCCTTTGTGGACACGTGAGTAATTAATGCCCTCTTTAAGTGCTAAGGGTAAAGCTTCCATATACATATTTTAATAGGTTCATTATCATTAATAATGTTTTAAATAATTTAGAATGTTTAAGAATCAATGCATCCATAATATATATGGGCGGATATGGCATACGGGGAAAGGGGTACAATTATGAAATGGGTAAATAAGAGATGAGGGGTATTAGTATTTGCAAAGAGACTTCAGAAATCTTGGAGGGGGCCATGGCCCCCATCTGTCCCTATGTAGCTTCGTCTCTGGATTAGATTTACTGTTTGGATTATTAATCGATGGTTTATTCGGGAACCTTAATTATTTATCTCAGTTTTAGACTTTATCTTCATTTATATTGTCACTGTGTATGAATTTATTGGGCACTGGTTAATCTTGTTATATGTTAACGAAAGATAAAATTTGACACAAGTAATTAGGTGGTTAGTAATTAATTATGTTTCAACAATGATGATAAAAAAATGAGCCATATAAGACTAACATTTTATTTTGATTAAAGGCTGGCCACCCATTATTTTAATACGCATGGTGTCACAGACCACCGCCCTAACTGTGCACGAGGGATACCATGATTGATTGAAGCTCTTTATTCCCTTCATGTGAGTTTAATTTGTGTTCCATATTTTTTTCTTTTTATGGGAGAAATTTCAGGTAATGTAAAATATTCCTGAAGAGTCTACAATTAAGAGTATTTTCGGTTTCCAAAATGAATAATTTGTTATTCATATAGTGATTTTTCGAAACGTGGGGTAAATTTCATTCAATTTTCTTCTATTTCCAAATTAGGTTCCTATAACAGATTAGTATACGAATGTGATATTGTTTGGTAGTGCTACTTTCTTATATAATTGGCACCATTTTTCTATGATTATGTTTTTGTGATGCTTAAGGTTTCTACTGAGTCATAAGTTGTTTGACAAATGGAATTTCCCTTGCAAGTTGTGTTCGAACTTCCTGGCATCCAAGTTGTTTAAAGCTTATAACTTAGTCTTAGGGTTTTAGTCTCACATATTAAGCCATAATCTTGTTTGTGTGTTAATATATTACTGTCTCACTTCTATAATTGCATAAGAATGTTTGTTATTGGTACTGTATATTTGAATATAGATATATGAATGGAGCCTATCGTACTTCTATTTACAACCTCTTTACATATCTTTTCCTTCAAAATATTTTGGTTTTTGTTTATGGTATTTTACGAAACAAATTGTACAATTATTAGTGCTTTAATATATTTGTGGTGGGGCTTAATCCATAAATTTCTAAAAAATAGAGTTACACAGATAGTTTTATCTGGACTTCGACTTCAGGGGTGATGGTTTCAAACCCTTACAAAATGTTCCGATGCAATCTAGTAGTTATATTGATCGGCATCCATATGGCTTAACTGATTTTCTCTGGGTATTACTATGGTCATAAATGATGAACAAGCTTCCCGTAAGCATGTGTGTTTAGTACAAAGGCTCATTGAAAACTTCTATATTCTGAACATACATGTCTTTAACTCTGTATTTACAATGGTATTCAAATTTCAATAGTGGAAACTAATTAAGAAGCTTTGGCTCATTCTTTCAATGCATGGTCTATCACTTATGAAATTAAACAGTGCAAGGCGTTAAAACACTGACGTGTTTGATTAGTCACATATACAGGCAAGGTAATAGGGCAGTTAATGCCTTTGCATTCCATGAGCATTCTGTTGTGGATAACGAATAGTTTTTTTTTGAAAATTCACTTCTTCCATATGTGTTTCAAGGATATGGAGACGATTTAGAAAAAAATTCACTTTTAGACCCTCATGACTTATTTTCTATTTGCATGAATCTGTTATATATCCAACAATGTAGTTATGCCCCATTGTAACAAGTTAAGGATATATTAGATATTTATCCCCACCCATGAATGGATTTACTACTGCAGAACCTCGTGAATGTTGTGTACAGTTTACTAGTATTTTCTTAACTTTTTTTTTAAAGTATGTTATTTTATTATTTGTATCTAAATACCTAAGATCTCTAACATCTTGGGCTCATCTCATTACTTTACGTGAAGATAAAATCACTGTTTACGTAATATCTCTGACGTATTAACAAATAATAAAAAAATTAGTCGATCTTTCATACACTTTATTCAGAATCCTCCATCTCCACTCCTGCCCTTTCCACATGCTAATAATTGGTGTTTCTAGAAATCAAGAAAATATAAATTCAGAAAAAGATCACGTGTATAGATAAAGATCTTAAATATAAGTGGTATGTACTAAAATGCATACATGGAATATTTTCTTTAATCTAAGTACTTTCAAGTTGGACCAATATTCTTTGAATTCCTCGAGTGATTAAGAAATTTCACGTGTCATGTGCCATTTTCCTGTTTTGGGATATCACATTGTGAGGTTATGTGACACCCCACTCAGAATAATAACGGGTGGCTAGCCCTATACTAAAATAATCAGGAATCACATGTGGATCATTCTTAGCATCAACTGACGATACAAAAACTAAACACGGCTAACTACCCATTACTATAAAAAGAGGGTGCCAAATTTTTTTTATTTTAAAACATTATTAAACAAACTATGCAACATCGAATCAACAACATAACTAAGAGATGATAATGAACAAACATCTACAATATCAAAAAGACAAATACAATAGTACAGAATAAAATACCCGAATAAGCTGTCGGGTCACAGACAAATACAACAACTGTAAATCAATAAATAAAAGTACCACATCTACAACACTTGGGTGCAAGCCCGATATACAAATTGAATCCTATTCTAGATACACAAAGGATATGAATCGTCCATAACAAAATCCCGCAACAGTCCGCATCTGCTACAGCTCCACGAATACGGATAGAAAAGCATCCTAGGTATCCTCGCGTCTGGACACCTAAAGTGATATACAATATATATATATATATATATATATATATATATATATATATATATATATATAGCAAGAGAGAATATAAACGGGTCAGAGCCCGAGGGTGAAAAACATTTATAGCAAGCGCATTAAAATGCATAATAATTTTAAATGCATTATGTCATGATTAAGGTGGAGACGCACTCTCCAGAAAATCCAACTCACCTCTTAACTAAAGCGCGCATCTAAACGTATGCACATGATCCTCAAATAATAGCCCCAATCTATCTGGGGGTGAAAATAATCTAATTTACTCCAAAAGTATACTCAAATAATGTTCCATCTAAAACTTAACCCTCAACTTCTAATATTACCCATCTCACATAAATGTCAACTTACTTACACATAAAAAATATACCTAAACATACTCTTACTAGAATTCTCATGCTCTAGTTGTAAACATGAATGAGTTATTAGCATCTTGATGCTAAGGACTAAACATCTCTTAATTCTCAATACTGCATTATGTTTTGTGCGTGGGATGTCTCGCAAAGCGAAATCCAAACAAGGAACCCCCCGTTACACTACTCCTTGACAGTATTGATTATCGATATTCATTATGCCTTCAATGCATGACGCGTATAACCCCAAATTACTAAATTCAATTAATGTATGGATAATTATTCTCAACTCTCAACAGTGCACGGCATTTCATGCGTGGGACGTCTTGCAAAGCGAAATCCAAACAAGGAACCCCCCCCCCCCTATTACACTACTCCTTGGCACTATCGATTATCGAGATTCATTATAAATATATATATTAATATAGTATGAGCACTAAGGAATAACTTCGCCTCACTCCCAACATTGCACTGTGTTTCGTGCATGGGACGTCTCGCAAAGCTAAATCCAAACAAGGAACCCCCCCCCCCCCCCCCCCCCCCCCCGTTACACTACTCCTTGGCAATGTTGGTCGTTGAGGTCCATTATGCCCTCGATACCCAAAGAAGTCTATCTACTCATATAAATTTATACTCTTCCTTTTCACTTTAATATGTTTATCCCAATATAGTCCGGATTTAATCTCCCGGAATGAGATTCAACCAATCTTCTTATATCTCTTTACTCTAGAGACAAATGTATGATATCACATAATCATATACAAATAATATACTGTTCACACAAGTATAGTAATAACCATCCCAGCGAGCTATAACTCAAGGATGCAAGTTCTCAATGTTATCATCTACCAGGAAATCACTCACATATCATCCTGGGTACCAACGTTCGGAATCTCACACCGCCTTGGCAAAACAATATCACAACGTACGGGAAGCGATCATAGTTCCTCCTCATAAATGAGACGAAACATACCCACCACATCTCACTCCTAATAAAAATCACACAATAATAATGGACGCTATGAACTGGGGACTATACGCGCCCTTCTCCTCAAGACAGGGGCCTCACCCACATCGCACAACTTCCCATGATAGCAAGGAGGGGGTATGCTTCACATATATATATATAATTCACACAAGATATACATACATCATCACACCATATAAATGTATACCATCACACAAGGTATATATATATATATATATATATATATATCACACTATTTTCATTCTCTTATTACGCTCTTAGGCGTAAATGGAATAATATCATTATTTAGTATATTATACTCTCGATATACTATTCGTCAATAACTCACATAGCTTCCCCACTTTGCATACACTACACTATTTCTCACTTTTAATTCACACTTCACTTCTATTTGTATAAATCATCTTTCGATGCTATTCACATTGAAGATATTCTTTCAATCCTTATGCACATCAATCGGCATTTATCATCTATATAAAGCATCTCCCAGTTCAATCTACGTTAAGGATATTCTCTATATCCGTTTGCACATCGATCAGCATTTATTGTTCTCAATTCATAATACGATTCAATCAATCGTATGAACCTTTAAAGTAAACACATTTGGGATTTATCTCAAAAATCCATTATCACTAAGCTCATCCTAACTTTCTATTATTAATCCATGATTATCACCACACAGAATACTCAATGATAGTGGGCTTTCCCACGTTAACGATACTGTACTCTCTAATCGGTATTCTCTCGAATTAAGTCAATATGACTCCAATAATATCTCATAAGGGAAACTCCCTAAAATCTCCAAAACACACTTCTCATAACTCATATAGAGATTCCCAATCGATAACTTCAATCGAAACGGGATGAAATTCACCTTAGAAAAACATCCCCCCAAACTGCCCTGTTTTCGAATCGATTCGGACAATCCGAATCGATTCGGCCTAGCGAATCGATTCGCCCCTAATGCGAATCGATTTGGTCCAAAGGATCTGGGATTCTTTCTCAGGATGAATCGATTTAGGTGGGGTCCGAATCGATTCGGTCACTTAGACCTGGGAACCTGTAACATTCCGAATCGATTCGGTAAGGGGCCGAATCGATCCGGCCCATCAAAAGCTACGAAAATGGCTATTTTTCATCAAAAGCCAAAATCCCCAAAAATCAATATACTCATCTTCTAACCATTTCTTTCCAACCCAAACTCATATATAACATTAAAACTCATTATATAATTCAATCCAACAAATTTATCCCCTCAAATCTATATATACACCTCAAATGCGAGATTTACCCAAAATCTAGGTTTTAACACATTTTCCCCAAAATTCATAATTTAAATCCACAAATCATGAAATAAAATATGCACAAGAATTATTTAGCAAGTTTAATCACTTGCCTCGAAGTTGTAGGGTCTGAATCTTCCTCGAAATTGCGTACTGGACGGAAATCCCAAGCTTTTCCTCTTTCTCTCTTCTCTTCTTCTTCTTCTTCTTCTTCTTCTTCTTCTTCTTCTCTCTCTCTCTCTAGGGTTTTCTCTTTCTCTAAAATGAGATTTCTATCTCCCTTAGGATTTTTAAGCCTTAAATCCAAGATACAGAACTTTAAATGATAATACACACTTTAAATGACTCGGTAACTCTAATTCGATCCAAATGAGCTTAAAATATTTCGGAATCCAAATAGACCCCAAGTAGAGTCATTTTGACTATCTCGGCCCTTCCGAAAAAAAACCCACCCTCAGAATCGTCATTCGAATCACTTTTTAACATCTTCAAATTTTGACCTCAATTGTCAATTTAATTATTCTCCAATTAAATTAATATTTATTTCTCCCAAAATAAATAAATTATAGTCCCAAAAATCTCGGGGTATTACAGGTTAGTGTTAATTGAATAATTTTAGGGTCCTTATTTACTTTGGTTACATTCATGGTAGTGGTGGGTCTAAGAAGAGCACGCCCATCTCTTGTTAGTTCACATGGACAACAATAGTTCACCAGGGAAGCCACTGCCACCACAGGAAATTTGTATAGGTATTATTACACCTATAACATTCTCCATCACTCTTACACTCTTATTAATTAAGATCTTTGTAGTTTTGGATATATTTATTCTCTAAATTTAATTCCTTATATTAAAAACTTGAGTGAACAAGTACTTTTAATTTCGAATTAAAAGTAATTCATGTTTACAAGATTAACACTATGTAGTTTGATGGAAAGGAATGAATCTATATAATTAATATAGAAGAAAGGTGTTTTATTATTCATAACAAAATAGATGTATAGGTTACGATTTTTCCAAAATTGAATTCTTATACTGTTGAGATCAGTTTTAAAATTACTCATACGCTCACACAATATATGAATCTTACAAGTATTTCACCAAAACATAGAAAACATTTCTCGAAAAACTCTCTCTCACCAGTCTCTTTCAAATTTCAAAATAATACATTGTAGGTTCTGTGAGTGCTGTTACAGATTAGAGATGTTTGTGGTTAGTTTTTTTTATACTTGCTATAATTTTGGATATGTGATCAATAACAATTTTGTCTCGGTGCTACGCTTGATTGATTTTCTACTTTTTAGTTATATTTTAAGGATTGTATTTGGTACACCAAATATAGGTGTTGCGCACACTTCCGGGCATTATCGATTTGCAAATCTAAGGTACATGTATTGTACATTCTATTCAAATTCCTATTTAATTTCTATGATAAATTACTAATTAGTTTCTGGTGTAAATTTTGTAGAATCTAATAGACGACAAATAAAAACACGAGTAACATAGATCAATTTCTTATACACTATTAAACTTGTGAGAATACATAGATTTAGTGCCCCAAATTCAGTTTTCTTGCTTGGTTTCATGGATGTATTTAGTTGATTTATTATTGAATATTATAATTTTATGTTTATGGGATATCTAAATATCTTAAATTGATTTGCGAGATTTTTCCTCAATTGATGTTTAGATGATTTCTGCTCACTTTGGGGTAGTCCGGGCAATTGGGTGGTTCTGGACGGATTTGGGTAGGTTGCGTACGATTGAGGGTTGGATATGGGAAGTTACACAACATGTTGTCTCGATTACGGGATCGAGTTTAACCACTAACCCGGTTTCAGTCCTTGTTTCGCCCGTTTGTGAACTTCATTAATTTGGAACAAATTTGTTACATATATATGTTACATAAGTGTATATATGTTACAGATGATATTCGAACTTAGGGAGGGAGACTGAGAACAAAGATGGAGATAGAAGAGAAGAAAAGGTAGGGGGTTTAACTGTTTAGGGAGTGTGGGTTGGCAAGGAGATGGTATCCAACCTTCAGTAAACCAACTACAGGACCCATTTCAACCCGCCAAAAATACGCTCGGGCTTAACTCAACCCTTACCAGTTTTAAAGCGGTGGACTGTGGATACGGATTTAGACTCTACTTTTTAGGACTTTTGAATATCTTGGATTGCTATAAGCTACTAAGGAACCATGAGTTTTTATGTTTTCTTTGCACCTTTGTTCTTCACCTACTATAAAACGTCTAAATTTTAATATTTAACATGTATACATGTGTTTATATTCTCATTTTGTAAATGCTAAATGGCTGCTCAGTTTGATATAATTATAGTTCATTTTGCATTGGGTTAAAAGTTATCCTCTATTACTCTTTATGTCCTTTTAATTGTTCTCATTGTGAAGAACCTTGACATATTAAGTTGATTTTGTAGTGATATTCGTTTTCAAGGTGGAGTATTGATTATATATTTGTACCATTTGCAAAAGAATTTTTTTTTGCCTTTCGTGATCACGTAATTGGTTAATCTTATAAACTCTGTTAAATTTACTCTTATAAATTTTGGTTAAGTGGTTGTTAATGGTTAATTTATTGGTGTTTGGATAAATATTAGCGCCTCATTTGAATGATAGTGTAGCATTATCTCATTTTTTCAACTATTAAGGTTGTGAGTTTGTTAGTATTTATGGTGTACTCAGTCATTCTGTAATTTTAAATTTAATTATTTTTATGCCTTTTCTTAAGTCTGACAATATGCTTGTTATATATATGCAAATTGGCTTTGCTAGGAGCGGATATAGGGCTGCATAAAATTTTGTATAGAGTGAGCGAACTCCAATTTGTTAACCGTCATTATTTGAGGGTTAAAAGAACCAACACGCCTCATTGTTTGCTTACATTGCGCTCTTCACTTTTTGTTTCTCTTACCGATAAGGCGTTAGAGTCATGTTAGGGTCAACAAATAGTCAAGTATTTGATTATTCTTAATTCTCTTAATAATGGGCACCTCATTGGTGTTTGTAGGAAGTTTATGTCTCACTATTGATGTAAAGTATGGAATATTTGCTTACGAATTCTTTTTTGTATGGCTAAATTCGTAACTTTATTGATGCACAAATGCATAGAGTTGATAGAAAGTTATAAATGAGTTGGTATATTACTCATAGTTCTTAATCCTAGTCACAGCTCAGTGGCGGACCCAGGAATTTTAGCGCTGGTAGGGCACAATCCATTGTTAGGGTTTCGGGGGCGGTACCCCCTGAAAAAACATTTAGGCTTATTTTTACATTTTTACAAATATTTAATAAATAATTTATATTTTTAGGCAATTACAACTCAAATAAAACAAAATCGAATACAATAACAATTCAATACTAAAAAAGAGATAAACATATCTTGAAATTCTCATACAAAAGCATAAAGTTGTCAAAATACACGATACTATATATAAAACATTCTACAATCTCCCTCTGCAGGTTTTTATCTTCTGGAAGCGATCCCCAATTACGTCATTAGAAATGCAATCAAAGACATTCTTTTCAATATATGTCACACAACTATCACTTAACCAACCATCACCCATGTGGTTTCGGAGATCACTTTTCACGATATTCATAGCGAAAAATTCCCTTTCAACCGCAGCAGTGGAAACGGGAAGAATTAAAGACAATTTTAGAAGCTTATAGACTAAATCATACACAATGTGTATTCCTTTCGCAACCATCTTCTTAGCCAAACCATTAATCCCTTCCAATTCTAGAAAGTAACCATCTGATTTCATATCAAACTTATACAACTCAAGCTCATCCTGAAGTACAAAACGTTCTTGTTCCGAGAAATCATCTGTTTAAAATTCAGAGAGACGAATCAATTTATCTATATTAAAAGAAGAAAATGAGTTAATTGGATCAAAGGATGTCATACATATGAGTAATTTTGAATTCACCTCATCGAAACTGTTGTTAAGTTCAATAAGTTGCTTATCTATACAAAGGTAGAATAAGTCAACTTTATAATGATGAAAATTTGGTATCTTCGATCCTCGCCTTGATCTTCCCAATTGACAAAAATTATCCTCTATATTAGGAACCGAGATATCATATTTCATACAAAAAGAAGAAACTTTTGCCAACCCACAATCTCTCATTTTTTTCATACGATTCTTGGAAAATGTCATTAAAGTCATAGCATATACAATGTCTTGATCTTTTTGTTGAAATGCTTTGGAAAGTTCATTAGTTATTGCAGGTACATTTCTCATCAAATGAAATGTAAGAATGTAATCCAAAGATTGCATTGATTTAATCAAATTTAACGATTCACCTTTTCTATCAGTAACATGTTCCACCAAATTCGCAAGAACTTCAAGCACGGATCCAAACATAATAATCAAATTTATTAAAGTACCATAGTGTGAGCCCCAATGTGTACCACTGGCCCGCTTTTGGTTAGTCTCTTTATTTAACCCACGATCGCTTGACATATCTCCACTTTCTAGTTGGTTAAAAATTCGCTCTGCTTCCTTCTCTCAAAGAATGTCTCGACGCTTGCATGATGCCCTCGCAATATTCACTAAATTTTTAACTAAGAAGAACTCTGAATATCCGATGACGTCAATTTATGATTTTTTGAGAGCATTTTTAAGAACAACATTATTAACCGATGCATCTTTATTGGCTAGCCATTGTAAAAGTTCAAGAAAGTTACCTTTATTCATCGATCCATTTGATTCATCATGCGAACGGGAAGATAACCCTTGTCGTAAAAAAAATCGAATCACGTCAATGGTTGCAACTAGATGTAAACGATACTCATCCCGACACTCCTTCAATTGGTTATCAATTAGAACCTCAATATGTTGATTTTGATTCAACAAATCTTGAGACTTCATAAATGTTGCTTTGTGAGCATCGCTATTAAGATGCTCTTGGAGTCTTCATTTTTGTTTCCAATTATTAAATCTGCTTCTAACGAAAGCATTACTAAGATTTCTCTTCACGGACTCTGGACGAAATGAATGACAAGGCAAATAGAATGCAGCATCTTCCCTAACACTATATTCCAACCAACTCCCAAATTGAGTGAACCATGCTACATTGAAACGACGAGCCTTGTTTCCTAACATTGTTTAAGGAAATAAATGCGTAAAGGGATGAAAAAGACCCATTTACAAATATGCTCGTCTAATCTTGTCTTGGTCGTTCGAATCATATTCTGAAATATGTGTTCTTAAACTCAGATCAGAAGGAAGACTTGACAAGTCAACTTGAATGTGACTCCAACTCCAACTTGACAAACAAGTTTAAATCATAAAAATGGGGGGCAATAAATCCAAGCAACACTAATTGCAAGTTTAAGTCTAAACAATAATGGTTGGATGGAGGGGATCCTTACAGATTACAGTGGCAATGGAGGAAAAGGCAGTGGCCAGAGACGGAGGTGTTGAGCAGGGCAGCGGCAGCGACAGAGCAAGGCAGTGGCCGGGCCGATGCCGAAGGTGTTTAGTTGGGGAAGTTAACACAGAGAGAATATTGTAAGCCGTTTTCTTTTGTAACGAGGCAGTGCAGACTGGATTGGGCACTCTATTTTTTGTTTTAACTAAGAGAAATACGGTATTTAGGTTAAGTTTATTTAATATTGCAATTTTGATCCTTCTTTTTTTTTTATAATGAAATTTTATCCCAAATTCAATAATTAATTTTTTTTTTCAAAATTGTTGTGTGACGCACTTAATCCCCACCCTACAAAGTGGCTCTGCCACTCATCACAACAATGCTTATTAGAGGTTGCTTCTCAGAGCTTTGTTCATGATGCATTTTGATTAACTATGCTTATCAATGAGGTAATTTGTACTTGATTTGCATCAGTATGTACCTTGTAGTTTACTTTTAGTTGTAAATATTTTAAAGCGTGCCATTTTGTTCGATTGAGAAGTGTTTTCACATATTTGGTGTTAATTGTTAAATCATTCATTTGTATAAAGTATAAATGTGTACATGTATTTTATGTATAAGTGTACATGCAATACTAAGTGATTTTGGAGAAAAAAATCCTAAATAGGTAGATATATTGTTTACCCAAGTTAAATATTTCAAGTTTTTTCCCTCCCTATTTTGATTTGATAACGCTATAGTTTATGGATCCCCGGGTTTTAAACTTTTCACAATTTAAAATCATACTTTGTAATTTCCTTGTAAAACTTAATTTATATGCGGAAGCGTAAACGGTAGAATGATGGTTCAAATTCCAATTTTAACATAAACAAAATAAAGTGAATAATTAACTTAAACAAACCAAATTATTAATTATCACTTAAACCTGTTAAGTCCAATTAAATCCAAGTCCTAGAATTTGCCTAAATTATGATTGTTCATATTTTCAAGTTAGGCCAACCAAATTAATGCAAGTGACATGAATTAAACAATTTTACCCAAAATATTATTAAAGTCCCAATTTAAATTAGTGTGATTGTAAAACCAAATTTTATCTTGAAATTAACCTAAGTATGCGTTCTAAATTTTGTGCAAGATAAAATAAACAAGGTCACACTACGCCGCGATGTACGAGGAAAAACCCAAGACGGGAAAAAAACCTCGGACGACCCTAGCCACAAGTCCACTAGATACGGAATTACAAATTACATGACAAAAGACTTACATCCTCGACTCGAACCCTCTCAAGCCTTGTTGCTCCTTCTTGTAAACACCTCTTCCTAGCGGACAACCTTGGAACTCCACCGCGGTCTCGGAATCCACCGATAGGACTTTAAACGGTCACCGTCACCCGAACATGGAGCCTTTCTCCAAACGGGTAGAAATGAAACGAACTTCTCTTCAATTCGGTGTAGAGAAAAACCGGTGCCAAAACAACCTCCAAGCAATTGATATTTATGTAGGAGAACTTGGATAAACAATTAATTGGGTGTAAACACTAGAGTGGTATATGAATTTTCTTTGAAAAACAACACTCAAAACTTGAACATTTTCCTAAACTCTTTTTGCTCTCAAACTCTCCCTAGGAGATAAACTTAGTTGGAAAAGTTAGATAGAAAAATATGTTTCCCGTCCCTCATAACGTCTGAAAAAGTTGGTTAAAAAACAAGTGGGGAACATGGGTGAAAACTGCCAAAAAACTGCTCAAAACTGTTCCCGCCTGGCATTCTCGTTCGAACGACATTGAGTCTCGTTCGAACGAGATTTCTAACGAGCGACCAGCCTGGGCTCGTTAGAACCTCGTTAGATACCTCGTTAGAACGAGAAAATTCGTTCGAACGACATATCGAACGACTGACCAGTTTAGGGTCGTTGGCAGTCTCGTTCGAACGAAAAATCTCGTTCGAACGAAATTTCGAACGAGTACCAGAAATTTTTCTATAATTTGATTTTGGCCCAGAAACTTTTATATATATTAATATAAAGTTCTTTTTAAATTATTTCTGAAATTAAACATGGTTTTTATTAAACCTAACACCCAAATAAACATTGTTCCAAGTTGGAACCTTAGTTGATGACGTAGAAACGAGACACGCAAACCGGCATTTTGATGAAGCTTTAAATTCTTTGCCGCTACGTCTTCAACACACACTTCAAAGGCTTGAGAGTATTACAATAAAACACTAACCTATGAATAAATGTTTTTGTCCGGAATTGAGCCAACACAATACATGGACTCAATTGGAAATTTGTGTCCTTACATGATCGAATATAAACATTAAGGCCCATTTATAAATTTCTTTACTTGATCATTTTGTTATGAATGAATGGTTAAAGTACATGTTTATGTCGAGTAGGAGTCATTTTGAATTTAAGCTTAGGGTCCGTTTGGTTGTCAATGGGCAAAAGCGTGGGCATGGCAAAATTTGACTAGGTAAATTTTGCCCAGGCAAATTTTACCTAGGCAAATTCAGATGACGCTATCAAACAACATTAGACGAAATTAAAGTCAATCCAATTAATTTATTTAAAAACAATTTTTATATTATATTCAAAAATGTTAAAAATAGTTTTTACAATATTTTTATATTATAGTTTTAAAAAAAATTGTAAAACGTTTTCTTAACAATTTTTTATAATATTAAAATCAATTTTCAAAATATTACAAAACAATTTTTAAATATTCACAACAGTTTTTTTTAACTATTTAAAATATTTTTTAATTTTGTTTTTAAACTTTATAACCATTTTTATATTATATTCAAAACAGTTTTTAAAATTGTTAAAAACTATTTTTACAATATTTTCATATTACGTTTTTTCAAAAAATTTGTAAAACATTCTCTTAACAATTTTTTATAATATCAAAAACAGTTTTTAAAATATTACAAAACAAATTTTAAACATTCACAACAGTTTTTTTAAACTATTTAAAACAGTTTTAAAAAATGTTTTTTAAAACTTTAAAACAGTTTTTATAATATATCCAAAACGGTTTTTAAAAATGTTAAAAACTGTTTTACAATATTTTTATATTACGGTTTTTCAAAAAATTTGTAAAACATTCTCTTAACAATTTTTTATAATATTAAAAGCAGTTTTCAAAACATTACAAAACAGTTTTTAAATATTTATAACAGTGTTTTTAACTATTTAAAACAGTCTTTAAAATTATTTTTTAAAACTTTAAAACTGTTTTTATAATATATTCACAACAGTTTTTAAAAATGTTAAAAACTGTTTTTACAATATTTTGTTAATACGGTTTTTTAAAAAAATTGTAAACATTTTCTTAACAATTTTTTATAATATTAAAACAGTTTTTGAAACATTGCAAAACAATTTTTAAATATTCATAACAGTTTTTTAATTATTTAAAACAGTTTTTAAATTATTTTTTAAAACATTAAAACCGTTTAAGAAGTTGGCAAATTTGTGGGCAAATATTTCCCACTCAAATAGGTAAATAAAATTTGCCCACAGATTGTGCATAGGAGGTGTTGTACATTGGCAAATAATGCCTAGGCAAATTATGCAACCAAACAGCCAAAATGTGGACAAATTTTTATATTTGTCAACTTTTTGGCATTTGCCTAGGCAAATTTTGCCAACCAAACGGACCCTTATATATTTTAGTTCTCACTCAATGGAGCATACGTTCAAAAAATCAATGGAATATTTATTATTTGATTTATATGTATATTTGCTTATTTACTATGCATATTTTAAAACATTGTTAGTCCATCACTAAGCACATTTGACCTGATTGTTGAAAACTACTGCTAGTTTCTTTGTCATTTGATTAGAAACAACTAAGAAATTTTAATTACAAACCTTTACGTTTCAGTGGTTCACTTTTCTCTTTGTAATTCATGTCCCATTGTTTGTCGTAGATTGGTGTTTCCAAGATTTAGAGTTTGGAGAAATACTATACAACGTACACTTCCAAAATGTTTTTTCCATGTTGAGTTGATCACATGATAAGGCTCAAATAGTGGCATGTTATACAGAGTGTTTTTGCTTGTGTTGGCTTCCATGTAGGTATTATGCAGTCTAGTCTAGGATCCAAATATTGGAAGATGAATATATAAAAGTCAATGCATAATTAGATGGAGTGGTTAGGGCCACTATCCGATGTGAAGACAAGAGTGACAAATAAAAGTTTTTTTTTTTGCACTTTTTTTTGGCATTTACATATTTTATAGCCCTCAAATATATATTGCGTAAGATATTTTACAATTTGCACTGATATTTTTCACAGAACATAAGTTTTTAACTAAGTTAACCAGTTTTAGGACGAATGAATGTATATTAATTTTTTGTCATTAACCAACCTTTTGTTTTATATCTGATTATGGATAGACAATGTGATGAGTTGTAATTGAGGATTTGTGGTCTCGCCATAATAATTAATAATGTTGGTTGTGGTGGCATTCAAAATCTCCGTCTCTTAAAAAAGGACAACTTTATGCTTAATGAGAATTTATACGAAAGGTTGTGCACCAAATGCATTAAAGTGTTATACATACACTAAGTATATATCACTTTAATGTGTTGGTGCACAACCTTAATCGTGGCGTAAATCATTTGTATGTGTAGCATTTTTCCTTGAAAAATAATTGAATAGGCGTGTTTTATGAAAATTGATTATATTTATCTCTTACACTAATCATTTCTTACCTTTTCAATGATACATAGAGTTTCCATTGGCTTGTGATACCGGGTCATCCTTAAAACAAATGTATTCAATATTTTCTCGTCTACATGACATGTAACATGCTTTTGTGTGTTGAAAACCCGCCCTTTGTTTTTTCTCGAGTTTGGAACGAATTATCCACTCAGAAGGTGTGATACACAAGGGGGTAAAGACAAATATTTAGGTCCCGTTTGGTTCTCCCCAAATTATAAATTAGTCCAATTGTAAATTGACTAATTTACATTTGGAACTTAATTATGTTGATTCATTAGTGAAGTGATTCATTAATTGATCCATTTTAGCTCATGTGTAATATTTAAAATTTGAACATTTCACAAAAAACATAAAATACGTCCATTTGAAATAGGATCATTTTTCATATGCTCACCCATATCCATAAGTTCTCTCTCTCTCTCTCTCTCTCTCTCTCTCTCTCCACCCCTTCATTTTTGACTTTTTTTTTCGATTGAATCTTAATAGCGATTTCAGATTATCAAAATATCACATAAAATTGGATTTAAAATCATTTCAAATTCACTCATTTGCGATTCACTAATTCATAACACATTTACATAATTGAATAATTTGCACAAACAAATAGGGGCTTAGTCAATTCAGGATCAATAATCAACTTTTTTTTTTTGGGGGGGGGGGGGGGGGGGGGGGGTGGGGGGGGGATTTTAGAAAAAAAGAGTCCAAAGGAGATGTTTTAATCTTCTAAGGTCTACAAGGGAAATTAATCAAGGTGAGAACAAAAAACACTTTTGCTCATACTCCATATGATTCAAACAGCGTAAAAACCTTAAAACCTAGTTTGTATGCATAGTAATGCTAAATATTCTAATCCTTGTTTTATGGTAAATATTGTTATGTTAAAGATCCACATATTTTAGCTTCGTGTTCCAAACGGATGAACAAAATGCTTATTTATTTGATTTGATTATGAGGAAACAAATAACTACTCATGAAAATGCACATTTATACATATCATACTATGATTTTTTTAAAATATTAAAAATTCTAGGAGTTATTACAGTGGAAAGGGTGTGTGACAATTGAATTTTAATAATGCAACTTATTTTTAATGTTGACATCTTCATATGAAAAATTGAACTTTAATAAATTTTGTTGATGCCCTAAATTATGTTATTGCATTGACATATGACAAACAATATATTTATACCCTACATTTGAATTTTATCCTTATCAATTAAAAATGATAAGCATCTTTGATTTAGTTGTGGTTGAAATGTAGCTTTAAATCAAAAGTGAGGTTGACTGATATTATAAATGAAGAACCCAACCGCATTCATTTAATGTACACTCCACATCTTTCACTTTTATTTCTAACTAATGTCCATGTTTATTAAATCAACAATTCCATTTCATAACCTATCCTTGTATAAAGATATTGGGTCTCTCTTCTGCTCCTCATTTTAATGAGCATGTAATGAAATTTTGAGTTCATACAATGAATAATATGGTACCGTGTATTTGGCCCTGCAGTGGGGTCAAAAAATGGTAATAACAATAAGTGGCAGAGTTGCTTTGCTATTGGGGGCAAGTTCCCACCCCAACATTTCCACACAAAAAAATATTAATAAAATATAATGATAATATGTTCAATTTTAAATTTGAGGATACAAACATGTAATTTTTACCTTAAACTTTCAAAACGCACGCACAATTTACACACTCTCACTCACCTGACAATTTCACTTTTCATTTGCCTCTCACCTTTTTCATTTTCCTCTCATCCATTCGTCATAGTTTCGTCTCTCTCTCCCTCTCCCGCTCTCCTCTCATATATCCTTTCCATTCTGAAACCCTCTTTTAGAAGGTAATATTTTATACATTTACCCTTTTAGGATTATTAGTTTATTTTTTGTTATTTATTATTCCAGGCTTGTAAGTTGTAACTTGCTACTTGTTTTATTTACTAATTACTTAATTTACTTGGATGAAATGGTATATTGACATTAAATTTGATTATTATTTGGATTAATTTTGTTGATGTTTAGGTTAGTGCTGAATTAATTTTGTTGTTATTCATTTTAGGGGTTTGATATATTTAATGGTTTGAGTTAATTTGATTTGATTGTTGTTTAGAATTTTGCATCTTGAAGTGGTGAATTGTTTATTTTAACAATTTTGGTTCTAGTTTCAATCAAATACAATATCTCAAATACAAGATGGAACCTTGAATTTGTGCTATTACATTCGATGTTGTTTTATTTGCGTTATAACTGTCTAAAAATACAAATTATCAATTAAATGTTTGTAAAAACATAAAAATAACCCCTAAAAACGTTCCTCGAGGGACCCCCAACAATGGTCTATGCCCCACCCAGAATGAATTCCTTACTCTACCACTGATAAGAAAAGCCAATGTCCAAAAACTTCTTATTTCAAATTTAGACTTTGGCCCCGATGTTTATAGCTTCTTCATTTGACTTCCAAATATCGCCAAACTTTACGGTCACATCCACAAAAATACAATAAGCCATACCAAAAATATCTTTAGGTTGGAAGATATATAACTTTCAAAATTAATATTTTTCCCTAGCGTGCCAATATTTTTCATCCTAACTCAGATTTCACTTAATTTGCCTCGAGACCTCATAAATACAAAATTACACTAAAATAGAATATTAGTATAAAATGCAGGCCTAACAAATTATAAAATTGTGATATTTTCACTCTCTAAAGTGTGTTCATTATTATCTATGTATACAAGCTTTGTAAAGAATGTTAACACAACACAAACGTCATACGTCAATTTCAGATCATACTCCCCAAACACACATTTAATCTCCACTTAAAGATCAACCACCAACTTCTTAATGACGGTAAATTAATATAAGAACAATTCATATTTTGGTTCAGATCTCTACAAATTATTAAGCAAGAATTTCTCGCCAAATATGCAAAAGATTTACATCATACCATAAACACTTCATAAATTCTCTACTTCAATGCTTTTGGTCAAAGAAATTCGAATTAAATGAATAGCATCTTCCTCTCTTTCAAATCGTGAGAGGGGTGCAATGAGTCCAAATACTTCCTCCCTGATGTGAAAACATAAATAAAATAAATAATATTTTTACGAACATAAACCAACCTCACTACATTACATATTCCCACCGCCCCAAAGACTTGACATTTGAAAGTTAAAAATTATAAGGAAAATTGATTTTTAACTAAACCCTGCAACAGGTCATTTGTTTCCAATCATGAAAAAATACAAGGAAACTTGCTTTTTAACAAGACCATGAAACAAGCCATTTGTCTCCAATCATTTGTGTCTTTAAATGAAATACTAACTTATATAAACATTTACTTTATGTATTAAAATCTAAACGAAGTATTTAATTTGTGTCTTTAAATGAAATACTAACTTTATGTAACCCACACCCTTTATTTGAAATTGGGAACTTAATGGGAATTCTCCTAGTGTGAATCAAAATTCTGCTCTAAAAATTAAGAGATACACTAGGATTGTAGATGACAATAATATCAACCACTCAATTGATGACCTTTTCTTTTACTAAAAAGAAATTTGAATAAGAGAAACCATCCCCATACATCTTATTGTGCCTATACTTCTAGACCTCCCAACAATTTGGAGTTGAAATGCCTTTTGTTTGTCACTCCCAGATGATAAATACAACTTTCACTGTGAAACCATTAATTAAGCATATTCTGAATGGAGATGACATTCAACTAAAAAATCCATTAACACCAAAGGATTTCCAAAAAAATACAGAGAAAGTTCACTTTGATAAAATAAGTGGACCATAGTCTCAACAGCAGGAGACTTGCAATAGCTTCACTTCTAAGCCAACCTAATGCCCATCTTCGCACATTTGAATCCACAGATAACACATTGATCATCATATCCCAATTAAAAGCCCCTAAAATTGGAGGGACAAGTGTGTTCGATACGAAATTGAACCACCCTAACTTAAGATATTTCTGCCTAAATTTGTCCCAGTAACTTTTTGAAGAAAACTTTCCATTAGAAGTAGGAGCGTCCCTCTCCACTTAAGTAATGTGGTCTCTATTATCTAGTGTAGCCCCGCCACTTCCCTAGGAATGATATTAACCACCTCATCCACCTACAAAGTGTGAGGGTCCTCCATAAAATCTATAAAAGATCCGATAGGATCAACTCTCTCACGAAGATATAAATTTAAACCACACCATTCATCCATCCAAAATTTACAAGAACCACCAATTAACCCACAAACTGTTGACAAACACATTACTAACTTTTACTGATCCTCATATTTGAGGGACATAGTAAGGGGTTCTGACACCTATAATACCACAAGGGTGACCATATTTCCTTCTGAAAAAATTGATCCATAAAATGAACCTTCATAAAAAGACCAACAAAGCTTATCATGGAAACTACATAACTTGGAAAATAAATTTAATGCCCAAACCTCCTTCCTCCAAAGGCCTATAAATGATATCTCAGCACACCCACCGATGGCGCTGCTCATCATTAGAACTCTAAAAGAAAGCTATTAGGGAAAAATTAGTAGCCTAACGTGAGATTCTAGTCAAAAAGTGGGGTGGGTTTCCTACTACAAATGTTGTGGATTTGGGGGAGGGAGCCCCCGGGCCGAATTTTTTATGCTTATTTTTAATTGTCATTGGATTTGTATTTTGCACAACTTTATTTTACTGTGATTTTTGAATTTGTTATGAATGTTCTGTGGATCATAATTTTTTCTATGAATATCATTGTGATTGATGATTTTTTTGGGGTGGGATGAAGAGGGGGGAGGGAGATATGTGACGTTGTTTTCTTTGAGTTATTATTGTTTAAGATTTCCTAAATTTTTCTGAAATTGTAATTGCCTAAAAGTCGAAATTCTCAGTTGAACATAATTATATATCCATGAAACCTTAAAAAATTCAACTAAAGGGCTCCCGACCGCCCTCGAATACTCGTCGTTGGTCTATGCTTTGAACACATAGGTGCCTGACCTGTAAAAATTTCTGGCCCGGCACTGATTAGGAAGCAAATAATAATTCAGATCTCAGTGCCTCAATCAATTATACACGTTCAACATATTCAGCCTCAAACCAATTTCAATGGATACTCAATTCCATTTGCAATACTATATTTCAATTTCAATTTATATACTCATTCGATCCATTAAATAATCATTTTCAGCATATATATTTCGAAATATATATCTCAGCGTATAAATTTCAGTCCCAGTTTCGCCATATAAATTTGTGTCTGAAATTTATAATGTAGTTCTAAACTTCAGAATATAAATTTTAATTTCAAATCAAAATTTTGAATAATGAAAATCAAGAAATTTTCATTTCAACATATCTCTGTTATGGAGTTGTTTGATTAGGGTAAATCCAAAGTCTATACGCATGACATTATAAATCAGTTGGGCATTCATTAAGGTTATGCTCCTGTTACCTACTTGGGTGTCCCTATTTTCAGAGGAGAACCTGGAAGACTCCACCTCTAAAATATAGGGTTGTTATGGCAAACTTATTGCCATTGCTAGTAGAGTTAAATTGGTGAAATCTGTGATGTGAATCTCAGTTCTAGAAATGCATATATTTTCTTTTCCACCCAACTTCAACCATTAACATGGTGTAAATTACTCAGGTACTCTTACAACCACCAAGGATTCCAATTGTGGCTTGGAAAGTCATGACAGAGACACTTACCCTTGATCCCTTGACAGGGAAGCTTACCCTTGATCACTTTCAAAACCATGTATAACATTGTTAGGGATAGCAACTTGTGTTTTGTGTTTCGGTTATATATATGCATACGTATATCCATGTAACACAGTGTAACAATGTTATTTCATTTTTATCACTTAAAATTTCACGCGCACACACTCTCTTTAGTTCACAAGCAAACAAACACACACACTGTAGTGCAATAAAAGACACTGTATTTACACTCGTGAAAATAACCAAACACACAGAAAGTACTATAAAAGGCACACATTGTTTTTGAACACACTACACGTGCAAACTCAAATACACACACACTGTTTGTCACAGAACATGCACACACTTTGACACACTATGTTTTCTAACAAAAACATATCTACACACTGATATGGTATATATTAATTTAAGTCTATTATTTGAGGAAATTATATATCTATATTGACTAGGAAATGCAAAGAAAATAAACCATTTAATATTTATTTTTGCAACACACACGAAAAAAGACAAATAAGAAGATTTATCTTCATCTGATTTAGCAAAAGCAAATCGGTTGAAGAGTTCAAATAGGAGAGTAGAAGATGGATGATAATATAATTTGACAAATAAATTTTGAATCATCGGATTTTAAATCGAGTCAGGTAAAATTTTGAAGCAGTCTAGGTGCATACAAGATAACACAATCCATAATAAATTAGTTCCTCACATAAGCAACATATGGGACATCCCCATAACAATGCAAACCGGAGTAGAATTCCCTAATCAATGTAGAATGACAGTTTTTAGATCCCTTTTTTGGATCACCAACAAGTTGAAAAAAATTATGCTACCCTCTTCGAATAATGTTCTCATGAACATGGCCCGTGAAGCTGGTTATGTCCACCGCACGCTCAATAAGAATTGGCCTCTATTTGAAAAAAACTGTTAAACCATGTATTATCCTAATGTGAACCGCAACCATCAATCGATTTCTTCGGGTGAAGAGGACCCAATGACATTTGGGGCTTAAGGGCTTTTTTACTAATTTTCTTTTATGAGCTAGAGGCAATGGAGGACATGTGATAGGATTTATGCGGGCTTGAATCGAATGGAACAAGTGAAGTTCCCAGTGCGTCAATGGCCCAAAGGTACTTAAATTTAAGTGTTCACCATGAGTATGGAGTGCACGAGATTTGTATGGGACTGGAGTGGGAGTTCAGGTGTGCCCATCTGACCAAGATAACAATTAAAATTCAATGAGACCTTCTCTAAAACATCCAGTTAAAAATGGCTATGGTGGTTTAATTTGTTTAGAAGATGCCTATTTTTTCAAGCACAACAACATAAACCAAATAACAAAAAAAGAAACAAAAATCACCCACTTATCATTTTGAATTCACCCACTGTACGTGTGGGCACAAGTGAACATGAAGTGGGAAAAAAAATTACAGCATGTTAAGCTGGTGCCTAAACCCGTGAAATGAAATATGTGTACTAGGTAAATAGAAAGATAAAATATGAGCATGTGGTGTGGGATTATTCATAGTTACCGGCAAAACAACTTTGGTACCGCGATCCGAGTTCGTACAACACGAAATAAATGTTATAACCGCTTGTCCAAGTAGGAATGGCCATATATATGAAAGGAAGATCTACACCAATATAACAAGATAGATAAGTTAGGCTGAACTCCTAGAAAGGGCTTCCTGTCCGGTCAATGATCAGCCATAAACTCATTTGGAAATAATAACAAATAGTATAATACTATGCCGTTGGATAATGCCATCAACACATTTCTAAATCAATGTTAAGAAAACACAATATGTGTTAATATGTTTGATTTCTCTAACCTTGTAATAACATTTTATGAATTAAGGATAAGATTTCGCTAAGCTTGTATTAAACTGCAGCTAACAGGTCCAATTTCGGCCAAAAACGCTCCTGTCAAGTATTATACTATGAATATCAGAATTTTGAAACACGTTTGGATGTAAAATATGGTGATAAACATATTTATTCCAGAACAATTTAAAAATAAACAAACTCTAACTTGCATCATATTCTTATTTTGTCAACTATGAAACAAGAGTGATATCTCACATCAATTTAGGAACACATTAGTTCCTTCATTTTCCTATAATAAACAACACAGGAAGCCTGGTATCTTTCTATAACAGATAGAACATCCTCTTGTAAGGTACTTATAAATAGATTCGACCTATTACTAGGAACACGTGGACTATGGTTGAGTAGACTGCAATTTGAGATAGACATTTTAGCTCCATGCTAAAACGTTTTCAAAATTTTAAAAGCTATGACTTCTTATGAACATTTGAACTGAGTTAAAGACCATCACCCTTGAGGTTAGGGTCCAGAGCAAATTATTGTCCAAATGAACTGATGTGGATATACTTGTTAAGTTGTTCACGAGCTGATATTATCATTCCATACTGATCATATTAATAAACTGAATTGTTACTTGGCTAACTCTTAGAATAGAGTTTGGCATTGACCCACCGTGGAATTCCGTGTTTTTTCTTCTAGGTTAAGAAGCCATTGTCAATTATCAGAGCGAAGTAGTGGATGAAGTGGCTAGGATTTTTACCTGGACAGAGTAGATGAGCAGTAGAGGGAGAATTAAGGGTTATAGTTAGTAAGGATAGTAGGGTTATAGTTAGTAAGGATAGTAGGGTCATTGTAGAAACTCCTAAATGCAAGAACAAAGCAGTTCCAACCAATATCGACCAGATAATCTAGACATTTCATGTACTTAGATCTATTTAGGTGAATCACGTGAGATTCTGATGCATGTTAACAGTAATGATGATTAGTAAATATTTATATTTAGAAGTTTAATTATGCTTCAAATGTGTTATCACGAGCGTTCCTAATATTAGTTCTAGGCTTAGCCTGATAACAGAATAGTTGGTTGGTCAGGAAAAGAGAACCATCTGCACGGTCGCCAGTCCAGGCTGGGTTCAGGGTGTGACAATTGGTGTCAAATGATTTTTTTAATGTAGGTGGGTGTGATTAGACGAAAATGTGGGGAGATAATTTGTCGCATCAATTCTTATGGGAAATTAAATCTTGACACCTGAGTCTAGTCATTATCTGTAAACAAGATATATAATTAGGAAAAATAGAAAGGGGTGTTTTTCCAAATTATAAAATATAAATAACTATATAGAATAGATTTTTGGTTTATCTCATGTAATTATAGGACTCAATGAATCAATGAATAAACTTTTAAGGAATTAAAACTTTTCATTCAAGAAATAAAATACAACACGAGTTTGGAAAAATACCTGATGATTCAATATAATATGAATCCATGTCATCTTTCCATCTAATTTTTACCAACTATTCCTTTTCTCCACTCTCAGTCAACTGTAGAATCAGCACATTGAGAAATTCAATAAGCCCCTAGAACTATACAACCGATTAATCCAAGTCCAGACTAATGCCAAGTACCCCTAGTGTCGCGAATGAACCCCTAAACTACGAACAAGATCCAAAATCCCCCTTATATCTCACTGCATTATCATTAAGAATATTTTTCGCAACAGATAAGGGGGAAATTGGAAAAAAAAAATGGAATAGTTCAAGGAATTTTTTACAAAATTTAGATTCCATTGAGGCTTTGCACTAGTGCAATAAGTTGGAGGGTTTTTTAAATTTCAATATAATATGAATATTAACCAAGGATAGCATAAGAATACAATTATAATCATACCACTCATAATATAAAGAATAGGAGGTCTGTTCAATATGTGTCATAATTTAAGTTCATCGCTAGATATAATATACAACACATGCCTACATATACCTGGATTGGAAACTTATTTCAAAAATTGAATAAACAGTACTTTTTATTTTGGACATACTATAGCAATAACGATTATCACTCATTACTGAATAAGTATATGATAAGAATTCGAAAGACAAATGGTAGCAATAGGACTTATATGTTAGTTATGCCATACACGGAAAGATTCAAGATCACAAGTCTTGAAAAAGAGAGAGTAAAGATACTTTCATGTAGGTAAGTAGTAGGGAGAAAACAGAAACCTCATTGTAAAGTGGACCATTTACAAAAGGCACCCCACCATCACAACACAAGTCTTAGCCATTAATAAAGATTGTTACAAATGGAACCAAAAGTGTAATAATTGGTTTTTCAAAATTCAAAAATATCTCTCAATTTCAACTTCATTTTATTTTAGGCATAAAAGTTGTGATGACCCCCTAAAAAGAAAAAAAGAAATATCCTTGCTCACCTTTACATTCCAATGTTTGTCCTATACCAGTGTTCTAAAAAGCTCGCCTAGGCTCCACCTAGGCTTGAGGCTCGGGAGAAACGCCCTCCTTTAAGCCTTTTACGCCTTATTCTTGGTAAAAGGCTTAAGGCGCACTTTTTTTGAAAACAAAAATGCTTTAGTGAAACTATATCGTCTTTTAAAGACTTTTTTTGGAAAACTGGACCAATATCTCATTCAAAACAATCAAAAGACAAATGGTATCCCAAAACTCTCTAGTCTCGTAAAAAATGCACGTTTTGTCTTCTTTTTTTCTTAGTATTTAAAAAAATAATATTTTAGATTGCATATATTCAGTCATATTTTAAGGTATGTACCATTTTGGTATTTTTAATAGCCTTGTTATAGTTAAAAATGTTAAAATATATTTAAAAATGCCTAAACACTTTTTCACACCTTCTTACGCCTACGACCCGCCTAGGCTTCTAAGGCTTAAGGCTTGGCCTCGACGCTCGGTCACAACCCGTGTTTTTGAGAACCTCGGCCTATACTAAGAATTTACTTCTTTACCTAAAATAAATTATGCATATATGGTCACATTTATTAACAAAATTATGCTCCGAGTACCACAATTGGCACTTAGAACATTTTGTAATAAAATTATGCTCTCAGTAACAAAATTTATTTCATTTAAAATGCTAGCTCAAATGCCTCTTATCCTTATTAGAGATTATGAACAAAGTGTGACACCCCGCTCAATTAAATATCAGGTGATCAGTCCTTTATAAAATTTAAAATAGAATGTTTGATTGGTTCATTATTAGCATCACTGTCGAAAACATAATAACCATAATAACCACCTGATAATTAATTAAGCTAGTGTCAAAATATTTTCCTTTTTCAATAAAAATCATTCAATTATTAAATCCAAGAATTTAAATATAATCCATCCACCACATAACTAATTAATATAAATACTGAATCTGGATCACTTACTGAAAGAAATAAGGTTGGATAAAACATTCCAGTTCAAAACTCTAAACCATGAACCATAGTAACAATAAAACCAAATGAAAGGAAAGGAAAGTAAATTGAATACAATCTCTGATAAAATGTCTAAGGAATGGCGACACATGCCCTAAATGGAAGGTCTCGATAGAACTGAGTAAAATGATAGAGGTGTTTAACGCAAAGACCTACATCTTCCACAACAGCTATAGTACGTCAAGCAATCCAAGTCTCTAAGCCTGGTGTCCTTGTGGCTGAGCACCTGATATAATACATATATATATAGCAAAATAGGAAAGAAATGCAAGAAACGGGTCAGAGCCCGATGTGTAAAAATATTTGTTTTAGCAAGTATTTAAAGTTTGCAATAAAGAAAGTATCAAATGCATGTTAGTTCGAACTCTCTCACATATGATTCTCACCTCTCAGCTAATGTGCACGCCTAACGTACAACTAATCCACCCTAGCCACATGACACACTTCTAGCTAGGAAAAAGCTTATCCATCTAGCTACCCCCTCGTAGTAGTATTCTGTATTTGATCTCAACATTATTCATTTTAAATAAGCGTTAACACATTAAAGTTAAGTATTCACTATTTAAGTTATTGAAGATCTCACTATCTTAATAGTCTGCAATTATCCCACTGTAGATATACCACAAGCATACATATATATCCCTCACTATTATATATATATATATATATATATATATATATATATATATATATATATATATATATATATACTAACACTGCACCCCAAGGATACACCTGTAGTGCACTGCATACTCTGTCATCATGTCCCGGTACATCTCGTACTCAAATAAATACTATCGGTTCGGAAATCTCCCACAAACCATATAAACAAATCACACATATTGCAGGCGAACATAGTTCACATACCTATGGGTCACGCACATACCTACGCTCCCATAGTCAGTTGACTTATCAACTCACAAATAAGTCTTCACAGTCCTATGTCCTGAGATACAAGTCAAATATCCCCCCCGAAGGTCACCCAGGATAAGACTGTCTCTGCACAACCTCCCGCGATAGCAAGCAGCTAGGTATGTCATACACATAATATATCAAATATAGGTATACACATAACCTTTTAAATGAAACGGTATACACACAAACCAAATGTCATATTCCATACGTAGTATTACCATCACTAAATACTATCAACGAATTTACAATTACGATTATCTCTCTCTCGTAATCTCAAGGTAAACTCACCGTCCTAAATGTTTGAATCACTACACCTAAACAACTCCCAATAATTCTGCACTATTCTGGGTTCATTAGACACTGGTTTTCCTCACTCAAATTGACTGTTTACTCAAATAGGGGCAAAATAGGAAATTCCCTAAAAATTAGAAATATCGCTCGAATCAGAATAAGATCTCGCTCGAACCAGAAGATCATTTCACTCGAACGTCATACACGTGTCACTCGATCCATCTTCGCGCGACAACTCTATCTCGCTCGAACAACTTCGTACGAGATTCTAGTCTCGCTCTAACGACTCACTCCGCGCGACATCTCGCGACCTGGGCTATTTCGTCTCCTACCTCCAGATTTAGCATTTTCCCACAATTTTTACTCCTAAAACCTCTTAAGATAAAGCCCAAACTCCTAACAGTCAGTACCAAACATTATCCTAACATATATATGATTTCCCATAACCTAACATCATTAAATCATCACAAATCATCCATATAATTTGAAATCCCCAATTTATTATCAAGAACCCTGGTTCTTAAATTGATATGCATAACTTTTAAATTAAACCCAGATTTATTCATAGAAATCATCATAAGTTCGTAGGAATCATCTTATCTACATATGGGATTCAAATTCTTATCAAATCTTCCCTAGCTTATGATATAGATCTCCAATTTCACCCAAATTAACTTTCATAACAATGGTTTATTAACCTAGACTAACATGAACACAATTGTCGCTAAAGAAAGCAAGTAATAAAAACTTGCCTTGATTTCAAAGGTCTGATCCGTTGGTGTTGTTGGTATGGATGCGCTCCTTACGTTCTGATCTACATAATAGTGGTGGTGGTTGTGCAAGGTGGTGTAAATTGACTCCCCTCGTTTGGAATTTTCTCTCCCTCACCCACTGTGGCTCTCTCTTGATTTTTAGTGTATCTTCACCCTAATTGTCCGCAATTAGCTGATATAATATTTCTCCAATTTTTGTTCATTTAATTTCTCTAAAAATCCAAATTACAAAACTACCTCTATTGGGTGCCGGCTTGGCCTAAAATATCCCGGAGTCAAAATAAAATACGCGGGTAGAGTTTTTTTACTATCTCGACCCCTCTGAACTCAATGGTGCACTAGAAATGATCATACGAGTTACTTAAAATAATTTACCTTTTTATTCCACTTAATTAGTCCTGACAAGACTCACACGCGCATCCCGACTTAATATACCAAACTGTCGTATTTCTTATTCTTGATAATTTATCGAAGTGTGTAGTTCCATATTACATATCACACAGTAATTGTCAATCAATAAGTATTAACCCTTGGCACGTTAGTTAATATTTATTTGAATTCGGATTAATTAACAATTAAATTCTCACATTTTAATTCAATTAATCCCACAATAATAATTAATTCCATAATTATTTAAATCATTAAAAATATGGGGTATTACATACTTCCCCCCTAATAGCGGAATTTCATCCCGAAATTCAGAAAAGTAGGCATACCTAGAAAAACTAGGTATCCTCCAGTACTCAAAACAAAATACAGAGCAAGGTTCAATCACTACAAACCTTGCTTCACAACAAGCTTGTTGAACACCCTTGACATTTTATATGTTATAAGGTTACACCTCAATAAATGCACCTCATGTTGTGATCTTATTAGGCAACATTCGAATAAGAATAGTCTATACATCATTGGCCGTATTAACTCAATATTATTGTGAGTTCTCACCTCACTTCGTATTAACTCCCGCGTTTATTTAAACACAGAACTCCCCCTCCTGGAGCAACCATAAAACATCAGACTAATCTTGTCTGTTCTTTGAATCTCTGTTCCCAGCATTGTGCTTTTTACAGAAGTGAAAGCCACTTCAAACGGTTGGTGGTTAACCCATTATAGTCATCGGACTCCAACTTCTGACTGATCGAAAACTCTGATAATCTGCTCACCTCTCAGCATCCATAGGGAGGATAGTAAGGTTTATCCACACAAACCACAATAAGCACCTTGTCCCCTATAAATAGGTACGGGTGCTTTCTCACAACTTTTCTATTAGAAATGAAATAATCACAATGACACTATGAATCCAAAATTACTCTCATACAGTTCCACCAGTCGTCAATTACCTTACGCCTATTACTCAGGCTATAGGTGATACAACTTTCTCAAAATGAAACTTTTCTCACTCCTTCCTTATACCCCATATTGAAGGTGGGTTTCGGATATCTCATCCTAGTTCGGATTAATATTGGGCAAGGCCACATATTGGCGCAGTCACTATCTAATAATGTAAGTCACCCAAGGATATAACAATTTCTTTCCTTCTTGACAACCCGTTCCACACTTTTGAAGGAACTCTTTACTTATCTATAAGTTGGCAACCCCTCAAAGGAATTTACCAACTTGATTCTTCAATCACTAGAATCGTCAGCTTGATACAAAATTATATGGCTAATCATCTTACCCCAACCGATCTACTACTTACTATACCCCTTTCAACACCGACTTTCACGTATAATTCTTCCCATTAAGTGATACTTACTAACCCCCTTCTTCCCTCGGCCTATACCAAAAGTTCTTACCCGTGCACCTTTTTACCACGTTATGCACATCCGGACTCTTTATACCTTATTGAAATCCTCTCCCAATTTACGCTTAATCCACCCTCAACATTGATTGGGTGGAACACCGCTCCAAGTTTGTCCATAATAGTTAAACATTTGTCTTCTCAAGGGATACCCCCTTTTTAAATGGTTCCTGCTGCCTTTCCACTAAGTTCGGACGTGATACTCTGATTTCACATGAATCTATAGATTGTCATCCTTCTCACGACGCTTAATCCATTCTACCACCACTATTTGTAATATCTATTTCACAAGCATAAATTTCACCCATCTCTATGTCTCTTCTTCCGGCGATTAACACATTAGCAAACCAGGGTGTCTACACCCCTTATAACCGATGCATACGGGTTTAAGCATCACATACGCTTCATAAGTACTCCAAACTCTTTATTGTCCCTGCATTTGCGACGTGGCTATACCACTTGGGGGTCTCAATTACCCACAAATTTTAAATTTTAAATCCTCCTAAACATCGTTTCATCCTTCAACCTGCTAAAATAAAATAAAATTATCAGTATTTCCTCACTAAAAACCGGCTCTACTGGCCTTATATCATAATTTACCCTTTTAACTTCCAGTTATAACTACATACATCCATAACGATCGAGATACCCAAATCATAGACGAATGGCCAAACATATCCTTACTACCAACCTTACGTTATGTTTCATCTGTGGGATGTCTCGCAAAGCGAAATCAAAACAAGGACCCCCCGATACACTACTTCCTAGCATTGTTGGTCATCAGAGTTTGTTAGGCATTCATTCCATAATATGTACCCCTATATTCCCGTCTCTTGACAACAAAGTTACATCTCCTTTCACAAAATTCTTAAATAAGAAACTTCCTCCGAAAGACACTGTCTCTTAACATTGATGATAATCACATTCCATAAACATTGTGCAACTATAATCGGGGATCTCAAAATCCCGTCCCCAGGCATACAACTATGAGTATTAACTTCCACATCTCTAAAGGGGAATATAACAATGCACTCTTCTTATTATCACATCCTGAGCATTAATTATAATAACCAGCTAAATCTTTTCGCTGAACAGTAAACCAAATGCACTCCGATTTATATCAATAAAGTCCCTACACATACCGGGAACAAATATCCGAGACCACTATACTTTTTGAAGTCTCAACAATACATATATATATATACACAAATATATAAACGCGAGCCGACCCTCTCGTAGATGGGGCCTCACCAGAACAAAACATTCTACACCAAGGTAGTAACCCGGATAGACTTGCAATATCCGCACACTATCGGTTTAAGCATATTATAAAAACTAAAATTAGGATAATATCATACTCGTATAACACAACACTAAAATGATAATTTAAATAAGGTATGTACCACTAGCGACACACCCATTCATCCTCCGCATATCACACTAAATGTAACCCCACTATACTAGGAAAATATTCACATAAATAATAACATTATTGATATACGAACTAAACTCGACTTTCATGCGAATACATCAATAAAAATGTAGTAATTCGTTCCTGAAACATGAAACATGCAACATGCAACTTGCAATATCATCTGAGGATATAACTCATACTTCTATCTTGCTAATCGCCCGGGCTACTCAAATGGTTACTGGACTTAACACACCTATCCATACAAGACCAAAAATTGTAATAACTATTGCCCTTGCTAGGCACCATACCCTTATCCCCATACTTGCCTCGGGATAAATTTTTAACGCACGAGTTTCACTCCCCAAAAAATACCTCTACACATACTCCACTTACCTCTTGTCACACTGAGCGTGTTAGGGTTGTCCTCTCGGACGTTAGTAGTCTCAACTCTAATGGATACCTCCGTTTTTCCCTTAGATTTGATGGCCCTAAGGAACATGCTACTGGCTTCAACAACTCTTACCGAAATTACCATTGCTCGGTAAATAATTCAGCGATCCAAATCATTTAAACGGGTCTCCTGATGGACCTCCCCCTTGTGATGCTTCACCAACACCGTTTCCCCCATTATTACTCTATCTAAATTCTTTGATTCTTGTAGCTTCCCTCACAGGGAAGCGGTTACCTAAATATTAACAAAACGCGACATTATTACCATCTGCATCGACCGTCCCAGCAGAATTCCCAAGAAGTGCTAACAATTCTTCTTATAAGTTAATTTTCCCCTTTAATGTCATCTTCTCCATTGCACCTACTTCATCCGATGTACGGTTCGCTAAATAATTAAATTCTTTTTTGCAAAGTGACCTATGTCCAACCCTCTTATGTGAGTTCAGAACAACGTCCCATCTTATCCTGAACATCTGATGAAGGAACTTATGGTCAAACCATCCGTATGCGCCTTCTCTTGACAAACCATTCCACTTCTAAGTGTGGTGGTTGCCTCTTACCATTGTAACTCTGCTCTTACGAGCCAAGAAAAATTTTACCCCAAATTTTCACTCCCGATTAGCCATACTCCAACATATGCCAAAGCCTTTGGATAGTTTACTTCCGTTGGCTAACACACGCCGTTTTCGCATTTCTAGAATTTCCACTGCTGGTTTTCTTCAATTCTTCGTATGACTATCTTCCAATTCAACCTTGTTGGGTGAGTCGAATTTGACCCCACTTTTTACTATAGTGTTCCTGGAAGTCATAAGTTGTGCCTTAACCATCTTTACCATTCTGGCCTTCCGTGCCATAATAGGGGTGACTTCAACTACGGTCATCATTCTTGAATATACTTTATAACCTTGACTGAGCTTTGCCTCCTGTTGTCTGCCCAACTCGCACGACATACTGCATTGTTCGGCACATGAACACACCCGAATGCAAGTAGGGTTCAAAATCATATACATTATAGCAAGAGAACGAAACCTCACCAAAGAAATCAACAATCCTAAATATAGGGCTCTATATCAAGGTAAGCAACCCGGGAAGCATAATAAGTCGCACAGATCCTAAAGGACACTAGAACCTGATGCTCTGATACCACCTGTGAGACCCCGCCCAATTAAATATCGGGTGATCAGTCCTTTATAAAATTTAAAACAGAATGTTCGGTTGGTTCATTCTTAGCATCACTCTCAAAAACATAATAACCTTATTAACCACCTAATAATTATTTAAGCTAGTGTCAAAATATTTTCCTTTGTCAATAAAAATTAATCAATTATTAAATCCAAGAATTTAAATATAATCCATCTACCACATAACTAATTAATACAAATATTGAATCTGGATCACACAATGAAATAAATAAGGCTGGATAAAAAATTCCAGTTCAAAACTCTAAATCATGAACCATAGTAACAATAAATCAAAATGAAATGGAAGGAAAGTAAACTGAATACAATCTCTGATAAAATGTCTAAGGAATAGGCGACGCATGCCCTAAATGGAAGGTCTAGATATAACTGAGTAAAATGATATAGGCATCTAACGCAAGGACCTACAACTTTCACAATAGCTATAGTACGCCAAGAAATCCAAATCTCTAAGTCGGTGTCCCTGTGGTTGAGCACCTGATATAATACATATATATAGCAAAAGAGGAAAGAGATGCAAGAAAAAGGTCAGAGCCCTATTGTAAAAATATTTGTTTTAGCAAGTATTTAAAGTTTGCAATAAAGCAAGTATCAAACGCATTTTAGTTCGAACTCTCTCACATATGATTCTCACCTCTCAGCTAATGTGCACGCCTAACGTACAACTAATCCACCCTAGCCACATGACACACTTCTAGCTAGGAAAAAGCCTATCCTTATAGCTACCCCCTCGTATTAGTATTCCGTATTTGATCTCAACATTTATCATTTTAAATAAGTGTTAACACACTAAAGTTAAGTATTCACTATTTATGTTATTGAAGATCTCACTATCTTAATAGTCTGCAATTATCCCACTGTAGATATACCACAAACATACATATATATCCCTCACTATTTTTTATATATATATATATATATTAACACAATCTTAATATCTTACAAATATCACAATGTAAGTATAACACAAGTACACAATATATCCACCACTATTATATATATATATATATATATATATATATACTAACACAGCACCCCAAGGATACACCTGTAGTGCACTGCATACTCTACTATCATGTCCTGGTACATCTCGTACTCAAATAAGGACTATCAGTTCGAAAATCTCCCACGAACCATATAAACAAATCACACATATTGGAGGCGAACATAGTTCATATACCTATGGGTCACGCACATACCTATGTACCCATAGTCAGCTGACTTATCAACTCACAAATAAGTCTTCACAGTCCTATGTCCTGAGATACAAGTCAAATATCCCCCCCTAAGGTCACCCAGGATAAAACTGTCTCTGCACAACCTCCCGCGATAGCAAGCATCTAGGTATGTCATACACATAATATGTCAAATATAGGTATACACACAACCCTTTAAATGAAAAGGCATACACACAAACCAAATGTCATATTCCATACATAGTATTACCATCACTAAATACTATCAATGCATTTACAATTATGATTATCTCCCTCTCGTAATCTCAAGGTAAACTCACCGTCCCAAATGTTTAAATCATTACACCTAAACAACTCCCAATAATTCTGCACTATTCCGGGTTCATCGGACACTCGTTTTCCTCACTCAAATTGACTGTTTACTCAAATAGGGGCAAAATAGGAAATTCCCTAAAAATTAAATATATCGCTCGAACCAGAATAAGATCTCGCTCGAACCAGAAGATCATTTCACTCTAACGTCATACACGTGTCGCTCGATCCAGATTTTTGCGACAACTCTATCTCGCTCGAACGACTTCGCGTGAGCTGCTGGCCTCGCTCGAACGACTCGCTTCGCGCGACATCGTGCGACATCTCGCGACCTAGGCTGTTTCATCTCCTACCTCCAGATTTAGCATTTTCCCACCATTTTTACTCCTAAAACCTCTAAAGATGAAGCCCAAACTCCCAACAGTCAGTACCAAATAGTATCCTAACATATATATATATATATATATATATATATATATATATATATATATATATATATATATATATATATGATTTTCCATAACCTAACATCATTAAATCATCACCAATCATCCATATAATTCGAAATCCCCAATTTATTATCAAGAAACCTAGTTCTTAAATTGATATGCATGACTTCTAAATTAAACCTAGATTGGTTCATAGAAATCATCATAAGTTCGTAGGCATCATCTTATCTACATATGGGATTCAAATTCTTATCAAATCTTCCCTAGTTTATGATATAGATCTCCAATTTCACCCAAATTAACTTTCATAACAATGGTTTATTAACCTAGACTAACATTAACACAATTATCACTAAAGAAAGCAAGCAATAAACACTTTCCTTGATTTCAAAGGTCTGATCCATTGGTGTTGTTGGTATGGATGCTCTCCTTACATTCCGATCTACACGATGGTGGTGGTGGTTGTGCAAGGTAGTGCAAATTGACTCTCCTCCTTTGGAATTTTCTCTCCCTCACCCACTGTGGCTCTCTCTTGATTTTTGGTGTATCTTCACCCTAATTGTCCCCAATTAGCTGATATAATATTTCTCCAATTTTCGTCCATTTAATTTCTGTAAAAATCTAAATTACAAAACTACCCCTATCGGGTGCGGGTGCGGGTGCGGGCTTGGCCTAAAAAACCCCGGAGTCTAAATAAAATACCAGGGTAGAGTTTTCTGACTATCTCGACCCCTCCGGACTCAACGACGCACTCAAAATTATCATACGAGTTACTTAAAATAATTTACCTTTTATTCCACTTAATTAGTCCTGACACGACTCACACGCGCGCCCGACATAATTTACCAAACTGTCATATTTCTTATTCTTAATAATTTATCAAAGTGTATAGTTCCATATTACGTATCACACGATAATAGTCAATCGATAAGTATTAACCCTTGGCACGTTTGTTAATATTTATTTGAATCCGGATTAATTAACAATTAAATTCTCACATTTTAATTCAATTAATCCCACAATAATAATTAATCCCATAATTATTTAAATCATTAAAAATATGGGGTATTACACAAAGTTACCTAGAGGGTGGAATGTTTTGATGCGTGGTATAGCTACAGATATGTAGTACGCTACCATACATGGTATGCAGTATGTTAGGGGTAAGAATAGGAGCAAGGGCGGATCTGGGGCTCAGCCCACTAGGGTAGCATCCCAAGTAAAAAAAAAATTTAACTGTCAAATGTGAAAGTGTTGCCCACTCATCTCAGAGCTTTCCCACCTCAATAGTAATCCGTGTCCGACAAATGCAAAGTAGTGTTAACAAAAACAAACAAAAAAAAGAGTTTATTTCTTCACAACTGTACAAAGAACTTGACCCCAACCCCCCAAAAAAAGGTGCGTATACTTTCTCTCTCTCTCTCTCTCTCACCAAATCCAATTCAAAACCCAATTCCCAAAACAGTTTTCATCTTACCCGACTCATTCCACTACCCTCACATCAAGTATAGCAGCTGGCCTTTGGTGACTTCTCAAGTTCTCATTCCGGTGCCAGTAAGAATTTTTCCTTTCTTTCTTACTTATCTTTTTGCCATTCTTCCTAAAAAAAATTTGTCCAAGATCAAATTAAACATTTTTTTTAAGTACCATATTTATTATTATTGTGTAATAAATCATATCCTCTTATTCCTTTCTTAGGTTATAAATTGTTATGGAAGATAATCAACCCCCGATAAAGAAAGGAAAAAAAAATTCCTTTCTTTAAAAAAAAGAGACTTGTTATTGTTCTTTATTGATCTTTATTTTTTTTTACGGATTTTGACTTGTTGTTATCCCACCCCCTTCGAGTAATCCTGGCTCCGCCCTCGGTTAGGAGGCTATTTCGATTCCCAGTTTGAGTACATTAATACTTGGATTATTTTGGGTACTATATAAAGTGTATTTATATATATACTACACCAAACACACATACTCATTTTTTTTACTTATCAAGTTTTTTCTATTCAGTACTTAGTGTTGGAGGAGTACCAAGTTTTTCTAGATATGTTGATGCTGCAGAAAATAAATAAAATTTAGTAAAATATACGATTTATTTCTTGCTTTGCTTTGCTTTGTTATTATATTCTTCTCTTCAAAACAAAAGCAAAATTTAGTAAAATATACGATTTATTTCTTATTTTGCTTTGTTATCGTCTTCTTCTCTTCAAAATAAAAGCAAGACATAAAATTTGGATAACTAGGGCGTAAAAGTAACATAACGGTACCCAAGAACTGGAACAAGGTACTCAATTGGGGTGTGTGTGGGGGAGTATCTGGTGACACTGCTTATGAACTCTGAAATCATGGTGTCCAAATGATGCATTAGTAATAGTATGACCTAGGTATCAGATTATAAAGCAATACCAGTAGCTAAAACAGGAATGGTAAAACACTTGGTTTATGGTGGGTGAGTTTCCACCTTTGTTATCGGTTTCTGAGACTTTATCAATTGTCTTTTAGTCATCTCAAGAACCTGTTTGTTCCACTCTTTCTTGATCTTCACCTTCAAACCACTCATGCAGCTTGTATTTTAAAAGAAACCTTATATGATGTGGAATTCAATGAGTATAAACATAATTAAAAGGAACTATCTTCTAAGACTCTAGATAAAGGGTGTGGCATTGTAGCGCTTCGCATTCAACTGCTTAGACTGCTTCAATTCCAGGTCATGTGATACATGGTAGTTATAAATTGGCAAGGAAACAGCGTGCCAATTAAATTAAAATAAAAAATGAATATTGGGTGTAAACTTCTTAGACTGTCTCAATTATGGGTCAAATAATCAAACTCGTGAATGCAAAAGATGCCACTTGCATATTAAGAGGGGACACAAAAATGCGCAAAAGTAGGGGATTAAACATTACATATACATAAATACTTCTCAAATTGGGAGAGTAAAATGATGTTTCAAATGAGTTAATCTGTAAATTTTCAAGTAAAGATAAATTCATATTATTGATATGAGAAGGATGTTGAACTAAAGAACGAGCTCTACGATTCTGGAAGAAAAAAATTAAGGTATTACAATATATTATAAATGGGATCTTTAATATATTATCACAGTAGAGTAGACCACTACCCTTTTCAACTCTATTAGCAAAGATTATTCATTGGTTTGATTGAACAAGGAAATAATAAACAGACCTTTGAGATAACATCTTTCACAAGTGAATCAACTTTAGATAAAAGTATGAAAGGAGTAAGATAATATGGAAATAGTTCATGTTAAAATTCCTAAGTCATCTACTCTTAGACATCAGCAACGAAAAATCCCTAAATTTTATTGGCTTGAAAATGAAATAAACACTTGGTATCTACCCATATCTATCTATATACCCAAATAAAAGTAAACTTCTTAACAACTTCACCCAAATAGCAAGACCAGCTAACCAGCATTCTAAAAAATTAACACATTTAACATAACTAACTACTTAGGAAGTACCTTCCCCAATACCACCCCAACTTTAAGGTTTTATACAACATTTAAAGGAATAATGATTCTCTTCTATGAAGAAAATTTTACTAGAGATGCAGCCAAAAAATTACAAATGTTATGAGGAACTGCGAGTCGTATGTACCCGTATAAGAATAAACTAATGATTGTATAAGAAATTGATACGAAATCAATGGCTTGTATAATTAGACAAATATATGAAAAATATCATAAGAACACGTGTTCCATCTACTGCCCCTACAAAATACTGACCTATGCATTCCACAAGAAAAGCTATGTAACGCTAATCTCAACTACCTATCCAAAGACAAGCCCATGAATGAACATGAATTTCCTTGGCCCATTCTAATCCCAACACCATATATATATATAGGGAAATGATCAAGTGTGGTCCTAGTTTGAGTGCCTTGAATGAGGTCCATTATTTTAAAATAGTAAAAAAAAAATATTTTGGGGCTTATTTTTTTTTATTGTTTTTAAACATTTCGACCATAAAAAAACAATCAACGCAAATGAATTTTTTTTGCTATTTTAAAAAAATCGGTCAAACTGTGTCAGTTTTTAAGCTGTTAAAAACTAACAAAGTTTCATCGATTTTTTTAAAATAGTAAAAAAATTCATTTTCACCTGATTTTTTTTTATCTAGCCCTTCTGAAATGTTTAAAAACCATAAAACAAAATCAACCCAAAAATATTTTTTTACTATTTTAAAAAAATGGACCTCATTCACGAACCTCAAACTGAGGGACCTCATGAGATCCTCTCTCTCTCTCTCTCTCTCTATATATATATATATATATATATATATATATATATATATATATATACACACACACACACACACACACACACTAGTTTACTACTATGCCAAAGGAGTAACAATATTGAAAACTTTACAATAACATTTAACTAGAAATAATGGAAACATGTCATGAAAACCATACAAAACAAAACCGGTTATATTTTTTATCCACCTTACTAAAATACAATCATGATAATTATACAACCTCATGCAATTGTAATATGTTTCCAACATTCTCTTGAACTTCCAATTGAAATATTTTTTTGTATAAACATGCTCGGGATAATTTTTTGTATAAACACGCTTCCAACAATAATTATTTGTATAAACAAGAAAATTGTGCCAACCCAGCGGGATGCTTCTAGATTTACCAATACCTCCTAAATCAAGTTGCTCCCCCATTGAAATCTCAATGAAACATATTTTCTTCAAAAGGGTCAATTAATAGCTTACCATAACATCAATAAATTGTAACCTCAAAACGAGAACCAAATCCAGACATAAATCACAAAACTTTATGAAGCATTTCCAAAATAGATTGACCTAATTCATCATTACTAGGTGAATCCATCAACAAAGATATTGTAGATACATCAGCAGAGAATCCCTTACTAACCATTTCACGAATAAACTTCATTTCCCTCAATGTATCATTATTTCGAAGAAATCCTTGAATAATAACATTATAAGTGCAACTATCCAGCAAGCACCCAATCTCTTTTATATTTATAAGTAATGCATTAGCTTCACTTAGCAACCCTTCCTTTCAGAATACATTAATCAAAATAGTATATGTATGGACATCATGTTGCAACCCTTTGTTGGGAAGTGTAACAAAGAGCTCATTAGCTATTTTAAGATTCCCAACTTTGCACATACCATCAATAAGTGTGTTGTAAGCTACAATGTTAAGATGAAACCCACTGCCTTCCATCTCTTAAAATAAGGCCATTGTCTGGGAAAGCCATTGGTTTTTACATAAACCGTCTAAAAGAGTACAGTATGTCATGAAATCCGATTTTTGCCATAAGCTTTCAATTCATGAAAAATCTCCAATGCGACATGAGGTTGCCCCACACGATAGAAGCCACCTATAAGAGTGATGTAAGTGACGGTGTCAGGATTTGATCCTCTATTAGAAATTTAATGACAAAATCTTAAGGCATTATCCATCATTCGCTCCCTATAATATCCATTAATCAGTATGCTATAACTATGAGCATCAGGTTTAACACCCCTAGCATCCATCAAGTTAAATACCTTCTTTGCTTTATGCAACCTATTTTGCAAACAATATCCATCCATCCAAGCATTGTACGTGAATACATTAGGATTGACACCTCTTTGAATCATTAATTCCATTATATCTTTTACTTCTTCAACCATACCTTCTTTACATAGTGCATCCACCAATATAGTTAAAGTCCATACATTAAGATTTATTTTCCTGTTCACCATCTCATTCAATAATTTCGTAGTGTCTTTCCACCAGCATGAATTACAAAGACCGTGGATTAATGAATTGTAGGTGATGACATTTGGTGTAACCCCTTTACGAATCACTTTCGAAAAGAGGTTTAAAGTCTCATCAACTAGTTTGTCCTTACAAAGACTATCAATAATTGTGTTATACACCACAACATTAATCTCAATATTTGTGCCTTCCATCTTCTTAAGTAATCTAATAGTCGCGCTAGTGTTCCCTGTTTTACATAAACCATTGATAATGGTTCCACAAGTAAAGGCATCGGGTTGTAGCCCTTTAATATCCATTTGATTAAACAACTGTACAGCTTCACTCATTTTATCCTCACCAATTAACCCCCTTATCAAAGTATTGAGTGTGGTATAATCTGGTTGATAACCAATTTTAAAGATTCTTCCCAAAATAGAGAAGCCTAAATGGACCCTACTGAGATGGCAATAACAGTTATTCAAAATATTAAGAATATAAATATCCACATCAAGTATTGCTAATGATTCAATATGTTTAAAGAGAGAAATAACAGTGGTGTAATGTTTCATCCTGACAATGGACCCTAGCATGTGATTAAAATAAAAAATGGAGGGAAAAGGTCTCATCTAGACCATTTGATCGTACAGGGCTAAGACATCTTGAAGATTATTGAACCCAATCTTGCATTGGATTGTGATATAATCATTAAAGCAAGTTCGAGTATTTAAAGGATAGTGTAGTTTCTTCGGATGATATTTAGAAACAGTTGAAGAATAAGTACTATTTATGACTGATTAAGATTGAGCTTGAGATTGATATTGAGAATGAAAAGTAGTAGTAGTAGTAGTAGTAGTAGTAGTAGTAGTAGTAGTAGTAGTAGTAGTAGTAGTAGTAGTAGTAGTAGTAGTAAAGAGGACATAAATGAGTGAGTTTGTAGTACCAATTTGAAGAAACCCGTGTCTTGTGTACCGTGAATAGTTATTCATCTTAAGGTTTAAGAAGCTACTGCATAATGATGTTTCCAGTTATACACACACACAGACGAATGGTTGGAGGGTCAATGCTATTGGGTCAAGGTTCATACTTGCAAATTAAAAGAAGACACGTCATATATACAATACAAATATAGGGTTTTACGGTCTAGTCCCTTGATTGGACATTTTGGACGTTTTAACCAGGTCAAACAAATTTTAAACGATTAGGTATATATAAATACCTTTTACAACATTTCATTCATTTGGTTATCATTTCCCTAATCAGCGATTGACAGCATTTCCAATAAGGTAGGATTTTCACTTTCTTGCTTTCACTTTTGTCAAACAGGTTCGTTCTCTCCAATAACTTAGGATTTTATCATTTCTTTTCACTTCTGTTCAAGCAACTTTGTTCTCTTAAAGAAAGAAGTTATCATTTTGTTCGAAGAAATCAATTCTTTCCGCTTTGTTTAACCTAGATTTTCCTTTGCATTAATTCGATCATTTGTAAGTTTATACATGTTATGAACAAATGTTTTGCATGTTGATCAATTAAAATAGGTTGATGTATTTACTTTTGCATTAATTTGATTATTTGTAAGTTTATACTTGTTATGAAGAAATGTTTTGTATGTCGATCAATTAAAATAGGTTGGTATATTTGTTTTTAATTAATCAAATCATTGTAATTTTGTAAATCATGTGCTGAATTTACACAATTAAATCATTTATTCAATAGTTGAGTTAATTCAACACATGATTTACACAATTACAATGATTTGATTAATTGACTCGAATATTGAATGGATGATTTTATTTTTTTTTATAAATTTATTTTAATTTTATATGAATATATTTTGACTTTGTGTTTTGATTTCGTAACAAGTTGTGCATGTATATGTTTTGATTGTGTGTTCATGTATGTGTGTACTTTATGTATATATCTCAAAGGATCTGTAACAACCCGCCTAAAATCATAACGGGTGGCCAGCCCTATACTATATTAAATCAGGAGTTTCAGATGGTCCAGTCTCAACATCAACTGTCGGTACTATATAATATAGGACTAACTACCCGATATCATATAAGCGAGATGTTAAAATTTAAAGAAAAATGTGCAACAAACAACCAACTGACACTACTAATAAAGAAAAGTAAGATGCATAAAAGAACTATGACAAATGAAATGCTAGAAATAAAATGAAAAAAATGAATACAACCGAATGTACTACAAAAAGTAGACCCGAATAAGATGTCGGGTCACAGCCAATACAATAACTGAAATGGAATAAATATAAACATGTAAATAAATATCCCTTGGGTACAAACCCGATATACAACATGGATCCTACCTAGAATTTTAAAGAAGTAGGAAGCGGCTACATGAAACATCCCGCAACAGTCCGCGCCTGTCACGGCTCCCAAGACTCTGGATAGAAGGTCATCCGGCATCCATGCGGTAGGATACCTGTTGTAATATATATATATACAAGCAGGAGAGAAAAGTAAATGGGTCAAAGCCCCGATTGTGAAAATATTTAGCAAGTGTGTTAACCGTGCATAATAAATATCGGTGCACTTATTTCATAATTAAAGTGAGACCGCACTCTCGTGAAACCCCAACTCACCTCTCATCTAAAGGCGCGCACCTAATCGCATCCTCAAATTTTAGTTAAATTACCCCCATTGTTATTAGGACAGCCTAACTTATCATAGGCCTAGCCTATACCCACGAGAGCTACTTTCCCATCACAATCTAAGGATCCACCCTTTTTCTAATCCTACTAGATTATGATTACAAACAATCTTGCCATAATAGGCTTAATCAGTTTCGATTTTATAGTTTTAAGTTATTATCATTCTTAATACATTACCCCCATATATATATATATATATATATATATATATATATATAGGCTAAAATATAAGAATTAATATCTAAACAATATGCACATGAATCATTGGCAAAACTTCTCTCTAACCTCAAAATTGCACTACGTTTCGTGCGTGGGGAGTCTCGCAAAGCGAAATCCAAACAAGGAACCGCCCCGTTACACTACTCCTGACAATGTCAAGACCAGAGATCCATTATGCCATATATGTGATTACTTCTCTCAAATCTCGACATTGCACCACGTTTCGTGCGTGAGGTGTCTTGCAAAGCGAAATCCAAACAAGGAACCACCCCGTTACACTACTCCTGGGAAATATCGATCCTAGAGATCCATAATAGTTAACCTACAATTTACTATTTCAATCACTAAGTCTCGATTAAAATAAAAACAACTTAATATCTCCAATAATAACCTTGGGATGATGTAACCGAAATATTCCTCAAATACGATACATCAACCCCCAATTAATCTGGTACACCATAATCATCCAAGATGTACCCCATAGAAATACCATATCCTTTCACCTAGGATATATAAATATATATATATATATATATATATATATAGGTATTTTATTCTCACCATATATATATACATACCATCATCCATAACCATGACCAAGTGTACATACCATATGTGACGTACAATGGCCATGCACATATAATACCCGGCTATATATAGCGCCGATAAAACTGCATCAATGCTATCATCTTCCCAGAGTCCGGCTCACATAACAACTGGGGACCACCTGGTGGGGATCAATGACACCCACCTCGTGATAACTCACACACACGACGTCCCGGGAAGCGGTCATAGCTCCAACCGGCAATGAGACGAAACATACCCACCACGTCTCATCCCAAAAGATATATCAATCGTATAATAATACACGGGATGACTATGACCTGGGGAATATCCACACCCTGCTCTATATTCCAGGATGCTCACCCTCTGCGCGGAAACTTCCCAATGATAGCATGAGCGGGGTATGCTTAACCACATAAGTATATATATCGCTCACATGCGCAATATACATACATCCATATGATCCCATCATATGATCCAATATAGTAAACCATCATATACGGTTTAAATATCCATACCATGTATGTCCACAACATAAATATATCCATATATTCATTTTCATACATAGATATATGTACATATATTCACACATCGCCACATCATTATATATACAAACTAATTCCCGTTCATTTGTATAAGATATATAAATTTGGCTATAAGTATACATAATCCTCAATATACAAGCCGTCACCACAATTTCCTTTAAATTTATCTCGATGTGTGAATAAAATCCCTCACTTGAAACATATTCGATCATTATTCCTATGATGAATAGTCTCCCAAAACCATATGTATATATCTATACATATATATTCAACATTAGGGTTATCACCCGAGAGTTTGTGTAGGAATCCATCACTACACATTTCATCCATATCCAAAAGTACATAATTACCTTTAGTACTATTTAACTATAGGTACGTACATGACTTAATAGTCTAAAACCTCAATTTATTACAACCTCGTTTCAAGTATTGGAATCTCAATGGTCATATCCCCATATTTGCGTGTAAAACATCCTAACTAGAATTTATGCTACCGCTTATTCTAGTCGATAGTACGATCCCAAGCCGTTCCCAACTTTACCTATGGTTCAACTAATTTTATGAATCCTTACTCCTATTGAGTTATCAATTGTTCCTTAGTCTAAACATTTCTAAGGATATGAGACCCCTCACTCTTAAAGAGCATGCAACCACTATCTTCCATTTGGCCCCAAATTGTATCTTAACAATGTCCTATCCTCATAAGGATTTGACATAAAGGTCGGCCTAGAAATTTCACCATATGCATGGATATTTCTTATCCAACTATTCCAAGAAGTCCCCACTATCATATACTAAGTGAGAGACCCCCTATAAGTCACCAAAGGATATCTCTTACTACCTAAGAGAAAGCCCCAAATCAATAAACCCAACCAAAAAGGGCTACAAGTCCTCCTAGATAAACCCCATGAAACAACCATTAAGGAAGCCTCTAAGAATAAACTCCAAAAGAAAAAGGGGAAGAAGAAATCCAAGTTTTGGGCTAAAAACAGGGGACCGGTCGATCGGTCCCAGACCCCCGGTCGATCGCGGGTCAAAATTTTGCCTACGAAGAAATGCAGTAGGCTTTTTCCTAAGGCGCGGTCGACCGGTCCCCAGACCGCGGTCGACCGGCCATACCAGTTATCTTGGCCGATTTTCCATTTTCTGCAAACCCACGAAATTAATACCCTAAAACTTTCATTCTAATACCCAAACTTTCATCAAATCATGATTTTAAGTCCATTAATCAACCCAAAGTTGATCCCAACCATTTCTAATCCATTAAATCCATGTTTAAACATTGATTTCAAGATTAAACCTAAAAAAATCTAGGTTTTGATATTTATACCCAAAAATCCCTTTTCTTTAACCCACAAATTATGAAATGAAATACACAAATAGCTATTTAGCAAGATTAAACACTTGCCTCAGATTTGTAGAGGTTGGATCGTCCTCGATGTCGTGGTTTTGAGCCAGAATCTCCAAGCTTTCTTCCTCTCTCTCCTCTTTTCTTCTTCTTTCTCTCTTCTTTCTCGCTCTAGGGCTTTTTCTCTCTTTCTCTCAAATGAGAAATGGCTTCATCCGTAAGCCTCCAAATCCTTTAAAACAAAATCCCAATTTTAAATGTTAATACACACTTTAAATGACTCGTTTACTCCAATTCGAGTCAAAATAACTTAAAAACATTCCGGAGCCAATATAAAACCCAATGACAGTCATTTTGACTATCTCGACCCTTCCGGGATCATGGTACCCTCAAAATCATCATCCGGAATACTTTGAAATATTCTCTATTTTTGGGCCTCAATTCCCAAATTTTGAAATTCTCCAATTTAATTAAATTTTATTTTCCCAAAATTTAATTTCTCAGTCCCCAAAAATCGAGGGTTGTTACAGGATCATTGCAGTAAAGTGCAAGCAATTTGATATAAAGTACACGTGAATGTTGAACTTGATTAATTCTGATTTTTTCTTTTGACATTAATTTTACCTAATGTTAATGTGTGTTTACTTTGTGACTTTTAACTCATTACTTTATAGACTTGTCATGTATATGGGCATGTGTTTGTGGGTCTGCGCCAGCGGTATTGACCAATCTTATTATTTTACAATAGTAAAGTACTTTGTATATACACGAGGAGAAAATTACAATAAAGTAAAACAAAATTTAACCTAAAGTACAACATTAATTCTTCATAATGTTAATGTACATTTACTTTGTTACTGTTGACTCATGCTTAATAGAGTAGTCACGTCTTTGTTGGCCATGTGTTTGTTGGTCCGTGTCAGCGGCATTAATTAAACCTGATCTTTTTTCTATTTTAATTTAATAAAGGTTATAATGGAAGGTTGTCGGATTGCCCGATGTTGTTATTTGGATAATATTGCTTGCATTGAAATTTTTGAAGACAACTCATTAGATTTCATATGTAATGAGTTATGTAGAAGTTTTATGAATTTGAAAGTTGGATCTTTTTCAGTGAAGTAAAACTTTGGTGATGAAAGTCGATTCATGTTGGTTTGTGATAAAGATGTTCGTCGTATGTTACGGTCTCAAGTGATTATCAAAGCTGATTTTATTTCGATATATGTATTTGATTCAATATCTTTGGCGACTACTACAATTCACGAAATAGTTGAATGCATGTATAAATTTCGTGGAACGGTTGACCGCAGTTATACAAGTTATGAGAGGGTTGAATGCAGTGGTACAAGTAGAGAAATGGTAGACTATATATCAACATCCACTGCGATTGATATTAGTAGTGGAGTTTAAAATGATGTTTATATTGGAGGTGTGGAACCGAGTATGTCAAAAGTTTATCTCTCCAATGATTGGAAGACATATATTAGTCATGAAGAGCAGTGTTTTAAAGGGGGTGTGGTTGAGTTTCGCAATAAGTTGCGAAAGTATATTATTGAGGTTAGTTTCAAGTATATGTATTTGAAGAATGATAAAACTCAGGGTGACAGCAAAGTGTTCTAAAAGGAGTACAGAGAATTGCATGTGGCGAGTTCATGCTTCATTATCAACATTAAATGGTTACTTTTATATAAGAAGTCTGAATAATGAGCATGCTTATAGGAATGTAGATCGTAGTCCATCAAGCAGAATAATGGACTCCAAATTGGTTTCGACATTGCGTGGTGATGAGCCAAGGGATAAACCATTGGTGAGACGAATTGAAATGATAATAATAAATTATGAATTTATTATTATCATTTTACGTAAGCAATAAATATTCACATTTATTAATTTATTCTCACAATTAAGAATAAACAAAAACCAAATATAAATTTGGGGTCCTAGCTCAAATGTGGGTGAAAATAAAAAATAATATAGTTGTAACCAAATAAGATTTCAAGCTTTTTTTCTTAATCAAATCCCTTTGAAGGCATGATTAATGGGTTCCATTAGATAATCAAAGCAAACTCGTGATTTTTATTGTTGCAATGGGGCACATGGTCATCATCAATTGATGCAAGAAACTAAACCAAGAATAATGGGTGCGTGTACCTTCTTTTCGAATACATAGTCTTGCTTCAAATAAACTTTTACGATCGTCAATTTTATATTCCCCCAACTTTTTTGGGAACATCTTATATGTTTAAAAATAGAAACTTGTCAACCATTGTTGTCTAAGCCAAGACATAATAAATATTCTTTAACTTATTTGGAAATTCTTTAGAATATATATTTTTTTAAATTTTGGGAACGCATATAGATCTTTTATGTGAAGAAGGTGAGTTACAACAAATAGATATTGTAGAAAAAAGAGGATACAAAATCAAATTCCCCCTTTTTTTGTCAAAGAAAATAGGCAAGCTTTTTTCTTAATCGACCTCTTGTGGGCATATTATCCCTTTTGAGGTACAACTGATGACTTTCCATTAGACATTTTAAATCACGCTTACCGTGATGATTGTAATTGAAAGAAACCAAGAATAATGGAATGCGTACCTTTTTTTCGGATACCTATTCTGACCAAGCAAGTACATCATGCGAAGATGAATCTGCTCTTCACAAATCTAGAGTTTCCATTGACCAATCTACAATTACAACAACTACATCATGTTAACGATATTTTTTCTTATTAAAATAATTACATTTTTTATATATATTTACAAAAACATTGCACTTTTAAATATATATTTTCAAAAATATTGCACTTTTAAAATAGTTTACAAAATATTGCACTCCCTAAATGCACATTTGTGAAAATGCGATTTTAAATTTAAATTTGTACTTTTCAATCGAGAATTAAAATTAAATTAATAAAATCATTAATAGTTAACGCTTTAATTAAAATCAAAATTTATAATCTCGAATTTAGTTAGATTTTCATTTGAGAAGAGCATTTTCTCAAAATTCCCCTATTTTTTCTAAGGCAATTTTCTTTTCATTACATGTAAAAACATCTTTGAGGGCAGGGAGATAGTTTCTTCTCACAAATACAAAACACTAAAGAAATGAAATCAAGATGACATCTTTTTATATATTAATGTATGCTTTACAACAGTTGTGCATCATATGCTACCAAAGTGAAAATTTTAATAATAAATTTAATTATTCTACCCGAATACTTAATCTATTTTATTTATGTTAATTTTTAATTATTAATATTTGATAGTAACATGTCATGTGAATTATTTATGGGAGTTTATCTTTTGATTTTTGAGTGTTAAAAAGATTAATGTTAACCATATAAAATTGGGACGTGTTTGACCGTGTTGAAAATTAGGGTTATTTGACGAAAAGGCGCATTTAGTCAAAGCATTTTCATTTTATTTCAAAAATTCTCCCACCATATAAAATACTCTCAACCACTTTCTTCATTTATTCTAAACTCTAACTAAAAATTGTCAAATAATATATAAGGAATTTTCGAAACATGTACTTTTGGCTCATAATGACTAAACATTAGTTGTCCATAGAAATAATCACCTTAACTTTAATATTAGTTCCTCCCAAAAGGTATACTTAAGTTCTCGTAAAACTCATATACTGCTTAGGGTTCATATTTAAGCTTAGCATTAATTATATGCCCTTAATGTCGCATGCCCATAAAATGCATAATATTGCGCTTCCATATAAGCCAAAAACACTACCTATACTGACCCAAAACTTCGCCCAAAAGTATACCGGGAACCAATCCAAAGTACTAAAAATACGTCTCCGGGACTCTATACTACCCCAGAGTATGGTTCATTCGACAATGTCTCACAATGTAAAATAAAATACACATTTATTTATCTTATGACTCGCTGCACACAATTAATTTCCATATAATTATTTTATAATACACGGTTAATTTATATATCAAATAAATTATGCATCTATTATTATCATTTCACATAAGTAATAACTATTCACGTTTATTAATTTATTCTCACAATTAAGCATAAACAAAAACCAAATACAAATTTGGGGTCCTGGCTCAAATACGGATGAAAATAAATAATAATATAGTTGTATGTACTTGTAGTCTAAGTCTCGAATTTGGGAGATGATTTTGAGATCAAGCAAGTTTAGTGCAAAATTTTGAGATCCAAGTTTCGAATAGGTAAAATTTTAATATTTTTAAAAATTGTACTAATTTGAAGTTCACGCTCCTATTTTAACACAAAATTTCGAGTCCGATACCTATTTTATATGCCTTTATCACGATACTTTTGGTGTCCTGAAAGTAAATATTTAAAAAAACACAACCTAATTATTAACGATACTAAAGTAATTAGATTGAGTATATCAGAATCAGTGTAACTTCAAATGTGATAAAAACTAGTGTTCTAAAAGGCGCGCCAAGGCATACCTAGGCTTTAGGCGTGGGAGAAACGCCACGCCTTAAGTCTTTTACGTCTTATTCTTGAAAAAAGGCTTAAGGCGCACTATTTTTTAAAATAAAAACACTATAGTGAAATGATATCCCCTTTTGAAGACTTTTTTTAAAAAACCGAATCAGTATCTCATTCAAAACAATCAAAAGACAAATGGTATCGCAAACCTATTTACCTCTCGTCCAAAAAAACACTAGTTTTTTTTCTTTAGTATTTAAAAAAATATTATTTTAGTTTGCATATATTTAGACATACTTTACGGTATGTACCATTCTAGAATTTTTAATAGCATTGTTATAGTTAAAAATGTTAAAATATAGATTAAGAAGGTATAAACGCCTTTTTATGCTTAAGGCCCCCCTAGACTTCTAACATTTAATTTAAGGCTTGACCTCTATCCCTCGATCACACCAATCATATTTTAAGTGCAATAAAGGCGTAATTGTAACCAAAACCCACCCAACGTCCCAAAGCCACCCGAGGTCCAAATTATGGAGTAATAACTTGTTTCTCATACATGAGCAATAGTGAGAGTGGGGATGGCGATGAAGAGATCAGTTGTTTTAATCAAATACGCGGGTCTTCTCTTTCTCAACGCTGCTACAAATAACCCATTCTCATTATTCTTTTGGGGAGAATCTTCAAACTTGGTTATCAACCCAATTCTATCACACTTAACACTTTGATTAGGGGCTTGATTGTGTAGGATAGAACGGGTGAGGCTGTAAACTTGTTTAATGTAATAGAGGAGAAAGGCCTCAAACCCAGTGGTATAACTTGTGGGACCATTATAAAGGCTTATGTAAAACGGGAAATACTAGCATTTCTATTGGATTGCTTAAGAAGATGGAACACAGAAATTTGGGGGCTAATATTGTGGTGTATAACACAATTATTGTCAGTCTTTGTAAGGACAAACTAGTCGATGAGGTTTTAGACCTTTTTTTCAAAAGTGATCCGTAAAGATGTTATACCAGTTATTATCACATACACTTCATTAATCCATGGTCTTCGCAATTTTGCCTTGTGGAAAGACGTTACGAAATTGTTGAATGAGATGGTGAGCTAGAATATTAATCTGAATGTAAGGAATTTTAGTACATTGGTAGATGCACGTTGTAAAGAATGTATGGCTGAAGAAGCGTTGGATTTAATTGAAATGATGATAAAAAGAGGTGTCAATCCTAATGTAGTCACATACTATGCATTAATTGATGGATATTGTTTGCAAAGAAGATTGCAAGAAGAAAATAAGGTGTTTGATTTGATGGTTGCTAGGGGTGCTGAACCTGGTGTTCATAGCTATAGCATACTGATTAATGGATATTGTAGGGAGCGAAGGATGTATGATGCCCAAAGGGTTTTTCATGAAATGTCTCATAGAGGATTAATTCCTGACACTGTCACTTACAACACTCTTATAGGTGGCTTGTGTCGTGTGGAGAAGCCTCTTGTTGCACTGGAGCTTTTTAATGAAATGAAAGCATGTGGTAAAAACCCGGAAATATTATGTTAAATGGTTTATGCAAAAATTAATGCCTTTCGAGGGCAATGATTCTATTTCAAGAGATGGAAGACTGTGAGTTGCATCTTGACATTGTAGTTTACACCACATTAATTAATGGTATGTATAGAGCTGGGAAGCCTAAAGCTGCTAGCGAACTATTTGACAGTCTTCCTAGAAAAGGTTTGCAACCTAATATTCGTACATATACTATTTTGATTAATGGAGTTTGCAAGGAAGGTATGCTAGGCGAAGAAAATAATTTGCTTGTAATAATGGAAAAGAGTGGTTGTCCACCTAATGGTTTCACTTATAATGTTATTATCCAAGGATTTCTTCGAAATAAGGATACATTGAGGGCAGTGCAACTTCTTCGTGAAATGGTTAATAAGGGATTCTTTGCTGATGTATCTACCACCAATTTGTTAATGGATTCTCTAGGTCATGATGAATTAGGTTAATCTGTTTTGAAAATGCTTCATAAAGTTGCATAACTTGTCTTTGGTTTTGAATGTGAGGTTGAATTATTGATAATAAGAAATGCTAAAGAATCAAGATTTTGGAAGATAATTTGATTAATTGAGAGAAGTACACGATTTGTGTTATGTTGTTACATATAAAATGCGAATTAACAGAGTTTAGTCTTAATTTATCTTTTTTTTAAATTTAGATTTACTTGAGTTAATGGACTACAATAGTCGACATGATCCTCTCTTTAAAAAATATAAGTTTATCCAAATCAACTATATGAAATCATGGAAGTAAAAAAGGGAATATATCTACTTTATAGGCCCTATATGTGAAACAACATTGAGAGTTATTGTAAAGTCAGTGTGAATAAGATTGTTGCAATAATGAAATGTTTCAACGATGTGTCATCACTACTTTTAGAGAGGTACTTTCATGTATGATTTATTTATCATCATAATTCAATCAAATCCTTGAGAACTTGTTTTGTTAATGTTCATGGTCCCAGCTCCTGTAGCGTTGTGTTGCTTATGAGTTTATGAAATTTCGTTGGTAGGTGTATGTCTGGCTGGATTCAGTTTTTAGACCTTGTTGTTTAGACATAGTTTATCTTGGTGTTGTATGTTTATCGTTTTGTCTTAGTGATGTTTCACATGGTCTTTATTAGTTAAATTTTCATACATGGTGCTCTCAGGAGGCTGCGAAGGAGGAAGCTTCAATCTTTCTAACTTATGTTGTTTGCAGAAATTTAATCGAACACTTCACTCAGGCAATTCTCCATTCTCCAGAATAACTTAAAATTATTAGAAGAAGAGTCATTTATGATCTCTTTGTGTGAAGTAGGTGCTAAAGTTTGTGAATACATCATATGTATATATATATACACACACACACACACGAATCTCAAAATAAAATATATTTTTATGAAATCCTGTAAGAAAGAAAGATGCATGTTGTATATAAAGTAGTCAAATTGAAAAATACAACTAAGTCAAGGATATGGGCATTTATAGATTGCACTAAGGATCAGTATTTTTGAATTGGATTTAGGATGTCATATAAATCAAAAGCATCAAGATAGTAATTACATTTATTTAAAGATATTATAAAACATTCAAGACACTAGAAAATATATTCACCAAAGAACATGATTCCATTAATGATTTGAGAAAAATATTTAAAGATTTCATCAATTGAGACTTAAGGACACCTAAGTTCCATTGTGCATGAGTTTTTCTTAAACAACTAAGGGCCACTTCTAATTTTATTTCTTAAAATAATGAGAATTGAGAGATTGTATGTCATTACTTTTAATTGTTCTTGATATAGAGTTCCCTGTTTTTTCCTTTCTCGTTATTCTCAACTGAATACATGTGTGTTCATATTAAACATCTGTGTTTAAGATAGGTGTGTTTATGTACATGTGTTTCATATTATACATCTATGTGTTTGCTATTTCACTAAATTTTGTTGAGTCGGTACTTTAAAAGATTTTATAACTTTTTTGGGGAAAATAGGACCATTGAAGACTATTTTGACTTATTGTGTCATAAAGTGTTTAACGATGTTTTGCACCTTGTCATGTCATTGAATTTTAATTGATTTTGTTTATCTTTTGTTAGATATGATTAATGCTAAGGTTATATGAGACTGTTTTTCCCTTTTTGGTTTCTTTTATGTGACCCCCCCCCCCCAAAAAAATTGTTAGTTTGATATAGAATTGGTTCTCACAATTCTAACAAAATTTTAAAGTAAAATGTCAAACTAGATAGGCCAGAAAGCTCACTGGTAGCTAAACATCATTAATAAGAATGAAATGATGATCTATAACTTTATATAGATATCCATTACATAATCATCTAATGATACAACAGTGATGCATAAGTAAGGGATGCAAACCACTAAGATACCAACCAAAACAGGAGGGTTTTCCTAAAGAGACAAATACACGTAGTACAATTACAACCAATAGAGGTATCGTGGCAATGAGTGGGTCTCATCCATTAGGGGTAAAGGCTGTAGGAGGGTTGATTAATTCTAAAATCTCTGAAATGAGTGGTTATTAATTAAGCTAAAGATTGTATTAATGCAATAATGCAGATGGAGTCCTAACGTCCTTAAGGATGAGTTATTCTTATTTGTTGTTAGCACATTTTAAACATTGCTTTGTATATTGTTCTATATTTCCAAAGGAAGCTAATATTGAAATGGACAATTTAATACTACTTTTGATGGCCTTAGGGTTGATTTAACCTCAACATCATATGCAAATTGAGGATATAGGTAACCATTTTTTTACCCTTTCTTGTTGAATTCCTTGCTTCAAGATGCACAAAAGGATGAGTGCAAATAACATTTCATGTTAGAAGATACACGATTTTGCACTACATGTATGAAATAATTATTGCTCCACTTTTGAGGCTAGTGAGGTGAACGATGTCTCTAATGCTGTTCATTTTATCATCGATCTCTGCTAAGGAAGAAGCAACAATATTTGAAATGGAAGTTTTAGTGCAAACATTATCCTTAAGGTTTGGTCTAATTGGAAACATGCTAACAAACTTCAAATGATTAAGAGTTATAAATTTGGTTAATTATGGTATCAAGAGTTGCCAAGGTCGATAGGGAATGACGTAAAGAAGAGAAGAGAAAGGGAGACATAATAAAAGAGAAAAAGAGGGAGGGGGGGGTCTGGCCCCTTGGCAGAAACTTATCAAAATTTATCGCGCGTGGTTCGTTTCAAGGACATGATTGAAGTGAACACACCTAACCAACATGTGATAAGACAAGCACAATAATCAAATAAATTCGTGCATGTGTGCAATAAAGGAAACATGAGTCAAACATGTAGTAAGTAACACTTAATTACATCTTAATGACTCCAAACATTATAAACCACAAGGATGAATTGACCTAACCTAGATGTTTCTGTTAATATATTTTTTTACGTAGTGACAATGATAGGTTATTCATCTCTCATTTATCTCTCTTTATTTAGCTTCATATATTAGGTGGAAGTCTTGGGGATCAAGCACTGTGATGCCAATTTAAAGTGGCCTCTACCTTCATTTTAATTACATCAATAATAATCTTTCTTTGATTGAGGTTTAATAATGGACATTTTCAATTTCTTTCGTGTGTGTCACTTCTGCGTAATCACGTGTTCACGACAAATTGGTATCAAAGAACGGTTTTCTCATGTTGTAGAAGTAAGCATACGTGTGGTATTTGTATTCGTCAACACAACAAAATCAATGGCCAAGGTTCAATTTAAGGAATCAACTAACCCCTAGCAAAGTAGGTGCTGAGATCTAATGCATATGCAATGAGGTGGGATAATTAGAGCACCACATCTCTGCCAGAATCCCGTCAGCAAACCAACCGACATGATCCAACCTTGGTGCCTCGTACCCCTCATCAATGGGATTGGTGGAGTTCATGGGTGGTGGCGTAAGCAAAATGAGGTTCCAACCAGGTGGTCGTGAGGCTTTTGAAACAACCTCCAAGGGCAGCAGAGGGACCATGGGGTTGGTGGATTTAGGGTACATCGTTTGACCACCCAAAGGCCCATCTTTGAGTAAACACCAGTTATGCATGTATCGTCCAGCACTTTCGATGCAATGGAGGCTAGATTCCAAGAGAGGCAAGAGAGTCATGAATGGAAAAAACCAATGGGGTTGACGGAATAATGTCCCTCACCACAAGCAAAGCCCAAGGAGGTCAACCACATTCCAACGACATCACTCTAAATGAGGGACTTCCCCCTGAAAAGGTGAAGCATCGACCAATCAACTCTCATTCTCTAATTTCATCCCCTGTCAAGCCCCCACACACGGGTAAAAGAGCGGCTTCAATAACTGGCACATGTGCCCCTAGCCTTAGTCAACTGTAACTGAGGGTCTGAAGTTGAGGTTCAATCGTTCACCATTATGATAATGTTTTTCTCCCCATAAAACTCCCACTTCATCGTGACGAAAAACCTAAGAGTGTGTTCCCATGCTTGATCCTGACGATGAGCTTGTGAAAAATAAGCTTATAAAAAATAAGGGACTGAATTGAAAGGTCAAGGAAATGCTAAATGGTTATATTACTTGCATACTGATGCAATAGAGTTTAGTGACTAAAAAAGGGGTTGTTGTGAACTATGAACTATAGATTTGTTCTTCTTATAAATTTTCAGTTGTCAAATCCAATATTTATGTAGGGAACTACACAGGTTGAATTATTGATTTTGGGAATGAAAGAGATTTTATCAAAGGTGAAGGAGGAGAAGAAGATTGTTGGAGTAGAATAAATTGTGGACTATGAAGGGAAGAGTTAGCCTTGAAAATTCCAATTTACTATCTGTTTTTTTTAATGCTTGAACCTAAGCATTTATGTCACTATGTGCAACTTGTGTTACACTAAAATGGAAAACCAAAGAATATTCTTTGTGTGCTCATTAAAACAAATATGAAAAATAAAAAGAAACGTTAATTATATAAAAGGGTGAAAAAGTAATACAGATATATACCTGCACCAGTTATGACTAATGTTGTACTCAAGAGAGAGTAGTAGTGTTAACTAAATAGATACTGCAGTGAAAATTCTAATGGATAAAGAAGTTCCATGCATCTTCTAGGGAATTGTAATTGTTCCATGTCACACCTCTCCCTGTAATTGTATGTGACACTTGATGGCTGCTTTCGTGAAGTCTTGCATACATTTATTTTTTCATAGTATGCTACTTTTTTTGGTAAATTACCAAAAGTGAAACATATGTAGATTATTTTTATCTTTAGGGTAACATAGATTTGTTTTTTTTTTTGACAAAAATGACAATGTAATTACGAAATGAAATATTTCCCAAACCCGAGGTCTTTTAACATCCTTGACTGCTCTAGCTGCAACTGAGCTCTCCCTTCAAGGTGGAAAATTCCTCTGGTATATCTTTTTATATATCATGCATAAACTCAACTCAATTCAATGAAGCCTTTTCCAAGTAACCTGGGCTTGGTGGTTACATGGATCATGTTTCCTCATTCGGTTTTGTTTAGCGCAATATCCTCAGTTATATATACTTTTTTTTTTAATTTTATGCATATTTAATATGTATATACATGTGTGTGTTCGTGTTGGTGTCAATATTGGTACCATGGGAGGTCACTATTAATTTATATTTTCATATCTTCGAGGTCGAGACCATGTTGTTGAAACAACCATGGGTTTGACCCTTGATACTACTGAGTTCTTAATTCTTTAACTGTAATGCTTATGCATTTTAAGATCCATGCAGGGACTCGTATTTTTTCTTGGCATACTTTTATTCATATATTTTGTTACGCGGGTGAATTTTTATAATTTGTTAGTGATTTTCTTTAATTATCACATAAGGCGTTGTGGGTGTGGTAATGGGAAATGCCTTTGAGATTGAGGATGCTTTACTTGCAAGTCCACAGGTTTTCTACTAACTATGCATTAACTTTATTACCTTTTGACATTATTCTGCAATCCTCTTATTTGTGTGCTATTCATGTTTCAAAATACTGGATATTAGACTAAATATGTTGGACATAGGTAAACTTGCTGGTATTTTGACCAAGAAAGGGTGAAATATAGTGAACCCGGTGTAACAACCCTCGATTTTTGGAGACTGAGAAATTAAATTTTGGGAAAATAAAATTTAATTAAATTGGAGAATTTCAAAATTTGGGAATTGAGGACCAAAAATAGAGAATATTTTAAAGTATTCCGGATGATGATTCTGAGGGTACCATCGATCCCGGAAGGGTCGAGATAGTCAAAATGACTGTCATTGGGTCTTATTTCGGCTCCGAAATGTTTTTAAGTTATTTTGACTTGAATTGGAGTAAACGAGTCATTTAAAGTGTGTATTAACATTTAAAATTGGGATTTCGTTTTAAAGGTTTATGTGGCTTACGGATTAAGCCATTCTCATTTGAGAGAAAGAGAGAAAGAGCCCTAGAGAGAAAAGGAGAAAGGAAAGAAGAAGAAAGGAAGAGAGAGAGGAAGAGAAGCTTGGGGATTTCCGGCCCAACCGCGACATCGAGGACGATCCAACCTCTACAAATCTGAGGCAAGTGTTTAATCTTGCTAAATAGCTATTTGTGTATTTCATTTCATAATTTGTGGGGTAAAGAAATGGATTTTTGGGTATTAACATCAAAACCTAGATTTTTAGGTTTAATCTTGAAATCAATGTTTAAATATGGATTTAATGGACTAGAAATGGTTGGGATCAACTTTGGGTTGATTAATGGGCTTAAAATTATGATTTGATGAAAGTTTGGGGATTAGAATGAAAGTTTTAGGGTATTAATTTCGTGGGTTTGCTGAGAAAGGGAAATCGGCCAGCTTATCTGGTATCGTCGGTCGACCGCGGTCTGGGGACCGGTCGACCGCGCCTTAAGGGAAAAGCCTACTACATTTCTTCGTAGGCAAAATATGGACCCGCGGTCGACCGGGGGTCTTGGACCGGTCGACCGGTCCCCTGTTTTTAGCCCAAAACTTGGATTTCTTCTCCCCCTTTTCTTTTGGAGTTTATTCTTAGGGGCTTCCTTAATGAGCTGTTTTATGGGTTTCCTAAGATGACTTCTAGCCCTTTTTGGTTGGGTTCATTGATTTGGGGTTCTGTCTTATAAAGTAAGAGATATCTTTTGGTGACTTATAGGGGGTCACGCACTTAGTATCTGATAGTGGGAACTTCTTGGAATCATTGGATAAGAAATATCCTCGTATGTGGTGAAATTTCTAGGCCGACATTTATGTCAAATCCTTATAAGGATAGGATATGGTTAAGATATAACTTGCCAAATGGAAGAGAGTGGTTGCATACTCTTTAAGAGTGAGGGGTCTCATATCCATAGAAATGTTTAGTCTAAGGAACAATTAATAACTCAATAGGAGTAAAGGTTACCGAGATTTATTCGAACCATAGGTGACTTTGGGAATGGCTTGGGATCGTATTATCGACTAGAATAAGCGGTAGCATAAATTCTAGTTAGGATAGTTTACACGTAATTATGGGGTTATGACCACTGAGATTCCAACACTTGAAATGAGGTTGGAATAAATTGAGGTTTTAGACTATTAAGTCATGTGTGTGCCTATGGTTAAATAGTACTAAAGGTAATTATGTACTTTTGGTTATGGATGAAGTGTGTAGTGATGGATTCCTACACAAACTCTTGGGTGATAACCCTAATGTTGAATATGTATATGTATAGATATATACATATGGTTTTGGGAGACTATTCATCATAGGAAAATGATTGAATATGTTTAAAGCAAGAGATTATATTCGCATATCGAGGTACATGTAATGGAAATTGTGGTGACGGCTTGTATATTGAGAATTATGTATACTTATAGCCGGGTTGATATATCTTATACATATGAACGGGAATTAGTTTGTATATATATTGATATAACGATGTGTGAATATATGTACATATATCTATGTATGAATGTGAGTATATGGATATATCTTATGTTGTGGACATACATGGTATGGATATTTAAACCGTATATGATGGTTTACTATATTGGATCATATGATGGGATCGTATGGATGTATGTATATTGCGCATGTGAGCGATATATATACTTATGTGGTTAAGCATACCCCGCTCATGCTATCATTGGGAAGTTTTCGCGCAGAGGGTGAGCATCCTGGCATATAGAGCAGGGTGTGGATATTCCCCAGGTCATAGTCGTCCCTTGTGTTATTATACGATAGATATATATTTTGGGATGAGACGTGGTGGGTATGTTTCGTCTCATTGCCGGTTGGAACTATGACCGCTTCCCGGGACGTCGCGCGTGTGAGTTACCACGAGGTGGGTGTCGTTGATCCCCACCAGGTGGTCCCCAATTGTTACGTGAGCCGGACTCTGGGAAGATGATATCATTGATGCAGTTTTATCGGCGCTATATATAGCCGGGTATTATATTTTCATGGCCATTGTACATCATATATGGTATGTACACTTGGTCATGGGTATGGATGATGACATGTATATATATATGGTGAGAATAAAATACCTATATATATATATATATATTTATATATCCTAGATGAAAGGATATGGTATTTCTATGGGGTACATCTTGGATGATTATGGTGTACCAGATTATTTGGGGGTTGATGTATCGCATTTAAGGAATACTTCGGTTACATCATCCCAAGGATATTATTGGAGATTTTTAGTTGTTTTCATATTGTAGTTTAAAAGTTTTAGTAGTAATGGTAGTATTAAATTGTATGTTAAGGATTATGGATCTCTAGGATCGACATTGCCCAGGAGTAGTGTTACGAGGTGGTTCCTTGTTTGGATTTCGCTTTGCGAGACACCTCACGCACGAAACGCAGTGCCATGTCGAGATTTGAGAGAAGTAATTCCATATGTGGCATCTCGGATCTCTGGTCTTGACCTTGTCAGGAGTAGTGTAACGGGGGGGTTCCTTGTTTGGATTTCGCTTTGCGAGACTCCCCACGCACGAAACGTAGTACAATTTTGAGATTAGAGAGAAGTTTTGTTAATATTCCATGTGCATGATATTAAGAAATAAATTCTTATATTTTAGCCTATATATATGTATATATATATATATAGGGGTAACGTATTAAGAAGTATAATTCATGAAATTATAAATCGGAATCCATAAAGCCTATTATGGCATAATTGTTGTAATCATAATCTAGTAGGATTAGAAAGGGTGGATCCTTAGATTATGACGGGAAAGTAGCTCTCGTGGGTATAGGCTAGGCCTATGATAAGTTAGGTTGTCCTAATAACAATGGGGGTAATTTAACTAAAACTTGCGGACGCGAATAGGTGCGCGCCTTTAGATGAGAGGTGAGTTGGGATTCCACGATAGTGCGGTTCCACTTTAATTACGAAATAAGTGCACCGATAATTATTATGCACGGTTAACACACTTGCTAAATGTTTTTCACAATCGGGGCTCTGACCCGTTTACTTTTCTCTCCTGCTTGTATATATATATATATATATATATATATATATATATATATATTACCACAGGTATCCTACCGCATGGATGCCAGATGACCTTCTATCCAGAGTCTTGGGAGCCGTGGCAGGTGCGGACTGTTGCGGGATGTTTTATATAGCCGCTTCCTACTTCAGTAAAATTCTAGGTAGGATTCATGTTGTATATCGGGTTTGTACCCCAGGGATATTTGTATACATGTTTCTATTTATTCCATTTCAGATATTGTATTGGCTGTGAACCGACAGCTTATTCGGGTCTACTTGTATAGTACATCCTGTTGTAGTTATTTATTTCATTTTATTTCTAGCATTTTATTTACCATAGTTCTTGTATGCATCTTACTTTTCTTCATTAGTAGTGTTAGTTGGTTGTCTGTTGCACATTTTATTTAAATTTTTACATCTCGCTTATATGATTTCGGGTAGTTAGTCCTATATTATGTAGTACCGACAGTTGATGTGGAGACTGGACCATCTGAAACTCCTGATTTAAGATAGTATAGGGCTGGCCACCCGTTATTATTTTAGGCGGGTTGCGACAGATGGTATCAGAGCATCAGGTTCTAGAGTCCTTAAGATCTGTGCGAGTTTCTGGATTCTTCCGTTAACGTTCTTGACATAAAGCCCTACAAATAGGACTGTTGTGTTCACTGCGTTGTTGTTTTTTCTGTGAAGTATATTCACTTGATTGGCGTTCTGGTAACAGTTGCTCTTGTTTTGTTTCAGACGTCGCCTAGATTTTGTCGTCTAGGAAAGAATAAGATTAGAAGTACAATACCCATAGCATATTTTGGGTACGCTGCAATCGGGGGTATTTGTTTTCCCTGATTACGTAGGAATTATTGAGGAGATTTCTAGCAGTGGTGTGAGGTGATTTATCGACAGTTGAGTAAGAAAGGAATTTACTCGAATGGCGAATCTTGGTCTTAGTGAGGTAAGCCTGAAGAGAGGTTAGTGTAGTCCTTAGGAGGTTTAGGTTGAGAAAACCGTTAACCTTCGTTAGGAAACCTAATGTTGGTGACTCTTACTGAGGTGAGGTTGGTGTAGTTATCCCAATATCAGGAGTATCGCCTTCTAAGATGAGGGAGAATGCCTTTGGAGACTCAGTTTCGTTGAGTAGAACTGAGGGAGTTTTCGGCAGTTGTAATCGCGCCTTGCCCTTCAATATGGTTAGGAAGGGTTTTGAGGAAGATGTTTCTCTTGTGGAGAAATAGGCTTAGGGATAATGATTTTCCTGGAATAAGTTGAGGACCCTGAGTTGAGATTCTAGGACGAGGGGAAACCATTGGGTTATGAAATATAAGGAAAAATACCTTTCTTTGGGTTTAAGTTACGCTTTGTGCGATATTGGGAACGTCGCGTGTGAGGTGTGATGAGTAGCTAGATACTACACCGCTAGGGTGTATGGAATTTTCCTAGAGGAGGAAGTGAGCAAGAGTGGCCTTTATATGGCATCTTTGGAGATGATACACCTTTTCATAACAAAATCGTAGGGAAGTATCCCATTGAGGGAAGAATTTATTTTTACATATAAGTGTTGATATGATGTATAGGAATTTCATAACTGAGAGGTTCAGAGTTTGGTAGATTTATGAGGAGCGGATAGTTTAGCTCATAGTTGCGCTAGTTTTGAGAACTAGGTATTGGCTAGAGTATTGTATTTGTTGAGGCCTTGTGTCCTAAACATAAGGTGTTTGTTTGGCGTGACGAAGGACGCGGAATATAATTATATCGTATTATTGTATTGGCCCTCGGGCAGTATCTAAAATATGGAAATCCTTCTTTTTATAAAACCTTAACCCTGGTTCAACTAATCTCAATCCCCGACCTAGCTACACAGTAGTGTATTGGGAGGGTTCTTTGTTTGGATTTCGCTTGCGAGACCTCCCCCGCACGAAGGTGGCTAGTGTCAGGAATTGAGGAGAGTTCTACCATTGCGAAATTTTAAACTCCTATATATTTAGTATGTTGTTATAGATCATACTGCTGAGGGTTATATTATGATTTGAGGCTAATGTAGCCTGATCATAATTTTACGAGTAGAAACTCGGATACGGGGTGTATGGGCACCCTGGGTAGTAGTTGCTTTAAAACTGTATGGTTCGACATGAGAACCAGGAAGGATCGGTATAGTGATCCGAAGGGTTGATGTGAGGACTAGATGATATTGAGGTCCTAGGTGTATCTTAAATTTCACGGACGAAATTTTTGTAAGGGGGGAAGTACGTAACAACCCTCGATTTTTGGAAACTGAGAAATTAAATTTTGGGAAAATAAAATTTAATTAAATTGGAGAATTTCAAAATTTGGGAATTGAGGCCCAAAAATAGAGAATATTTTAAAGTATTCCGGATGATGATTCTGAGGGTACCATCGATCCCGGAAGGGTCGAGATAGTCAAAATGACTGTCATTGGGTCTTATTTCGGCTCTGGAATGTTTTTAAGTTATTTTGACTTGAATTGGAGTAAACGAGTCATTTAAAGTGTGTATTAACATTTAAAATTGGGATTTTGTTTTAAAGGTTTATGTGGCTTACGGATTAAGCCATTCTCATTTGAGAGAAAGAGAGAAAGAGCCCTAGAGAGAAAAGGAGAAAAGAAAGAAGAAGAAAGGAAGAGAGAGAGGAAGAGAAGCTTGGGGATTTCCGGCCCAACCGCGACATCGAGGATGATCCAACCTCTACAAATCTGAGGCAAGTGTTTAATCTTTCTAAATAGCTATTTGTGTATTTCATTTCATAATTTGTGGGGTAAAGAAATGGATTTTTGGGTATTAACATCAAAACCTAGATTTTTAGGTTTAATCTTGAAATCAATGTTTAAATATGGATTTAATGGACTAGAAATGGTTGGGATCAACTTTGGGTTGATTAATGGGCTTAAAATTATGATTTGATGAAAGTTTGGGGATTAGAATGAAAGTTTTAGGGTTTTAATTTTGTGGGTTTGCTGAGAAAGGGAAATCGGCCAGCTTATCTGGTATCGCCGGTTGACCGCGGTCTGGGGACCGGTCGACCGCGCCTTAAGGGAAAAGCCTACTGCATTTCTTCGTAGGCAAAATATGGACCCGCGGTAGACCGGGGGTCTGGGACCGGTCGACCGGTCCCCTGTTTTTAGCCCAAAACTTGGATTTCTTCTCCCCATTTTCTTTTGGAGTTTATTCTTAGGGGCTTCCTTAATGAGCTGTTTTATGGGTTTCCTAAGATGACTTCTAGCCCTTTTTGGTTGGGTTCATTGATTTGGGGTTCTCTCTTATAAAGTAAGAGATATCTTTTGGTGACTTATAGGGGGTCTCTCACTTAGTATCTAATAGTGGTAACTTCTTGGAATCATTGGATAAGAAATATCCTCGTATGTGGTGAAATTTCTAGGCCGACATTTATGTCAAATCCTTATAAGGATAGGATATGGTTAAGATATAACTTGCCAAATGGAAGAGAGTGGTTGCATACTCTTTAAGAGTGAGGGGTCTCATATCAATAGAAATGTTTAGTCTAAGGAACAATTGATAACTCAATAGGAGTAAAGGTTACCGAGATTTATTCGAACCATAGGTGACTTTGGGAATGGCTTGGGATCGTACTATCGACTAGAATAAGCGGTAGCATAAATTCTAGTTAGGATAGTTTACACGTAATTATGGGGTTATGACCACTGAGATTCCAACACTTGAAATGAGGTTGGAATAAATTGAGGTTTTAGACTATTAAGTCATGTGTGTGCCTATGGTTAAATAGTACTAAAGGTAATTATGTACTTTTGGTTATGGATGAAGTGTGTAGTGATGGATTCCTACACAAACTCTTGGGTGATAACCCTAATGTTGAATATGTATATGTATAGATATATACATATGGTTTTGGGAGACTATTCATCATAGGAAAATGATTGAATATGTTTCAAGCAAGAGATTATATTCGCATATCGGGGTACATGTAATGGAAATTGTGGTGACGGCTTGTATATTGAGGATTATGTATACTTATAGTCGGGTTGATATATCTTATACATATGAACGGGAATTAGTTTGTATATATATTGATATAACGATGTGTGAATATATGTACATATATATATGTATGAATGTGAGTATATGGATATATCTTATGTTGTGGACATACATGGTATGGATATTTAAACCGTATATGATGGGTTACTATATTGGATCATATGATGGGATCATATGGATGTATGTATATTGCGTATGTGAGCGATATATATACTTATGTGGTTAAGCATACCCCGCTCATGCCATCATTGGGAAGTTTTCGCGCAGAGGGTGAGCATCCTGGCATATAGAGCAGGGTGTGGATATTCCCCAGGTTATAGTCGTCCCTTGTGTTATTATACGATAGATATATATTTTGGGATGAGACGTGGTGGGTATGTTTCGTCTCATTACCGGTTGGAACTATGACCGCTTCCCGGGACGTCGTGTGTGTGAGTTACCACGAGGTGGGTGTCGTTGATCCCCACCAGGTGGTCCCCAGTTGTTACGTGAGCCGGACTCTGGGAAGATGATAGCATTGATGCAGTTTTATCGGCGCTATATATAGCCGGGTATTATATTTGCATGGCCATTGTACATCATATATGGTATGTACACTTGGTCATGGGTATGGATGATGGCATGTATATATATATGGTGAGAATAAAATACCTATATATATATTTATATATCCTAGATGAAAGGATATGGTATTTCTATGGGGTACATCTTGGATAATTATGGTGTACCAGATTATTTGGGGGTTGATGTATCGCATTTAAGGAATACTTCGGTTACATCATCCCAAGGATATTATTGGAGATTTTTAGTTGTTTTCATATTGTAGTTTAAAAATTTTAGTAGTAATGGTAGTATTAAATTATATGTTAAGGATTATGGATCTCTAGGATCGATATTGCCCAGGAGTAGTGTTACGAGGTGGTTCCTTGTTTGGATTTCGCTTTGCGAGACACCTCACGCACGAAACGCAGTGCCATGTCGAGATTTGAGAGAAGTAATTCCATATGTGGCATCTCGGATCTCTGGTCTTGACCTTGTCAGGAGTAGTGTAACGGGGCGGTTCCTTGTTTGGATTTCGCTTTGCGAGACTCCCCACGCACGAAACGTAGTACAATTTTGAGATTAGAGAGAAGTTTTGCCAATATTCCATGTGCATGATATTAAGAAATAAATTCTTATATTTTAGCCTATATATATGTATATATATATATATATATATATATATATATATATATATATATATATGTATATATATATATATATATATATATGTATATATATATGTATATATATATGTATATATATATGTATATATATATATGTATATATATATATAGGGGTAACGTATTAAGAAGTATAATTCATGAAATTATAAATCGGAATCCATAAAGCCTATTATGGCATAATTGTTGTAATCATAATCTAGTAGGATTAGAAAGGGTGGATCCTTAGATTATGACGGGAAAGTAGCTCTCGTGGGTATAGGCTAGGCCTATGATAAGTTAGGTTGTCCTAATAACAATGGGGGTAATTTAACTAAAACTCGAGGACGCGAATATGTGCGCGCCTTTAGATGAGAGGTGAGTTGGGGTTCCACGAGAGTGCGGTTCCACTTTAATTATGAAATAAGTGCACTAATAATTATTATGCACGGTTAACACACTTGCTAAATGTTTTTCACAATCGGGGCTCTGACCCGTTTACTTTTCTCTCCTGCTTGTATATATATATATATTACCACAGGTATCCTACCGCATGGATGCCGGATGACCTTCTATCCAGAGTCTTGGGAGCCGTGGCAGGTGCGGACTGTTGCGGGATGTTTTATATAGCCTCTTCCTACTTCATTAAAATTCTAGGTAGGATTCATGTTGTATATCGGGTTTGTACCCCAGGGATATTTATATACATGTTTATATTTATTCCATTTCAGATATTGTATTGGCTGTGAACCGACAGCTTATTCGGGTCTACTTGTATAGTACATCCTGTTGTAGTTATTTATTTCATTTTATTTCTAGAATTTTATTTACCATAGTTCTTGTATGCATCTTACTTTTCTTCATTAGTAGTGTTAGTTGGTTGTCTGTTGCACATTTTATTTAAATTTTTACATCTCGCTTATATGATTTCGAGTAGTTAGTCCTATATTATGTAGTACCGACAGTTGATGTGGAGACTGGACCATCTGAAACTCCTGATTTAAGATAGTATAGGGCTGGCCACCCGTTATTATTTTAGGCGGGTTGTGACACCCGGAGATTCATAAAAAATGATATCTTTCACCGAGTCAACACATATTCAAAAACAAACAAAATACTGAATTGTAGAAGTTCCAAAAACTGAAGAGCTGTAAATGATTGGCAGGTATGTGCCAACGTTATGAAGATGTCAATCAGTTACGATTCTCGAACTCATAATTTTTTTTACATGAATCTATTAGACATCTGTCCATTTGGTTGTGCTCCATTGTAACCAGTTGATGATTAGTTAGATCATCCTCGTCGTCTGTGCACGTATGTACCGTTGCAGAACCTCATGAATATTGTGTTTGATTTCCTTGTTCTTTCTTGTTCTTTTTTTTTTATAATTGAGTATCTAAGATCTTGGGCTCATCTCATTACTTTACATTTTTGTTAGACATTATTTTTTTTTTCACAAGAACTTATTTATTCCGAACAATAGAACTATTTTTTTTTTCAAATAAATGAGGACAGAGGATTCGTTTGCATAATACCCCATAAAGTTCTAAATAGTTGCTCTCTGTTAACAAATCAACGACCTTACACTCTCTCTAATCAACCTTACACACCATATAATCTAACTCCTCTCCTTCATTTTGTACACATCATACAGAAAACACCAATTTGAAAAATCTTAGGCATTTTTCCCCACCTTTTCCATATATATAATATATACAGAAACCCCAGGATCTGCTCATAATGGTGTATCTAAGAATCAAGCAAACATGAATTTTGTAAATCCCATATGTACAGACAAGAATATTAGATCGGTTTATATATAATCAATTATGTTTTTTTTTATATTTTTCTGCTTCAACATGTCATTAAGAATATTCTTATCTTTGAAGCTAATTTTTCTTTCCTTGTGTCTTTTAGTTATTGATAGTATTTGATTCCATAAAAAACCAAAGTAGCATTTTCCTTTTCATCACCTAATGCAGATTTTCACATTTTTATATTCTGGACCAAATTTGTCTTTTTGTCCCTTATCTTGCTTTTCGACCTAGGAGATCTTTTGTACACTAGCAATGTTATATTGAATTCATGACTGAAATTCATTAGTGTTTTCTGGCCTGTAGATTTAGTTTTCCTCAAATCTCAACTTGTGGCTGAGATTGATTTTTTATTTTCCATTTGTTTTCACCATTCACATTTCAATCACGCTACAGAAATTCATATGTTTTTTTAAGGTTAATAACTTTAAAGTAAAATAGATATGTATTTTGGTTTTTTGTTGGATTTTTATATGGTATAATTGAGTGATATTTTGGTATATTAAAGCATGTAGTAATATAGTTTCTTTTCACTTTTAATCTGATTTTTTCGCATCTACATGCAGAAAGTAAAGAATCTAATTAGGAGGTACATTGCTTTTTTTCATTAACTTTATGGTTCCTTAATTGAAATAAGTGTTTATATGAGAGTGAAACTTTTAAGGTTTGGCTTTTCAATTTTGTTGTAGATGTATATTCCTACGTTTTGTTTAAAATGGAAAAGTATAGAGAATGAATTTATGTGCCTCTGGGTTTACTTTTAAAGTAGATTTTGAATGTATGGAGAAATATTAGAATTGGTGTTCCAAATACCATATTTGTTTAGATGTTACTTTTTGTTCAATTGAAAGAGTAGTCACCAAAAATTAACTTATCGGTAGATGAATAATGATATGAGTCCCAAATCAGTCCCCTAAATGATGTGGCATTGCAATAAATGTTATACGCTACACTGTATTAATGATATAGTACATCGCTTAATTACTATGTCACATCATTTGATGAATGATTTGGGGAATGGATTTGATACTCATAGCATTACTCTATGTAAATTCAAGGTATTTGATGATTTAGTTTGATGAAATAGTCATCGAAGTATTTTGTGTTTGATACGTGTTGCACACGCATTACGTGTGCCGACCCGCTAGTACCAAGTAACCGGTCAGATAAGTGATGGATTGTGCACATCTCTCATGAAAACAAAATAGTACGCCTCTGATTCCCTAACAAAGGTCTCTCATTTCCCTTTCTATTGTTGCTCTGTGTCCTCTTTCTATAACTAGTCTCTGAATGTTTACAGAGATTTAGAAAGGTTTGGCGAATTTGACGATGAATGGAAAGATTAATCTGGTGGGTTTTGGGTCTGTGTTGACTTTGGTTTCATTCATGGTAGAAGAGCACCTCCCTATCATTATTTCTCATGGATAACCATAGTTGACCATGGGAAACCACTGCCACCACCGAAGATCTCTGCAGGTATTCTCACAATAACATTCTCACTCACCTTTCTGCTCATATAAATTAACATCTTTTTAGACGTAGATATAATTGTTCAGTAAATTTATTTTTTATTATCTCTCAATGTCGTGATTTTTTTTAACTCGCCAATTTACGGTTCAATGTGCTTCTATTGCCCTAGCTTGAGGCTAGGTAAGCTGAATGATTTTTTAGTTTTACCTTTTTTTTTTTACATATTTGAAGTTTGATTCTTGTAATTTTGAATAATTTTGTAAATAGGTAGAAGCTATCATTTTTTTCATGTCCTCTAAAGCCACCGATTGATTAACATATCTAATTTAGAGTGAAGATTTGTAGGCTACATGTTAGGCAAAAAAACCAACAGAGTGATTTTGTTATGTGAATTTTGTTCCTCATTCTTCTACTATCCTGACTTGCAAGGCTAGGTAAGCTAAATTTATTTGCATTATTTTTTTCATGTACCTGACCCACGTAATTAGAAGACTATTTGGTTAGTCGAGTGGTTTCATGCATACATTCTTGAATGTTTTTCTTAAAATAAGCATATATTGTCATTTGGTGCATATCCTATAGAGCCCTTGATTGATTAACATATTGGATTTAGCATGTTAAAATTCATAGGTTACGTGTTTGATAAAATCCCCTACTGTTTATTTTTGTGCAGATTATATAAAAAAATTCTCTTACAAAAACAATAAATCTTTAACTTTTGTTTTCTTTCATTTGGAAATTATGAACATCAAAAGTTTTACTTTTATTCATCTTAGTTTTTGGCTTCTATTTAATTTATAAAAGTATAATAGTTTGTGATTACATTATAAAAATATATCATCGCATGATGTATGTGCTATGAAGCACGGACATGTAACATGTGTTTCGACACGCGACACGTGATTGATCCAAAAATTAGGATACGACACGCTATGATACGTACAATGAATAACACATATTTAAATATATATTAATGAAATAAAATAGATTTTCTCCATAAAATACATTATTAGGGCATTCTTAGCATGAAATTAAGAAAATTGACCATACAAAAATAAATTCAAACACACTTTGACCTTAAGAATCATAAATAAAACACAATCACCATCACTTGAGCTAAAGTTGGCTCGTGGCTTTCGGGAGAGTATCCGTGCTTCATAGGTGTCCGACACGTTGTAGGACATGACACGTTGGTTTCCGGGAGAGTGTTCGTTCTTCATAGTGTATGTGTAACAATTACATTTGGCCATGCGAATTCAGAAACTAACTTCGACATTCACAACCTGATTAAGCCAAATTTGGTAAAATTTGGGCCTCATCCAACTGTGAAGTGCTTGGGCCGGACCTGTAAAGAAAATAAGGACATAAGAAATGGGCACACGATATTTACATAGTTCGGCCCAAATGATCGGACATACGTCCTTCGCGCAAAGTGATATATCATATGCATGACCACTCCTTCACAGTTAAAATTCAAGGGCACTTATATCATATTCTCGCAAAGCTTAATTAGTGAAAAATTTATTTATATCATATTCTTGTAAAGCATCATTAGTGTAAAGTTTATTTATAAAATTTTAAAGATTTATTTTAGGATCAAATACTAAGAAATCCCTCAAACATTTTTTACTTTGTTCCAAAAAATCCCTCAAACACGCATTTAACTAATATTATCTTATTTTTAAAGGTCCACGCTAGCAGCATGGTGAAGGACTTTTTGGAGTAAAATAAAAAGTCTAGAACTAAATGTGTATTAAAAATGTTTGAGGGACTATTTGGTATATGCCCCTTTATTGTATTACATTTTTGAAAAATTAGAGTCTTTATGCTCTTGAAACTTAAATGAGATGGTGTTCCACAAAGTGTTAAGGAAATTAAATGTGCTCGTAAATTTTGAGCGTTTTATTATTTGTCATGTGCGTAAATAGGTTTGTACAAGATTGGACATTGAACCAGACATTTGGTGAAGCTTCGGACAATACAAGAACCCTTGTTTGGAATCGTTCCATGGGCATGTTTGAGTTTGAGAAGTTTGCAACAGGAATAGTGGTACTGTAAATTAGTTATGATCCTTAATAATATTGTTAGTCATGATTCTTTATTGGAATCTTAATAATATGAAAAGTTGAAATTTTAACTATTAAATAAAACATATATACACAATGTTCCATAATTTTAATGTTGAAAAAGTGTCCATGCATTGTTATTGTATCATTGTATAATATCACAACATGTTGGGTTGGAAAGATTATGCCAAACCCGCCTATTAGGTTTTTACATTTCTAAAATTTATGTAGTTTAATGATCACACAATCTATTTGTTGAATGAGATATTAGAATTAGCCCAATTCCAACCCACATAGCTAAAAGTTATTCTGTAAGTTAAAAATGGCATTTTTAAGTTTTTGACCCTTTTTAATAAAATATTCGGCAATTTTCCTTTGAAATTGCAAGTTCTTGACAGAAAAAATCAATAATGAGGAGGCGAATCCATAAATAGCCTAATCTACCTATTTCCTTGGCACGAAAAGTCAATTGCTTCCCGGAATGTTTAGACTTTGAGCCGCTTGTATTTTAGTAAAAGTTAATTTTGTAATTATTTTGCAATAAAAAAACTTCTGAGTCAATCTTGAAGTATTTGTGTTAACATGACAGGACATCTATTGTACTCGTGACAAGAGTTGAGCACGCATGTAGAGTATTTTTGTTAACATGAAACTTTGCATCTAATGTAATGTGCCACAAGTGGGGTTAGGTAGTTTACATCTAATGTACATGTGACACAAGTGAAAACATGATAAATCATAACTCTGACATGAACGTGACACGACTCTATGTTGAAAAAATCCCATCACGAACACGACGTATCGTGCCTAATTTCTACCCCTACCGAACCCCACTTTAGTTGGTCATTTTTCACTCATTGACAATAATTTCTGGCTCTATCCTTGTGGATGTTTGTAAATATTGGTATTATAGAATTCATTATTCATCTGGACTATCACATCTCTGAGGTCGATAACATGTTGAAACAACCATGGATTTGACCTTTTATACTTGATCTTAATTTTTAGTTCTTTTACTATAATGCTTATGCATTTTAAGATATGAAAATGGAGGCTTTTATGTATTTGGGATATGTGTTGTTTTTTGGGATTGAAACAGGCAATTTACAACAATGGTGGCATAGTGGGATAACACATCTATGGATACGGAAATGGGTGAGGCAGTAGCGGCTCATGCAGCCCTAATTTTTGTTAATAAGGGTCGGACCAACATAATTCTGATAATGGTCTGGTTTATACTGATGTAATCAACATTTCTATTTTAATATAAGTTTCTTGAAAATGGTTATGATGGCTTGGTGTATGGTTTTGCAAGGTGTTGCTAATTTGATATACATAATTGGTAAAAGGAGGACGAGTCTTCTGATGAGGTACTTTATATCTTAACAAATTGATATTGACAAATTGCTAAAAACAAAAAATGGCAATCTTCTACACAGTCCTTATGTTTTCTTCCACCCCTTAATTAGGTATCAACACCAAATACATTTTTTGTATATTAAGTTGTAACCGAACTGAAGGTCTAAAACCCCTTTTAATCAATAATTAATATTTCTAGGAATCAAACATATATAAATTTGGTTAAGCCTGGATGTATAGACAAATCTTAGAAATAAGTGGTTTAAATATGCATATTGGCAAAAAAAAAAAATCCAACAATTTTGATGTTGGACAAATATTGTTTAGAGTTCCTTACATGGCTCGATCACCCGATTCATCTTGGTGTCAGTCTCGATTTCGGACTGCGATTTGTCAGTTCACTGAAACTGGGGGATACAAACTGGGTATCCCAGAGTTATTATAAACAAGAATGGTAGAATGAGAATGAAGTCAATTTATATTTGTGTTGTTGTAACTAAATGTGAACTCCTATAATTGGCCTCATCGACCACCTTTCTAGGATGGACCAAGTTCATTATCAAAATGACCTCCCTGATTGTGGCAAATGGCTCCTTGTGTTCTCTTCTGATTAGTCCATGAGGTGTCCCATATTTGTGGCATAACAATGATAAAAATACAAGGGAGACAAATATTTAATGTGGTTCACCAAATTGAATACGTCCACGGGAGGATAGGTGATATATTCACTATGAGAAATAAGGAACACAAATTGTTACACTCTCAATCTTTCTTGGATATCTCACTCTACAAACTTTTAAAACACTATCTCTCGTTCTTGATCTTTATTGGTATTGCTAAAAATAATGAATGAAATCTATTTATAGATGCTTTTAATTAGCCACGTCCGTTGGATCAAAATAAAGTTGGATGGTTGAGATCAAAGTTACTATTCTAATTGTATGCACCTAATAAATTACTATTCTATTCCAATTGTACGCACCTACCAAGTTACTATTCCAATTATAGGCACGTAACACATGTTTTGACTCATTAACCATATCCCACTAACCATATTTTGAATGACCACAATATTTGGCACGCCTACCATAATTTTGAACCATAAATTCCAACAAATACTACATCTATATAAGTTAAACGTGATTTTACTATAAAGAAATATGTAATATAATCTATTTTGTGAGTATTAGTTAAGATTTTAGTAAAACATAAATTATAACATGTTTAATTTAATACTCGATTTGTGTTTTCGGTGCTTGGCATAAATTGAACTTTAGTCACCTCCTTGACTTTTAACGTTCATATCTAACTATATTAGATGTCTTGTTGGCCCTTACAATCATTCATTAATTTATAAGGATAATATTAATTTTATATTGGCCATTATTAATCTGACATTAGAATTTTATTCTTTAACTTTATATGACAATCCGCCTATTTTAATACCGGGTGGCCAATCTTCTAATAAAATAATACATAAATCTCAATATGGTTCATTCTCAACATCATTGTTGCAATCTCAATATAATTTAATAATACGAATAAAACCATACAATAAAAAAAATGAATAATACTTATGCATCAACAGATAAAAAGAGTGAACCGAATAATCCACCGATCACCAAATAAAACACTCACATTAATTGAATAAATAAAGTGAGTATAGTAATATAAAAACCTATCCATCTATAGGCAACACGCTCAAAACTGAAACTAAAATGACTGATACTATATGGATAACATAGACTGAGGCAACTAAGCAAAGATATAGCATCAACAACTACTGCACGACAAGAATGAATCTATTCCTATGGTCCTGGCTACTTCTGTTACTGCACACCTGGAATATAAAAAGAAAAACAAGGAAAAACAAAAGCCTGCGGGTCAAAGTCCATAAAGTAGAAAATATTTTACAAGTAGATAATTATTTTAAATCGATTAAAACAGTAGTATATTGCTTTCATAATTAACCGATCGCACTCAGTTGAGATAAACCTCGCCTCTTTACTATAGCGCACACCTATTGTGTTCATTTATTTATCCTAATTAAACTACTCATTTTAACTAGGACATATGATCGATATTTAAGTTGAATCCCGTCGAGACCCTCTATTAATTAAGTAATACTACCTTATCTAGGTATATGTTCATAAACAATATTATAGCGACACATTTGCTATAAATAAATAATCACGTAATAAACATAACATAACTACACATGTGCTATAGAGAGATATATACACTGTATCGCATAAAACATATACACACACACGCACACACACACACACACACACACACATGTGTGTGTGTGTGTGTGTGTGTGTGTGTGTGTGTGTATGTATATCACTCACTACATACGTATAACCATATCCCCAGAGCTTGGACCTCGCGAAGACATCCCTCGTATGCTATCTATCTCCACGCATCATGCCTCACACTTAGCCACTAGGTTAGAATCTTACCACCGATCCCAAACATAAAGACATACAACGGAGCCGGCGGTCATAGACATACATCCAAGGGTCGCAACCATAACACTTTGCGCCCAACCGTACTCGAAACCAATACGTATCCTCACACATGCATAGTGGCCATGCAACAATACTATGACTTGGGTAATCAACCCAACACTTGCTAGTCAACACGCGCAACCTCCTATGATGTACGTTTAATAAAACAAATAGCATACACACATACATGTATACACGTCACTTTAATATATATAGATAGATAGATAGATAGATAGATAGATAGATATATAGATAATAATAATAATAATAATAATAAGTAACAAACTCGTACGCATATCCCACCGGGCACAGTTCACCCAATCTCGAAGTTCAACCCAACTTCTCGATTAATTAATCATATAGTCACTCACTTGAATCATTGGTTCTCCTCACTTGAACCCATCTAACGTTGGCCTATCACACATACCGAATGATGTAAAGTCTTCCCCAGTAATCGCAATATACCCCGGAAGCCCCTACAGTAAAACTCCAATTCCTAAGGGATTAAAGGACACACAACAAAAACTCGGCTAGTAAGCAAACTGAATTGGTTCGCTGCCCCCAAAATCAAAATTTCCAAAAGAAAGCCCAATCCAAAACCACCAATTTAAAATTTTGGTATCGCACACCTTTTAGTAGAAAATTCATAACAAATTAAAAAAATCAAAAAAATACGAAATTGGAGCCCGGGGCTTCGTAATTCGATTTTACAAAAACTTATCTAACTTTCAAAAGCAAACATGTTCGCTAGGTGAGCGAAAAAGTTCAGTTTTCGGAACAGCTTCTTCATCGGGATTTTTTTCTTTTAAACCTTCCAATGGAGGTCCCACCCACTCCAAACACAAAAATCAACTCTTATAACATCACCCTAATATTCCAGAGGTATCTTAACACAAAATTAACCCAAATCCTAAATCAAACCCTAGGATTTTAAATCGAACTTCCAATTAGTTCAACATAAAAAAATTTCCCCAAATTAATTATCAATATCCAATCTTTATATACAAGTTCTACATGTTCATCCATTTAAATCCTAGAATATATATCGAATTTTAAGTATTCAGTCACATACCCTAATATTTTATCATTTAAATTTTTATATCAATTAAGAAAGTTTCAATCTTTAATAACTTACTTTTCAAATTTCTACCTCTAATCATGAAAATAATCAAGGTTCTAAAAATGCGGGGCGTGATCGAGGCTTGGAGGCCAAGCCTTAAGCCTTAGAAGCCTTGGCGGGCCTTAGGCATAAAAAGGTGTGAAAAGGCATTTAGGCCTTCTTAATATATTTTAATATTTTTTAACCATATCAAGGCTATTAAAATACTAAAATTGTACGTATCATAAAAATATGTCTGAATATATTCTGATTAAAATACTATTTAATTATTTTGGATGAGATAATGGTTCGATTTGTAAAAAAATCATTAAAAGGCGGTATCGTTTCACTGAAGCATTGTTGTTTTTATAAAAAAGTGCGCATTAAGGGTTTTACCAAGAATAAGGCGTAAAAATCTTAAGGCGGGCATTTCTCCCAAGCCTCAATCCTAGGCGGATTTTTTAGAATAGTGAAAATAATTAACCCTTATCAAATTGCGACATAAAGCAAGTATTTACTTATCTTTTTGGATTAAAATCCGAAGTCTTCTTCGAATTCGATAACGAATTGAGTCATCTTTCTTCTCCTCTAGAAGTTTCCTCTTCTTTCTTCTTTGTTTTCTCTTCTCTAGGGTTCCCTCCCTCAATCTTTTGTGTAAAATATGAAAGGTGGGTTGCCATCCACCTTTGCATCCTCTTAAATATCCCCTTAATTAATCTAATCCCATTTTTCTTCTTAGCCCTAAGTGTAAAATGACACTTCTACCATTATAGGGGTCCCGTTATGTCTAAAAGACCCAGAACCAAAATATAACAACCGAGTATCTATTCTAAACTATTTTGACCCTTCATGGGTCAACGATGCACTCGAACAGGATATCTGAGTCAACAACCTCCAATTATAACACGTGCGTATCTTATGCATGTGACACCCCGCCCAATTAAATATCGGCTGATTAGTCCTTTATAAAATTTATAACAGAATTTTCGGTTGGTTCATTCTTAGCATCACTGTCAAAAACTTAAATCCAATTAATTACCTAACATTTAATTAAGCTAGTGTCAAAACATTTTCCAATTAAACTTGAAACCAATTAATTCAATAAATTTATGAACATGTGATTATAAACCATACACAAAAATTAAATGCTGACTGAATCAAATATTAAATAGATAAGACTGGATAACATCTTCCAGTTCAAAGTCACAAACCAACCATAATAAATACTCATTACAACTGAAAAGAACTACAAAGTAAACTGAGCACAACCCTGCTAATGATAATGGGCGACACATACTCAAACTGAGATATCTGAACTAGGAACTAAATGAAATGAGAGAAGCGTCTAATCTCAACTTAGCCCACAACTTCCACAATAGCTGCATCTCGGCAAACCATCCAAGTATTTAGAACCGGGGTCCCTATGGCTGGGCACCTGTACCAATATATATATATATATATATATATATATATATATATATATATATATATATATAGTAAAAGAGAGAATAAATGCAAGAGATGGTTCAGAGCCTGTTGTGTAAGAATATTTGTTTTAGCAAGTATTTAAAACTGGTTCTTAAAACAAGTCTTATACGCATGTTAGTTATCGAACTCTCACATGAGTTTCTCACCTCTCATCTATTGTGCACGCCCAACGTACATCTAATCTTCCCATAGTTATACCACCCAATCTAACTAGTCAGAAACCATACTAATACTAACTATGCTCACTAGTAGTATTCCCGTATCGCCCATACAATACGCTATTTAACATAGTTTATCTCACTTACTAAGTTTCATTATTCACCGTTCAAATGATTAATCTTTTATTCGCTAAGATTATTTTATTTCTCATTTCCACCTTGTCTACTAGTTTTACAAAGTAGAATATTTCCCAAGTACACTCATATATATATATATATATATATATATATATATAGTCATATCATCCCTATACGTATATATACTAATCCTTCCCCCCAGGCTAAGACCTCTTAGTGCACCTAATAAGAAAATCATGCATCCCCGGGTTAGCACCCATTAATGCACCTATCAAATAATAATCCAGAACCCCCGGGTTATCACCCATTAGTGCACCTATTAATAAAATCCAGCATCCCCGGGTTAGCACCCATTAATGCACCTATCAAATAATAATCCAGCACCCCCGTGTTATCACCCATTACTGCGCCTATTAAGAATATTATTGTACCCCGGGTTATCACCCATTAGTACACTTAACAATAGAGTTTCTGCACCCTCGAGTAATCACTCATTAGTGCGCTTAATTATAAGTCTCTTACAGCCCCGGGTTATCACCCATTAATGCCTTTAATATTAATATCACATAATAAGCATACACACATCCTATTAGAATTTTTAAGTATTTTCCCCAACGTACATATATACCTCTCGTACGTATTATAATCTCAATGCTACGTATAGTGTAAATATTTAGATTACTATCTCTCTCGTAATCTCCAAGGCATATTCTCTTTATACCGAAATAATTAAAGTATTAACTCTCCCATACTTTTCCCGAAGTTATGTCTTAATTACGTTTATTGTCTGGTAGTTTCTCTCACTCCAATAAACCGATAAATTCCAAACTAGACTCTAAGAAAATTCCCAAAAATTCAACCTGTCATTCGAACCAGAATGACATGTTGTTCGAACCACTTTGCGCGAGATCCCCATCTCGTTTGAACCACTTCGCGCGAGATTTCACTGTTCGTCTTCTTCGCCGATTCCCAGCATTTTCTGCCATTTTTGAACCTAAAAATCTCTAAGATTCATCACCCCACACTTCATTATTAATCCCAATCAACACTTAACAGGTTATAGATCATTCCTAACATCCTAGGATCCTTAATTCGTCAAATTAATTCATATGAACCCTAGTTTCCAAAATTTCAATGAAAGAATCTAACCAACCCCTATTCGTTCATCAATATGTAATTCAATCTCATATTTCATCCTCAACATACATGACAGAATGTTAACAACTCATTAATCCAACCTCTAATCATCATTTAATCTCCAATTTTCGCCCAATTAACATGTAAATCAAGGGTTTAATTCACCTACACTAACATGAGTATGATTATTTCTAAAGAAAGCAAGTAATAAACACTTGCCTCAATTTCGAAGGTCTTATCCGTTGATGTTGTTGGTATGGCTGCGTTCCTCGCATTCCGATCTACACGATGGTGGTGGTGGTTGTGCAAGGTGGTGAACATAGCTTCTCCTCCTTTGGAATTTACTCTCCCTCACCCACTGTGGCTCTCTCTTCATTTTGGTGTAACCTAACCCTAATTGTCCCCAATTAGCTAATATAATTTATCTCTAATCTTCGTCCATTTAATTCCCCCAAAAATCCAAATTACAAAACTACCCCTACCGGGTGCCGGCTTGGTCTAAAAATATCCCGGAGTCCAAGTAAAATACCCGGGTAGACTTTTCTGACTATCTCGACCCTTTCGGACTCAACAGTGCACTCGAAATGATCATAGGAGTTACTTAAAAATAATTTACCTTATTACTTCACTTAATCCCGACTTGATATACCAAACTGTCGTATTTCTCTATCACAACAATTTATATAAAAATACCAAATTGTCGTATTTCTCTATCACGACAAATTATATAAAAATCGTCATTCCATATTACTTATTCTCAACAGTAATATTAATAGTTACTAACTTCTCATCATGCTAGTAAATATTCAAATTTAATTCGGATTAATAAATTAATTCTCACATTTTAATTTAATTAATCCCACGTTAATAATAAATCATATATTTATTTAAATCTTTGAAAATATGGGGTATCACATACTTCCCCCTTAATTTAATCTGGTAAGGACATCTACGGGTATTAACCTCACATCTCATGTAGTCTACGTAGTACCTCCCATACAATACATTACCGAATACCCTTAATAATGAACACCTCACTGATGTTATAATTTACTCTCCAAGCCTTACCATTTAAGTTTCACCACTTAACTTCTAGATAGTTACTATTTAACCTCCTAATACTCTCACTAGTAGGTTAATTGATATTTAGATATATACAACTTCTCCTTACACATAATATATACAATAAATGTTAACACATTTTTGCCATACTGCCTCCGCAAAGGACTATGGAACCTAAGCTTGTACGCTACCGGCTCAAACTTAACAATAATAAGAAAATATCTCACATCACTCGGTACCAATTTGCTCATTCCAACATGCAACTCCCAACCATTTCCACCCTGGTTTTCTGGTCCTAGAAAATCCCATGGACCTAGTATATTATCGTCCTCCCTTCTACCCAATAAGCACAAGGATAACAAGGAATTATATATATAGCACTTTGAAAGGAATTCTATCGATAATGAGCTAAGGGGAGTAGTCTTACACTAACTCCACCAGTGGAAGATATTATACTAAACCTTCCCATATTTGGAATTACATCATACCTCGCATTAACTAAAACTCTCAGTCTGCCCGTCCGCCTGCGGGTGCGCTAGGCCGGATACGTTCGCATCTTGATATTTATGGCCTCCCGAAAACTCTTCCCAAAAATCGAGTCATATCTCCCTGAACTCTTTCTGACCAAAAACTCTTAATATTTCCTGATGGTCCACTTCCAATTGGAACTCAGTAATGCCTTGCTTTGCTTATGCCATTACCACTACGATTTTGACTCATGGTGCAATTTATCTTTCTTATAACCACACCTACATCTATTGCTCAAGCGACAGTGTCATCACTTCATGTCGCAAGTCCCCTGCTCCTCTTTTTAAACATCAGATCCCCGTGAAACATGTTCTCTCCATGTCATACCAAATAAGTTTTAACCTTTTTCGAGTTAAACTTTATCGGGTTCTTCCTATAATGCCCTCGTGGCAAATCTAGGAATTACGATCCTAACTTCCCTAACTCATCAAATAGTTAAGTCCTGAAGTCACACTCTTCTACATTCAATTACCTCACTCAATACGCATTGTGTCACAATATTTCACTTAAGGAAGAAAATTTATTACCCAAATATCTAGGGCGCCCATACACCCTATGCTTTGTGCATTGCAGCACCACCGTACTAGACGTATTATAAATCTCAAATTATACCTCACAATTGGCATGACAATATGGTAAGGTCCTACTCATTCCCCCTACCTTTTCCACCTAATAATATCTTAGGTTAACCCACCTGACTTCTTGTGGTGTCAACGATTGGTAACATTATCACATAATATTCTTATACGGCTCCATCGGCCTTAATCTGTAATATAACCACTAACTCACAGTTATAACTATGCATAGGTGAAATCACTATGATACTAAATCCATTTACTAAAGGCAAACGTCTCCCAATGTTCGCTAAGTTTCATGTATGGGATGTCTCGTAAAGTGAAATCCAAATAAGGAACGCCCCGATACACTACTACCTAACACTGCTAGTCGTTGGGATATGTTAAGTCTTTAATCCATAACATATATCGCTCAATTACCATCTACGATCATAAGAGTCTACTCGTCCACTCTCATGTTACTAAAGACAGTATAAAATGCAAGGCTCTATCACGAGTTATTAGCGCTATATAATTTACAAGCTATATCTCTCCGCTCTACAATACGTCAATATACCCTGAATCACATCAGTAAAACATCCATGCTCATCGGGATCAACATAGTAAGACAACATTCTCACTGAAGTCTACAATACAATACAATACAACACATATGCATCCTCAACCGTGTTTCAGGTGATGCCTCGCTAACACCATATATTTAAAATTTGAAATTTTAGTACAATAGTCTTATCACACAATTTACTACTGTTCAAACCCACGGTAATCAATAACCATGCAATATAATAATATAAACTACTATCATAACGCTCAACGGAGCACGAATAGCTACATAATACTATATACCAATTTCTCTTAGTGACCACACTTGCTCCCCCCACAGATGGTACAAAAACTTCGCTACCAAATCGTAGTCACCTACATAATAAGGCTGTTATCGCCAGCGTACCCACTAAACCGAATCCACACCCAAATTCTTAGTGTTAACTATCCACATATGTTGTGACACACCCATGTCACTAGGACTCGTCACCTATTCCCAAGGATGAGACAAAACTTCATCAGTCTAGCCTGACCGTAGGGTCCCCGTACACACTTTTTGTGACCCATAATTATATACAATCATTATACCTTTTGAATACCACTCATTAGTCTTTCCCTTCCTTGTGTGGGTACATTATTCTTCTTCACGGCTTACCCGCCCGACATTAATACATTGTCCCCATATCTCTAGACCTTAATTATGGCCTTATTGGCCTTCCCTTTATTTCCTCGACCCCGTTGACCCTGAAATACGGTATGCTACAGTTATGGAGGACTACGCTGGTCCTGCCTAGACCCACTACTCTCGGGTTATTAGTTCATGGGCTCAATTCTCTTGACCCGATTCCTACACTGGACATTTTACTTCTCCAACTAGTATACCTTACAGGCACGGTTTATTATTCCCGATACTATCAATTTCACTTCTCCCGTGAACACATTCAATACTGGTAACCCTTATTTTTACATACAGGATAATTTCCCTTTTCACTGAATCCATCACCGTTATGTTTAGATTTAATTGTATCAATTAAATAGTTTTCCCCCACTGGTATAAGTTCTGGTTATGCTCTACCAACACTACTAAATTCAACCTTGCCTTTCGGCTAAGTATAATAACTTGACTGACTCCCTTTCTTCTGGAGCGTTAACGTATTCTATCAAACGTATACTTTGACAACATTGACACTAATCACCTTAGTCGCACTTCCCATTCATGCTAGGGCATTCCACCCACGAGTCCATTTTCAACTTACGGACCCTTTTTATCTTTCGTAACTCCTACTTCGGTTACAAAGTTTTCTTACCAAATTAACTCATCCTTTACGGTCAGTCTCTACTTGACCTACCGGTGATAAGTTGATTGACTATTATTACTCTTCGCTGTTTCTCTGAGCTAGAAAATTTCTTACGAATTTAAAATTCTGAGTGTTACTGCACTCTACTTTACACTACTGCCTTTGGATTAGCTCCTTCCATTGGCCCATCACACTTAGATATTACCGTTGGTGACTTCTACCACGATCACCGTCCTTCGAATGATTCATAATTATCAATTGTTTTTCCTCTTCCTGCAGACCCGCTAACAGCCTTCGCTGGTCGGCCCATTATGCTCGAAGTACGAAGTCTAATCACTCTCGCATGAGAATTGGATTCACTAAACTAAATTGCAGGAAGGCATGAGTCGCATACGCAATGGAATATAACAATCCTAGAATAAGGCTCTACATCAACGAACGCTAAGCTGAAATGTAATAAGCCGTACAGATCCTAAAGGACATGAGAACCTGATGCTCTGATAACACCTGTGACACCCTGCCCAATTAAATATCGGGTGATCAGTCCTTTATAAAATTAATTACAAAATGTTCGGTTGGTTCATTCTTAGCATCACCGTCGAAAACTTAAATCCAATTAATTACCTAACATTTAATTAAGCTAGTGTCAAAACATTTTCCAATTAAACTTGAAACCAATTAATTCAATAAATTTCTAAACATGTGATTATAAAACATACACAATAATGAAATGCATACTGAATCAAATATAAAATAGATAAGACTTGATAACATCTTCCCGTTCAAAGTCACAAACCAACCATAATAAATACTCATTACAACTGAAAAGAACTATAAAGTAAACTGAGCACAACCCTGCTAACGAGAATGGGCGACACATGCCCCAACTGAGATATCTGAACTAGGAACTGGATGAAATAAGAGAAGCATCTAATCTCAACTTAACCCGCAACTTCCACAACAGCTGCAGCTCGGCAAACCATCCAAGTATCTAGAACCGGGGTCCCTGTACATGGGCACATGCACTAATACATACATATATATATAGCAAAAGAGAGAAGAAATACAAGAGACGAGTCAGAGATTGATGTGTAAAAATATTTGTTTTAGCAAGTATTTAAAACTGGTTCTTAAAACAAGTCTTATACGCATGTTAGTTATCGAACACTCACATGAGTTTCTCACCTCTCATCTATTGTGCACGCCTAACGTACATCTAATATTCCCCTAGTTATACCACCCAATCTAACTAGTCAGAAACCATACTAATACTAACTATGCTCACTAGTAGTATTCCCGTATCGCCCATACAATACGCTATTTAACATAGTTTATCTCACTTACTAAGTTTCATAATTCACCGTTCGAATGATTAATCTTTTATTTGCTAAGATTATTTTATTTCTCATTTCCACCTTATCTACTAGTTTCACAAAGTAGAATATTTCCCAAGTACACTCATATATATATACACACACACACACACACACCAATCCAGCACCCTTACGTTAGGACCGTTTGGCACAATGTAATGATTAACATTATTATTACCATGTCTACTAATCTCACATAGTAGATACATTCACATGTTCGTATATGTATATATATATATATATATATATATATATAGCCACATCATCCCTATACATATATATACTAATCCTTCACCCCTGGGCTAAGACCCATTAGTGCACCTATTAAGAAAATCCTGCATCCCTGGGTTAGCACCCATTAATTCACCTATCAAATAATAATCCAGCACCCCCGAGTTATCATCCATTAGTGCGCCTATTAAGAAAATCATGTATCCCCAGTTTATAACCCATTAATGCACCTATCAAATAATAATTTAGCAACCTCGGTTTATAACCCATTAGTGCGCCTATTAAGAATATTCTTGTACCTCGAGTTATCACCCATTAGTACACTTAACAATAGAGTTTTTGCACCCCCGAGTTATCACTCATTAGTGCGCTTAATTATAAGTCTCTTACACCCCCGGGTTATCACCTATTAGTGCCTTTAATATTAATATCACATAATAGGCATACACACATCCTCTCGTATGTATTTTAATCTCAACGCTGCGTATAGTATAAATATTTAGATTACTATCTCTCTCATAATCTCCAAGGTATATTCTCTTTATACCGGAATAATCAAAGTATTAACTCTCCCATACTTTTCCTGAAGTTATGTCTTAATTACATTTATTATCTGGTAGTTTCTCTCACTCAAATAAACCAGTAAATTCCAAACTAGACTCTAAGAAAATTCCCAAAAATTTAGCCTGTCGTTCGAACCAGAATGACGTGTCATTCAAATGAGAATGACATGTCGTTCGAACCCGAATGACATTTTACTCTAACTACTTCGCGCGACATCCCCATCTCATTTGAACCACTTCGCGCGAGATTTCACTATTCGTCTTCTTCGCCGATTCCCAGCATTTTCTGCCATTTTTGAACCTAAAAACCTCTAAGATTCATCACCCCCACACTTAATTAATATTCCCAATCAACACATAACACCTTATAGATCATACCTAACATCATAGGATCCTTAATTCGTCATTAAACATCATAATTATTTAAAATCTCCAAATTAATTCATATGAACCCTAGTTACCAAAATTTCAAATAACGAATCTAACCAACCCAGATTCGTTCATCAATATGTAATTCAATCTCGTAGTTCATTCTCTACATACATGAAAGAATGTTAACAACTCATTAATCCAACCTCTAATCATCATTTAATCTCCAATTTTTGCCCAATTAACATGTAAATCAAGGGTTTAATTCACCTACGTTAACATGAATATGATTATTGCTAAAGAAAGAAATTAGTAAACACTTGCCTCGATTTCAAAGGTCTAATCTGTTAATGTTGTTGGTATGGCTGCGTTCCTCGCGTTCCGATCTACACGATGGTGATGGTGGTTGTGCAAGGTGGTGAACATAGCTTCTCCTTCTTTGGAATTTGCTCTCCCTCACCCACTGTGGCTCTCTCTTCATTTTGGTGTAACCTGAACCTAATTGTCCCCAATGAGCTTATATAATTTATCTCTAATTTTCATCCATTTAATTCCTCCAAAAATTAAAATTACAAAACTACCCCTACCGGGTGCCGGCTTGGCCTAAAAATATCGTGGAGTCCAAATAAAATCCCCAGGTAGAGTTTTCTGACTATCTCGACCCTTCCGGACTCAACAGTGCACTCGAAATGATCATACGAGTTACTTAAAAAGAATTTACTTTATTACTTCACTTAATTAGTTCTGACACGACTCACACATGCGTCCCGACTTAATATACCAAACTGTCGTATTTCTCTATCACGACAATTTATATAAAAATACCATACTATCGTATTTCTCTATGACGAAAAATTATATAAAAATCGTCATTCCATATTACTCATTCTCAACAGTAATATTAATAGTTACTAACTTCGCATCATGCTAGTAAATATTCAAATTTAATTTGGATTAATAAATAAATTCTCACATTTTAATTTAATTAATCCCACATTAATAATAAATCACATATTTATTTAAATATTCGAAAATACGGGGTATTACAATACATCTCTCATAAATTATGCCAATCCGCTGATGTAACACTCGATTGACATATAACAATAAATCGTTGCTGTCCACTACCCTCAAAAGGTCAAATTGTCACATTTCAGCCTGTCACCCTTGTCACAGTCATTGACCATGACAAAAAAATATGCGTTTGTTGTCATGGTCATTGATCATGACAACTTTATAAAGTTATTATGGTCAAAGACCGTGACAGGTACGTGATAACTTTTTCAGTAAAAAAACCCTTCCCCCTTCTTTTTTCCCACCGTTTTCACTTCCCTTTTTTTTCTCCCTCTAGGCGATCGCTCTCTTTCTCTCTCTCTCTCTAAGTGATTTCATGTAGACCTATCAATGGGTCGTGTCGAGTCATGTTCGTGTTATTTTTTATCGTGTTTGGGTCTTATTGGGTTCGTGTCTAAATGGTTGACTTTTTTATCGTTTGAAAAAATCATATCCAAACCCGACCCGTTATGTTATCTTGTCATGTCGTGTTCACTCGTTAATACCTATTAAGATAATGAATTATTTTGAATTGTACACAAGTTGGCATATTATCTTATTTTTGAACCCAAATAGACCCATTAATTCATTGACATTACTAAATCTATCATTTAGTAAAATTCATTATCATTAAATTAACATTATGCTACATAAATTATTTATAAGTTCCAAAAGTATATTTTATTTACTTAAATTAATGGTTCATAACAGGTTTTATCGAGTATTAATGGGTGAAGGGGATCAACCCTAACCCGATCGGTTAACTATCGTGTCCTATCAGGTTGGCACTGATATGACCCGAACCCATTAAAGGTCCACCCATTAACTTATAAGTTCGTGTCGGTTCGTGTTGTGCCTCATTTTTCCAGGTCTAATTTCAGGTTAGTTTTTTCCTATCTTTCTCTTTCCTTTGTATATATGTGAGTGTGTGTATTGGGGGAGAGGGGGGAGGGGGCATTGGGGGGTGGTGGGGTAGGGTGTATGGGGGTGGTGGGTGGGTGGGTGGGTGAGTGTGTGTGTGTGCAGGTGCGTGTGCGTGGTGGGGGCAAGGGGGTGGGGGGGCAAGGGGTGGTGGGGGGGGGGGGGAGGTGAACAGGGGGTGAGTGGGGGAGGGGTGGGGGTATGTGTGTTTTTATAAATATTGATTGGTTTTAGGAATTATAAATATTGATTGGTTTTAGGAATTATAAATATTGATTGGGTATTTTTATTTTTAGTTTAGGACTTGAAATTAATAGATATTGTTAATATTGATTGAATCTTATTATTTAGAGAACAAAATTAATTTGACAAATATTGTTTGTATATTCTTATTTAGGTTTGAAATTGGTTAGAAATTGTTAATGTTGAATTAATTGATTACATGAATTAGAAGGAGTACGGGATATACATTTGTTAGTTTGTTGTTGTTGTTATTGAATTATATTGGATGGATGTGGTTGGATATGAAATTTGGTTGTTTATTTTTTTAAATCCTTAATTTAATTAATACTTATTGTAAGAATAACCCGGTGCGCCATGTATTGGATGTGATGCACATAGAGAAGAACATCGCTCAACATATTGTGGGCACATGCCTTGGGGGGAGTCATTTGAAGGACGGAGAAAATGCACGAAAAGACCTTAAATCATTGAAACTTAAACCACAACTATGGTTGAAAGAAGATAGTAGGAGAAGGACAATACTTTCCCTGGTGTGTTTACTTTGACGAGTGAGGAAATAAAGGTGCTTTTAGACACAATACATAATTTGAAGGTTTCATTTATTTTTTTGTCCAACTTGTAAAGAATTGTGAATTATGCTACCCATGATTTACATAAGTGTAAGTCCCACGATTGGCGTGTGACCATGCAATTGGTTCCTCTATTGTTTAAGCAATGTGTATCCAAGTACAAGGATTTGCGAAGGGCTATTATGCAAATCAGTATCTGCTTCTCACTTTTATGTGAGAAGGTAGTCAATCGAAAACACATAGTGGTCGTAAAGTTGGCAGTGACCGAAGCGATTTCTGTTTTGGAGAAGTACTTTACCCCATCACTCTTTGAAATAAGTGTTCACTTGTTGGTACACCTATGCAAAAAGACACTTTTTTGTGGTCAAGTTAGATATTGGTGGTTGTATCCATTTGAGATATTGATGACAGTTTTCAAAGATTACGTCAAGAATACACGATAAATTACAGGATCAATTGCAGAGGAATAAATAATCGTGGAGTCATCAATCTATACTCGCGAATATATGTCTGACTCAACCAGAGTTGATGACATTGATGAGTTCGTCGATGAGGGTGGTCATGTGATGGTCAAACGAGTGAAATCAACGAGTTTGCAAATGAACAAGTAACTCATTATCTATTTGACACACATGAAGATGTCGAAGAATGGAAAAAGTATGTTTAAATTATTTAAGTTTTACATTATTTTAGATTATTTTAGACATGATTAATTTTGTAATATGTTCATCACATTAATTTTATGCAGAAAATATGAAGCCCGTGAGAACAATAAAAGATGAAAAACAATGGCACAATCAGACAACGAATCTAGGTTGTAGTTGTCACACGAGGTAATTATAATGAAAATGGTAGTTATATAATGTTTCATTGCAATAAAACTTTACAACTAACCTAATTAATTTATCTATATTCTCAGCTCTTAAATATGGGTGATTGGACATTAAGGCTTGCTCGTCTAGCCACTAGACCCTTGTTCATAGCATCACTGTCGAAAACTTTTTTAAATAACTACTAGCCACCTAATATTTAAAAAATGATTTGTTAACATGACACCAAATAAATTATGAAATAGTGATACCACATTCACATCACAGTCACAGTAGAATAACGATGGAGTAACAATGAATCTGGAGGAACATTCCCCTGAATAAACCGAATACTGAATAAAACCAAATACAACGTCTGAATGATAAGTTCATTAAAACCAAAAACTGAAATGGAACTGAGTATGATAAAGCTGCCTCTAAATGAAAAGGGGCGACATGCCCTACAGATGAATAAATCTAAAATGGAGTTAAAGTAGAAAGTGGAGACGTCTACTATCGAGGTCCTGTAACTTTCACAACAGCTACAACATGTCACAGAAATGGAACTCCTAACCTTGGCATCCCTGTGGCTGGGCACCTAAAAGATTTTTACAAGAAAATAGATTTGAAAGCAAACGGGTTAGAGCTCGATTTGAAAACAGTTTAAAATATAGCAAGTGTTTAATAATATTAAACAGTGAATATAAAGTACTTGTTAGTTACGTGCACTCACATGAGTTCCTCACCTCTCAACTAATTGTGCACTCCTAACGTAGTGATAACCCGTCCTAGTTATGCCACTAATTAACTAGTCTAATTCACATCTTGACTTCGCATTCTAATATAGAGTATCCACACTTAACCCCCAAATAAGCCATAATCATAACCCATGTTCACATTCATTAAATTACTTATCTCAAGTGTTAATTAAATTCTCATTCTTAACCCATTCAAATATCTTAGTTATCCACATCTACTAAGCAACATAACTAAAAAATCACAAGTACATGTATACATATCTGTATAATATCTCATACGCAATTAAGGAACCCCACAAGGATAGAACCTATGATGCCCTCTTACTCTGTTATCGAATCCTGGTACATCACGTACATGAGGGTCACAAGTTTCGAATCACTCAGGAACCGTCTAAATAAAAATCACACATATTGGAGGCAAACATAGTTCACATACCCATGGGTCACGTACATACCTACACTCCCATGGTAATTTGACTTGTCAACTCACAGATAAGTCATTCACAGTCCTATATCCTTAAGGTACCAATCTATATCCCCCTGTAGGGACACAAAGATTATATGGCTGTCACACCCCGCCCAATTAAATATCGGGTGATCAGCCCTTTATAAAATTTAAACAGAATGTTCAGTTGGTTCATTCTTAGCATCACTGTCGAAACGCAATAACTAATTTAATCACATAAAATAATTAAGCTAAGTGTCAAACCATTTTTTTCTTATTAATTAAAGACCACTTAATTACCAACACAAGTAATTTAATATAGAACATCCACGCACAATTAATAAATACAAATATTTAATCAGAATCGCATGCTGAAAAATATAAGACTGGATAAAACATCTCAGCTCAAAACTCTAAACCAAAACAATAGTAGCCATCAATCCAAATGAAAATGAACGAGAAATAAAGTAACATAATCTCTGAAACTGTCTAAGGAAGGGGTGACACATGTCCTAAAGAAAATGTCATAACGAATAGGAATGAAACAATTGAGGCGTCTAAAAAATGTCCTGCAGCTCCCACAACAGCTACAGCTCGCCACGCAATCCGAAACTCTAAGCCTGATGTCCTTGTGGCTGAGCACCTGATATAATACATATATATAGCAAGAGAGAGACAGAAGATGCAAGAAACGGGTCAGATCCCGATGTGTAAAAATATTTGTTTAAGCAAGTATTTAAAATTTGCAGTAAAGCAAGAATCATGTGTATGTTAGCTCGAACTCTCACATGAGATTCTCACCTCTCTTCTATTGTGCATGCCTAGCGCGTATCTAAATTTTCTCCTTAGCTATACTTCCCCATATAACTAGTCTGAATCCATCCTAATAGTATTTTCCCCTCACTATTAGTCAACCCGTATCGCCCATACAATAAGTTATCCAATTAGCCTATGACGAAAAGCTAATTAATACATTTTCCATTTTCATAGTAATTCAAGTATACGATTAGAATTTTCTTAACAAATTTCCATGCCCACATTCATTACTATACATATTAGATTAATTCACAACTCTCATACATATATACATATAGTTACATCTGCTATATATATATATATATATATATATATATATATATATATATATATCAAGGTTCTAAAAAACGCGAGGCGTGATCGAGGCGTGGAGGTCAAGCCTTAAGCCTTAGAAGCCTAGGCGGGTTTAATCGTAAAAAGGCGTGAAAAGGCGTTTAGGCCTTCTTAATATATTTTAATATTTTTACACCATAACAAGGCTATTAAAATACTAAAATTGTACATATCATAACAATATGTCTGAATATATGAAAATTAAAATACTATTTGATTATTTTGGATGAGATAATGGTTCGGTTAGTTAAAAATTTCTTTAAAAGGCGATATCGTTTCACTAAAATATTGTTGTTTTTTGAAAAAAGTGCGCCTTAAGGGTTTTACTAAGCATAAGGCGAGGCATTTCTCCCAAGCCTTAAGCTTAGGCGTGCCTAGGCGGAGCCTAGGGGTTTTTTTAGAACAGTGATATATATATATATATATATATATAACATGATACTGCACCCCCGGGATATATCCCATTAGCGCACCTAATCAACATAATGTACCCCTGGGTTATTACCCTTTAGTGCACTTATTTAAATAATCTTGTACCCCCGGGTTATCACCCATTAGTACACTTACAATACATTTTTGTTCCCCCGGGTTATCACCCATTAGTACACTTATAATAATAAGATTCTCACACCCCCGGGTTATCACCCATTGGTGCCTTTAATAATAATAATACATAATAGGCATACACATGTCCTATTATAATAAATAGGTATTTCCTCACCTACATATATGCTTGTCTTATGCATTTTGATTTCATCATTCAGTAATAGTTATTTGGATTATTATTCCTCTCGTAACCTCTACGGTATGTTCTCTCCGTACCGAATTCATTAAAGGATTTAGTCCCTCATACTTCTTTCGAAATTCTGTCTTACTTACGTTTATTAATTGGAAATATTTCTATCATTTCTGAACTAATAAACTCAAAATTGGGCCCTAAAAGAAATTATAAAAATTTCACTCTGTCGCTTGAACAAGATGGCAAGTCATTTGAACGACTGCCACATGTCGCTCGAACGACTTCGCGCAAGATTGCAATCTCGCTCAAACGACTTCGAGCGATTTCGCGCGAGATTTCGTTATTCATCCCTTACCCAGATTTTCCAACGTTTTCCACCATTTTTAACCTCAAATATTCTCATTCAACACCCCAAACTCCAAATAAACAGTTCTACATCGAACCCCATCAATAACATATGAATTCTAACATCCTAGAATCATCAATTCATTATGAATCGTTCATAAAATGTGAAATCTCCAATTTATATTTATCGAAACCCTAGTTCTTCCAATACTTGTTCAAGAAGCCAAAATTTCCAGATTTTTTCTACACGTAAATTCTTCTAAACGTGATTTCTAATCTACATACATGAAGGGTTTCAATTTAATAAATCTCATAATTAAATTACACATCCAAATTCCTCAATTTCACCATTTTTATAACCTATAACATATTCCTAACAATCCTGCACTAACATGAGTATGATGAATACCGAAATACAACAAGTTAGTAGTCTGATTTCTTGATGTTGTTGGTATGGGTGTGTTCTCCTTGTCCCGATCTACATGGTGGTGGTGGTGGTTGTGCAAGGTGATGTCGATTTAGCCATCTGCTCTTGGAAAAAGCTCTCCCTCACAGTTCCAATGGCCATTCTTACTTTCTCCAACTTTCTAACCCAAATGAAATTGTTTTGGATGATAAATTAACTCCTAATTTTCGTCCATTAATTACGCCTAAAAATCCAATTTACCGTAATGCCCTTTTTGGGGTGCTGGTTAGGCCTAAAATTGCTCCGAGACGCAAACTAAACACCCGAGTATACTATTTCGACTATTTTGACCCTTCCGGACTCAACGGTACACTCGAAATCATCATACGAATTACTGAAAATAATTAATATATTTATTCCATCAATTTAGTCCCGACAGGACTCACACGCGCGTCTGACTTAATTCACTAAACTGTCGTATTATTATCCCTCGACAATTTATCAAAGTATATAGTTCCATATTACATATTGCACAGTGATATTAAACTAATGAGTATTAACCCTTAGCACGCTAGTTAATATTTATTTTTATTAGATCCGAATTAATTAACAATTTATTTCTCACATTTAAATTTAATTAATCCCTCTGTAATAAATAATTCCCTTAATTATTTAAATCATAAAAAATGTGGGGTATTACATACTTCCCTCCTAATAAAGGAATTTAGTCCAGAATTTCAGAAAAATAAGGCATACCTGGTATGAATAAATCCGGCTATTTCTTACGCATATCCTCTTCACGCTCCCAAGTAGACTCCTCCAAATTGTGATACTGCCACTGCACCCGAACAAGTGGAACTACCTTTTACGTTAGCCTCCTCTCACTATAATCTAGGATAGCCACCGGTATCTCCTTATATGAACTATCTGGATGAAGTTCAATCTCGTCGATTGAAATGTGAGTGTGTGCCAACTCATCTCGAAGGTATCGCCTCCGTGACGAAATGTGGAACACATCATGGATACGATGAAAGTGCTCCGGTAACCCCAATCTGTATGCCACTGGTCCGACCCTCTATATAATAGGAAATAGTCCCACATATCTCGGAGCTAACATCCCTTTCTTCCCAAATCTCATTACTCCCTTCATTGGAGATACTCTCAACAAAACCTGGTCTCCCACTGCGAACTCTCGCTTTTTTGTCTGTCCTCATCTTCCCGTATGCAATTTCGAATCATTTCGATCCTGCTCGACGTATCCTGAATTACTTCTGGCCCGAGTAGTTTGTTATCTCCCACCTCTACTAGTGGAAGATACTACTCCCAACCTCCCCCAAAATCAAGGATACACAGGCGTAACATGTCCTCAGGCATCTGATTAGTGCGTTCAGTTTGCCCATCGATCTGCAGGTGATACGCTGTACTCAACCGTAACTCGGTACCCATAGCTTCCTGAAAGCTTTCCCAAAAATGAGATACAAATATCTTATCTCTATCTGACATGATGTTAAGAGGTACACCATGCAATCTCACAATTTTTGCAATAAATAGCTGAGCCTACTGTCCTGCTGTGTAGTTTGTCCTGACGGGCAAGAAGTGGGCTACCTTCGTCAACAGATCTACAATAACCCATATAGAATTATGCCCCCTCTACGAAGTGGGCAACCCGGTGATAAAATCCATGGAAATGCCTTCCCATTTCCAAGTAGGAATATCCAACGGCTGAAGTAAACCTGGTGGTCTCTGATGGTCCACTTTCACTAGCTGAAAAGTGGTACACTTGGATACGAACTCTGCGATATCCCTTTTCATTCCGCTCCACCAATACTGCCGCCTCATATCCTGGTACATTTTGTCCCCATCGGGATGTACCGCAAATTGAGACTCATATGAATCCGTTATTACTTCATATCGAAGGTCCTCCCCCTCTGAAACAACGAACCTCCCATTGAAGCGCAAACTACCCTCAGAACTTACTGAATAAGACTCGGCTCCCCCGACTAAAAGCTGCCTAATCCGATCTTGACAGAACGAATCCATTGCCTGTGCCTGTATTATTTGCTTAATGATCTGAGGTGTAAATGTCATCGCCGACATGAATGATCGGGCCACAGCATCCTAATGTCCCAATTCCTTCCATTTTGCTCGCCATACCTCGGTCGTCTCATCGACGTCCTGCAGCTTAATGCATCAGCAACAACATTAGCCTTTCTCGGGTGATAGTGTATTTCGAACTGATAATCTTTTACAAACTCAAGACACCGACGTTGACGCATATTCAACTCCTTCTGCGTGAACAAGTACTGTAGTGACTTATGGTTCATAAATCAGCGAAGCTGTTCTCCCAATAAGTAATGCCTCCAAATTCGAAGCGCAAACAAAACTACTGCTAGTTCTAAGTCGTGGGTGGGGTAATTCTTTTATGAAGCTTAAGCTTTCGGGAAGAAAAATCTATGGCCTTCTCCTCTTACTGGAGTACTCCCCCAAAACCCTGTAATGATGCGTTAGTATAAACTAGGTATTCCACTCACGCTCTGGGAAGTGCTAGAACGGGTGCTGAAGTTAACTTGTCCTTCAGCTCATCAAATGCCAACTGGCATGCATCGTCCCAAACAAACGGTATGCCCTTACGAGTCAAATTTATCATAGGACCCGTAATCTTCGAGAATCCCCGAATAAACCGTCTGTAGTATCCGAATAATCCCAAAAAACTCTGCACCTCCATCGGTGTCGTGGGATGTCCCCACTCCCTCACCGCTGACACCTTACTAGGGTCTACAGATATCCATTTTTCTGATACAATATGTCCCAAAAATTGAACCTCCTACTGCCAAAACTCACACTTCTCCTATTTGGCATACAAATCATGCTCTTGTAGGGTCTGTAAAACCATACGTAAATGCTCGGCATGTTCTTCTTCAGTGCGGGAATAAATCAGGATGGTATCTATGAAGACAATGAAAAACTGATCTAGGAACTCTCTAAATACTCTGTTCATTAAGTCCATAAATACTGCCAGGGAATTGGTTAGCCCAAATGGAATAACCCTAAATTTGTACGATCCATACCTCGTCAAAAAAGCAGTCTAGGCCATGTCCTGCTCCCTGATGCGTAGCTGATGGTACCCAAATCTCAAATATATCTTCGAGAAGTGGGCCGCTCCTCTCAACTGATCAAACAAGTCATCGATCCGAGGCAACGGATACTTATTCCGTATCGTGACTTTGTTAAGCTCCCGATAATCAATACAAAGCCGTAGGGACCCATCCCTTTTCTTTACAAACAGAACTGGGGCACCCCAAGGCGAGGTACTCTTATGGATGAAGCCCTGTCCCAACAACTGTTCTATCTGATCCCGTAGCTCCCTCATCTCTGTCGAAGCCATACGGTAAGGTGCACGTGCTATCGAACGAGTGCCTGGTGCTAAGTTTATCACAAACTTGATATCCCTACTCGGAGGCAACCCCGGTGTATCTTAAAATACATCAACAAACTCGCAGATGACCGGAATCAAATAGAGTGGAACCACGACTACAGAGGTCTCATCCTCTATATAAAACAAGTGGGTGGACGAACCTCCCTCCGAGCGAGGCATCGCCACAAAGAACATCTCCTGGCACGAAATGGCGAATACAATACTCCTACTGAAGCAATCAATCATGGCCCTATACTCGACTAGCCAATCCATACCAATAATGGCGTCGTACTCGAACATATACAACACTAGCATATCAGCCGGTAAAATTAAACTGCCAATCTCTATGCCTACTCCCCGGCATATAAATAAAATCAATGACCCATTACCAAGTGGTGAGTCTACACAAGACACTGTACTATCTGTCGTGCTTAACAACCCAGTGGCCTTTGCAAAACCAGTGGCTATAAATGAGTGTGATGCCACCGTGTCAAATAAGACGCGGCACCAAAGTACCATGGATAGAAAACTTACCCTCCACTACAGGTGGTGCCTGCGAAACTGCGACCTGGTGGATGTTATAGACACGTCCGTACTGCAACTGTCCCTGTTGCATGGGAACAACGGGTAAAGCTGGAAGTGGAGCCGGCACTGGTAGGGCGGTGGGAAAAATAAGTCTTTGGGGTCCTGGTGAGCACCCTGCTATCGAGGAACTCTGTCCCTATCCGGGCACTCCTATTTCTTATGGACAGTCTTGCCATAAGTGTAACATTTCCCAATAAAGTTTCCTCCTCTCCGCTCCTGTAGCCTCGGCCCGATTGGCCGTTACCACCTCTACCTTGGCCCTGCTGGCCCTGCTGTCCTCCCTGCTATTGACCCTGCTGCTAATTTTGTGGCTGGCCTTATGGTTGGCCCTGGTGGCCCTGTCTCCAACCCCCATAACCATGTCTGAACCCTCCAGAACGGAACCTCTTAGTAAAATCCCCCTACTGGGAACCCTGCCTATGACTCTGCTCAATTATTACTCCACTGGCATTACCTCCCCCTCGCTTGCTTCCCTTAGCATGAAAGCAATTGTCCTGACAATGCAATAAGGCTGCATTCAGAACGTCGGTATATGAGTGTAGGCAAAGGTTACCCAATAAATGTTGTCGTATCTTCCAAGTCAAGCCATCCATGAACATCTGAATGCGCTTCTCCTCAGTAGGCACCTCCTCCGGTACCATGTTTGTCAATCGTGTAAACTCTTCCTCGTATTCCGCAATGGTCTACCCTTCCTGGGTAAGGTCCAAAAGTTTTTGTCTCATCTCAGTCTTGACGATGGAAGGAAAATACTTGCAGTCAAATGGCATCCAAAAATCACTGATAGTCATCAAATCTCAATCCTCGGTAGTAGTAGTGGACTCCCACCACTGTAAGGCTGCCCCTCTCAGCTTGAAGGTAGCCAAAACCTGCCTTTGAACCTCTGTGCACTCATACTTGCAAAGATGCCGATGTATGTCCTTCTTCCACTAACTCGCGGTAACCACATCTAAACTGCCCAAGAACTCTAGGGGACAAGACCTCTGAAAGGACTCTCTAACTCTCTCCCATGCAGTGGGAAATGGATGCACTGGAACTGGTGCCACTGCCTGAACCTGGGGTGGGGCCTGCTGCACCACCGCTAAGCCTGCATTTACCGCTTGTGCAACTATCGTAACAACTTTTGTTGCGTTCATTGTCCCCTGAGCCTGTATGGCCGGTTGTTCTGGCTGGGCCTGTCGGTCTCTTGGTGCACGTCGAGGAGGAATCTGAGAAATTATTAGTCCATAGTTATTTCAAAATCTCAAATAGCTCAAGACATAATCGCAAAATATAAGATCACAAAAATCCTAAAAATAGGGTTGTATATCAAACGATGCAAAGCTGAAAACACAGTAAGCCGTACAGATCTTAATGGACAATAGAACCTGATGCTCTGATACCACCTGTGACACACCGCCCAATTAAATATTGGGTGATCAGTCCTTTATAAAATTTAAAACAAAATGTTCGGTTGGTTCATTCTTAGCATCACTGTCGAAAACGCAATAACTAATTTAATCACCTAATATAATTAAGCTAAGTGTCAAAACATTTTTTTCTTGATAATTAAAGACCATTTAATTACCAACCTAAGTAATTTAATATAGAACATTCACTCACAATTAATTAATACAAATATTGAATCAGAATCGCATGCTGAAAAATATAAGACTGGATAAAACATCTCAGCTCAAAACTCTAACCCAAAACAATAGTAGCCATCAATCCAAATGAAAATGAACGAGAAATAAAGTAACATAATCTCTGAAACTGTCTAAGGAAAGGGCGACACATGCCCTAAAGAAAATGTCATAACGAATAGGAATGAAACAATAGGGGCATCTAAACAAAGTCTTGCAGCTCCCACAACAGCTACAGCTCGCCACGCAATCCGAAACTCTAAGCCTGATGTCCCTGTGGCTGAGCACCTGATATAATACATATATATAGCAAGAGAGAGACAGAAGATGCAAGAAACGGGTCAGTTCCCGATGTGTAAAAATATTTGTTTAAGCAATTATTTAAAATTTGCAGTAAAACAAGTATCATGTGCATGTTAGCTCGAACTCTCACATGAGATTCTCACATCTCTTCTATTGTGCACGCCTAACGCGTATATAAATTTTCTCCTTAGCTATACTTCCCCATATAACTAGTCTGAATCCATCCTAATAGTATTTTACCCTCACTATTAGTCAACCCGTATCGCCCATACAATACGTTATCCAATTAGCCTATGACAAAAAGCTAATTAATACATTTTCCATTTTCATAGTAATTCAAGTATACGATTAGAATTTTCTTAACAAATTTCCATGCCCACATTCATTACTATACACATTAGATTAATTCACAACTCTCATACATATATACATATAGTCACATGTGCCCTATATATATATAACATGATACTTCACCCCCGGGCTATATCCCATTAGAGCACCTAATCAACATATTGTACCCGCGGGTTATCACCCTTTAGTACACTTATATAAATAATCTTGTACCCACGGATTATCATCCATTAGTACACTTACAATACATTTTTGTACCCCCGGGTTATCATCCATTAGTACACTTATAATAATAAGATTCTCACACCCCAGGGTTATCACCCATTGGTGCCTTTAATAATAATAATACATGGCATACACACGTCCTATTATAATAAATAGGTATTTCCTCACCTACATATATGCTTCTCTTACGCATTTTGATTTCATCATTCAGTAATAGTTATTTGTATTATTATCCCTCTCGTAACCTCTACGATATGTTCTCTCCATACCGAATTCATTAAAGGATTCAGTCCCTCATACTTCTTCCGAAATTCTGTCTTACTTAAGTTTATTATTTGGAAATATTTCTATCATTTCTGAACTAATAAACTCAAAACTGGTCCCTAAAAGAAATTATCAAAATTTCACTCTGTCGCTTGAACAAGATGGCAAGTCGTTTGAACGACTGCCACATGTCGCTCGAACGACTTCGCGCGAGATTGCAATCTCGCTCGAAAGACTTTGAGCGACTTCGTGCGAGATTTCGTTATTCGTCCCCTACCCAGATTTTCCAACGTTTTCCACCATTTTTAACCTCAAATCTTCTCATTCAACACCCCAAACTCCAAATAAATAGTTCTACATCGAACCCCATCAATAACATATGAATTCTAACATCCTAGAATCATCAATTCATTATGAATCATTCATAAAATGTGAAATCTCCAATTTAAATTTATCAAAACCCTATTTCTTCCAATACATGTTCAAGAAGCCAAAATTTCCAGATTTGTTTAACACATAAATTTTTCTAAACCCGATTTCTAATCTACATACATGAAGGATTTCAATTTAATAAATCTCAGAATTAAATTACACATCAAAATTCCTTAATTTCACCATTTTTATAACCTATAACATATTCCTAACAATCCTACACTAACATGAGTATGATGAATACCGAAATACAATAAGTTGTAAACACTTTCCTTGAGTGAGTAGTATGATTTCTTGATGTTGTTGGTATGGGTGTGTTCCCCTTGTCCTGATCTACACGGTGGTGGTGGTGGTTGTGCAAAGTGCTGTCGATTTAGCCCTCTTCTCTTGGCAAAAGCTCTCCCTCACACTTCCTATGGCCGTTCTTACTTTCTCTAGATTTCTAACCCTAATGAAATTATTTTGGATGATAAATTAACTCCTAATTTTCGTCCATTAATTAGGCCCAAAAATCCAATTTACCATAATGCCCTTTTTGGGGTGCCGGTTAGGCCTAAAATTCCCCCGGGACCCAAACTAAACGCTCGAGTATACTACTTCGACTATTTCGACCCTTTCGAACTCAACGGTACACTCGAAATCATCATACGAGTTACTAAAAATATTTGATATATTTATTCCATTAATTTAGTCCCGACACGACTCACACGCGCGTCTGACTTAATTCACTAAACTGTCGTATTATTATCCCTGGACAATTTATCAAAGTATATAGTTCCCTATTACATATCACACAGTGATATTAAACTAATGAGTATTAACCCTTAGCATGCTAGTTAATATTTATTTTTATTAGATCCAGATTAATTAACAATTTATTTCTCACATTTAAATTTAATTAATCCCTATGTAATAAATAATTCCCTTAATTATTTAAATCATAAAACATTTGGGGTATTACAATGGCCCTGTTCGAAAGCCTACCTCCCGTGATAGCAAGTATGGTAGGTATGTTATACACATATAAGTCCATATACTAAGCATTCACACATCTTAGACATCTTACAATGTTAATAGAGGTATATTCTACATCCCTACACCGTTATTCCAATTTGTACATTTTTAAGTCTCCGAATAATACACAATATAGACCACTGACACATCTCACGTCGTAATTTCAAGTACTTAAAACCTAACCCATAAAGGCTACCAAGTCACTTATTATTCCCACATTTAAATCCACTATTCTTAAGGTCCTCATTTCTGCCATTAACCTTATATTATCAACTACACAAAATTTACTCATTTAATCTCAACTCTAATAGTATCTCACTCGACGAGCCTTATTAGGTTTTATAAAATTCCCAAAATTTAATCCTAATTATCCTCCGGTCTCACCAACATACTTACTGGTCTTCCTCAAGTCAAAGAGTGTTCACAAAGTTCACAACAATAAATTCTCTAGGGTCAAAATTATTAAAATCCTACAAAGGGAAGAATAATACTGAAATAGATAAGCCTACGCGAAGTTCGAAACAAAAATCGAGCCGAATAGGGCCATTCTGAAATCTCACAGAAGGCCCAAAAATCTCGTCCGAACGAGGTCCTTCGAACGAGTGTCATTCGAACGAATGACTTCGAACGAACCATGAACTCGTTAGAAGGGCTACTGGAATCTCGTTAGAACCGGTCGTTAAGTCTTCTAAAGAAATTTTCGAGAGTACCCAGATTTCACCTATTTCGTTTTTTCCAACTTCTCTCCTCTCCACATCCATCCTAAATCCATACCAATTAAAGTTTAAGGTTTCTAAACTACTCTAAGCCACCCTAGATCACTTCTTAACATAGTTTTTGGGGTCAATCCTTCTAATCAACATGTAATATCCACAAATCCCTTAATTTTGCCACAAACCCTATTAATATGAGCCCAGAATTTAATTGAACATAAAAACTCCTTTTTAATCCATTTTTAAATCATCAAAAGTTATGTTTTGGGTACTGAATTCGTCCATAACAATTCTACATGCAATCCCTAACAAAAGTTTTGAGTTCTATAGCAATCCCATTGGGTTTTCATCAAATCTTTCAAGAAGTATTAAATTCTACACTAAACATGGAGGAAATATTTATTGAAATTAATGAAAACAAATCACTTGCCTTAAGTTTGATGTTTTGAATTGTTGTTGTTGATTAAGGACTGATTCTCTTTTCTTTCTGGTTACAATTTCGTCCAAAATGGTGGTGGTGGGTGGTGGTTTTGGTTTGGAACCTTTTAGTAACTTCTCTCTAACTCCCGTAACCCAATCCCTTGCTTTTGGCTGATCATGGCCTTAATGGCCATACTAAATATAAATAATTAACCACTAAAATTCGTGGGTCTTAATTCCTCAATTTTTAAAATTATCAAAATACCCTTCCGGGTTGCCGGTTTGGCCTAAAAATGCCTCGGGACCCAAACTAAACCCCTCGCTAGTGTTTTCTGACTAGCTCGACCCTTCCGAACACATTGGCATACTCAAAAAGCTCATACGAATGACATAAAAATAAAAGACTTTTTAAATCTAATTAAATTGATTTCTGACGCGACTGACACGCGCGTCCCAACTAAACTTTCCAAATTGTCCTATTTCTGACTCGCGATAATTTTAATATTTACAATACTCATATATTACCATATATACTCAGTACTATTTAATTTTATCACCATAATCTAATACCAACTCACATCTCGCTAGTATTTACATCGGGATTAAATTCCCAATTAATTTAATAAATTCCATAATTAAAAGCAACTCCATTTAATTAACCTCATAATTAAAAGCCATAAAAATATGGGGTATTACAACTTACTATGGTGTAATTCGAAATATATTTGAATTGGACTATGTAAACTTCAAAGAGGTTGTATTTTACTGTGATTGGGTAAGAGTTGAGGATAAAAATGCTTGTAAAGTTTATCCTAACACCAATTTGATCATGGTTGACTTGTCCAAGTTGAAGAGCAACGAACACGTGAGCGATGAGCCATTTATTTGTGCATTTCTCGGAGTACATCAACAATGAGACGTGGTCAATCGTCTTACATGCGCCAAAGTGCCTGAAGAGTAGTGTGGATGACTTGGCTGCTCCTACCGAATATCAATCCATTTTTTATGATAACCCGAATTTGAAACAATTTTTTAGATTTGTAATAAGAATTCCAATTATCGAAAAATAGTTTAATTCTTTTAATTCATTTGTACTTGATCGTTTTAGTGCATGTAATATTTAGATTTAATTCTTAAGCATTAATTGAAAGTCCATGTGCAGTGGGTGTATTATTCTAGTTTTTTATTATTATCGGACATCAGTTTAATGCTTTTAATTCATTTGTCCTTGATCAATTTAGTGCATTAATTCAAAGTTGCCAGTGTTTTGTTATAATATGTTCAGTGTTTTATATTCTTCTAATTTATTTGGATTTGTACTAATAACAACAATTTTTACAAAAAAAAATTTCTCCTGGGCTTGGCAGAAACGGAGGCGACAAGGCTTCCTCGACCCCCAGCTCCCAAAATGGGTCAAATTGGGAATGGACATTGAAAACAAGACGTAAATATTGGCTAGATCCTACGAGTTGGTGATGAAGACAGTTGGATCCCCGGGTTTTGTATGTTTTCTCAATTAAACCAAAACGATTAAAGTAAATTTCCTTTTGAATAAAAACAAACACGATGTGCGGAAGCGTAAAGGAGATGGTTCAACTTTAGTACCAACAAATTTTAATCTCTTTAAACAAATTAAAATTACACCAAGTGAAGTAAAATAAATCAATTAATATATTCACTTAAACCGATTTATTAATCCAAGCCCAAGAATTTGCCTAACTCATAATTAACAAATATTCAACAAGGTTAGGCAAAACCAATTTTAGCAAATGACTTGAATAAACCAAATTTACCCAATATTTAATATAGCACCAAATTAAATGAGTGTAATAACTTAAACCGAATTTTATCTTGAAATTATCCTAAGCATGCGTTCTAAATTATGATGCAAGATAAAATAAACAATATCACACTACGCCGCGATGTACGAGGAAAAACCCAAGAAGGGAAAAAACCTCGGACGGCCCTAGCCACAAGTCCACTAGATATGGATTTTACAAATACAAGACAAGAGACTTACTTCCTCAACTCGAACCCTCTCGAGCCTTGATGCTCCTTCTTGTGGACACCTCTTCCTAGAGGACAACCACGGAGCTCCACCGCGGTCTCGGAATCCACCGATGGGACTTTATTTGGTCACCGTCACCCGTACACAAAGCCTTTCTCCGTGTGGGTAAAATCGCATGAAAACACTTCTTCTTTGATGGATGTAGAAGCAAACCAAAACTTCTCTTCTTGAATTCGGTAGAGATAAACCGCTGCCAAACTCCATGCAATTTAATATGTATATGTGAACTTGGAATAAACTCAATTGGGTGTAAACACTAGAGTGATGAAAATATTTCTCTAAAAATCTCACTCAAAACATGAACATTTTCCTAAACAATTTTTGCTCTCAAACTCTCTCTATGAGATAAACAAGGTTGGAAAAGTTAAGATGGAAAATGTGTTTCCCGTCCTTCATAAAGTCTGAAAAAATCGGTTAAGAAACAAGTGGGAAAATGGGTTAAAAACTGCCAAAAACTGCCTAAAAACTGTTCCCGCCTAGCACTTCATTCGAACGACATTTTGTTCGAACGAACTCTCGTTCGAACGAGACTTCTAACGACGCTCCAGTTGGGACTCGTTAGAATCTCGTTAGAATGAAGAATCTCGTTCAAACGACATTTCGAACGACGGACCAGTTTAGACTCGTTGGCAAACTCGTTCGAACGAAACCTGGTTCGAATGACAAACTCGTTCGAACGACATTTCGAACGACTTCCAGAATTTTTACAAAATTCGATTTTTGGCCCAGAAACTTTATATACTTTATTTTTTAAAGTTCTAATTAAATTTTTCTGAAAGTAAAACATAGTTTCAATTAAACCTAACACCCAATAAACTTTGTTCCAAGCTCCTATATAAATATAATTGCATTCATACCTTGGGAGCATGGAACCATAGTTGATGACGTAGAAACGAGGCACTCAAACCATCACATTTGATGAAGCTTTATATTCTTTGCCACTATGTCTTCAACAAACACTTCATAGGCTTGAGAGTATTACAATGACATACTATCCTACGAATAAATATTTTTGTCTGGAATTGAGCCAACACAATACATGTACTCAATTGGAAATTTGTGTCCTTACAAATCTCCCCCTTTGGCTATTCTGGGACAAAAACCAAAACAAAAATCCTGAAGGGCCGTCAAGCTCACTAGACTCAAAACATAACATAACCCACCCAAACTTGACTCAACCCAAGGATTAAACCTTTTGCCTTTTAAAGATGCCACTTTAGTAGAATACCTGCACACTTAAGCAGACTCATCAAATGCATAGGGAATATCAAAATATAAAATGCAATTAATTAAATTACCCCCCCCCCCTAAGTTAATTCTCCCCTTTATCAAACACATTACCTACTTAGAAAGACGTCTCCCCCTAAGATAAATCTCCCCCAAACTAAGATACGATAATAATAGGATTAGATACCATTTCTCCCCCTATCACTTCTCCCCCTTTTTGTTCAGGAATAGACAAAGGATAAAGAACTAATAAACATGAGCAACAAAAGGACAACTAATCCAAGATAGATACCAATTATGAAGTATAAGCAATGATGGACTAGAAAGCAAGGCAAAGACAAACAAAATATCATATATATGTACTAGAATTTTTTTAAGAATACACAAGCACGGATATATAGATAAAAACACACACATGACACACACAAAATAAAATAGGAGTCTTTCACACTCGTATGGCAAAAATGTGTCATATGGAAACGGAAGTGTAGGGGTGTGAACTAGCAACAATTAAATTTAGACCCAAACACTTAATAAACGTTCACGGAGTTCTCATTTGATTGCAAACTTCATCACATTTGAATATAACCTCATGTGACAATATATATTGAACTCAATGAACAAACATACACAATGCATACAAGCCTAGCATATTGATGATTCTACAAACCAATAGAGTCATGACATGAAATAAGCAACTAGGATAAACAGACATTGTGCAAACCATTGATATACCATCCAATCTTCCTCAATATGCATTTATATTAATTTTGAATGAATATATCAATCAAACATAGGCCTTGGCAATTTATTTTTATTTTTAATGCCATATTTTCTATTTTTAGACCTTTGGACCACGTATTTCTTTTAGGTCCATTAAACGGTGGCTTACTATCGCAAAGGATCACTTAGTCCTTTCGGAGCCCTTTCCCGTGCACATTTTATTTATCATGTTTTCATTTTTCACACAAATCTCACATGCAACGGATTTTGACATGCAGTAGTCCTCATAAGTCACAAATATGTAGATGATAAGATTGGTAGGAGAACATCTCACATAGCTCAAATATACATATGAAGTTACAATTTCAAAAAAACTTGTGCATGTGTGAAAAGAGGCATATAAAAATAGAATCCATTTAAACAACACAAAATCCAACTACTCCATATAAAACATGGTAAATAACATTTTAAGGATTGAAAACCTAAACCAAAAGTTCTAGCCACGTGGGAGCGTAAAAGATGGGATTCAAACACAAATATATGCCACATAAAGTGTGTCAAACAAAAATACACACACAAAAAAAAAATCTTTTTGAGTTTTTTGACATTTTTAACCAAAAATAAAAATATATACTCAAAAGAATAAACAAAAATCATTTGTATTTTTCAATTAATTCAAACACAAAATATAATACAAAAAGATAAACAAGTCATAATTTCTACCATGTGATATGAAATAAGGCAATGACTAGAAAATGACTAAACAAGCATACATTTAGCATGGGAATATAGCATGAAGTAAAAAAGCTAAAGTATGCAAACACTAACACATTCATCCTTTAGATTTAGCAAGGGAGGAAGCATGTGAAAGTAAATGAGAATCAAAACCCCTATTATGCAAGGCAACCAAGTCGGATTTTCTAACCCAAATTAATGACGAATGACTATCTTGGGGTGTAGGAACTTTAACTACCGTGGTTACTTTACTATGGGATTTTCTAGGAATTTGTTTAAGATCAAAACAAAATTTCTTAAGATGACCTTTTCGACCACAATGGGTACAAGTAAAAACATGTTGAAAAGATTTACCTAAGGAGTGATCTTTAAATGCTTTCCTAGTATATTCTTCTAAAATGTTGGTTTTGGCTTTAGGGATAAAATCATTACAAGAATTGAAGCCTAAACCACAAATGTCATTTTTGTTTTGGGCCGTTTCTAAGATTTTATCTAGTTTTTCCGAACGACACTCCAAATAAAATTTGACATTACTAGAATATTTTAATTTATTTTCCAATTCTAAAATGTTAGATTCTAGTAAAACATTTCGCTCTTCAAAAATAAGAAGCTCCTTTTTCAAGGATTCAATTAAACCCCTAAGGCTATCTCTCTCGCCTTCTACATAATCAAGCTTCTCTCGAAGAGTCCTCTCACATGTCCTAAGGTCTTCTATTAAACCACTTTCTTCAATGACCTTGACACTCTCTCTTAAACTAGCTTCTAACTTCAAATTAGCCCTTTTCAATTTAATAGATTCATTATATAGTTCTTGAAAAGCATTTTGAAGTTCACTCATATCAACCTCTTCTTCATTTTCACTCTCTCTTTCTTCTCCACTCTCACTATCATCAAAAACAAGGGAATCAAAAACTTTGACCTTGGAAGTGTCATGTGTTAAGGTTTCATCAATTGATGAGTTCTCACTATCACTCACATGACTAGCCATAAAAGCCACAAAATTTTTCTTAGTGGGGGAATCGGGATTCTCTTCCGTATCACTATCACTAAGGGTCGCATTGTATGAAATGGGTCGCTTACCCTCTTTCCTTAGTTTAGTGGGGCACTCAAAAGCCCTATGGCCATAACCTTCACAACCAAAACATTTATTAGACTCGTCCTTATCTAAATTTTCATTACTAGGTTTAGGGATCTTTTCGGCTTTAGAAATCTTCTCGTTCTTGTCATGTTTAGAAGATTCAAATTTCTTAAAATCATTTTTATACTTGTCTTTGTTAATTTTAAGAAATTTTCTAAATTTACGAGCAAACAAAGCCATATCTTCTGAGTCACTATCACTCTCTCTCTCTACTACTTGTTTGACCTCTTTTCGGGCTTTTAAAGCAACACCCTTTTCGATTTTCTTTTCAGTTTTAGAGGGAAACATGTCTAGTTCATAGGTTTGTAAATCACCTACAAGCTCTTCTAATTTCGTAGAGGCTAAAGTGGGTAAAGAATTTAAAACGGTCACCTTTGGAATAAATCTATCGGGTAGTGACCTTAAAATTTTCTTTACTACACGGTTGTCAGGTATTTTTTCTCCCAAGTTAAAAGATGAATTTACAATATCAGAAAGTCTAGCATAAAATTCATCAAACATTTCTTTTTCATTCATTTTGACAGTTTCAAATTGAGTGGTTGGAGTTTTGAAGCTTTAACGACACTAGTACATTCATGAGTTAATTGTAAAATATCCCAAGCTTCTTTAGCGGTCTCACACGTAATAATACGACGGAATTCATCCGGTGTGACAACGCTAAATAATGCATTTAAACCACGGGAATTGAAATTACCAATTTTAAACTCATTTTAGGTCCATCTATCGGCGGGTTTGGGAACACGTTCATTTTCAACTAAACAAGTTGGTGGGGACCACCCGTTAACAACAGACATCCAAAATCTTTCGTCGATAGACTTTAGTGCCGATCTCATACGCGCTTTCCAATACGCGTAGTTTGAACCATCAAAAATAGGAAATTTTGAAAATGGAGAAAAATCCATTTTAGCAAAAAATTTAAAGGATCTTAACGAAATAATTTATCGTTTTTGGCTCTGATACCAATTTGAAGACGGTTGGATCCCCGGGTTTTGTATGTTTTCTCAATTAAACCAAAACGATTAAAGTAAATTTCCTTTTGTATAAAAACAAACACGATGTGCGGAAGCGTAAAGGAGATGGTTCAACTTTAATACCAACAAATTTTAATCTCTTTAAACAAATTAAAATTACACCAAGTGAAGTAAAATAAATCAATTAATATATTCACTTAAACCGATTTATTAATCCAAGTCCAAGAATTTGCCTAACTCATAATTAACAAATATTCAACAAGGTTAGGCAAAATCAATTTTAGCAAATGACTTGAATAAACCAAATTTACCCAATATTTAATATAGCACCAAATTAAATGAGTGTAATAACTTAAACCGAATTTTATCTTGAAATTATCCTAAGCATGCGTTCTAAATTATGATGCAAGATAAAATAAACAATATCACACTACGCCGGGATGTACGAGGAAAAAACCAAGACGGGAAAAAACCTCGGACGACCCTAGCCACAAGTCCACTAGATATGGATTTTACAAATACAAGACAAAAGACTTACTTCCTCAACTCGAACCCTCTCAAGCCTTGATGCTCCTTCTTGTAGACACCTCTTCCTAGCGGAGCACCACGGAGCTCCACCGCGGTCTCGGAACCCACCGATGGGACTTTATTTGGTCACCGTCACCCGTATATAAAGCCTTTCTCCATGTGGGTAAAATCGCATGAAAACACTTCTTCTTTGATGGATGTAGAAGCAAACCAAAACTTCTCTTCTTGAATTCGGTAGAGATAAACCGCTGCCAAACTCCAAGAAATTTAATATGTATATGTGAACTTGGAATAAACTCAATTGGGTGTAAACACTAGAGTGATGAAAATATTTCTCTAAAAATCTCACTCAAAACATGAACATTTTCCTAAACAATTTTTGCTCTCAAACTCTCTCTAAGAGATAAACAAGGTTGGAAAAGTTAAGATGGAAAATGTGTTTCCCGTCCTTCATAAAGTCTAAAAAAATAAGTTAAGAAACAAGTGGGAAAATGGGTTAAAAACTGCCAAAAACTGCCTAAAGACTGTTCCCGCCTAGCACTTCGTTCGAACGACATTTCGTTCGAACGAACTCTCGTTCGAACGAGACTTCTAACGACGCTCCATTTTGGACTCGTTAGAATCTCGTTTGAAATCTCGTTAGAACGAACAATCTCGTTCGAACGACATTTCGAATGACGAACCAGTTTAGACTCGTTGGCAAACTCGTTCGAACGAAACCTGGTTCGAACGACAAACTCGTTCGAACGACTTCCAGAATTTTTACAAAATTCGATTTTTGGCCCAGAAACTTTATATAATTTATTTTTTAAAGTTCTAATTAAATTTTCCTGAAAGTAAAACACAGTTTTAATTAAACCTAACACCCAATAAACTTTGTTCCAAGCTCCTATATAAATATAATTGCATTCATACCTTGGGAGCATGGAACCATAGTTGATGACGTAGAAACGAGGCACTCAAACCGGCACATTTGATGAACCTTTATATTCTTTGCCGCTACGTCTTCAACAAATACTTCATAGGCTTGAGAGTATTACAATGACATACTATCCTATGAATAAATGTTTTTGTCCGGAATTGAGCCAACACAATACATGGACTCAATTGGAAATTTGTGTCCTTATAGGTGAAGATGATTATTGGCCTGGAGTACACTAGTTGGAGGGAGGTGCCCAATGAGCTCAAGTTGGCTATTTGGGCGGCACTACAAGTCATGTATTTATGTTTTAATTTCAATTTAAATTTCAATTTCAATTTCAATTTATATTTATATTAATTAGCAACTAATAATTTATTTCTTTTTGTTTTGTATTTGTTTGACATGAACAATTCAGCCTTCCCCCAGAACTCCATGATTTCGTATTGGAGTAGTTGAGGGAGCAACATAAGATACGGAAGAAGAATTTGAGAGCCCAGTACTTTGTAAAAACCCAAAACTCCATTCTTATACTGCGTGAGTTCATCCCGCCGAAGGAGTAGTTGCATTGGCAAAGTGGTGAATGTTCATCGACAATGAGATCGAGAAGCAACAATTGGCATCTTGTCAATCAGGGAGGGAAAACTAGGTGAAAAACATAGACGTGCACTACTCCAGCCCGACATTTTACGCTGAGGTGGAGCACAGGATGATAAGTTTTTATTTTTCTAAAATTATAGTTTTTATGTTATTTTGCATTATTTTATTTCAGGGGATAGGGAGTGGCCCTGGGGGTAGGCTACATAGGCTCAATGCCTATGTGGTAATTCGGACGAAGAAGGGAAAGGACAAGGAGGTGTCCTAGAGTGTCGGAGCCATGATTATAAGTTATAACTGTTTCATTTTCGTTAATTACATTTTAATTTTTTATTTACTTAATTAACTAATCTTGTGCTTTTTGTCATTTTAGGCAAAGCTTAAGGAAGTGAATGAGTCGCAGTTAGATGCCGACAATGCATCTTTGGCTACGGACCTACTCAGTCAAGTTCTCGGCGCTGATCGCAAAGGGATGAGAAGGGGGTGAGCTCGCGGGCGGACACGTCTAGGATCATCGGAATGGAGATGAGCAATACCGGATTGACTCATCAGGTGGACACGCATGATGCGAAGCTATAAAGGTTGGAGGCGACGGTCCTAGATATGTTCGCCTTTATGAAGCATAAGTTGGGCAAGGGAAAGGGTAAGGGAAAGGGAAAGGACAAGGGGAAGGCAATGGAGGAGGAGGTGGACGAGGACGAGGACGTGGACGTCACTGCTTTATCGCCGATATCGCTTGATGATCCATTTGCCATCGTGCCTTGCGTCAATCGGCCTATGTCAACAGTTGGTTGGCCAAGCGTATTTTTACTCGACATATATGATGGCCAGCGGATAGCAAGGGGGTTGAGGGACTCGATAACCGTCTTGAGTATGTAGGTTCATTGACGTCTCCTTCAAGACATCGATGCCAAGGTGCTCGTCATGCATGTGATACCCAAAAAGGAGAACTCTGCATTATGGTTGGGCGAACAATGCGGTGTGACGCATATTGTGGGGTGTATCAATGCATATATCATGTGGCCTTCCTTCCTCCTCCAACCTACCTCAGACTCTATGGAGTGACTTCATTTGTATCTATTTTTATTTGGACACTTGGATTATATTTGTATTGTTTTGATTTGTTACATTTTGGTTTAGATATGGATTATATTTCTATTTTATTTGGATATGGAATTATATATGCAATATTTTGGTGCATTATTTCTATTTTATTTCGATATATGCTATTTGAACTTGTACAATTTTTCTATAACAGGTACAAATATACTGCTGGGCAGTGGCCATACTACCCAGCAGATTTTTGTAAATTCTACCCAGATTTGTCATGATCTTTGACCGTGATAATTTTTAAGGGCTTGTCATGAGTTTATCACGGTCTTTAACTATGATAAAACTTGTCAAGGTTAAAAACCATGATAGTATCGTGACAAATCTAATGAACTTGTTATGGTCTTGGACCGTGATAAAAATAGTTGTCACCCCTAAACTTGCCACAGTCAATGACTATGACAATCCGACAGCTTTGGTGTAGTGATCACTCATACGCGACATATAATAATCATATAACTATTTACTTATCACACGCAAGTAAATAATAGTTATAATAAATATCAATCCTTTATCTAGCTAATTAATATATACTAAAATCCAATTTAATTTTCCCTAATTAAATTAATTATATTAGTCACACGAAAACTAAATAATAATTAAAGTGCTGGGTATTACATTCTCCCTCCCTAACAACGGAATTTATTTCTCAAAATTTGAACGTAACTGTCACAAGGCTCTAAATATGTTTTTCATGTCATCCGCGTGCTCATATGTTGACTCGATAATATTATAGCATTCCCACTGTACACACACTAATGATACCACCTTTGATCGAAGTTTTCTCTCACTATGGCCCAAAGTGGCAACAAGTCTATCTTAGTAAGAAATATCTGGATGCAAGTCAATCTCTTCCAATGCTATATATCGATAAACCGCGTCATCCCTGTGATACCTACTTGATGATGACACATGAAATACACCATGGATTCGCTTCAAATGCTTCGATAAGGCGAGCCAATATGCAACCAGTCTTACCCTCTTGATAATGGGAAAGGCTACACATACCTATACGCCAACATCTCTCCTTCACAAATTGCATCACTCCTTTCATAGGATATACTAGCAGAAATACATGATCACCCATATCAAACTCCAGGTTTCTCTGGTTTGCATCGATGTAACCCTTATGATGATCCTGATCTACTCGAAGATGGATCTTGATCACTCAATCCTTGCTGACGTATTTTGAATCAGGTCCAGATCCAGAATCTTGTTGTCTCCCACCTCCACCCAATAAGAGGGCGAACGACAAGGTCTCCCTTACAATGAATCAAAGGGTGCCATACCGATGGCAAACTAACACGAGTTATTACACGCAAAACTCTATTATCGATAAATACTGCTCCCAAGTATCCTTTAAAGTCCAAAATGCATATCATCAGCACATCCTCTAACATCTTATCCACCCTCTCCGTTTGACCATCGGTCTGCAATTGATATGTTGTGCCCAAATGCAGCTCCATAGTCATTGCCTCCTGAAAAAATTCTGCGAGAGGTGGGACACAAAAATCTTATCCCGATTTGAAATAATATTTGGATAAACCCCGTGCAATCTCACTATCTTTTCTATGAATAACTAGGCATATTGCCCCATCATGTAATCCACCCAAACTAATAAGAAGTGCTCCAATTTGGTCAACCGATCCCAATAAACCAGATGGAATCGTGATCCCTCTGCGATGTCAGTAACTCTGAATAAAATCCAATACACCAATCAATAGTGTTTTCCTTAAACCCAAAGGATGTAATGGTATCGTGGAACTTAATTTACCATTGACTAGAAGCTTGATTTAGACCATATATCGACCTTTTTAACTTACAAACCATGTTTTCATTTCCTTACCCGTGCCTTCATAACACTCAAAACGACCTCGATTTTGATGGTCATCAGTTCCTCCTAATTGTTATTTAAAGTAGTTTTCTACCCTAGTAAGATTGAGATTTTGGGACCGCGTACAAATGAATTTGTATATTATATAACTCTAATTTTTTTTCTTTACATCTCATGATTTTTGTGGGGAAAACTAGGGGGTCGAGGTTTACACTTTTATGTTTTATAATTTATATTTTGGATCCCTTACACCTTTTCCTCATTTCTAATCATTCCAACCAAAATAGTGTCATTTTGATCAAAATAAATAAAAACAAAAATATGTGTATATATGAAGTGTCCAAAACCATAAGAAATAAAAAAATATTGTAAAATAAAGGGGATACAAAGAAAATTCAGAGGGATAGAGTTTATTCATTTCATTAATGTGTGAATACTCGAGGGGTATGAACCTTATTAATAACACAAAATAAGTTAGCCCAATAGACCCTTTAATAATTGTGGAATATCAGTGGACATCAACTAAATAAATATTTTATAACACTCCCCCTTGGATGTACACTATATTCATCATTCAATTATTGTTACCTCATTAAAACCTTACTAAGTAAAAACCAAGTGGAAATAATCAAAGTGAAGGAAAAAGAGTACTACTTTTGTTAGTATTGAATAGGTGGTTGATGCGCTTAGTGTTGCCTCGTTAAAACCTTTGTTAGGAAAACCCATTGGGGCAAACACCTAGTAAAAGGAAAAAGAGTGTGACATGTATACGTCAATAAATTCATATTCTTCGATTTTCCCCTGATAAAATGCTCCCCCTTATGGGATACTCCCCTTAATTATGACATTTCTCTAATGATCGAGTCTATGCATTCCCATCTCATACACAACCTTTTGAAATGTTGTTTTGACTTGGTGAATATATTTGATAGGTTGTTATTTCAATCTCATTTTCTTTAAAATATTGACTTTCGTAAGACTTTGGTGAAGAAGGATGAACATGTCACTTTATCGTATTTTCTTTACTTCAATATCATAATTTTTCGAGATTTTATATGTTGAATAACTCTTCTTGTGTTCATGTATGTAAAGAAATAAAATGTGTTAGTCATATCTCCTTTGATGTAGCCTCAAGCACCATTTCCTTCATAAGTATTAGTATAACCATATGTTGTTAAAGGCAAGTCATAAGTTATTTAATTGTTCCTTGCGAGGATCATGGAAATAATTTGCATATACATTACTAACTTGACGTGGATCATTAGATTTAAAAATTATTACACCAATAACTCCACGAGCGTATGACCTAATGTTGATATTAGCCACATACTTGCAAGTCAATGGTAATTATTTCCTTTCAAGATATTGACTACGAATAATATGTCTGGTCTCATACATTTTGGAATGTATAACAACATACTAATAATGTACAAGTATGGCACTTTTAGACCAAACTTATAATTTCATCCTCTTTAGGATAAAACAAATATTTTAATATACAAAGACCGAAGACCATACGAATACACAATGGTGTGCATAATATATTCTAAAGAATTGGTTGAAACACGAGGCCCCCAATTTTTAATTTCTTTAAAAATATATTTCCTTTTTAAAATAGATGCGAAAGCGAGTGATGGTTAAACTCAACAAATTTTAATATCTTTTCAAATTAAAATTGAACAAAGTGAAATATGATGGAATTACACACACACACACACAATTTAATTTCACTTAAACACAATTAATTAACCCAAGTCACAGAAATTTGCCTAAGTCATCTTTTTCATTATTACCAAATTCAGCCAAACCAATTTTAACAAATGACTTGAATTAAATAAACATTACCCAATATTTAATTTTGCACCAAATTAAATAAGTAGTGATTTAAATCAATTTTATCTTTTTACCTAAGCATGCGTTCTAGGTGATTCTGCAAAAGATAAAATACACAAATAATCACTACGCCGCGATGTACGAGGAAAAAACCACAACGAGAAAAAAACCTCGGACGACCCTAGCCTCAAATCTAATAAGTAAGAAAATTACAATTACAAGACAGATGACTTACTTCCTCGACTCGACCCCTTTCAATCCTTGACGCGTCTTCTTGTAAACACCTCTGCCTAGAGGATAACCACGGAGCTCCACCGCGATCTCGGACCAACCGATCGGAAAATAGGTACACCGTCAACCACACATGGTGTCTTTCACCATGTGAGAAAGCTGCAGCTAAACAACCTTCTTCTTCTTTGAGGGATGTAGAAAGAAACCCAAACTTCTCTTCTTCAAGGTGTAGAGATAAACCGGTGCCATACACTCCAAGAAAATGATATATATATATATATATATATATATATATATATATATATATATATATGAAACTTGGATTAAACAAACACTATGGGTGTAAACTATAGTGTATTATTATTTTCTCTTAAAACTTAGACACTCAAAACAATGAACTTTTTCCTTAAACAATTTTTCTCTCAAAACACTCTCTTAGAGGTTGTAGGATGTGAAAAAGTTAAATTAGAAAAATTTGTTCCCGCATTTTATAAATTTTGTAGAAAGTTAGTGGAGAAAACAAGTGGGGCAAGTGGGGAAAACTGCTCAAAACTGCTAAATAACTATTCCCGCTGGAATCTCATTCGAACGAGATTTTCGTTCGAAAGAAGTCTCGTTGGAACGACCTTCTAACGACATTCTAATGAAGTTCCAGTGTGATTAAAAATGAACTCGTTAGAAATCTCATTGAAAATCTAATTCGAACATCCATCTCGTTCGAACGACATTTCGAACGAAGTTACAAAGGCCAAAGTGTGAACTCATTGGGAAACTCGTTCGAACGACTTTTGGTTCGAACGAAAAACTTGTTCGAATGAAACTTCGAAACGAACTTACAAAAAGCTTATTTTTTCAATTTTTTAGCCCAAAGTTTTATTTAAATCTTTCTGAAAACAAACAACAGTTTTAAATAAACCTACACCCATAATAAACATGTTCCAAGCTCCTATATATATTAATGCATTCATACCTTGGGAGCATAGAACCACTGTTGATGACGTAGAAACGAGGTACCTAAACACGACATTTGATGAAGATTTATACTCTTTGCCTCTACGTCTTCAACTAAACACATAATAGGTTTGAATAGGTACATTGAACACTATCCTATGACATAAACGTTTTTGTCCATAATTGAGCCAAAACTACATTAAGACTCAATTAGAGAATTGTGTCCTTACAAAATCTCCCCCTTTGGCTATTGCAGGATAAAAACCAAACAAAAACCCTAAAGGGCCGTCAAGATAACATCCCACCCAAAATAAAGAGTACAATGCTTGACTCGAATACCACTTTAGAATAAAACGCATTGCCACTTGAAAGTTGTCTCTTTAGAAGAATTCCTGCACATTTAAGGAAACTATCAAACGCATAGGGAATATCAAAGTATTTAATGCAGGTAAAATAAATACTCCCCCTAAATTAATTCTCCCCTTTATCAAAACAAATTTATACCTAAGAAGGTCGCAACTCCCCGTAAGTTAAATCTCCCAAACTAAGATACGATTACAAAAGATAAACAAGTCATAATTTCTAGCATGAGACATAAAATAAGGAAATGACTAGAAAATAACTAAACATGCATACACCTAGCAATGATATATAATATGAAGCACAAAAGCTAGAGTATGCATACAGCCCTAACACATTCAACCTTTAAATTTAGCAAGGGAGATTTCATGTGAAAGTAAATGAGAATCAACAAATCGTGTATCTAGTGCATTTAAAAATGATTTCCTAACCCGTATAAATTTATATTTAAAATGATGGGGATTGGGAAATAATGAAATGCTAGACCTAGACTTCCTAGGACTTATTTTAAGATCAAGGTGACCTTCCCTACCACAATGCAAGCATGTGTAAACATGAGGAATGTTACCTAAGGTGTGATCTTTTCTAAAGTCTTTGGATAAAATTGATCCTTTAAAACAAACAATGGTTTTTTCTTGAGCAATGGAAGAATTTGAACAAGATGTGCTAGAACCATTACTACTACTACTACTACTAGAGTCAAGTAAGTCATTTTTCATTTTTAAAATTTTGGACTCAAGTAATAAATTAGACTCCTCAAATTTACGGGACTCCTTCTTTAAATTTTTAATTACACCTAGAAGGTTATCACGCTCCCCCTCAAAGTGAGCAAACTTGTCCCTAAGAGTCTTTTCACGACTATCACCCTCTTTCTTGGACTTTTCTAAAATTTCAAAGTTGTAATATAAGTCCATGAGCTTTTCACCAAAAATATCTTTTTGATAAAGCGAGGTTTGCAAAAATTCAATTCTAGATTTAAAACATGAATTTTCATCTTTGTAGAAGGGTGTTATCAACAGAAAAAGCAAACAAAATAAAAAAAATACTTTCTCTTATTAATGACACCCGAGAGATACCCGCGAGGGCCACCAAGAAGCCCAAAAGCCATTGCGAAGTATCAGCACCACTTCAAGCATCAGCGCTACCTCAGGCGTCAGCGCCACTTCAAGCATCAGCGCTACCTCAGGAGCCAGCACCACTTCGAGCATCAGCGCGACTTCGAGCGTCGGCGCCGCGACAAGGGTCAGTGCTGCCTCACATATCAGCGCCGATTCAAGCGTCAGTGCCGCTTCAAGTGTTGGCGCCACGTTAAGGGTCGGCGCCGCCTCAGATATCAGCGACCGCTTCAAGTGTCAGCGTCGCTTCAAGCGCCAGCACCGTTTCAAGTGTCGGCATCGCGACAAGGGTCGGCGCCACCTCAGGTATCAGCGACCGCTTCAAGTGTCAGCACCGTTTTAAGCATCAGCGCCACTTCGAGCGTCGGTGCCACTTCGAGCATCGGTGCCACTTCGAGCGACGGTGCCGCGACAAGGGTCGGCGCCGCCTCACGTGTCAGCGCCGCCTCAGGTATAAGCGACCGCTTCAAGTGTCAGCGCCGCTTCAAGCGTCAGCGCTGCCTCAAGTATCAGCACCACTTCAAGCGTCAGCGCCGCTTCGAGCATTGGCGCCGCTTCAAGCGTCGGTGCCACTTCGAGCGTCGGCGCCGCGACAAGGGTCAGCGCCGCGATAAGGGTCGGCGCCTCCCCAGGTATCAGCGACCACTTCAAGCCTCAGCGCCATTTCAAGTGTCAAAGCCACTTCAAGCGTCAGCGCCGTTTCAAGCGTCGGCACCGCATCACGTGTCGACGCCACTGCAAGTGTCGGCGGCACTTAAAGTACTGGCACCGATACAAGGGTACGCGCCACCGCAAGGGTCGGCGTCATTTCAAGTTCCAGCGCCGCTTTAAGCCTCAGCGCCACTTCAAGTGTCAACGCCACTTCAAGCGTCAGCACTGTTTCAAGCGTCGGTACCGCTTCACGTGTCGACGACATTGCAAGTGCCGGCGCCACTTCAAATACCAGTGCCGATGCAAGGGTCGGTGCCGCCGCAAGGGTCAGCGCCGCTTCAAGCCTCAGCGCCACTTCAAGTGTCAGCGCCACTTCAAGCGTCAGGGCCGTTTCAAGCGTCAGCACCGCTTCACGTGTCCACGCCACTACAAGTGTCGGCGCCACTTCAAATACCAGCGCCGATGCAAGGGTCCGTGCCTCCGTAAGGGTCCGTGCCATTTCAAGTGCCAGCGCCGCTTCAATGTCCACTGCAGTAATGACAGTTGAGAGAGTCGGCGTCACCGCAAGACTCAGCGTCACTGTAAGGGTCACTGCAGAAATGTTATTCGAGAAGTGCTGCTACAGGGTTTTTTGACAGAAACTCATATTGAGGGAGTAACTATCGCGAACAACCCCCCATCATGAAACATCAATCTCTAAATAGACAACAACACTAACACTTTACTTTCTTGTACAGGTTGCCTAGTCGAGCAAGCAGGGCTCGAACAGGCGCGTTGGGACCTCCTGGGAGTTTTGGCTTGGCGGCTAAGGGACAAGGTATGTTGAGCGAGCCCAACCACTTAGCACTATAGAATTGAGAGAATACTAGTAGGAAGACCCAGAAGTCACTCGAGACTACGCACTCTGCACACTTGGTCATAAGTGAGGTGAGCAGCCAAAGAGCTGGCTACTCATAAGAAATAAACTCTTTACAAGAAAATGACTTTTCCAGAAAAGGGGGTCCTCGAGGTCCCCCTCAAGAGAAATAACACTTTTAGAGGAGATGAGGCCTTAAGGTTTCCTCTCTCGAGATTTGCAAAATTGCACCACAAGTTATCGTTTCAAAAGATAACTACCAAAATCTGCTATTTTGTCTCCATTAGGGGACATATGTGCTTTTTTAGTTTTGGTCGGCGCCAGGTGGCGCCTGCAGAGGGGACAAGCAGGCTGGCACAGGTAGGGACAAATGGTACACTTCAGACATTGTTTCCCACCAACTCTCTCAATTTTGTCGCCCGAAAATTGCCACTGACCCCTAACGCCTCAGTATAAATAGACCTCTGGGCAACGTCAAAGATAGACAATAGAAATTGTACTGTTACTCTGCCAAAATACCACCAGACCTACCTAAGTATTCTCTCCCTGCTCATTCTCATAGTGTTGAGTGCCTTGTTCCTTCACTCCCCACTGACAGCCATCACTCTCAGGTGTTTCCCTTGAGAAAATTGCTATTTTTGCTGTGAAAGTTCATCTTGTTGTAGGGAGTGAGTTGAAGCTTGAGTTCCATTGTTACCAGAAGGAGAAGTTTTCTTCAGAAGTTGCACTAGGAGACCTTGAAGACCTTGCAGACAGCGTCCATTGGAGTGGGTCACGCCTCACCCTTTCCAGTTATTCATAGACCCCAGTCTCACTACCCTCCTACATTTGGCGACTCTGTTGGGGAGGTATCCTCATTTCCATGGACAAAGAAGGTTTCAATGTCTCTAAGCAGTTGGTTTTTGAGGACATTCCGTCTGGTAATGGAGCTCACAATGACCAGACTACTCAGGAAGAAGTGGTGGTGATCGGAGCCAAGGCGTCAGCGCCTCAGGGAGGTCAGACCAGTTCGCCGGAAGTGGCTCCAATGGCAGGTATGAACCTTATGGAAATGTTTTTTGACTTTTTAAAGCAAAACAATGTGGATCTATCAAACTTGGGTCAAGGTTGTGTGACACCTGCTGCTGCCCCTTCCGGAGGGGTGGCCACTCCTATTGCGATTCCGGCAGAGTCAATTCCATCTCGAAAGGCGGCGCTGAAGCAGGTCCTGACGCCAACAGGTTTTCCAGCTCCTAAAAGCACATGTTTGGAGGAATCACCCTCTAAGACTGTTACTATGGAAGAAGTGAGGAATCTCCTCTCCTCCTCTCAAAGAGAGGGTTCCCACCTATACGAGGAGTTACAAGACCCCTATCCACAGGAAGTAAGTGAGAAGCCATACCCTGAGGGGTATATTCCACCAAAATTTATCAAGTTTGGCGGTAGGGGGGAGAACCCTAAAGAGCACGTGAAGAGGTTCGTCGAGTCCCTGGGAGTACACGCTGGCGATAAGAACCTGAGATTGAGGGAGTTCTCTAAAACTCTCACTGGGAAGGCTTATACATGGTATTCCCACTTGGCGCCTAACAGCGTCCCTACTTGGGAAGAGATGCACAGGCAGTTCCTTCAGAAGTTTTTTGTAGCGGAGGATGAATTTACACTGAGGCATCTGGCGTAAGAGGTCCAGAAGCCAGGAGAAGAGTTGATGCACTACATCAAGCGATTTCGCGAGAGGGCCTTAGATGTTCACGAGGACGTGGCGGAGGCCAGGTTGCTGCAGATATGTGTGGAAGGACTCTTGGAAGAGTATAAGATGCACTTGATCAACAAAACTAGAGATGTAACTTTCAGAGAATTCACCAGGGCCGCCAGCAACATCGCTATGATAATCAAACCGAGAGCCCCGGGTTGGAGGACACAAGTTCCACTGACTCTCTGGAGGTTTCAAGTTGCAAGGAGGCTAGCGGTTAACTGTGTGGATGGGAGTAACAAAGGGAAGAAGGGAGGCTCTGGGGCCAAGACAAACAGTCCCGGCAATAAGAGAAAATTTGGGGAAGATGCCCCGCCGCCCGTCCCGTGCAGCGTAGCTGAGGCCATGGATTGTTACCGCACCTTGGTGCGAGAAGGCATAGCAGGACCTCCCCACCTAAAAGGAGAGACCCCCACTACAGCTAACAAGGCCAATCCGAAGTAATGCGAATTGCACCAACGAGTGCAGCACTCTACCAAGGATTGTTACTACTTGAGAAGGATCATTGGTGAGCAGATGGCCAACGGTACCTTGCAGATACCCCCTGTGGACGTTAACGAGAACCCACTTCCTACGCATCACTTTGGAACCGCCAACATGGTAGTTGCCTACGATGAAGAAGATACGAGAAGTCTTGTGAAGCGGGAGAGTGGCGAGCAGTTATGCGAGGAGTTAGAAAATCTGTCACTGAGAAGACTTCAGCTAGAAAGAAAGCAAGAGGAGTGGTTCTTCACTCCGGAGCATGAAAGTGGGAGTGGGGAAGTTGAGGAAGTCGCTCTCTCAGACGGCGAGGTAGACGTCATCCTCGCTCTAGACGAGGGAGGGACCTCTGAAGCGGAGTATGTTTCCAGTGCCCAGACGTACGAGGTAGACTTAGATTCTGAATGTGAGGCCATAGTGAGGAGCCCCAAGTTCAAGTGGTTTTTTGACCAGATAGGGGTGAAGTACGACACGAGGGTGTCCATCACGAGGAAAGTCTTGGAGGCGGTGCAGCAGCAGGGAGACCCTTCGCTAAATTGGCAGGGGCCAATCGGAAGGATGATTAAGAAGTATACCTCTGAAGTGGTGTTTTCAGAAGCGGATAGGGTGGTGCCCTACTTCCACAACCGCCTGTTGTACGTCATAGCCATAATTAATGGAGTCTCATTTCCTAGGGCGTTGATGGATGGAGGAGCATCCATTAACATCATGCCCATTAGTACATTATATAAAACGGGAATTGACCAGGAGAAGGTGGTTCCGGTACCGCTAGTAATTTCCGGATTCGACAACGCCGGAATGCAGTCAATTGGATACGTGAATGTGGGAATTAAGTTGGGAAATTTCACCTCGCACATCAAATTTCATGTTATTAACGCTGACACCAGCTACCAATTACTCATTGGAAGAGTATGGATGCACACTCGTGGCGTAGTGCCTTCCACCTACCATCAGTGCGCGAAGGCAAATATTAGAGGTACAGAGATAGTGATCAAGGCCACGCAGAGACCCTTCGTCGTTGAGGAGGCCCACCTGGTAGATGCTGCCTTTTACACCGAGTTAGACGAGGAAAGAAAGGTCTCTACAAGAAAGCTAGAAGGAATCAAGGTAGCTGAGGGAAGGGTCCCGCAGAAAAAATCCGTTCATGACCGTCTAGGGGAGAGGATAATCCCCCATATGGAAAAAGGCAAGAGGAAGGTAGAGGAGGTAGCTAGACCTCCTTAAACTTGCAAGAAAGTGGGTTTGCCCAATGGAAAAGTCATCTACCGTTTATAACGGTCTGCGCGGGCGATGTTCTGGGACGAGAGCATCGACCCGACGCCCGAGTGTTTTATTATTGATGAATCCCATATTGTTGAGAATATTGAAGAACCAGAAGAGGCGCCGGAGTGCATGCAAGACGGACCCAGAGAGCAGCTGCAGGAATTAGAGGAAATCAAGTTGGGGTTAGAAGAGGGCGAGAGTAGACCCATTCTAATTTCCAAGTGCCTGGAACCGAAGTAGAAGGAAGAGCTCATTGAGCTACTTAAGGAGTTCACTGATGTATTCGCTTGGAAGTACACAGAGATGCCAGGGATAGACGCAGAAGTGAGCTCTCATAGATTAAACATCCTTCCCAATGCCCTTCCGGTAAGGCAAGCCACACGTACATATAAAGCAGACCTTGATTTGAAAATAAAGGCTGCGGTGGAGAAGTTGTTAGCGACAGGGTTCATCAAGCCTATTCAGCACCCCATATGGCTGTCCAGCATAGTGCCAGTGGCAAAGAAAGACAAGACCCAAATCAAAATCTGTGTAGACTTTCGCGACTTGAACAGGGCGTGTCCTAAGGATGAATTCCCACTACCCAGCATAGACAGCTTAGTGGATTCCACCGCGGGACATGAGATGTATAGATTCATGGACGGGTATGTTAGATATAACCAGATTAAAATGGACCCCGCCGACGCAGAGAATACTGCCTTTCGCACACCGTTAGGGAACTTTCACTATACAGTCATGCCCTTCGGATTGAAGAACGCTGGAGCCACATACCAGCGAACAATGATGGCAATTTTTCACGACTTATTTCATGATATACTAGAATTCTATGTGGATGATTTGGTGGTGAAGTCTAGGAAAGAAAAGAAGCACATTCAGGATCTCAGGAGAGTATTCGAGAGGTGTCGTCGGTATAAGATGAGAATGAACCCCTCAAAGTGTGCCTTTGGGGTTACTGCAGGGAAATTCTTAGGTTTTGTGGTAAATAGACAAGGAGTGCAAGTGGATGCAGAGAAGATGAAAGCCATTGTGATGATGCCACCGCCCAAGAGTTAGAGACAACTTAAGAGCTTCGTGGGAAAGGTATCCTACCTGAGGAGGTTTATACCTGCGTTGGCAGAAGTAACTCATCCGTTCGCACCTCTACTAAAAGACAAAGCCAAGTGGGTTTGGGGAGAGAGGCAAGAGAGTGCGTTTAAGAAGATTAAAGAAATCCTAGCCTCTCCGTCCACGATGATTCCCCCCGAAGTCGGAGCGCCGCTGCTGCTCTACCTCACTTCTACAGAGAGGTCGATAGGGGCCCTCTTGGCGCAAGAGAAGGAAGGAATGGAAAAGCCGGTCTACTACCTGTCAAGAGTAATATTCGGAACATAATCGAGATACACCAGCGTTGAGAGTCACTGCCTGGCACTGGTATTTATAGCCCAGAAGTTGAGACACTACCTTCTATCCTTCACCGTTCACATAGTCACCAAGTGTGATCCCATCAAGTACCTCCTCGGGCGGACTATACTCGTGGGACGAGCAGCAAGGTGGTTTTTTATCTTGTCAGAATATGATCTAAAATGCGTAGTGCCTAAAGCCATTAAGAGCCAGGCGGTAACGGATCTGCTGGCCCACTTCCCGAGTGGGGTTTTCAAACCGCCTAGTGAAGAGCTACCAGGAGAAAGTTTCCAAGCATGCATGGCGGAGGAGGTGAAGAAGTGGTTTATGGAGTTTGATGGTTCCAGTGCTCAAGGAACAGGTGGGGCCGGCGTCATACTGTCAGACGGGAAGGAGAAGATTACCCTCTCTTTCAAGTTAGATTTTAAATGCTCAAATAATGAAGCTGAGTATGAAACCCTCATTCTAGGGATGTTGGAAGCACTCAGAAGAGGGATCAGGGTACTATGTATATGAGGGGACTCCAATCTAGTAGTAAGGCAGGTCAATGGAGAGTTTTCCCTTAAACATGCCAACCTAGCGCCATTCAGACACATCATCCAACGACTGCTCGGACAGTTCTTGGAAGTAACTATGGAGAGGCAGGCGCGAACGATGAACATGCACCCTGACGCGCTCGCCACCATAGCCCAAAAGTTGGACATGGAGGAGTCAGAAGCAACCATCACAGTGAGGCGAAGAACAGTACCTACTACCGTAAGGTCCTTATTCCCAAGTAACGAGCCGAAAGATTGGAGGCGTCTGTTAGAGAAGCAACTTGAAACCAGGGAAGGGACAATGAAAATATTAGAGTTAGCCAACTATCATGTGCTGCAGGGAACTCTCTACTTCAAGAGTCCTGGAGGGTTTCTGGAAAGGTGCGTAGGGGAGCTAGAAGCCAAGGAGAGGTTAATAAAAATGCACCAGAAGCACTGTGGAGATACGGATATCCCCCTGTACAGACGATTGCAGCGAAGCGGGTATTTTTGGCCCACGATGAGCGTAGAAGCAGCTCGCTTGCAACAAAGTTGTTTAAAGTGCCAAGCTAATTTTGACCAGCCGACGGAGGCTAACTTCGTGGAAGCCTTCGAAGATTGGAGACAGCCGTACCTAGCATATCTAAAAGATGGGGAGCTGCCCGCTGAGAGAGCAGATGAAATTTACCTTAGAAAAAGGATAGCACGTTTCTACTTGGTCAAAGGAGAGTTATATAGGAAAGGGTACAACGAGAAGGCGCTAAGGTGCGTAGCCAAAGAGGAAGTGTAAAGGGTACTGAAAGAAGCTCATGATCCCTCCCACATGGGAGGCGCCAAGATGTATGATCAACTGATGACGCTGGGATACTACTGGCCGACCATAGAGGCTGACTCCGTTGGATATGTGAAAAAGTGTAGAGCATGCCAGGTGCATGGAAACATGGTGCACGCTCCCTCCGTCAGCCTACAAAACTTGGCAACCCCCTATCCCTTCCACACATGGGCGTTCGACCTGGTGGGTAAGATCGCCCCAGCTTCTCACGGCAAGGCTTTTATCATTGTGGCTACAGAATTGTACACCAAATGGGCGGAGGCCATTCCTTTAAGGAGAGTCACTGCCCAAGTGGTAACCCAGTTTATAAAGGAGTATATCATATGTAGGTTTGGTATACCCAAAGTGATCCTAACGGATAATGGGAAGCAATTTGTATGCAAAGAGATGGCCCTCCTCACGGACAAGTATAAGATTATGCATAATAGCTCAACCATATCCTACCCCAAGGGCAATGGCCAAGGAGAAGCTACTAATAAGACCCTGATAAATATTTTGAAGAAAATGCTAGAAGACATGCCGAGAGCATGGGATGAGAAGTTGCCTATGGTGTTATGGGCTTACCGTACTTCGAAAAGAAATCCAACAGGTTTCACTCCCTTCTCTCTAGTATATGGGACCGAAGATGTCTTACCAGTGGAACTGGAGGTACCTTCATCCAGAATTTCTCTTAGCAATGGGCTCATCCCAGACCCAAGGCATGTGCAACTGGAGGCGCTGGACGAGCACAGAGACAAGGCGAGAGAGAATTTCAAAGTCTACACTCAGCAACTGTCCAGGGCCTACGAAAACTTGGTTAATCCTAGGGAATTCCAGGTGGGAGATCTAGTCCTGCGAGCATCAACTCACCATCTCCGTAGCATGTCGGCATCAAAATTCAAACCTAACTGGGAAGGCCCTTTTGTTGTCAGAGGAGTGGGGAAGTTGGGCTACTGCCAAATATCAGAACCAGAGAGTGATTGCCTCCAGTCCATCAATTACAAGTGGCTGAAGAGGTACTATGCTTAGTAACAACTAACAAGTTTTGTTTGTGTTTTGCATGTCTATAGTGGATTTTGAGGATTGCTCCTATACCAGAAAAGTTTTTTTTGTAAATTTTTTTTAGAGCAATACTACACTGTAAACAACACACACAGGTAAAGAAATGAAATAGCAACACTTTTGATCATTGTTGACATTTGCTTTTCTTGCTCATTTATACATACATATACACTCCCTATTAAGTTAGAAGAGAGTACAAAAAAAAAGATCAGGAACTTTCCTCACTACACTTGGGAGGTAAGTCCATCCTAAGAGAAAGTATACTGAGCAAAGTCCCCTAGACATAAATTAATACAGTTTTTATAATAAAATCAGGCTTCCGGAAAGGGGCAGGAGTCACCCTCCTCTCCAACCTAGCCTCTATGACTATAAGCAGTAATGTGCAGGAATTACCACACAGACAGGAGGGGCAACCCAAGAAAGTCACATGCCAACATCTCACAGCTACAAGAGGTGAATTTTCAAAAATATATACAACATGATAATACATAACTTTTCATATCAATGCAAATACCCCGCAGTATATGGGGTAGCCACCAGTAGACTAAATGCTCACAGAAATTAGAGCAAGTCACAAAAAAAGAACACCCACAACATAAAGGGAGAACAAAAGAAAAAGAAAGTGCAGAAGAAACAAAGTGTCTCATACAGGAATGATAAGTGATGTACACATAGAATTCTGAGCACTACAAAGCAAGAAGTAGCCTATCTGCTAGAAACCACAAAAAATAAATCATCTCGAGCGATGGCGCCGACATATGATGGACCAGTCTCCCGCAGAAACTCTTCCTCCAACCTGATGAATTTAGCTTCGTCCTCCTCATCTCTAGACTCAAGTCTGGCAAGCTTCACCTACAGTAGGGAGATCTGATTCCAGATCCTCGTAGCCTCAGCCCGCCGCTACTCAACTCTGGATTGTCGAGAAGCGTGAAATCTCACTATCTTGCGGAAAGGAACACTTAGAAAAGGGCGAACCCCCGCATCAAGCGAATCCAAACAAAAATGATAGAACTGCTGCAAGTCGCAGAGAGCATCCAAGAACAGCAAAATGTAAGAGCTAGCCAGCTTCGCAGGGGGAGTAGCCAAGAACTCATGAACATAACTGGCGAGAGCTCTCAGGTTGAAGGCCGTAAGACTGTCAACCTGGAGTATACTCTGAGAAGTGAACGTCTCGGTATGGTGCTCCAAGATGAGATCCAAGAGCTGACGCTCATGTACCCTGAAGCGGCCTGGCAGCTCCTCACGCCATAGCCTACTAGAAATAGTCGCAGCATCATACGCTTCATCATCACCATCGGAGTGACGAGACCCCACCTCAGAAGGAAGGAAAGAAGACTCTCCACCAGAATCAGCGTCACCAACCAAAGGAGTGAACTCCGAACTATGATCTCCCTCCACAGTCGACCCACTACCAGTCTCCACAGTCATCGGAGTACTCTCATACACCTAGAAAACAATGAGACAAGGGTGAAATGAGAATGCTTGCACCAATCTAATACCTCTCTCGCAGTTGCCCCACTGCCCGACTCCACAGTCATCGGAGTACTCTCATGCACCTGGAAACAACGAGACAAGGGTGAAATGGGAATGCTTGCACAGTATACGCAAGAAGAAAAAAGGGGAATAGTGAAAAAAGAGGGTATGCCAGTCTAATACCTCTCTCGTAGTTGCCCCACCGCCAGACTCCACAGTCATTGGAGTACTCTCATGCACCTGGAAACAATGAGACAAGGGTGAAATGAGAATGCCTGCACAGTATACGCAAGAAGAAAAGAAGGAAAATAGTAAAAAGAGAGTATGATAGTTTAATACCTCTCTCGTAGCCATCTCATTCTCTAACTCCACAAGTGTCAGAACAACTTCATCCGGCTCCTTAGTCATCAGAGCGACCTCGCCCACCTGGAGACAATGCAACAAAGGTGAAGAGGGGAATGCTTGCCCAATTTAAGAAAAATAATAAAGACATAAGAGTGACACGAGGGAAGTAGATACTCTTATACACGGTACCTGAATAACGCCCTCCGTAATGGTCATAGAAGGAGGAGCAGGGGCTCCCATAGGGGCAACAACACTAGTCGATGCTCCAGAAGGGGTTGCCTCAGCGACCAACGCTACCGAAGAAGCTACCTCAACCCCAGGAACTTTCGGAAGGACAATCTCAGCTACGGAGGGCGCGAGGGGTAGGCAGGGCTGCGAGTGACAAGAAAGGGCGAGAGGGGCTGCTAAAGAGATAATAGCAGGAGCTGCACTCGAAACAACGCCAAGGGATAACTGTGACAAAGTAAAAGAGGGCTACGATAAGTACAAGATGGATAGATAAGAAATATAGAAACAAGAAAAAATAAGAGAGTACTTGGACCCCATACAAAGGGGAAGCACGGAAAAGGACGGTCGGTGCAGCAGGGGCTCTGCTGATAGCCTGCAAAGAATGAAAGTATGTTATTCATCGCATGATCGAGGAGAAAGAGATTCCATGTTTCGGTGAAAAGGCCTGACCTGAAGCGTAGGCTCACTGGTTGAGGCCACGGTAAATATTAGGCCACGAGAAATCGCCTGAACCAAGGGTCTACCGTCCATAGATACGCGGACCCTAGGGATAGAAATCCTCCCCGAAGAGGATAGGCCCGGGGCGATAATGTCAGGTAAGGGAGAAGCACCCCCTTGAGAAAAAAGTCCAAAATCCATTGGGACTCCTATTAAGAGGAAACAAATATTCAAAGTTAAAAAAAAAATATACGTACCTCAGATGAAGAGGAGCCCAGGGGCTCAACTGCAGAAGTGCCCACCGCCGAGACAAGAGAAGATGGTGTGGCAACGCCCGAAGACACAACTCTCTACGCATGATAAATGGGTAAATAAAAGGAAGAAGTAAAAAAGAAAATGGCGTAATGAAAGTTTTGAAAATAGCAAAGCATACCTGAGGAGAAGGGGAAGCCACAGGGGTGGTCCTGGTGACAGTAAAGTGCACGGATGAAAGCTGCGAGGAAATGACAGTGTACGCAACCAAAAGGCAGTTAGAAGAAGAATAAATTACAACAGATGTTAAATGAATTAAGGAGACAGCAAACCTCTCTAAACAGGCCTCGGGAGGAAATGAGCATGGAGTTCCGCTCCCGCTGAAAGGGCGTCGGTCGTAGTGGGGGAAGAGGAGAACTACTTGCCTCTGCGGAAATGGCCTGCACAGATATAACAGAATGCTTTGAATGAATATATATATATACATATATATATATATATATATATATATAATGAGGGGAAGAAAGAAAATCACATGCAAAAAAAATATAGACAAGTAAAGGGAGAACGCTTACAGTAACAGGGCGCGTAGTCTGGCTATAAGGGAGATGGGTGGGGCTGACCCCCCCCCCCCAGGAGAACGGGAGGCCTCATCATCGCTAAAAGACTCTCTGGAGACTGATAACAAAGCATAAGTGTCAGTAGTGCTTTCGTTATGGAAACCCAGGCCCCCATATCACCCGAAGAAGAACTATGGTCTTCATAGGAAGGGGTGCTTCCATAATCAACTAGTTCCTCTTCCAATGAAGGGGAGGGAGATGAAGGAACTCCGTGAGAACTGGTTCCATTAAGTAAAGGATGTTGTGATATAGTACCTTCTGCAATAGGAATAGACGCGACCCGCGTCTCCGGGGAAGAAAGGCTCGGTGAGGAGTAACCTTTCCCTTTAACTACTTGGGAAGTCCCCCCTGCACCAAGGTTGCCAGTGTTGGACTCTTGATCCAACGTAGAGGAAGCAGCTATGCCAGCGCCATCTCCTTTCTTTTTCTTCGTAGCCCGGGTCCTCATAGGAGAAGAAGGAGTAGAAGCTGTAGTAGCAGGAACAAAATTGGAGACATCGGCGTCAGGGTGTTTCCTTTTGCTGGTAGTAGAGGTGCCCTCCTTCCCTTTACTTTTTGGTTGGCTTTTAGACTTCACAGGGGGAAGCTCAGTCGACGGAGGCAGAAGTGACTCGTCAATGCTAGGTTTCACTAAAATAGGGATGGCCTGCTCTAAGGGTGGCGTAGAGGTGGTGCTGAGAAACCAAGGATCTTTCTGCGTCTGCCTGACCAAAAACTGAGCTCTGGTATATTTAATGGGGTTAGTCTCATGAGGAGGTCCAACTACACATTCTTGGATAAGACGAACCTGCTGCTGCCAAAGAAGGAACCAAGATGAAGTGAATTAAGGATGATAATCGCAGGGAGGTAGATAGAGACCACCCAAACCACTAACTCTGCGGAATAATCCCTGAAGAGTAAAGCTAGCACACGCCTCGGAGAATGCCTCAGAATGACTGCTGTAGGTAGGAAGAGGAGGAGTGTGAACGCCCTGATCATAACCAAACTGTCGTATGGCCCTCTCGGAATGATAAGATTCAGCACGCGGACCTAACTCAGTCCAAGAAGGAAGGTGACACGGTAAGAGCATCTTCACCACATTAATATGAGGACACGTGGAAACTGACCCCACTTCTGAAGGGCAATAGAAGGTCCCGCCGTCGCCGGGGAAAGAAAGCCAGCTGAAAGTACCCCCAGGGCGCCTGGTGTAAGGCCGAAATTGAAACTCCTTGATATCATCAATTAACATTCCCAGAGACTTCTTGGGAGTTTTCTTATGTCACCGAAGAAGTCTCGCAGCGTCGCTATGACAAGCGTGAGCCCCTGAAGTAAAGTGGGGGAAATGCTCAAACAAAAAGGCCATCAAGAGAGGGGTGTTAACATGATTAGAAACATCATACCGACCGCAGGACCTCTCTACATCTATGTATGCTCGGTCTATCCAGGTGTAAAGAGAACCCAAGGTCAGGGCAGCCATGGGTACCGACCTACCGCAAGACAATCGTACAGCCAATCTAAAAAGAAGTTCGCGAGGACAATCTTCAGGCTTACCTGGTAGAAGGAACCGAGTCAGGAACGTAACGAGGAAAGAGCTAAATGTGCAGGAGAGTGAAGCTTAGGACCATCCTGGGATCTGGGGGCTGCACGAGAAGTCTCCCCCTTTTACAACTGCTCAAAGTCTCTGAACCAGTATCTTTGCCATTTGGCAAAGGAATGCTTGGAACGACCAGTTATATTTATGGCCACATACCTAGAGCACTCTCCGAGATCTGACTGTAACTCCCTCACCAACTCCTGCTCTAGGGAGTCCTCGCAGTCATCATAAAAGACCTTATGTCCAAAAAAAGGAAGGGCGTACAACTCACATATATCTTCTAGGGTAATGGTTAATTCTCCCCAGCCCGTGACAAAGGTGTGAGACTCCATACTCCACCGAGACAATAAGAGATTGAGCGAAGAACCGTGCTTAAATATGGTGCAGGACTTCATGCTGCTGACGGTGGTGAAGAGTCCCACCTCCCTAAGAATAGTCACATAATCAGGAACGCTCAGAACATAATCGACCCAGCTGGCCCACTCCTCTGTGGGTCCACCCGGGGTTTTAACTTCAACGTTGGAATAAGTAAAGTCACCACGGTCAACTCGTACTAGGAGAATGGAATCTGGAGAAATAGTAGGAAGATCAGCAGTCTCAGTCAGCTCCGCATGAGAACGTTCGAGAACTGCACCCGAAAATCTTTCCCCAAAATCAGAAAGTAAAATCATGAAACTGTCAGCAGGACCAAAAAAAGGAGCACGAAGATAAATACCAAAGTCTCGCCCTTGGCGAATGTGCATATAGTCCTTCCATGCCTGAGAAGAGCTTGGCGTAGCTGATGAACCACCTAGAGCCATGGGCTCAAGAAAAGAACTCACCCTAGTGGGAACTCCGAGCGAGGGACCCTCGGAGACCCCGGTCGCTAAAAAAGAAGTAGAGACAGAAACCCCAGCAAAATCATGTGAAGAGCCCCTGGTCAGTGGCATGCTCTCTGTAACACCAATAGTCGGCGAGACACTCTAGGTCATGGAACCCCCGAGGTGACAAAATGTTGAGACACCCCCTGCACAAACGAGAGACCCGTGGACGCGAGGCCAAGTCTCGAGGCCCCCGATTGCTGACGAGAGGTCACCATGCTGCCATAAGCTGAAATACCCATTTCAGAAACAGTCAAAGGCGTCGAGACACCCGAGGTCGAAATACTGGCGTCAGCACTAATACCTGTCGAGACCCCCTTCCTCCAAACTCATCTTCAATAGACAAAGAACTCCCCGCGCCTAGCTCAACGCGCGAGGAACCACTGTCGACGCCAGAAAAATCCAAGATACCCTTATCCAAACCAACTGGATAAACTTCAGAAAAGATCGTGGGCGCCGAGACGCCCAAGGTCGAGACGCCCCCAGACGCCAACGACGGATTGAGCGAGAGACCCTCAGCTACGGGACACAAGGAAGTATTCCCCATATTCGCTCCAGTGCGCGAGGAACCGCTGCCAGAGCTATGGCACGTTAAGACACCTGTAGAGGACACATCGAAGAACTTCATCGCGACCCCCTCACGTGGAGAACTTCTAAAAAAACTCGTCATGGAAGAGAGGCCCTCATACGCAGATATAGGAGGCGAGGAGATCTGAGGCGCTGGCCCCGAACACGCAAGGTCTCGAATGGAGCAGGACGTGTCTCACCGAAAAATATCAGCATCGCGAGGTCTTGAACGGGGCGAAAGACCCTCGGATGGGGGACCTACTGACGAAGAACCCTTGCTGGCAGCCGTCCCAACCAAGAAACTCAAACTCGCGCCCAGATCGGGCGAGACACCGTGTTTCTCGCGCAGAACCTGAATAGTCGAGATACCCCCCGCCGTCAGTAAAGCCTCGGTCGAGACACCGTGTCCCTCGCGCATACCATCTACAGTCGAGATATCCCCCGCCGCCAGCAAATCCTCGGTTGAGACACCCCTCGTCGCAAAGGAACCTAAACAGAAGGTCGCATACGCCGATGGGGATGGCGAGGAACCCTCGAGGGTTCTTGACGCAAAATTTGAGAAGGCGGGTATAGCGGACGAAGCACCGACACCACTGGTCGGAAGGGATGAGGGATCGCCGGCGACATCAGTTTCGTCCATAGATACATTTGAAACGAATGGTGAAGAAGGCGTAGAGCTTAGAATCTTGGGGGCCTTAGAGTTGTTTACATTTGGAGAGGCATTCTTTGGTTTAAAATCCATGGATGAGAGGGTATGATAGTTAGAAAAGTTAGAATGAGGAGATGGGTGGCTATGGGGTTTTAAAAGTCCCTTTCTCACTCTCTCTCACTAAAAACCCAAAAGTACCTTATGTTTTTTGAAGAAGATGAAAGAGACTAAGAAGAGGGGCTTATGTTTTTTTGCACCAAAATGGGAAAACGTGCAGGAAGGCAAAAAGGCGATGACCTTTTTTCCCAAAATGATGAGATGACAGTTCCCACACTGACGCGTGGGTTCTAAAAAAAATTAAAAATCTCGGATAAAGGGACACAACAGTTAATGATCCTAGGATCCCTCAGAAAATATATATATATATATATATATATATATAATTGTTGAAACCAGATTTATAACGTGCAAAGTTTTTTTAGTCTACCCAACCAAAAAATCTTTGCACGAGGGGCTAATGTAGAAGGGTGTTATCAACAGAAAAAGCAAACAAAATAAAAAAATACTTTCTCTTATTAATGACACCCGAGAGATACCCGCGAGGGTCACCAAGAAGCCCAAAAGCCATTGCGAAGTATCAGCACCACTTCAAGCATCAACGCTACCTCAGGCGTCAGCGCCACTTCAAGCATCAGCGCTACCTCAGGCGTCAGCGCCACTTCGAGCATCAGTGCGACTTCGAGCGTCGGCGCCACTTTGAGCGTCGGCACCGCGACAAGGGTCGGCGCCGCCTCACATATCAGCGCCGATTCAAGCGTCAGTTCCGCTTCAAGTGTCGGTGCCGCGATAAGGGTCGGCGCCGCCTTAGATATCAGCGACCGCTTCAACTGTCAGCGCCGCCTCAAGCGTCAGCGCCGTTTCAAGTGTCGACGCCGCGACAAGAGTCGGCGCCGCCTCAGGTATCAGCGACCGCTTCAAGTGTCAGCGCCGTTTCAAGCATCAGCGCCACTTCGAGCGTCGGCGCCACTTCGAGCATCGGTGCCACTTCGAGCGACGATGCTGCGATAAGGGTCGGCACTGCCTCATATGTCAGCGCCGCCTCAGGTATCAGCAACTGCTTCAAGTGTCAGCGCCGCTTCAAGCGTCAGCGCTGCCTCAAGTATCAGCGCCACTTTAAGCGTCAGTGCCGCTTCGAGCATTGGCGCCGCTTCAAGCGTCGGTGCCACTTGGAGCGTCGGTGCCGCTTCGAGCGTCGACGTCGCGATAAGGGTCAGCGTCGCGACAAGGGTCGGCACCGCCCCAGGTATCAGCGACCACTTCAATCCACAGTGCCACTTCAAGTGTCAACTCCACTTCAAGCATCAGCGCCGTTTCAAGCGTCGGCACCGCTTCACGTGTCAATGCCACTGCAAGTGTCGGTGCCACTTCAAGTACCGGCACCGATACAAGGGTCCGTGCGGCCGCAAGAGTCGGCGTCATTTCAAGTGCCAGCGCCGCTTCAAGCCTCAGTGCCACTTCAAGTGTCAACGCCACTTCAAGCGTCAGTGTCGTTTCAACCGTCGGCACCACTTCACGTGTCGACAACACTGCAAGTGCCGGCGCCACTTCAAATACCACCGCCGATGCAAGGGTCCACGCCGCCGCAAGGGTCGGTGCCGCTTCAAGCCTCAGCGCCACTTCAAGTGTCAGCGCCACTTCAAGCGTCAGCGCCGTTTCAAGCGTCGGCACCGCTTCACGTGTCGACGCCACTGCAAGTGTCGGTGCCACTTCAAATACCAGCGCCGATGCAAGGGTCCGTACCTACGCAAGGGTCCGCGCAATTTCAAGTGCCAGCGCCGCTTCAAGGTCCACTGCAGTAATGACAGTTGAGAGATTCGGCGTCACCGCAAGACTCAGCGCCACTGCAAGGGTCACTGCAGAAATGTTATTCGAGAAGTGCTGCTACAGGGGTTTTTGACAGAAACTCATATTGAGGGAGTAACTATCGCGAACAACCACCCCCCCCATCATGAAACATCAGTCTCTAAATAGACAACAGCACTAACACTTTACTTTCTTGTACAGGTTGCCTAGTCGAGCAAGCAGGGCTCGAACAGGCGCGTTGGGACCTCCTGGGAGTTTTGGCTTGGCGGCTGAGGGACAAGGTATGTTGAGCAAGCTCAACCACTTAGCACTATAGAATTGAGAGAATACTAGTAGGAAGACCCAGAAGTCACTCGAGACTACGCACTCTGCACACTTGGTCACAAGTGAGGTGAGCAGCCAAAGAGCTGGCTACTCACAAGAAATAAACTCTTTACAAGAAAATGACTTTTCCAGAAGAGGGGGTCCTCGAGGTCCCCCTCAAGAAAAATAACACTTTTAGAGGAGATGAGGCCTTAAGGTTTCCTCTCTCAAGATTTGCAAAATTGCACCACAAGTTACCGTTTCAAAAGATAACTACCAAAATCTGCTATTTTGTCTCCATTAGGGGACATATGTGCTTTTTGAGTTTTGGTCGGCGCCAGGTGGCGCCTGCAGAGGGGACAGACGGGCTGCCACAGGTAGGGACAAATGGTACACTTCAGACATTGTTCCCCACCAACTCTCTCAATTTTGGCGCCCGAAAATTGCCACTGACCCCTAACGCCTCAGTATAAATAGACCTCTGGTCAAGGTCGAAGATAGACAATAGAAATTGCACTGTTACTCTGCCAAAATACCACCAGACCTACCTAAGTATTCTCTCCTTGCTCATTCTCATAGTACTGAGTGCCTTGTTCCTTCACTCCCCACTGACAGCCATCACTCTCAGGTGTTTCCCTTGAGAAAATTGCTATTTTTGCTGTGAAAGTTCATCTTGTTGCAGGGAGTGAGTTGAAGCTTGAGTTCCATTATTACCAGAAGGAGAAGTTTTCTTCAGAAGTTGCACCAGGAGACCTTGAAGACCTTGCAGACAGCGTCCATTGGAGTGGGTCACGCCTCACCCTTTCCAGTTATTCATAGACCCCAGTCTCACTACCCTCCTACAATCTTCAAGAAACTTAATTCTTTTTACAAATCTCACATTTAATTCTCTTAAATTTTCATTACATTTATTAAGCCCATTTAATTCCTCTCGAAAGTCAAAAATTTCATTATCATTCAGACGTCCCATCGAGAGATACAAAACAAAAATTGAGAGTGAGTTAAAAAAGAACCACCTAAAAATACAAGGAAACACAAAAATACAAAAAGCAGAAAAATGGATCTTTAACGCTATAAACTAGCGTTGCGGATCTGATACCACTTGTTGGAACGCGAGGCCCCCAATTTTTAATTTCTTTAAAAATATATTTCCTTTTTAAAATAGACGCGGAAGCGAGTGATGGTTCAACTCAACAAATTTTAATTTCTTTTCAAATTAAAATTAAACAAAGTGAAATATGATGGAATTACACACAAAAAAAATTGATTTCACTTAAACACAATTTATTAACCCAAGTCTTTGAAATTTGCCTAAGTCATATTTTTCATTATTAACAAAATTAGGCCAAACAAATTTTAACAAATGACTTGAATTAAATAAACATTACCCAATATTTAATTATGCACCAAATTAAATAAGTAGTGATTTAAACCAATTTTATCTTTTTACCTAAGCATGCGTTCTACGTGATTTTGCAAAAGATAAAATACACAAATAATCACTACACCGCGATGTATGAGAAAAAACTCACAACGGAAAAAAAAACCTCGGACGGCCCTAGCCTCAAATTCACTAAGTACGGAAATTATAATTACAAGATAGATGACTTACTTCCTCGACTCGACCCCTTTCAAGCCTTGATGTGTCTTCTTATAAACACCTCTGCCTAGCAGATAACCACGAAACTCGACCGTGGTATCGGACCCACCGATCGGACAATAGGTACACCGTCAACCACACATGGTGCTTTTCACCATGTGAGAAAGTCACAGCTAAACAACCTTCTTCTTCATTGAAGGATGTAAAAGGAAAGCCAAACTTCTCTTCTTCAAGGTGTAGAGATAAACCGGTGACAAACACTCCAAGAAAATGATATATATATATATATATATATATGAATCTTGGATTAAACAAACATTATGGGTGTAAACTAGAGTGTATTATGATTTTCTCTTAAAACTTAGACACTCAAAATAATGAGCTTTTTCCTTAAACAATTTTGCTCTCAAAACACTCTCTTAGAGGTTGTAAGATGTGAAAAAGTTAAATTAGAAAAAGTTATTCCCTCACATTATAAATTCTGCAAAAAGTTAGTGCAGAAAACCAGTGGGGAAAGTGGGAAAAACCACTCAAAACTGCCAAATAACAATTCTCGCTGGAATCTCGTTCGAACACGATTTTCGTTCGAACGAAGTCTCGTTCAAACGACATTCTAACGAAATTCTAATGAAGTTCCAGTGTGATTAAAAATGAACTCGTTAGAACAACCATCTCGTTGGAAATCTCGTTAGAACATCCATCTCGTTGGAAATCTCGTTAGAACAGCCATCTCGTTCGAATGACATTTCGAACGAAGTTACAGAGGCCAAATTGGGAACTCGTTGGCAAACTCGTTCGAATGAATTTTGGTTCAAATGAAGTTACAGAAAGCTTATTTTTTTAAATTTTTAGACCAAAGTTTTATTTAAATCTTTCTAAAAACAAACAACAGTTTTAAATAAACCTACACCCATAACATGTTCCAAGCTCCTATATATATATATATATATATATATATATATATATATATATATATATTAGTGGAACCACTGTTGATGACATAGAAATGAGGCACCTAAACACGACATTTGATGAAGCTTTATACTCTTTGCCGCTACGTCTTCAACTAAACACATCATAGGCTTGAATAGGTATTTTGAACACTATCCTATGACATAAACAGTTTTGTCCGGAATTGAGCCAAAAATACATTAAGAATCAATTAGAGAATTGTGTCCTTATAGAATTGCACGACTTTTCAATCCATTTCATTGATGGATTGGTTTTTAACCACCTATTCTTTATCTTTATGTCAGGAGAATAATTAATTACTCTAAGGCATTCATTCTCGAATTCATTATTTGGTTATCTTGCCTTTCAATTGAGCTCTTCAGGACAATATCCTTTTTAAGGATATTATTATAATGGCACATTGGCATATATAATTATTTCCATACCTTTCCTTAGACAAGTAATTGTTAAGATGGTTATACCGATATCCTTATGGCTTGCTTTAAGTTGTATAGTAAACGTCTTATTGAAATTGAGTATGTACTATTTGGCTTTACTTTAGGTAATTAAAATCGTTCTAGTATATTTATTTTTATTCTTTTGTTTAAGTCATGTATATATAAGAAGTTATAACATTCACGAAACTCGTATAATATATTACAAAACTGCAAAGTTAATCAGATATTTGAAAAGTATTTATGTCCATAACACGATGGTGTGTTCGTATATAATCAATATTCGATTTCCATAGGAAACCTTATGACACAAATTGTAAACGTTTTAGTCAGTTTCTTACTTCTCTTTATTATAAACACCCATTCATAACTTTCAAGGTTAGCATCTTATGGAGATTGTACTTTAGGTCCAAATACACCACATATATTAAGAGACTCGAATTGTCCCATCTTGGCACATACTAATTTTTTGCCAATATATTATTTGTTGACATTCAATTATAGAATGTGGATTTGTATACCCATTGATTCACGTAGCTACAACATATATAACTAAGTCATCTACGATCATCTTTGGTGAAACCACTTTTCTCTTATATATGCATAAAAAATATATATCTCATTTAATATTAGGTACCTTTGCGTACTTTAGGGGCTTTATAGTCACTTTAGGGACTTTTATCTATCAATAAACGATAACCTCTTTTGGGGGTTTAGAGAAAGTGGATCTTTTGTTCATAATATCATCTTGAGCATTATGTATAACCTCTTCTAGAGTGTTATTTGGTAATTATTCTATTGTAATACCCCGTATTTTTGAATATTCCAAATATTCTATTTAATTAAATTGGAGAATTAAATAGGAAAATACGGCTTAATTTAAATTACGTAAGAGTAGTAACTTAATGAGTTTTATTTAAAAATTTTAAATATGTAATATTAATCGAGAGGTAGATACCGATTTATATCGCCTCATTTTATTTACTTAGTGTGAGTGGTAAATAATTACGTAACGCATGTAGATCGTGTTGGGGTGAGAACGAGTAATATTTTTAAGTGACTCAAATGATAATTTAGAGGTCACAGATGAGTCCGTAAGGGTCAAATTAGTCAAAATAGTATACCCGGGGTACTAGTTAAGTCCTGGGGTAATTTTGGACTAAACCGAGACCGTTCGGGGGCATTTTGGTCTTTTAACATGAGAGGGTGTGGAGACCTACGAATTTGAGAGCTTTTTATTAGCCGTATGAAAGAGGTATTAGGGTTAGAAAACCCATGTAAACACTAATACCATTAGAGAGAAGAAGAACACCATTCTCAAGGCTTAGAAGATGCTTTTGAGGAGGGTGGGATTGAATCTTGTACCCTAGAATCCAAAGGAGGAAGGATTGAAGAAGAGAATCATCAATCCATCATCAACTCCATGAAATCAGACCCTACTGATCATAAGGCAAGTTGTTTATTGTAAAAAATTATAAAGTTATAATATCCATGTGTAGGGTTTTGAATAATCTTGTTTAAATCAATATCTTGATAGGAGAATGATGATATTTATACATGTTGGGATAGGAATCACATGTAGAATGATTTAACTTATGTAGAGGATTAATCTTCAGATTAGACTTGATGATTTTTCGGAATAAAATCTAGATTTTGAATGAAAATATGGGAAGACACCATAACTAGGGTTTTAAGAAATTCTGGGTTTAATTCACTATTTCTTTAAAGGAATTGGAGTTTTGATGTATTTGACACATTAGAAATTGTCCTAGTATATGTGAAAACATGTTAGGATCATTGGTTCGAAGTTTGGTGGAATATAATGGAGTTTGAAGATTTTTTAATGGAGAAAAAGCTTAACGAAGAATACGAATTGCGTCTGTCCCTGTTCGATCGATCTCGAATTATCGATCGAACGACTATGTCGATCGATCGAACCAAGCAGTCGATCGATAGACGCAATCTGTTCTTCCCAAAATTTTTGTGTTTAAGTCTTCATTGATTTTAGGGAATGAATGAGTGTTCTAGGATTTATATTATACTTATATGGGAGTGAGAATAAGACCAGTAGGTATATTGTTGAAGTCCGATAAGGCCATTGGGTGTAGGGCTTGGATCACGGACCGACGAGAATAATTCTATTTAGTAGAGTACGGGGACTTAAAAAATTGAGTTACAAGGCAAAGTAAATTCAATTTAAGTAATAGACCAGTAGGGTAAGCAATAACTACTGAAATTATATGTAAGGGGTAACTAGGACCCTTAGAGTTGTGTGAATACTCAAATAAACGCAACTAATGTGATAAATCGTAAAGCGAATATTGTACGGTAAATATATGAGATAAAAATATTACGTACATATATAATTAATAGGTCGGGCGTGTACCTACGGAATTTGGTGACCTTTTAGGTCGAGAGATTTATACCTAAATTAATTGTGTTAGGGTCGATGAGACATTTCGAACTAACATAAAGTATTATATGTTTGGGGTCGATGAGAAATGCCTAACCAAACCTTGAACTGGTGTCGTGATGAAAGAGTCCCGAACCAGAATATGTGTATATATATATTTTTAAAAATAGTTGGGGTCGATGGTTAATTCCGAACCAACTCTCACTTGGGGTCGATGTATCATTCCTAACCAAGAATCATTTACGTGTGTATATATATAATTGGGGTCCATGTATCATTCTGAACCAATTTTACCTTGGGGTCGATGAATCATTCCGAACCAAGAGTTCTTTATTTGTGTATATAAATAATTAGGGTCGATGTATCATTCCGAACCAATTCTTACTTGGGGTCGATGAATAACATTTCACCTATCTTTAGATAGAGAATATCTAATTAGTAACTTAAGTAGTGAAACTTAATTACATAAGTGTAAAGATAACAATTGTGAGAATCGTAGAAATTTAGTAGTGAAACTAAATAGCTTTGAAGCATAACATAGGTGAATTGTTATTTAGTATTAATTAACCTTTGCGAGATGTTATTGAAATGAATGCACGGTGTGGGCGATGCGAGAACTTAAGTTTTGATAAGTTCAGATGATTACTTAGACCTAATTAACTTGGGGGACATGGCTAGGTAGGCTAAGTGTAGAATGTTAGGTGTGCACAATCGATGAGAAGTGAGTGAACTCAAGAGAGTGTACGAAAACCTAACATGTGTAATCAATAACCGCATTTTATATTGTGATAAACGCTTGCTAAATATTTTCAAAATGTTTTGAGTACTAATTCTTCCTATAAAATATTTTCAAAACCTTTTAGGTGTCCAGCCGCAGGGACGCCATGCATGATGATTTCCTTCCAGGGACTCGAAGCTGTAGCACAGTGGATGTTTACAGGATTTTGACTAGACGACATCTCTCATTCAGATCTAGTATAGGATCTCACACTATTCTATGTATGGAATTGTGGTCCGATATCAGTCTCAGATGTATGGTTGTTTAGAAGTTTAGCCGATGGTTTATTCGGTAATACTCTTGTTATGTTGTACTTATACTTTGTTGATTGGGTTTTAGTACATGGTGTTTGTTTGACTATATTCCGCATGGTTGATTTATCTGTATTAAGAAAGATAAAATTTGGCACCGGTCTAATTTTCACTTAGGTGATTAGTAATTAAAAAGTTTTCGACAGTGATGCTAAGAATGAACCATTTGAGAAACCTGTTTTAATTTAATAAAGGCCTGATCACCCGATGTTTAATTAGGCGAGGTGTCACATCTATTTAATCTCCCATACTAGGTGTAACACCCCGTATTTTTAATGACTTTTAAAATGGGATTAATTAGAATTAATTATGACATAATTTGAAAATTAATTCGGATTTAAATATTACTCGTGAGTAAAGTAATATGTGATTTATGTTGAATATTTCTTGATGTTTAAAAGTAATATATATGATTATGACTTTACATATGATTATGATTTTATAAAATTATCGCGAGTGATGAATACGACAATTTATGGAATTTATGTCGGGACGTGCATGTGAGTCGTATCGGGACTATATTTAAGTGAAATGAAAAGTAAAATATTTTTATGTCATCCAAATAGTCATTTAGAGTGTGCCAATGTGTCCGAAAGGGTCGATATAGTCAGAAAAATGTACCAGGGGTTTAGTTTGGGTCCCGGGACTATTTTAGGTCAAACTGACACCCGGGTGGGGCATTTAGGCCATTTATATTTTTGGGGTAATTAAACCTATGAAAAGTAAGAGGTTATATCTGATGGAAATTAGAATCTTCGAGGGTTAGAAACACTTGAGTTGTAGAGAGGCTAAGGAAGGGAGAAGAGAGGAGGTTTCCAAGGGGAGAACCACCAATTATACACCATTCCCACCAATTCCACCACTAACGCATAAATCGGAGAACGAGGAGCGTAAATATACCTATCATCTTCTAGAACTCAGACCTTCGATTTCTAGGCAAGTATCTAACTTGCTAATCTTGTGTTGATAAGACATCCATGTTAGAATATGATGAATAATTACATGTTTTCATGAAGATTTAATGTTTTTTGGAAGATTAAATACACATATTGGGTAGGAATCATGTTAAGTTAACCTCCTTGTTGTATGTAGAACATTAACCATGAAATTTTGGTAGCCAATAGAGATAGAAATCTGGAAAATAATGGAGTTCTTGTGAAAGTAAGATAATCTAGGGTTTATATGATTAATTCTTGAATTAAAACCATTTGATGATGATTCTTGGAGATTATTGAACGTTTTACGTTAGAAATCATCTATACCTATCTATAGTATGTTTGTGATATCTGGTTGGGAGTTTGGGACTTTTGAAATTGATATTTGAGGATTAAAATGGAACAACCCCGTAGTAAAAATATGCAGAATCACAGCCATACCTGATGGATGGATCGATCAACTATGAATGTCGATCGATCGACTCCCCTGGAAATTGTGAAGATACTTTCCTTTATGTTTTGATCTAAATCCAACATTCTCAATTCCTTGGTGTTGATTAATCGAATATAATAAGACTTAGGAAAGATCAGTAGAGTCGTGACTAAGACTTAAATAATGTAATTTTGAACGGGATTAAACGATGAATGTACGATTGTTCACCGCTTGAGTTACGATTGAAAATTATATAATTTGTGGTTTAAATTCGCAATATGATAACTTAAGGCTAAGATCGGTAGTAAGGGGTCATTATAACTACTTAAATAACCTAAGGCATGGTGGGGTGACTTAGTAACCTTGTTGCGAGTAGGGAAAGGTAAATTAAATAATACTATGAAGGTGATTATGCTAATTATATGCTATGTAGAACAATCGAGAGTTATACACTACGTACGGATCATATGTGTGTAGGTAATGAGTGTACCTATCCTAATTGAAATCAATATATATATATATACATAGGTGTGTGAATATATCTATTGTATGAGTATTTTGTGTGATAAATTGTACCCGCGCTACTTGCTATCACGGAGGTTTCCGCGTGGCGACAGTCTTATTCTGTGTGCCCATTGGGGGAATATTAACTTGTACCCTAGAATATAGAACCTTGGTACAACCTATATGTGAGTGATAAAGGAGATGGTCCTAAAGGGCGTGTGGGTATGTGCTTACCTCTTAGTGACTTGGGACTATGATTTACCTCCAATATGTGTGTTTTTTGTTAATAAAATTCGAGAGTGATTCCGAACTAGTATTTAGTGTGTAATATGTAGGAGTATACGAAAGAGGAAATGTAAGAGGGAACTTAATTTGAACTAGTTAACTGGGATAACATTAACTAAGATGGTTTAGCGGTACGTTAGGCGTGCACACTAGTTGAGAGGTCAGAAGTCCTAAGTGAGTGTCGAATTACTAACATGTATATGATATCAACTAGTAAGAATTTTATATACTTGCTAAACTGTTTTAAAACTATGTTATACTCGGGCTCTGACCCTTTTATTTCCATCTCTTATCTCTCTCTTGTATATATATATATATCAGGTGTCCAGCCACATGTAAGGTGTGGGGAAGCCTCTTGTTGCACTGGAGCTTTTAAATGAAATGCAAACATGTGGTCAAGAATCAAATGTCATGACATATTCTATTCTATTAGATGGTTTATCTAAAAATTAATGCCTTTCCAAGGCAATGGACTTATTTCAAGAGATGGAAGATTACGGCTTACATCTTGACATTGTAGCTTACATGACCCTCATTAACGGTATGTGTAGAGAGGGAAAATCTAAGACTGTTAGGGAACTCTTTGATAGTCTTCCTAGAAAAAGTTTGTAACTGAATGTTCGTACGTACACTATTTTGATCTATGAAGCACCGATTCTTCAAAAATATCCTCGAGTCCGAATCTGATTCTTCTGAGGTACAGGTACGGACCCGATTCCTCCCCGATTCGCACCCCAGAAGAATCGGTGGGGAAAAAATATTTTTTTTCCCGATTCGTTTTGGATTCGGCAAGGATTCGTTTTTGGATTCATTTTTTTAATAAAAAGTAAGTTGTGTAAAAGTTTTGGTTTTGTTTTCTAAACAAAATAAACAATTTTAGTTGAGTTATATGGCCATTGAAATGGTGTTAAAGGGTGGGGGTATTTTTTGTTCTTGTAAAACTATCTTTTTGTTATGATTCACCTAAGAAGTTGACGATGCATATATGGTGTTTTGATTTCCTTCTACTAAACAATTGGGACATGAATCATATGATGTTTTTCTTCTGTTACTTAGTTGATGCTGCTCTTGTTGGTTTACTTTTCAATTATAATTTAATTATTGTTCATATTTAGTTGTTGATTTTATTATGTTGCATGTTTTCTAACTTGAAAAATTGATATATATAATAAAGAATAATAATTTATATATTATATTAATAAATTTTTCTTGTCGCACCCGCACCCTATTTTTTCAAAAAAATTCGAATCGTCGCACCCGCACTCAATCGCACCCACACCTCGCTCCCGCATCCGTGCTTCATAGATTTTGATTAATGGGTTCTGCAAGGAAGGCATGCTAAGTGAAGCAAATGAATTGTTTGCAGGAATGGAAGAGAGTGGTTGCTCACCAAATGGTTGCACTTATAATGTTATTGTCCAAGGATTTCTTCGAAATAATGACAAATTAAGGGCAATGCAACTTGTTCGTGACATGGTCAATAAGGGATTCTCTACTGATGCATCAACAATTTCTTTGTTGATGAATGATCTGACTAATGATGAGTTAAGTTGAATCAATTTTGAAAATTCTTCATAGACTTGTACAATTTCTTTTGAGTTACAAATGCGAGGTCAAATTTTTTACCTTATGGCATGCTAAAGAATCAAAATTTTGAAAGAAAAGTTGCTTCATTCGTAAGATTGTGTACACTTACAAAATTTTGAAAGAAAAATGATAAATAATCAAAATTTTATAAGTGTTTTCTGGCTTGTAGATTTAGTTTATCTCTTAGCATATAGCTGTATTCTAAAATAGAAAGAGTTTTGTAAATGTGGGACAACTTAATTTAGTGTTTATCATCCACATCGATCGTTTAGGATGAACTCGTCTTTTATGTTAAATAACATGAAAATAAATCAATAAGAAAAGAAGACATTACAAGATAAAATAAATCGTAACCTAACAGTGTTCATTATGACTTATGGCATTTAATACTATATTGAAATAGCCATCGCAAAAACACCTATATGATCCGGTGGATGCATAAATAAGGGATGCAAACCACTAATATACAACCAAAAAAGGATGGGTTTTCCTGAAGAGACCAATACAAGTAGCACATAACACATATACATTTACAACCAAGATATAAAAAGAAACATGTGGTGACTTTGACCATACTATTTCCATTGCTCAAACAGAGGATGAGCGGCTTTTATGAAGTTTAAAAGTTAAGTAAATCCAATTCCAGATTCGAGAAGAGAAAGACAGTGAAGGTAAAGGTGTATAATGGTTTCTAAATCAAAGCAGCATAGCTGATACCTTATAAAAGGCCATTATGAGGTATCAAAAGATTTCGATATCAAACTTATTACCAACATTACTCCCACATAATTTATAACCCAACAAATTAAAGCATTCTGAGGTGAGACAAACATCATGAGTGATTTTCCTTCCTTTATAAACCCAAACTGTTTGTTAGAGATCACCTTATCAGCAACCCAAATGAGTATATATGCCAGGATGTTAGGGATTCTTTTGAAATGAATCTTGAGAGAGGGATATGGCACAAGGCTATTTTGAAAGAACAGTAATAATAAATAAATAAAAACATGGTGGTAGTCTTAGGGACCTTATTGGTGGCATCAAGCATATTGTTATCAAAATCAGTACTAGCTGAGGGATTATTAAGTGATTTTATTTTAGGACCTAAGGTTATGTTTGGGATTTTGTATTTTTGTTTGAAGAACATACATAGGACAACTCACAAATTGTTTAATTATAGGAATTGGCAAGTGTCAAGAAATTGGAGATGAGAGGACCAAGAAGACTGAGATTTGAAGGGTTTAGGACCAGTGGGAGTAATTTGGAGGTGAGTCTCTTACTGCCATCTAAGTGATGCCATCTTCTTGGAGTTAGATCATGTGGGTAGATTTTTCTTTACTTGTTTGAAAGACCACATTAGAAATTTCAACATTTAATATATGAAGGTTGAGTAATGGTTCTAATTTTTTCTTGCACTAATTGTTGTCTTTCAAATGATTATTTGAAATGAAACTACATATGGAAAGGTCCTAAATTGTAATTATTGTTTTTCAACTCATTGAATAAGTTTTTAATTCATACTTGTGTAGGTATGTGTGTGTAGATTATATCTTCTAATGGACTAGAATTAGTGGACATATTGAACCGGCCTTCTATTTTTAGGTGTAAAGAGAAGGAAAGTATGAACTTCCTTTTGGAAGTAGCACAACTACTTATATTATCTACCGTATACTGGTTTTTAAGCAAGATTACATCAATGTATGCTTTTACCAAAAATATAGTTTTGTGTTTCTAATTATGGTTGTGGTTTTGCGATTGGTAGTTTTAGGGAAATTTATCTGCTTTGTTCTTCAGGTTTCCATTCAGGGGGGTGGTAGAAAGGTGAAAAATCTTTATTCATTGATGTTACATGCTTTGAAGTTTCTCTCTCAAGAAGAGGCCTTTTTCTTTGCATATGTTTTTTCATGGTTAATATTGAGATGTAAATTTCTTTTTGTCATCTACATATGTCGTGGTCGTGTTATGTTTATTTATATTATTCTTCTAAAAAATAGGGGTACAATTTTAGAAACGACACAAAAGACACAAAATTGATCCGAAATTAACTCAATATGTCGTGTTCGTGTCGGGTTTTCTTGACAAAAAGTCATGTCATGTTCCTGTCAAAATTATGAGTCGTGTTATCGTGTCTTATCCTATTAATCATGTTTTTATTCAGGTTATCGTGTCTATTTATGTTCAATTTAGTATAAAATATCGTGTTATTCGTGTCATGTCGTTTTTATTTGGGTCGTGTTCATGTCAACTAAAAAAACACGAATTCATGTCGAGTCGTGTTCGTTTTCGAAAAATCCTTGTCGTGTCTTGCCATATCGGCCCGAAACATGACCTAAAATATGAATTGCCATCCCTACTAAAAAATATATATTATATCTTGATAAGTTCATACACGTTATATTATCACGATCACTGAGGTTGACTTCCATACTTAAGAGGTAACATAGGTCATAGTCCCATCTTCTCCCACAACCGAGGACCATTTCATGTCCCAATACAGTTGAAATAACAAAGCATAAACACTAGAACCAAACAATTTCTTAGTGTCAACTAGGTACCTTCTGTATCCCCCAACTAATTTTCCTTCTGGTTTTTCAAATAGGATCTCATCCTCATGACTACAATAATTTTAGTTTGGTAAGGACTCTTAATTTGGGATGACAACCATTTATACACCATTTCTTTGCATATTATAAGGAGCTGATCAGGTGAATATAATAAATGATCATAAATCGGATCCTCTAATCTTGATGATTAAGCACGATGCAGATATAATTATAGTTAATTAAAAAAAAGGAAAATTTGATTACATGGTATATTTATGGACTATGGCATTATTCATCATAGATCTAGACAATTCACAATTGGAGATTTTCTTTAATGAAGCTTTTCTACTAACACTGCATAATACTAATACTCCATCTTTGTTGTCTGTAAGGACCTTCATAGAGGAGTTCATCAGCTCTTAGGGGTCTAAAGCTAAGAAGGTTGCAGAATGAATTATGGGGGAAATTTTTCCTCAAGCATGTGGGGCGATATAACATCAATGGTAGCGTTTTCTAGGATTTAGTGGAGGAGTGTGTCAAAAGAAAATTAATGGAATTGGATCACTCAGAGGACCCTAGTCTGTTGGACATGTTTATTTTCACTCTGGAAACCATGCAAAACAATCTAATGAGAAACACAAATTTGTAAAGCTCATCTCCTGTTATGGAACAAAGAAAATTGCATGTTCAGGAAAATTGAGATAGGAGACTTTTCACCCCATCCCTCTCAACCCAAAATCCTCCAAGTCTTAGCCTTCTTAGCCATCCTACTTAAAGCATCAACAAACAATATGAACAAAAAATGAGATAAAGGATCACATTGTTGAAGGCCTCTATTGGTACAAAATTTCCCTATTGTCTTACAATTGTTGAGGGTGGAAAAAATTATTGAACCTATGCAACCCCCCTATGCATGCAATGAGAAGACCTAATTTGAATATCCCACCCAAAGTACCTAGGAAACTCATGGATTACAGGAAAGATCTTTGAATAGATGCAAAGGTGTTTGAATGTTGTGGAGGGTTATTTGGAGGAGTGGTTTCCCCGGCACTATCGAATTGCGAGAGACGCGGAAGGTCCATGGCAGACCACATCTTGTAGATTGGCAATAGGGATGTTTAGAATTCTAGATATAGGGGACCAGTTGAGGATTGGGGTTAGAGGATGTGGATTCTTCTTTGTGGGTTGGGAAGTGGGGAGGGGAAAGAGGACGTCTTGAGAGCGAAGGGTGGATGTCATGACTCTTTCTCCGTCCAAAGAATCCGTTAAAGGTGCAGTTTTTGTTTGGACGGCTACTAAACATGCCATTTAGACGACGAATAATTTGAAAAGGAGGGGGAGATGAATGGCCAGTCGTTATTTACTTTTGGGACGTCTCTCTCTCTCTCTTTGCGGTTCATTGACTATGCCTAAATCAGTGTTGGTTTTGATGGCAGTGTGGTTGTGTCGGGGTGTGGGGTAGGTGTATCAATCTTTCTGGAGGACAACTCTTTGTATTTTTGAAGTTTTGGAAGATGAGAATTAGGAGGTGCTTTGAGGCCATGGAGACAGACCTGGCAAATCTGAGGCATATTATGTTGAGCTCTTTGTATTTGTGGATTATAGAGGAGTTTCCATTATCGATCATTATTTTTATTAATTTTTGGTGGGAGTTTAGACGGAGGGAGTCGCCCTTTTTTATATATGAGTGGGGATTATTTTTTTTGCATGTCCCCTATTTTTATAGCATATTTTATTTTTATATACAAGTTATACATGTGTCTGTAATCATGGGACCATCCTATCGGAGTTAGAAACCTCGTATCCTATCGGGCAGAGCTCCCCGTGGACGATACCAAGCAGCGCGAGCATATGCAAGTACAGAAGTGGCATACCCGCGTGGACAATTCTATTATAACATGATCATTCTCTTACGTGAGGGAATATTACATCATTATTATATCCATGTTCCAGGGATAGGTGTCTTCATCTTATTAGGAGTTTCCACATGCACATGTTGATTACATGCTTAGAGGATACATTACACCCCCAAGCCTTATATATACACTTCATCTTCTCCATGAGAAGGGATGAATCACTCTTAATTCAAAACCCTAAAACAACTATGTCCAATTGTATACAGAAGAGAGAGAGAGCTTTGAGTGTTGTATATATGTCCATTAGTGCCCTTGTTTAGTGGATTTCTCACACGCTCACATAGTGGATGTAGGCCTAATTGGATGAACCACTTTAAATCATTTAGTTCATCTTCTTATCCTCATCTCCTTATCTCATATATACATATATCCATCTCCATTGTATGCTGTGATTTAGCTTAAGCTATTCATAATTTCATCTTAATGTGGTGGTGTCGATTACAGCATCGTCAATCACATACAAGACACCGATCGAGATTTTCATACTCCTTTCGGTATAGTATGGAGTCATACACACAAGCATGAATTGATTTATACTTTATTCCCAAACCTTTCAACCTTTTTTTCATAGTAGGATAACTGTTTGGAAGCGTATTCTGCTTGGGTAGCAAGCCCTTCACCCAATTCAAAATTCCTATCACACTATTGCCAGACAAACCATATTGGGTATTCAAACTATGTAAACCAATCATGGCATGTAAAGTTGCTTCATCTTTCTCACAGTTAGAGTATAACGGTTGGCTCTCTTTAAATTTAAAACTTTGGTAGTCATCGTCAAGCTTTATCCTGATATCTTCATGAGCACCTGAACCTTGTACATCGTCAGTGACCTCATTCTCTTCCACTTTATGAACTCCATACGCGTCATCAACTAAATCCTCTAGCATATTATGATCTACATTATCATCATCCCCTTATGCATCTATCCTTCTTGTTGAAGATTGTAGTGAAGGTTGCCTCGAGACAAAAGGAACTTTCGATTCCCCGTGAAAAACCCAAATTCGATAACTATCTTGCATACCCCATCTTAACAAATGCAGTTCAATTGTTTTCCACTCAAACACCTTACCACTCTTACACCGAGCACATGGACACGGAATCTCTTCATCATCATGACATCTCTTTGCGTATTTTATGAATTCATTAGCACCTCTGCGAAACACATCCCCTAATCTATTTGTCTTACCCATCCACTCTTTGTATTTAGGATATCCCATCAAAGCTAATAGAAACAATCACCTATTATGGGTAATAAGCATATATTCGTGGATTAGTATAAACAAAAGTGTGAACATTTAATTCCCATTAGTATAAAGAAGTGTTATATAAGAAGTTAACTTAATGTAAATTTATTCGTGCATTCAAATTCCTATTTCCTCCATCTCCTCTAAAGGGTTAGTGGTCCTATCCCATTAAAGACCGCATATTTCTGTAATGTACACAACAACTCATGCCCATTGTTTAAATTTGAGGAAAAATCGACAGCATATCCCCATAGTTCTCCAAGTACACGACATAGATTTGCAAGTGTGATTGTTATTTCAATTTATCAATTGAAATAACACGTAACATCGCATTATCTAGTATGTACATAGAGAACATTAAGATACGACTGCATAATTTTCTCCAAAAGTAATAAGTTTAAGCCACTAAGAATATTATTATACAAAAAATATGCAGTCCCAAACTGTCCAAACGCGATAATTCAAGAGATCTCGTTACAGGGTTAATAACTCTCGAATGGGTCTAAAGGCTATTGAATGCATACACATAAGAACTAGAAGGCTAGTATATATGCGCACTATATGTAATTTAAAGTATGTTTCATTTAATTATGTCTTATCACAATTCGAGAGATTTCATTTAATTATGTAATTTAAAGTATGTTTCATTTAATTTAAAGTACGAATAAGAACTAAAACTTATACCAATATCAATACCAATTTAAATTCAATTTAAATTTCGAGAAATGGGTCCTATAGAATTACAATGTATACAAATTAAAAAGGTTATTAATGTTTAGAGCATTTCATATGTTTTATTCCATTTCATAAGGAGTTGAGGGGATAGTAACACTATGTGACTAATCGAGTGCGAACCGCATGCTCGTGTGAGGGCAAACTCGTTGTTTTCGGCTCGCCGTCGCGATGAATAACCTAAACTACAACTACACTTGCGATACAAGTATAGCGGCAAGTCGGGTATCGTAAGAAATCCACAGGGAATGTCATGTAGATTTTAATTTATTTATTATTTTAAGAATAAAAGTGCAAAAGGTGATATGGTTGGAAATGGTGAAAGGAAAAATCAAGAAGTTAACACTATAATCGGGATCGCATTCTCGCCATGGGCTAAACAACGCATTGTTATAATTTCAGTTCAAAAGCTATTTAACCGAGCATTTCAATCAAGCATAAACATCACACAATAAGAAATCCAATCCAAAGTTGCGAGATTAAACATTTAACAACAAATGATCACACGCAGATTAAATTTGGATTATCATTATAAACACTAACGTTGCATGACAAAGAAAGTTAAACGCATAATAATCCAACTTTAATACATGAGATTTCAATTAAACGTAATTTTACACAAAACCTAACTTTCGGAGCTCAACGTCCATTAATGGCGAAAACGCAACCCCAACCCGTTATCTACGGACTACACATGAATTAAACTAATTAATTCACTAATTAACTAATGGAAACAAGAAATAAACAACTTAAAGAAATTATCTAGCATGGAAAGTAAAGAACCTAGAGGAAATTAAGCTAAAATAACTATATTAATGGTAGGGATGATGAATAGTACAAACTTACAAACCCAAAGGGGGCACACCCAATGAGGAAGAAGAAATGAGCTCTTAATACCTCAAACCCTAATCTATTACAAAATTAAGATTGTTCTCCAAAAATGAGGAGAAATGGTATTTACACAAAAACCCTAAAATGGAAAACTTGGGAATAAAAGAAAACAAAATTGCAGGACCGAATCGATTCGGCTGGGTCCGAATCGATTCGAAAACAGGGGAGACTCAAAATTGTAAAGGAGACTTGCTTATCTGATGAGGATAGAATCGATTCGGTGGAGGACGAATCGATTTGGTGCTGGGAAATTTTTCCACTATCTCCAACCAAATCAATTCGGCATAGGCCGAATCGATTCGCACCTGTAGGATTTGTTTCCTTCCCCAATTTTGGTTGTGTTATAATTCTCTTCCGCTCAAAGTCTCATAACTTCTTCACTCTAGCTCAGAATCACGCACCGTTTATGCCCACGTAAAGCTTGATCATAGTGATACAACTTTCGTGAGATGTTGGGCCAGATAACCAACCTATGAATTGACTAAAATGCCCTTGTGCATGCAAGTTTGTACGAAACTTCGCCGAAATGCGTCCAAACTTCACACTAATTGTCGTAATACCTACAATAGCTCAATTAACCCCTGCAAAGCATATCTATATCCAAATCCGAGTTTTCTGGTTAATGAGCATAAATATAGGAATTAAGGTACCCGAGGGGGCTAAAATGCATAAGTTAACAGGCACAAATATGTAATATTTGTACCGTATCACACCCCCTAACTTACACATTGCTAGTCCCTAGCAATGAAATAGGAAACAACAAGAACTAAAAGTAAACCAAAAGATCGGAGATAAGTACAAAAAGGGATAAAAGGATAAAATCCACTTTCACGGGCGAACGATTGCATTTAGCGTATGCAATAATCCATTAAACCCCTAGGTTACCCTAGTGGACGAGTGTCGTCTCGTGAGGGTTTTGAGGGATGAAACCCAAAAATATCATATGGTTTCCTCAAAATTTGTCCAAACCAACAAAACAGGCATGCTCAACAATAATGAACAAGATTTCAACATGTTATTAGAAAAGTGAATGAATTCACACAAAAGTTCGTAGTAAGACATTATAAAACAAACTTCATAGAATTGAAACCTTAAAAATAGGAGGGAGGCGAGCACATGCATAATATGATTTGAAAAAAACTTAAAGAAATCGGATAAGCGTTAAAGTAGGCATATATCAATCCTCACCGGGCTCAACAAATGAATTCGCTATGAAAATGGAGGTAATACACGGGACATGCAGGCATAAAGAGCAAATGTAAATGGAAACTAGTCCGCGCACATGTCACTAATGAAGAACGCTTTATAGAAAATGAAAAATTGTAATCTCAATGAAAGATACCGCTCATTAAAGGAGGCGAAATGCATTTTCACAGATTATCAAAACTATTTAAACTTTTAAATTAAATTCACACTAAGATCACATAGGACTTTATAGGGTTGTAATGTAGGTTAGGCTCGGGTTATAAAACGAATGGAATATGTACGGATTCAAAGTGTTCGGGGATGAAAACTAGGGATAATGGGAGATTGCGGACAATTTCAAAATTGCAATATGATTTCCATAATAAGCATTAAATATGAAATTGGAGAGCGACAAGGATTATTGAACACTATATACATCATAAATAACTTTCGCTTTTTTCTTTTCTTCACTTTTTTCTTTTGCTTTGTTTTATTTTTCTAGTTTTCTTTTCTTTTTCACTACTTTCTTTTCTTCACTTTTCTCACTCTTTTCATGCTTAATTACAACCACAAGGAAAGAACATCATTCAATCCCAAGTATCATTCCAAACAAAGGTATGGAAGGTAATAAGTATGGTATATAACTCCACTGTGGAGTTGTTTATGGGATTTTGGGTTATGAAACGAAAGGCTATATTAAGGATCAACGGGGTTGACTATGAAAAATATTTAAGGTGAGGTCAAGGTCAATATAGGTGATATAACAAAAATGGCCTATGATCATTTCCTAAAGTTTACGCAATTCTCGAATCAAAACAAACTTTGAAAACCATGCTCAAGTAACACATTTCATAAATGAACTCAATTAATGAACGATCAAATGAAAGAATAGTGAGATTACCGATGAATTTAACATTTTCAAAGAGGAAAGAGTAGTGTATAAACACTCACAAATGAATGTATGTCTCGAATCTCACTTATGTAAGTATATACAATGTAACAAAAGATAATCGAATTATAAAAATCTTAAACCAAATCAATAGAACAAGAAAAGCGCATGTGCTCATGGGATGAAGTTTAATTCATGATGTTATTAATAATATAAATGATTTGGGGACTAAAGTCTAATAACTTTTAAAATCGAGAACACGCATCATTGAGCTGTCTATTGGATCGGGCAATTATTGAAATTTCTCATCGAAAATAAGGCAAAATGCCCCACAAAGGAGAAAAAAGAAAGAAAATATTTTTGAAATTTTTAAAATTTTAACAAAAAGCATGCTTTGTAACTAACATGTGATCAAATCCATGGACTAAACATGAAATGGATAGAATATCCTACACCCCCCCCCCCCCCCAACTTAAATGTTGCATTGTCCTCAATGCGCTTTAAGAACACAACACAAAGATAGGAAAAGAATGATACCACCCAAAATTGGAGTGATCCCCTAAAAGTACGAGTCCATTGAATCTACAAAACAGGTTAGTACCGATCATAATGAAAGCAATAATAAAAAGTTTCACTAATTACATTAGACTAAACTAAAAGGAAAGAAAAACTAAAGAAAGAAAAAATAAAAAGCTAACTATTTACAACCTACTATTCGGACTTCTAACTAACTATACACTAAAAGTCTAAATAATTAGGGATCAACCAAAAATGGGATGCGACTTTGAAAAATCAACGGTGGACCCTCCAAAGAAAACATACATCCCGAAAGATATGAATTCCATTTGAACAACGGAAGGCATATGGGTGGTGGAAAAGGTGAACCATCGCCAATTAAAAATTTTGGGTGGACGATGGGTGATTTGGATAATAAGGGGAGAGGTACACTTGGTATCCAAGAAAAGTAGATTCACCTCTAATGGGTTTTTCAATTGGAATAGGAGGTGGTGCACACATGGAGGATAAATCCATCATGGAAAACAAGTCCGGCAAAGAGTCCTCGTCGACAAAAGGTGTAGAAGTTTCAATGACTTCTACCGACTCATAGGAATCAATCGGTACCTCTAATGGTTCAATCGTGGTAAACATGTATGGTGATGAAATAAATTCAATCTCAATCAACTCATCGTCGGAAGGAAATTGAAATTCGAGGAAGAAAGACTCACTTTCAATGAGATATTCTTCTAAAAGTTGAGGTGAAACACTAGTTTCCACCTCCTCATTGATTTCCACAAAAGAATCAATTTCCTTGCAAAGTGCTTCAAGTCTCAATCCAACACGAATAATGTTATCCATGCTTTGGGTGAAAAGAAGAAAGGTTTCTTCCAAAGTAGGATTACTCGGCTCTAGAACCTCGGATTCCTCATTTGGTTGAAACTCTTCTTTGAATTTAAGAATATCGGAAGGAACATTGTCGTTGAATTCGAATAATGAATCCAACTCAAGCTCCTAAAAACGATTTCCATACCGATAAATGTTTTCAAGCCTTTCATTCTCAAGAAATTCTTGAAAATGGAAAATTTGAAAACTATACCCAAAGTAAGAAGCATTAGAATAACCGAAAAATCTATAAAAATAAGACATGGTTACCGAATTATTTGTAGATGAACGATCCAAGTAGGAAAGTGTTCAGTCGAGAATCAAAGCTTCTTAGCGCTCAAATGTGCAATCCTGCAAAAAAGGTTAAAACAAAGAATACAAATACGAATAAAAGAAATATCATGAAATACTAAAGCAACAACAATCTACAACAAAACTCTCCCAGGCAATGACGCCATTTTGATCGGGCGTGAACCGCGTGCTCGTGTGAGGGCACAGTCGTTGTTTTCGGCTCGTCGTCGAGATGTAAAAACCTAAACTACAACTACACTTACGATACAAGTATAACGTTAAGTCGGGTATCGTAAGAAATCCACAGGGAATGTCGTATATATTTTAATTGATTTATTATTTCAAGAATAAAAGTGCAAAAGGTGAAATGCTTGGAAATGGTGAAAGGGAAAATCAAGAAGTTAAAACTATACTACAACTAAATAAAAACGAGAGTCGGGATCTCATTCCCACCATGGGCTAAATAATGCATAGTTAGAATTTCGATTCGAAAGATATTTAACCGAGCATTTCAATTAAGCATAAACATCACAAAATAAGGAATCCAATCCAAAGTTGCGAGATTAAACATTTAACAAAAAATGATCACACGCGGATTAAATTCGGATTATCGCTATACACACTAGCGACGCATGACAAATAAAGTTAAACGCATAATAATCCGATTTTACACAAAACCTAACTTTCGGAGCTCAACGCCCATTAATGGCGAAAACGCAACCCCAACCAATTTTCTACAGACTACACATGAATTAAACTAATTAAAACACTAATTAACTAATGGAAACAAGAAATAAACAACTTAAAGAAATTATCTAGGCATGGAAAGTAAAGAACATAAAGGAAATTAAGCTAAAACGACTATATTAATGGTAGGGATGATGAATAGTACAAACTTACAAACCCAAGGGGGCCACACCCAAGGAGGAAGAAGAAATGAGCTCTCAATACCCCAAACCCTAATATATTACAAAATGAAGATCGTTCTCCAAAAATGAGGATAAATGGTATTATACAAAACCCTATTCACCTTGGCAGAATGGTGTAGCTGAAAGGCGTAATCGTACCCTTATAAAAATGGTTAAAAGTATGATAAGTAGGACTTAATTGCAGACATTTTTGTGGACACATGCTTTATTGACCGATGTACACATCTTAAATCGGATTCTTAGTAAGTCAGTTTCAAAACCCCCTTTTGAACTTTAGAAATGTTGGAAATCCAATTTAAGGTATTTACGTGTGTGGGGCTTCCCAGCATAAGCTAGAATGTATAAACCTCGTGAAAAGAAATTAGATCCTAGGACATTATCTTGTCATTTCATTGGGTATCCAAAAAAGTCGAAGGGATATAAATTATACTGTCCCAATCATACAACTAGAACAATATAAACTAGAAATGCTAAATTCATTAGAGATGGTGAAGTAAGTGGGAATATGAAAGAAGGGGAGGTAATAATTCAAGAAGTCGGGGTACAAATTCCTATACCATAAGTTCATAATGTACTTGTTGTTCCTAATGTAGTTGTTGAGTCGGTCATTGACCCAATCAATAAAAATGAAAAAAAAAATTGAATGATCAACTAATTGAACAACAACATAATGAGACTATAACCGATGAACTTGTTGAAGCACCACAGGAAGTGCCATTAAGAAGATCTCAAAGGGAAAGGAGATCGGTAATTCCGGATGATTATGTGGTATACCTTCAAGAGGCTGAATTTAACATAGGGAATATTAATGATCCCATTTCTTATGAAAAAGATGTAAAAAGTTATGATTCTGATAAATGGATTAATGCCATGAATAAAGAAATAAAATATATGAATGACAACAAAGTTTGGGAGTTAGTCAAATTACCAGAAGGACAAAAATGAGTTGGGTGCAAGTGGATCTTTAAAACCAAACTTGACTCGAAAGGCAATATCGAACTACATAAAGCTAGACTTGTTGCCAAAGGTTTTATTCAAAGAAAATGCATTACTTATAATGAGACCTTATTTCCAATTTCTAAAAAGGACTCATGAAGAATCATATTAGCTTTGGTGGCTCATTATGATCTAGATTTGCACCAAATGGATGTAAAAACAGCTTTTCTGAATAGGAGTTTAGAAGAAGAAGTCTATATGGCACAACCACAAGGCTTCATAAAAAGAAGGAAATGAAAGCATGGTTTGTATGTTAAAAAATTCGATATATGGTCTAAATCAAGCTTCTCGTCAATGGTACATTAAGTTCCACGATACCTTTACATCCTTTGGGTTTAAGGAAAACACTATTGATTGGTGTATTGGATTTTATTCTGAGTTACTGACATCGCAGAGGGATCACGATTCCATCTAGCTTATTGGGATCGGTTGACCAAATTGAAGCACTTCTTACTAGTTTAGGTGTATTACAGGATGGGGAAATATTCCTAGTTGTTCATATCAAAAATAGTGAGATTGCACGGGGTTTATCCCAATATTATTTCAAATAGGGATAAGATTTTTGTGTCCCACCTCTCGCATAATTTTTTCAGGAGGCAATAACGATGGAGCTGCATTTGGGCAAAACATATCAACTGCAGGCCGATGGTCAAACGGAGAGGGTGAATAAGATGTTAGAGGATGTGCTGATGATATGCATTCTGGACTTTAAAGGATATCTGGGAGCAGTATTTATCGATAGTAGAGTTTGCGTGTAATAACTCGTGGCAGTTTGCCATCAGTATAGCACCCTTTGAGTCATTGTAAGGGAGACCTTGTCGTTCGCCCTCTTGTTGGGTGGAGGTGGGAGATAACAAGATTCTAGAACCGAACCTGATTCAAAATATGTCAAGAAGGATCGGGTAATCAAGAGTCATCTTCGAGTAGATCAGGATCATTATAAGAGTTACGCCGACGCAAACCAGAGACACCTGGAGTTTGACATGGGTGATTAGGTATTTATTCTAATATATCCTATGAATGGAGTGATACAATTTGTGAAGGAGGGAAGTTGGTGTATAGGTATGTGGAGCCTTTCCCATTATCAAGATGGTAAGACTGGTTGCATATAGGCTCGCCTTATCGGAGCATTTGAAGCGAATCGAGGGTGTCTTTCATGTGTCATTGTCAAGGAGGTATCGTAGGGATGACGTGGTTTATCGATATATAACATTGGAAGAGATTGACTTATAGCCATATATTTCTTACCAAGAGAGACTTGTTACCACTTTGGGCCATAGTGAGCAGAAACTTCGATAAAAAATGGTATTGTTAGTGTGTACAGTGGGAATGCCACTATATTACTGAGTCGACATTAGAGCGCGAGGATGACATGAAAAAAGTATCCAGAGCCTTGTGGCAGTTACGTTCGAATTTTGAGAAATAAATTCCGTTGTTAGGGAGGGAGAATGTAATACACAGCACTTTAATTATTATTTAATTTTTGTGTGACTAATACAATTAATTTAATTGGGGAAAATTAAATTGGATTTTAGTATATATTAATTAGCAAGATAAATTATTGATATTTATTATAACTATTGTTTTCTTGTGTGTGATAAGTAAATAGTTATATGATTATTATATGTTGCGTATGAGTTATCACTACACTAAAACTGTCGGATTGTCATAGTCATTGACCGTGACAAGTCTGGGGGTGAGAACTATTTTTGTCATGGACTTGTCATGGTCCAAGACCGTGATAAGATCATTAGACTTGTCACGGTCTTTTGACCTTGATAAATTTTATCACGGTTAAAGACCGTGACAAACTCGCGAGAAGCCCTTAAAAATTGTCACGGTCTTTGACCGTGTCAAGTTCGTGACAAATGGACATGTCACAGTCAAAGACCGTGACGAATCTGGATAGAATTTAAAAAAAATCTGCTAGGCAGTATGGCCACTGCCACTGCCCAGCAGTATATTTGTACATGTTAGATCAAAATTGTACATGTTCAAACAGCATATATCCAAGTAGAATATAAATAATGCACTAAATCATTGCATATATAATTCCATATCCAAATAAAATAGAAATACAATCCATATCCAAAGCAAAATGTAACAAATCAAAACAATACAAATATAATCCAAGTGTCCAAATAAAAATAGATACAAATGATGTCATTCCATAGAGTCTGGGGTAGGTTGGAGGAGGGAGGAATGCCACACGATATACGCATTGATGCACCCCATAATATGCGTCACGTGGCATTGTTCGCGTAACCACAATGCGGAGTTCTCCTTTTTGGCTATCACATGTGTGACGAGCACCTTGGCCTCGATGTCTTGAAGGAGACATCCATGAACCGTCATACCCGGGATGGTTGTCGGGTCCCTCAACCCCTCGCTATTCACTGACCATCATATATGTCGAGTCAAAATAAGCTCGGCCAACCGATTGTTGACATAGGCTGCTCAATGCGAGGCAAGATGGGAACTGGATCATCAAGCGGTATCGATGATAAAGTAGTGACGTCCACGTCCTCGTCCACCTCCTCCTCCACCGCCTTCCACTTGCCCTTGTCCTTATCCTTGCCCTTGCCCTTGCCCTTGCCCTTGCCCTTGCCCTTGCCCAACTCATACTTCATAAAGGCGAACATATCTAGGACTGTCGCCTCCAACCTTGATAGCTTCGCGTCATTCCTGTCCACCTGACGAGCCAACCCGGTGCTGCTCATCTCCATTCTGATGATCCTAGACTTGCCCACCCGCGAGCTCACCACCTAGTCCTCCCCTTGCGATCAGCACCGAGCACTTGGCTGAGTGCATCCATAGCCAAATATGCCTTATCGGCATCAGACTGCGACTCATGCACTTCCTTAAGCTTTGCCTGAAATGACAAAAAGCACACGATTAGTTAATTAAGTAAATAAAAAAATTATGACATAATTAATAAAAATTAAACATTTATAACTTACAATCGTGGTTGCGATGCTCGGGGACACCTCCTTGTCCTTCACCTTCTTTGTCCGAATTGCCACATAGGCATCGAGCCTATGTGGCCTACCCCCAGGGCCACTCCCCATCCCCTAAAATAAAATAACGGAAAATTAGTAAGTAACGCAAAAAATAAAATAATGCAGAATAACATAAAAACTATAATTATAAAAAAATAAAAACTTACCATTTTAGGAGCCTAGGGGTCGAGGAGCCCTCGTTGCCTCCGCTGCTGCCAAGCCTTGTAGAATAAATTTTCTGTAAAAATTGTTGTTATTAGTACAAATCCAAATGAATTAGAAGAATACAAAGCACTAGCCCTATTATAACAAAACACTGGCAACTTTGAATTAATGCACTAAACTGATCAAGTATAAATGAATTAAAAGCATTTAACTGATGTCCGATAATAATAAAACACTAGAATAATACACCCACTGGACATGGACTTTGAATTAATTCTTAAGAATTAAATCTAAATATTACATGCACTAAACTGATCAAGTAAAAATGAATTAAAAGCATTAAACTATTGTTCGATAATTGGAATACGTATTGCAAATATAAAAATTATTTCAAATTCGGGTTATCATAAAAAATGGATTGATATTCGGTAGGAGCAGCCAAGTCATCCACACTATTGTTCAGACGCTTTGGCGCATGTAGTACTATTGACCACAGAACGTTGTTGATATACTCCGAGTAAAACACTTGCTTAACCTTTTAAAATGCACAAACATACGGCTCATCTCTCATGTGTTCGTTGCTCTTTAACTTGGACAAGTCAACCATGATCAAATTGGTTCCAGGATCAACTTTACAAGCATTTTTATCCTCAACTCTTACCCAATCACAGCAAAATACAACCTCTTTGAAGCTTACATAGTCCAATTCAAATATATTTCAAATTAGACCATAGTAAGTCATTTCAGCTTCAATGAGGTTTTTATCTTTCGGGCTCGCTCGAAAGAAAGTAAGATACTTGTATGAAATGCTCGATTTCTGTACAATTGTACTTTTCTCGTACACCCTTGCACCGAATACGTAACCATTCAATCGATACTTTTTATACTCTTATGCAATGAATAAGGATCCAGTGGCTAGATGAGCAAGCCTTGATGTCGCATCACCCGTCTTTAAGAGCTGAGAATATTGATAAATTAATTAGGTTAGTTGTAAAGTTTTATTGTAATGTAACATTATATAACAACCATTTTCATTATAATTACCTCGTGTGACAACCACAACCCAAATTCGTTGTCTGATTGTGCCATTGTTTTTCGTCTTTTATTGTTCTCACAGGCTTCATATTTTCTGCATAAAATTAATGTGACGAACTTATTACAAAATTAATCATGTATAAAACAATTTAAAATAATGTAAAACTTAAAATAATTTAAACTTACTTTTTCCATTCTTTGACATCTTCATGTATGTCAAATAGATAACGAGCTACTTGTTCATTTGCAAACTCGTTAATTTCACTTGTTTGCCCATCACATGACCACCCTCATCGACAAACTCATCAATGTCATTAACATTGGTCGAGTCAGGCATATATTCCCGAGTATAGATTTATGACTCCACGATTATGTATTCCTCAGCAATTGATCCTGCAATGTATCGTGTATTCTTGACATAATCTTTGAAAACTATCATCAATCTTTCAAACGGATACATCCATCGATATCTAACCGGACCGCAAAGAAGTTCCTCGTCGCATAGGTGTACCAACAAGTGAACACTTATGTCAAAGAATGATGGGGGAAAGTACTTCTCCAACACACAAATCGCTTCGGTAATCGCCAACTTTGCGATCACTGTGTGTTTTCGATTGACTACCTTCTCACATAAAAGTGAGAAGCAGATATTAATTTGCATAATAGCCCTCCGCAAATCCTTGTACTTGGAGAAACAGTGCTTAAACAATAGAGGAACCAATTGCATGGTCACATGCCAATCGTGGTACTTACAATTATGTAAATCATGCGTAGCATAATTCACAATCCTTTGCAAGTTGGACGAAAAATTAGATGGAACCTTCAAATTATATATTGTGTCTAAAAGCACATTCCTTTCCTCACTCGTCAAAGTAAAAGCACCAAGGGAAATTATTTTCCTTCTCCTACTATCTTCTTTCAACCATAGTTTTGGCTTAAGTTTTAATGATTTAAGGTTTTTTCGTGCATTTTCTCCATCCTTCGAATGACTCCCCCAAGGCATGTGCCCACAATATGTTCAGTGATGTTCTTCTCTGCGTGCATCACATCCAATACATGGCGCACCGGGTTATTCTTCCAATAAGTGTAAATTAAATTAAGGATTTAAAAAAAATAAAACAACCAACTTCCATATCCAACCACATCCGTCCAATATAATTAAATATCAACAACAAACCAACAAATGTGTATCCCGTACACCTTCTAATTCATTTAATCAATTAATTCAACATTAACAATTTCTAACCAATTTCAAACCTAAATAAGAATATACAAACAATATTTGTCAAATTAATTTTATTCTCTAAACAATGAGATTCAATCAATATTAACAATATCTATTAATTTCAATCCCAACTAACATCACCAAATCAACATTAACAATTAATTTCAAGTCCTAAACTAAAAATAAAAATACCCAATCAATATTTATAATTCCTAAAACCAACCAATATTTATAATTCTCAATCAATATTTATAAAAATACACACACACACACACACACACACCCCTCCCCCACTCAACCCCCTCACCCCCCACCCCCAGAACCACCACCCTCTGCCCCACCCCACTACCCCACCACCCTGCCCCCCACCACACACATGCGCATGCACACACACACACTCACCCACTTGCACACACACACCCATACCCCCTGCCCCACCACCCCCACAGCCCCTCCTCCCCTCTCCCCCACAACACACACACACACACATATATACAAGGGAAAGAGAAAGAGAGAAAAAAACTGACCTGAAATCGCTTAGAGAGAGAATAAAAGAGGGAAGTGAAAATGGTGGAAAAAAAGAAGGGGGGAGGATTTTTTTACTGATAAAGTTATTACGGACCTGTCACGATCTTTGATCGTGATAACTTTATAAGGTTGTCACGGTCAATGACCATGAAAAATTCGTGGCACCTGTGCTAGTCACGGTCATTGACCATGAAAAAATGCATATTTTTTTGTCACGGTCAATGACTGTGACATGGGTAGCAAGCTGAAAGGTGACAATTTAAACTTTTTAGTGTAGTGGATAGCGACGGTTTATTACTATATATCGATCGAGTGTTACATCAGTGGATTGGCATAATTTATGAGAGACACATAAGATACGCACGTGTTATAATTGGAGTTAGTTGACTCAGATATCCTTTTCGAGTGCATTGGTGATCCAGGAAGGGTCAAAATAGTCCAGAATAGATACCCGGATGTTATAGTTGGGTTCTAGGTCTTTTAGACATAACGGGACCCGTATAATTGTATAAGTGTCATTTTACACTTAGGGCTAAGAAGAAAAATGGGATTAGATTAATTAAGGAGATATTTAAGAGGATGGAAAGGTGGATGGCAGTCCACCTTTCATATTTTACACAAAAGATTGGGGGGGGGGGGGGGGGAACCCTAGAGAAGAGAAAAGGAAGAAGAAAGAAGAGGAAACTTGCAGATGAGAAGAAAGATGACTCAATCGGTCATCAAATTCGTAGAAGACTTCGGATTTTAATCCAAAAAGATAAGTAGATACTTGTTTTATGTCCCAATTTGATAGTGGTTAATTATTTTCATGATTAGAGGTAGAAATCTGAAAAGTAAGTTGTTAAAGATTGAAACTTTCTTAATTGATATAAAGATTTAAATGATAAAATATTAGGATATGTGAATGAGTCATTAATGGAGATCAATCATACTTGAAATTTGATATATATTCTAGGATTTAAATGGATGAACACGTAGAACTTGTATATAAAGATTGGATATTGATAATTAATTTGGGGGAATTTTTTGTGTTGAACTAATTGGAAGTTCGATTTAAAATCCTAGGGTTTGATTTGGGATTTGGGTTAATTTTGTGTTAAAATACCTCTGGAATGTTAGGGTAATGTTGTAAGAGATGATTTTTCTGTTTGGAGTGGGTGGGAACCTCCATTGGAGGGTTTAAAAGAAAAAATCCCGAGGAAGAACATGTTCGAAAAACTAAACTGGTTCGCTGACCTAGCGAACATGTTTGGTTTCGAAAGTTAGATAAGTTTGTGCAAAATCGAATTACGAAACCCTGGGCTCTAGTTTCGTATTTTTTCGATTTTTTAAATTTGTTATGAATTTTCTACTAAAAGGTGCGCGATACAAAATTTTAAGTTGGTGGTTTTGGATTGGGCTTTCTTTTGGAAATTTTGATTTTGGGGGCAGCGAAACAATTCAGTTTGCTGACTAGTCAAGTTTTTGTTTGTGTGTCCTTTGACCTCTTAGGAATTGGAGCTTAACTGTAGGGGCTTCAGGGGTATCTTGCGATTACTGGGGAAGACTTTACAATATTCGGTACGTGTGATAGACCAACGTTAGATGGGTTCAAGTGAGGAGAACCGATGATTCAAGTGAGTGACTATATGATTAATTAATCGAGAAGTTGGGTTGAACTTCGAGATTGGGTGAACTGTGCACGGTGGGATATGCGTACGAGTTTGGCACTTATTATTATTATTATATATATATATATATATATATTATAGTGACGTGTATATATGTATGTGTGTATGCTATTTGTTTTATTAAACATACATACTCGTAAGTGCTATCATAGGAGGTTGTGCGTAGAAGGCAGTCCACCCTGGTGTTGACTAGCAGGTGTCGGGTTGATTCCCCAAGTCATAGTATTGTTGCATGGCCACTATGCGTGTGTGAGGATACGTATTGGTTTCGAGTACGGTTGGGCGCAAAGTGTTATGGTTGCGACCATTGGATGTATGTCTATTACCTCCTCGATTATATGTCTTTATGTTTGGGATCGGTGGTGAGATTCTAACCCAGTGGCTAGGTGTGAGGCATAATGCCTGGAGATGGATAGCATACGAGGGATGTCTTCGCGAGGTCCAAGCTCTGGGGATATGGTTACACGTATGTAGTGAGTGATATATATACACACACACACACACACACACATATATATACAGTGTATATATCTCTATATAGCACATATGTAGCTATGTTATGTTTATTACGTGATTATTTATTTATAGCAAGTGTATCGCTATTATATTGTTTATGAACATATACCTAGAGAATGTAGAATTACTTAATTAATAGAGGGTATTAGTGGGATTTGACTTAAATAGTAGTTATATGTCCTAGTTAAAACGAGTTGTTTAATTAGGATAAATAAATGAACACGTTAGGTGTGCGCTATAGTAAAGAGGTGAAGTTTATCTCAACTGAGTGCGACCGATTAATTATGAAAGTAATACACTACTGTTTTAATCGATTTAAAATAATTATCTACTTGTAAAATATTTTCTAATTTATGGACTTTGACCCACAGACTTTTGTTTTTCCTTGTTTTTCTTTTTATATTCCAGGTGTGCAATAGCAGCAGCAGCCGGAACCATAAGGATAGATTCATTCTTATCGTGCAGTAGTTGTGGATGCTATATCTTTGATTAGACGCCCCAGTCTATGTTATCTATATAGTATCAGTCATTTTAGTTTCAATTTTGGGCGTGTTGCCTGTAGATTGATAGGTTTTTATATTACTGTCAAACAATTATATTTTAGTACTCAGTTTATTTATTAAATTAATGTGAATGTTTTATTTGGTGACCGATGAATTATTCGGTTCACTCTTTTTTTCTATTGATGCACAAGGATTATTCATTTATTTTTTATTTTATGGTTTTATTCGTATTATTTATATTATATTAAGATTGCAACAATGATGCTGAGAATGAACCATACTCGGATTTATGTATTATTTTATTAGAAGATTGGTCACCCGGTATTAAAATAGGTGGATTGTCACATAAAGTTAAAAAACAAAATTCTAATGTCACATTAATAATGACCAATAAAAAATTAATAGTCTCCTTATAAATTAATGAATGATTGTAGAGCCAACAAGGCATCTCACATAATATATAGTTAGATATGAACTTTAAAAGTCAAGGAGGTGACTAAAGTTCAATTTATGCCTAGCACTGAAAACACAAATTGAGTATTAAATCAAACATGTTATATTTTATGTTTTACTAAAATGTTAAATAACACAAAATAGATTATATTACATTATTCTTAATAGTAAAATCACGTTTAACTCATGTTGATTATAGTTAGATTACGAAAATATTACACTTATAAAAAAATATTTTTTAAAACAGTTCTTTATTATATCGTATGTCAAAATATTTCAAAGCAATTTATATAAAATTTGAAGGGGTTAGTCACCCCCACTTATATAGATTTAGTATTTGTTGGAATTTATGGCTCAAAATTGTGGTAGGCGAGTCAAATATTGTGGGCATTCAAAATATGGTTAGTGGGATATGGTTAATGAATCAAAACATGTGTTACGTACCTATAATTAGAATAGTAACTTGGTAGGTGCGTACAATTGGAATAGTAATTTAGTAGGTGCCTACAATTAGGATAGTAACTTTGATCTCAACGATTCAACCTTATTTTGATCCAACGGACGTGGCTAATTAGAAGCATCTATAAATTGACTTCATTCATTAATTTTAGCAATACCAATAAAGATCAAGAACGAGAGAGTGTTTTGGAAGGTTGTAGAGTGAGACAGACAAGAAAAATTGAGAGTGTAACAATTTGTGTTACTTATTTCTCATAGTGAATATATCTCCTCTCATCCCGTGGATGTATCCAATTTGGCGAACCACATTAAATTTTTGTCTCTCTTGTGTTTTATCATTGTTATGCCATAAATATGGGATACTTCATGGACCAATCAGAAGAGAACACGAGGAGCCATTCGCAACAATCAGGGAGGTCATCTCGATAATGAACCTGGTTGATCCTAGAAAGATGGCCGATGAGGCCAATTGTAGGAGTTCGCATTTAGTTACAACAACACATCTATAAATTTACTTCATTCTCATTCTACCATTCTTGTTTATAATAGCTCTGGGATACGCAGTTTCAGTGATATGACAAATCGCAATCCGAAACCAAGACTGATACCAAGATGAATCGGGTGATCGAGCCATGTAAGGAACTCTAAACAATATTTGTCCAACATCAAAATTGTTGGCTTAATTTTTTTTTTTTGCCAATATGCATATTTAAACCACTTATTTCTAAGATTTTTCTATACTTGCAGGCCTAACCAAATTTATATATGTTTGATTCCTAAATTACTAATTATTGATTAAAAAGGGTCTTAGACCTTCAGTTCGGTTACAAATTAATATTAAAAAAATGTACTTTGTGTTGATACCTAATGAAGGGGTGGAAGAAAACATAAGGACTGTAGAAGATTGCCATTTTTTTATATTTACAAATTTGTCAATATCAATTTATTGAGATATAAAGTACCTCATCATAAGGCTCGTACTCCTTTTACCAATTATGTATATAAAATTAGCAACACATTGCAAAACAATACACCAAACCATCATAACCATTTGCTAACATATAACCTCACATTGTTATTATCCTTTAAAGCAACTTATATTAAACAGAAATGTTGATTACATCAGTATAAACCAGACCATTAGTAGAATTATGCTGGTTCGACCCTTATTAACGAAAATTAGGGTTGCATGAGCCGCTACTTGCCTCACCCATTTTTGTATATATAGATGGGTTAGCCCACTATGCCACCATTGCCATAAATTGCCTGTTTCAATGACAAGAAACAACACCTGTCACAAATACCCCTCTTCATTGTACGTACTGCTGCATAAAAGCCTCTATTTTCATGTATTAAAATGCATAAGCATTACAGTAAAAGAACTAAAAATTAAGATCAAGTATCAAAGGTCAAACCCATGGTTGTTTCAACATGTTATCGACCTCAGAGATGTGATAGTCGAGATGAATAATGAATTCTGTAATACCAATATTGACAAACATCCACAATGACAGAGCCAGAAATTATCGTCAATGAGTGAAAAATGACCAAGTAATGTGGGGTTCGGTAGGGGTAGAAATTTAGACACGATATAATCACGGAACGATATTGACACGAAACGTCATGTTCATGATGGGATTTTTTCAATATGAAGTCGTGTCATGTTCTTGTCAGAATTATTACTCACTTTATCATGTTTTCACTTGCACGTGTACATTAGATGTAAACTACCTACCCCCACTTGTATCACATGTACATTAGATGCAAAGTTTCATGTTAACAAAAATACTCTACATGCATGCTCAACCCTTGTCACGCGTACAATAGGTGTACTGTCATGTTAACAAAAATACTTCAAGATTGACTCAAAAGTTTTTTTATTGCAAAATAATTACAAAATTAAATTTTACTAAAATACAAACAGTTCAAAGTCTGAACATTCAGGGAAGAAGTTGACTTTTCGTGCAAAGAAAATAGGTAGATTAGTCTATTTATGGGGTCGCCTCCTTACTATTGATTTTCTCTGTCAAGAACTTACGAATTTCGAAGGAAAATTGCCGAATATTTTATTAAAAAGGGATAAAAGCTTAATTATTTCATACACGTGGAGCAATAATTATTTCAGACATCATTCACCTCGCTAGCCTCAAAAGTGGAGAAATAATTATTTCATACATGTAGTGCAAAATCATGTATCTTCTAACTTCAAATGTTATTTGCACTCATCCTTTTGTGCATCTTGAAGCAAGGAATTCAACAAGAAAGGGTAAAAAAGTGGTTACTGTAAGGACACAAATTTCCAATTGAGTCCATGTATTGTGTTGGCTCAATTCCGGACAAAAACATTTATTCATAGGTTAGTGTTTTATTGTAATACTCTCAAGCCTATGAAGTGTGTGTTGAAGACGTAGCGGCAAAGAATTTAAAGCTTCATCAAAATGCCGGTTTGCGTGCCTCATTTCTACGTCATCAACTAAGGTTCCATGCTCCCAAGGTATGAATGTAATTATATTTATATAGGAGCTTGGAACTATGTTTATTTGGGTGTTAGGTTTAATAAAAACCATGTTTTACTTTCAGAATAATTTAATTGAAACTTTAAAATAAAGTACATAAAGTTTATGGGCCAAAAATTGAATTTATCAAAAATTTCTGGAAGTCGTTCGAAGTCTCGTTCGAACGAGTTTTTCGTTCGAACCAGGTTTCGTTCAAACGAGTTTGCCAACGAACCTAAACTGGTCAGTCGTTCGATATGTCGTTCGAACGAGTTTGTTCGTTCTAACGAGGTATCTAACGAGTTTCTAACGAGCCCAGACCGGTCGCTCGTTAGAAGTCTCATTCGAACGAGTGTCAATGTCGTTCGAACGAGAATGCCAGGCGGGAACAGTTTTTGGCAGTTTTTACCCACTTTCCCCACTTGGTTTTTAACCAACTTTTTCAAGACTTATTAAGGACGGGAAACACATTTTTCTATTTAACTTTTCCAACTAAGTTTATCTCCTAGAGAGAGTTTGAGAGCAAAAAGAATTTAGGAAAATGTTCAAGTTTTGAGTGTTGTTTTTCTAAGAAAATTCATATACCACTCTAGTGTTTACACCCAATTAATTGTTTATCCAAGTTCTCCTACATAAATATCAATTTCTTGGAGGTTGTTTTGGCACCGGTTTTTCTCTACACCGAATTGAAGAGAAGTTCGTTTCATTTCTACCCGTTTGGAGAAAGGCTCCATGTTCGGGTGACGGTGACCGTTTAAAGTCCTATCGGTGGATTCCGAGACCGCGGTGGAGTTCCAAGGTTGTCCGCTAGGAAGAGGTGTTTACAATAAGGAGCAACAAGGCTTGAGAGGGTTCGAGTCGAGGATGTAAGTCTTTTGTCTTGTAATTTGTAATTCCGTATCTAGTGGACTTGTGGCTAGGGTCGTCCGAGGTTTTTTCCCGTCTTGGGTTTTTCCGCGTACATCGCGGCGTAGTGTGACCTTGTTTATTTTATCTTGCACAAAATTTAGAACGCATGCTTTAGGCTTAATTCAAGATAAAATTCGGTTTAATTCTCACACTATATTAAAATTGGACTTTAATTTAATATTGGGTAAAATTGTGTAATTCAAGTCATTTGCATTAATTTGGTTTGGCCTAACTTGGAAATATGAATAATCATAATTTAGGCAAATTCTAGGACTTGGATTTAATTGGACTTAATCGTTTAAAGTGTAAATTAATTACTTAGTTTGTTTAAGTTAATTCTCACTTTATTTTTGTTTATACTAAAATTGGAATTTTAGTTTTTGAGTTGAAACATCACATCATTCAACGTTTACGCTTCCGCATATTGTTAAAAGGAAATTACTAGTTTGATTTTAATTGAGCAAGTTTAAAATCCGGGGTTCCAGACTCTTCAAATTGGTATCAGAGCCAAAAACGATAATTTATTTCGTTAAGATCCTTTAATTTTTGGCCAAAATGGAATTTTCCCCATTTTCAAAATTTCCTATTTTTGATGGTTCAAACTACGCGTATTGGAAAGCGCGAATGAAATCGGCACTTAAATCTATCGATGAACGTGTTTGGATGTCTGTTGTTAACGGTTGGACCCCACCAACTCATCTTATTGAAAATGAACGTGTTCCCAAACCCGTCGATAGATGGACCGAAAATGAGTTTAAGCTAGCAAATTTTAATTCCCGTGGTTTAAATGCTTTATTTAGCGCTGTCACACCGGATGAATTCCGACGCATTATGACGTGTGAGACCGCTAAAGAAGCTTAGGATATTTTACAATTAACTTATGAAGGAACGAGTGTCGTTAAAGCTTCTAAACTCCAAAACCTCACCACTCAATTTGAAACTATCAAAATGAATGAAAAAGAGACTTTTGATGAATTTTATGCTAGACTTTCAGATATTGTTAATTCATCTTTTAACTTGGGAGAGAAAATACCTGACGACCGTGTAGTAAAGAAAATTTTAAGGTCCCTACCCGATAGATTTATACCAAAGGTGACCGTTTTAAATTCTTTACCCACTTTAGCCTCTACGAAATTAGAAGAGCTTGTAGGTGATTTACAAACCTATGAACTGGATATGTTTCCCTCTAAAAATGAAAAGAAAATCGAAAAAGGCGTTGCTTTAAAATCCCGAAAAGAGGTTAAACAAGTAGTAGAGAGCGAGAGTGATAGTGACTCGGAAGATATGGCTTTATTTGCTCGTAAATTTAGAAAATTTCTTAAATTCAACAAAGATAAATTTAAAAATGATTTTAAGAAATTTGAATCTTCTAAACATGATAAAAGAGAGAAGATTTCTAAAGCCGAAAAGATCCCTAAACCTAGTAATGAAAATTTGGATAGGGACGAGTCCAATAAGTGTTTTGGTTGTGAAGGTTATGGCCATAGGGCTTATGAGTGCCCCACTAAACTAAGGAAGGAGGGTAAGCGACCCATTTCATATAATGCAACCCTTAGTGATAGTGATGCGGAAGAAAAGCCCGATTCCCCCACAAAGAAAAATTTTATGGCTTTTATGGCAAGTCATGTGAGTGATAGTGAGAACTCATCGATTGATGACACGATAGCACGTGCCACTTCCAAGGTCATTGTTTTTTATTCCCCTGTTTTTAATGAAAGTGAGAGTGGAGAAGAAAGAGAGAGTGAAAATGAAGGAGAGGTTGATGTGAGTGAACTTCAAAATGCTTTTCATGAATTATATAAAGAATCTATTAAATTGAAAAAGGCTAATTTGAAGTTAGAAGCGAGTTTAAGAGAGAGTGTCAAGGTCGTTAATGAAAGTGCCTTAATAGAAGACCTTAGGACACGTGAGAGGACTCTTCGAGAGAAGCTAGAATACGTAGAAGGCGAAAGAAATAGCCTTAGGAATTTAATGGAATCCTTGAAAAAGGAGCTTCTTGCTTTTGAAGAGCGAAATTTTTCACTAGAATCTACCATTTTAGATTTGAAAAATAAATTAAAAGATTCTAGTAATATCAAATTTGATTTGGAATGTCGTTCGCAAAAACTTGATAAAATGTTAGGAACGGTCCAAATTAAAAATGACACTTTTGGTTTAGGCTTCAATACTTGTAATGAAGTTAACCCTAAAGTCAAAACCAACATTTTAGGAGAATCTACTAGGAATGCATTTAATGATCACTCCTTAGGTAAATCTTTTCGACATGTTCTTACTTGTACTCATTGTGGTCGAAAAGGTCATCTTAGGAAATTTTGTTTTGATCTTAAATGAATTCCTAGAAAATCCCATAGTAAAGTAACCACGGTAGCTAAAGTTCCTACACCCCAAGATAGTCATGCTTCATTAATTTGGGTTAGAAAATCCGACTTGTTTACCTTCCAAAATAGGGATTTTGATTATCATTTACTTTCACATCCTTCCTCCCTAGCTAAATTTAAAGGATGAATGTGTTAGTATTTGCATACTTTAGCTTTTGTACTTCATGCTATATTCACATGCTAAATGTATGCTTGTTTAGTCATTTTCTAGTCATTGCCTCATTTCATATCATGTGCTAGAAATTATGACAAGTTTATCTTTTGTCTTATATTTCTTTCATTTTGTTTGCTTTAAATGAAAAATACAAAAAGATTTTTGTTTATTATTTGGATTTTATCTCATGATAATTTGAGCTTAATGAAAGATTCAAATGATTTTTATTATCCTTTTGAGTATATATATATTTATTTTTGATTAAAAATGTCAAAAACTCAAAAAGATTTTTACTTTGTGTGTATTTTGTTTGACACACTTTATGTGGCATATACTTGTGTTTGAATCCCTCCTTTAACGCTCCCACGTGGCTAGAACTTTTGGTTTAGATTATCAATCCTTAAAATGTTCTTTACCATTTTTTTGGAGTAGTTGGATTTTGTATTGATTAAATGGATTTTATTTTCATATGCCTCTATTTCACACATGCATGAGCTCTTTTGAAATTTTAACTTCATATGTATATTTGAGCTTTGTGAAGTGTTCTCCTACCAATCTTGTCATCTACATATTTGTGACTCAGGAGGACTAGTGCATGTCAAAATCCGTTGCATGTGAGATTTGTGTGAAAATGAAAACATGATAAATATAAATGTGCACGGGGAAGGGATCCGAAAGGACTAAGTGATCCTTTGCGAATAGTATGCCACCGTTTCAAATGGACCTAAAAGAAATACGTGGTCCAAGGCCTAAAAACAGAATATATGGCATTAAAAAGAAAATAAATTGCCAAGGCCTATGTTTGATTGATATATTCATTCAACATTAATATAAATGCAAATTGAGGGAGATTGGATGATATGTCAACGGTTTGCACAATGTCCGTTAATCCTAGTTGCGTATTTCATGTCATGACTCTATTGGTTTGTAGAATCATTAATATGCTAGGCTTGTATGCATTGTGTATGTTTGTTCATCGAGTTCAATCTATATTGTCACATGAGGTTATATTTAAATGTGATGAAGTTTGCAATCAAATGAGAACTCCGTGAACGTTTATTAAGTGTTTGGGTCTAAATTTAATTGTTGCTAGTTCACACCCCTACACTTCCGTTTCCATATGACACATTTTTGCCATACGAGTGTGCAAACTTATTGTATTTTGTGTCATGTGTGTGTTTATATCTATATATATATGCAAGTGCTCTATTGATATATTTTTTGTATATATATATATATGATATTTGTTTGTCTTTGCCTTGATTTCTAGTCCATCCATGCTTATACTTCTTTATTGGTATCTATCTTGGATTAGGTATGCTTTTATTGCCCATGTGCTTTAATGTCTTAACACTTTAAGCTTCAACATGCCTTTATGTTTTGATTCTTTAACCTTTGTCTATTCCTGAACAACAAGGGGGAGAATGATGATAGGGGGAGAAATGGTATCTAATCCTATTATTATCGTATCTTAGTTTGGGGGAGATTTATCTTAGGGGGAGACGTCTTTCTAAGTAAATGTCATTGTTTGATAAAGGGGAGAATTGTTTTAGTGGGAGTATTTAATTCATTGCATTTTATATTGTGATATTCCCTATTCATTTGATAAGTTTGCTTAAGTGTGCAGGTATTCTTCTAAAGCGGCATCTTTAAAAGGCAAAGTATTTGATCCTTGGGTTGAGCCAAGACTGGGCGGGTTATGTTTTGAGTCTAGTGAGCTTGACGGCCCTTTAGGATTTTTGTTTTTGGTTTTTGTCCCGGAATAGCCAAAGAGGGAGATTTGTAAGGACACAAATTTCCAATTGAGTCCATGTATTGTGTTGGCTCAATTCCGGACAAAAACATTTATTCATAGGTTAGTGTTTTATTGTAATACTCTCAAGCCTATGAAGTGTGTGTTGAAGACGTAGCGGCAAAGAATTTAAAGCTTCATCAAAATGCCGGTTTGCGTGCCTCGTTTCTACGTCATCAACTAAGGTTCCATGCTCCCAAGGTATGAATGTAATTATATTTATATAGGAGCTTGGAACTATATTTATTTGGGTGTTAGGTTTAATAAAAACCATGTTTTACTTTCAGAATAATTTAATTGAAACTTTAAAATAAAGTACATAAAGTTTCTGGGCCAAAAATTGAATTTATCAAAAATTTCTGGAAGTCGTTCGAAGTCTCGTTCGAACGCGTTTTTCGTTCGAACCAGGTTTCGTTCGAACGAGTTTGCCAACGAACCTAAACTGGTCAGTCGTTCGATATGTCGTTCGAACGAGTTTGTTCGTTCTAACGAGGTATCTAACGAGTTTATAACGAGCCCAGACTGGTCGCTCGTTAGAAGTCTCGTTCGAACGAGTGTCAATGTCGTTCGAACGAGAATGCCAGGCGGGAACAGTTTTTGGCAGTTTTTACCCACTTTCCCCACTTGGTTTTTAACCAACTTTTTCAAGACTTATTAAGGACGGGAAACACATTTTTCTAATTAACTTTTTCAACTAAGTTTATCTCCTAGAGAGAGTTTGAGAGCAAAAAGAGTTTAGGACAATGTTCAAGTTTTGAGTGTTGTTTTTCTAAGAAAATTCATATACCACTCTAGTGTTTACACCCAATTAATTGTTTATCCAAGTTCTTCTACATAAATATCAATTGCTTGGAGGTTGTTTTGGCACCGGTTTTTCTCTACACCGAATTGAAGAAAAGTTCGTTTCATTTCTACCCGTTTGGAGAAAGGCTCCATGTTCGGGTGACGGTGACCGTTTAAAGTCCTATCGGTGGATTCTGAGACCGCGGTGGAGTTCCAAGGTTGTCCGCTAGGAAGAGGTGTTTACAAGAAGGAGCAACAAGGCTTGAGAGGGTTCGAGTCGAGGATGTAAGTCTTTTGTCTTGTAATTTGTAATTCCGTATCTAGTGGACTTGTGGCTAGGGTCGTCCGAGGTTTTTTCCCGTCTTGGGTTTTTCCTCGTACATCGCGGCGTAGTGTGACCTTATTTATTTTATCTTGCACAAAATTTAGAACGCATGCTTTAGGCTTAATTCAAGATAAAATTCGGTTTAATTCTCACACTATATTAAAATTGGACTTTAATTTAATATTGGGTAAAATTGTGTAATTCAAGTCATTTGCATTAATTTGGTTTGGCCTAACTTGGAAATATGAATAATCATAATTTAGGCAAATTCTAGGACTTGGACTTAATTGGACTTAATCGTTTAAAGTGTAAATTAATTACTTAGTTTGTTTAAGTTAATTCTCACTTTATTTTTGTTTATACTAAAATTGGAATTTTAGTTTTTGAGTTGAACCATCACATCATTCAACATTTACGCTTCCGCATATTGTTAAAAGGAAATTACTAGTTTGATTTTAATTGAGCAAGTTTAAAATCCGGGGTTCCAGACTCTTCAGTTACCTATATTCTCAATTTGCATATGATGTTGAGGTTAAATCAACCCTACGGCCATCAAAAGTAGTATTAAATTGTCCTTTTCAATATTAGTTTCCTTTGGAAATATATAACAATATGCAAAGAAATGTTTAAAATGCGGTGACAACAAGTAACTATAACTCATCCTAAAGGACGTTAGGACTCCATCTGCATCTTTGCATTAATACCATATTTGGCATAATTAATAACCACTCATTTCAACATATTAGAATTAATAGAGAATTGAGGTAAAGGTCATCTTCCTTCCTATATTTGAATTTTTAGGACAATGTTTTTCAAATTTATAAATCTAGTCCCTATGGTATAATTCCGTCAAGATTTGGTGGTGGTGGTTGGTGGCTAAGTTTTGGAAACCTCCTGCAACTTCCCCTCTAACTCACGTAACCCACTCTTTGTTTTTGGATGATAATGGCCTTTCCAATAATAAATAAATAAACACTAAAATTTGTGGGTCTTAATTCCTTAATTTTTAAAATGACCAAAATACCCTTCCGGGTTGCTGGTTTGTCCTAAAAATGCCTCGGGACCCAAACTAAATCCCCGGCTAGTGTTTTCTAACTATCTCGACCCCTCTGGATACGTTGGCGCACTCAAAATGACCATACAGTTGATAGAATTATAATTTACTTTTTAAATCTAATTAAATTGATTTCTGACACGACTGACACGCACGTCTCAACTTAATTTTTCAAATTGTCGTATTTCTTACTCGTGACAATTTTAATATTTTCAATACTCATATATTACCATATATACTCAGTAATATTTAATATTATCATCATAATCAAATACAAACTCACGTCTCGCTAGTATTTAAACCCGAATTATTTTCCAATTAATTCTCATTTAATTTAATTAATCCATTAAATAAAAATCAATAAAATTACGGGGTATTACAGGACCACAAATCACTGTAGTATCTTTTTACACAGAAGGCTGAATATGAGGCAGTATAGATGGCTAGAATTTGTAAAATATTACCCATTCGACATTCGGTATCATCCGAGAAAGGCTAACGTGGTGGCAGATGCATTGAGCAGTATGTTTGTGGGGCAGTTGGCAGCATTTTAAAAGGCAAATTGGGATGAGATTCGTCAGGAGGATGAGGTTGTTAGGGCTTATATGGAAGTGATAACCGTCACACACGAGATCATTTTGAGGGTTATGAAGGTAAAGACAAGGTATCTTTCTTGTCAGGATAAAAAGTGCAGTAGTTATTGGTAGATGGAGCAGAGTCTTATTCAGTCAACTCTGAGGGTGGCTTACACTTCAATGGGAGGTTGGTTAACCCAAATTACCAGGACTTGTGCACACAGTTATAGAGGAGTTGTATGGGTCATGATTCTCAATTCATCAAGGAGGGGACAAAATATATCAAGATATGGGGAGGTAGTATTGATGGGTCGGTATGCAAAATATAACAGAGTTTGTCTTTAGGTGCACCATTTTTCGGATGGTGAATGCTGATCATCGGAGACCGAATGGGGTTTTGAAGACATTGAAATTTCGATATGGAAGTGGGAGAGTATATCTATGGATTTCATCGCGGGGTTACTGCCGTCATAGAGGGATTATGATTCCATTTGGGTTATTGTGGACCGTTTGACTAAGGTAGCTCAATTCTTTTCTGTTCGGGTAGACTATATGATAGGGCTATATGCCCAACTATTCATGACAAAGATAGTGAAACTGCAAGGAGTTTCGCTCAACATTATTTTTTATCGGGATAACATCTTTGTGTCCCACTTACCTGCAGGCTGATGGGTAGACGGAGAGGGTGATGCTGGAGCATATGCTGAGGATGTGTATTCTGGATTTAAGGGCAGTTGGGAGCATTACTTAACATTGGTGGAGTTTACGTACAATATTTCGCACTAGTTTACTATTGTAATGGAAAATTTTGGGACTTTGTACGGGAGAATTTTTCGTTCACCCTTCTATTGGTTACAAGTAGGGGACAACATACTTCTCGGGTCGGACGTGATTCAGGATACGTTAGTAAAGCTTGATTTGATCAAGAGTCATATTCGGGTAGTTAAGGACCGTCAGAAGAGTTACGTCGATGAGAACCAGAGACATTTAGAGTTTGAGGTGGGTGATCAGGTGTTGTTACGAATATATTTCATGGAGTTAGTGACCATTTCTTTGCGACATATTAAATCTTTCCTAGAAACTCCTCGATTGTAGAGTCAACTTTTAAAAAAAAAATTATTATTTTTCTACAACATAACTTTCTATGATTTTCAACCCTTTTTCAATACACATAATGAATAATACCAAATGAAATTTTCATAATTTTTACACTTTATATGCAATGTTAAAAGGTTTATCAAACTCAATAGATATCTAAACAAATTATGCAAACAGCAACTACGTACCAACTTACAACCATCACCAAGGTCTAACCACAAAGTATTTAATTATAATTTTCGGATATGTTTTGTACATATGAGTCTTGTTTCATCTCTAACTAAAATTACTAAATTTCAGTAAGTATACAATAATATATATATAAGTTTTAATACAAATGAGTTATATACAAAGCAATATGGCTTACACATACCACTTATCTTAAATATGAACATATACATACATATACAAAGGATGATAAAAGTTTAATCAATAATTGGTGATTTATAAAATTTCAATAAGTATAATACAAGAATAAAGCAAGACTAATACATATGTATAATTTGGGAACACTTTTATGATTTTATTTGAATTTTCATAGCTTTTCTTATCACACTTTCTTCCTTAAGCTCCTACTTTCTCTCTCATCAACTCAAAACTTCTCCAAACTGAACCAAAGGTTCGAGATGATGAATAAAGAGGTGATATTAAGGGTTTTAAGTAAGACAGTGTTCCCTCTCTCTCCAACTAATCAAATTAAAACATTTGGTGTACTAGAATATAAAATACCACTTAAAATAATGGAGAGCTTTGCTCTCGATTCGTAAATTCGGTATAACGTGTTACTTGGATATCCGTTTGACACATCATTTGTTGTGTTACAAACCTAACTCAGATATCCACAACTATATAATTTTTACCTTGACAAATTATCACGTATAATGTGTCAAAACTAGTCTCTAACATGAATATTCCTACCGAAATCTTAAAATTTTGTTATTTGTAACCAACTTGATATTTCATGATTCTTGAAGATACACTACATCAAAAACAGTAATTTGGCACACCCTGATGTTAAAAATCTGGCACAATTTTAAACAGTGCCAGATTCTGGCACGGTTTAAGGACAATCTGGCACACTTTAAAACAGTGCCAAAATTTGGCACTGTTTTAAAGTGTGCCAAAATTGAGTACACTTCATTAAAATATAAAAGACCCAAAAAAAATTATTATGTTTAGTTTCCCTCTTCTCTTTCCTCTCTCATCTTTCAATCTCCCGCTCCCCGACTCTCTCCCTCCCCTCACCCGCTTACCATCTCCAGCCGATCTGTACCTCCAGCCACCGCCACCGTCGCCGCCTACTGGTAATCTCCCTCACCCCTCCCCCTGCTCCCCCACTACTGGTGATCCAAAAATCAAACCCTATCGTGGCCCGTCTCAATCGCCTCTCATTTCTCTACCCCTCCCACGCTACCTCCCTCTACGGTTGCTACCACTTCCTTCCAATATACGAAATACAAGGCTTCCTCCACCGTATCTGCACCGGTCACCACCAGGTATGAAATCCCACGCTCGAAAATTCCACACACCTGATGTTTGAGATGTTAACTGTTTGTATTAACATCAGGTGCCAAATTGTAAGATTCTTATGTCTACATAGTTCAATTTCCATACTTCATCACTAATTACTCCTCTTTTTCCTTTGTTGATCAGAAAATTAGGGCTTCACTTTTTTTGCCCAATCTTCCTCTTGATCTGAAAATATGGGATGATTTAGGGCATCATTTTGATTTCGATTAAGATCTATTTCAAATTTTAGATTTGTTTACATGTGATGATTCTGATTTTAATTTTTGGGGTTTCTTATTTATTTTTTCTTTGTAGGTGACCTAATTTAAGTCATTATTTTCCACAGAGGTATATGAGTTTAGTTTTATTTGTGTCATTATTTTTATAATGCATGTGATTGATGTTAAATAATGTGTATATGCATATGTGTACCACTTTTTAAATAATGTGTATTATTTTGTTTTATTCCCAAAGCAGGCCAATGAACACTGCCTTTATTGATACACCATATACTTGGTTTCTTAAATTAGCTAAAGCTTGATGGTCTATGAATCACATTTACTCTCTGAAATATGATGGAGTTTTAATTAAATGACTCTGCTCAGTTTGAAGATTATTGTAAACCATTTTGCCTCTCTCTATACTCTCCTAAAATTAGAGGATTAATACCAATTTATTTGTTAGGGTAATTATACCAATGGCGTCTTCTCTTGAAAATGAGATGTTAGTTGCCAACATGAATGGTAGAATGTTGAATGAAATGGGATTAGATTGTGTAGTAATCCTATTGTTCTTAGCAACAATATTGGTTGTTTTCATGAATTTCAGATGAATATGGCAAAACACCAGTTGTTGAAGGATCTGCAGGAATAAGCGAATCTATGGAGGTGGTCATGTTGATCCTAACAGGGGTCAAAGATTCGAGATATATGACATGGATACGAAATATTACACGAGATTATTTCAAAGATCGTATATTTGCTAAGGCTGATTTGAGGTTTGCTTTAATCTTCAAAGATCGTATATTAGCATTTTTTTTTACTTTTTGCATTTTGTCTTCACACTTACAAACTGAGTAAGGCCTGTTACTTCTAACATAATAAAATTCTTATTTCAAATTCAATTTCCCATCTTCAGTAACTGACCACTACTTTTATACAATTCATGAGACTTAATGTGCCATTTGGGGAAATATTATTAATTGTTACTAAAGGCATGTATGGTTCTTGGAAGTCACTTATTCATTTGTCTTCGTTTAGTCATAATCTATGGGGTGTATTCAAACAGGGGGTTCCCATAGATTGGTTTCATTTCCAGGCTCCAATCCAATACCCTCAGGTGTCCCATGGAGCACTCGCGAAACGCTTGATTCATCGAGCACTGCCTCCGTCTGAGCTAGGTGGAATGTAGCGCATGTGACTTGCTTGTAAATGTTGAGCAAGTGGTACTTTGTTTACGCAGAGGATAGCGAGTGGACTTAAGCCTCTTCTACATAAACACTTTAGATTGTTTGGACATAACTAAACCGGTAAGTGCACTAGTAAGGAAGAATGTTACAATTAACATAGACAATAATGCTTGGAGGTCTCAAATTTTACTTGGATGTATACCTTAGAGAAAGACATACTAGTTTGTGATGTATGAATCCCAAGTATAACTGAATGACAAAGCATAATACATATCGCTGACCTCAAGTAATTGGAACAAAGATTTATGCACTGGATTGTTGGGCACTGTTAATTGCTCGAGGCATTTGCTACCTTTATTGCACTAGATATACATTATTCACATACATATGCTTTTAAATTATTCTGTTGCTTTCATTTTGGCCATACTGTGTACCAACTCATGAAGGCACACAAAAGTGCGAAAATTTATTATTCATGTAATTTATCATGCTATTTTCTAATTCTTAGGAGTATTGATGCTTATCTATTCTTAGTTATTTTTTTTCTTGATATTGCAGGCAGAGCTGAAGTGTGGTGTCCAATGATGGAGTAGTTCTTCTCTTAATATCTGAAGAGAGAAAATTCTAAGAAGAAGTAGGTCAGTTGGTAGAAAATTCTACTGCCCCTCCCTCTCTACCTCCCTCCCTCCTTCTCTCGCTGCTTCCCTCTTTGCCTCCCTCCCTCTCTACCTCCATCAGGTCATATATGTATATATCTGCATATATGCACATATATGCTGCATATATGCATATATCTGCATCTTTGCTGCATATATGCACATATATGCATATATCTGCATCATATGCAGCATATATGCAGCATATATCTGCATATATGGTGCATATATGATTGCATATATGGGTGGGGAGTGGGGTGGGTTGAATTTGACAATTCTAAGAAGAAGCAGGTCAGTTGGTTGAAAATTCTACTGCCCCTCCCTCCCTCGCTGCCTCCCTCTCTGCCTCCCTCCCTCGCTGCGTCCATCAGGTTATATATGCATATATGCAGCATATATATGCATATATGCAGCATATATGCATATATTTGCATATATGGTGCATATATGCAAGCATATATGGTGCATATATCTGCATATATGCATATTTCTGCATATATGCAACATATATGCAGCATATATCTACATATATGCACATATATGCATATATCTGCATAAATGCACATATATGCATATATCTGCATATATGGTGCATGTATGATTGCATATATGGGTGGGGAGTAGGGTGGGTTGAATTTGACAATTAGCTTTTCTCTTAGATCACGGAGAAGAATCACAAACTTAAATCAAAAGTAAAACGTGATAAATATAAAACATAATAAATATACATCGAACACATGTGCTTGGTTTGTGGCCTTTCTCAATTACTTACTCATTTTCACTAATTCTTCATGTATGCCAAAATTGAAAAACTGGTAAATAAAACAAAAAACCAAGAACATTTCACAAGTCAGAAAATTAAGTCACATGTTGTAAAATGACTACTTTCCCTACATAATGGTTAATATATCTTTTTAAAATATAATTTTGGTATTGCAGGACCTCTTTGTGTCGGGACTGATACAACATCAGCACACTGGTGAAAGCCAAAGCGGAACTCGAAGAAGTGATTGGAAAAGGGAAGATCTCAAGTTGTTTGCACAAATACGCAAGGATCAAAAATGAGGCAGCTTATTCAGAGGATCTCAAGTTGCGAATAAATTTGGTAAGTATTTTATATTGATGATAGAAGATTTTATAATATAGTGCACCTTTACCAAAGTAAATTCTTCATTTAGTTGTGTGCGCGTGTGTGTTGTGTAAGATGTGTGTCTTAAGACCTTAATAAGTGGTTGACATGGAGGAAGGGGCTATATATGGATTTATATACTATTTTTAGATGTTAAATCGGTGGAAGGGATTTATTGGTGGTTTAGCTGCGGCTTTTGTGCTTGTTGTTGTTGTTGGGCTTATGTTAATATTAAAATAAGTTGGATTTCATGAATAAACAAAGGAAACTCTGTCGAAATTTTATGAAATAAGTAAGTGTTCTAAATTGATTAAGGCTAGCAAACAACATTTTAAAATTGAACATTGGTGAATGAAAACGTAAAACAACTAATAAACATTCCAGAATGAGACACGCGTAGTCACGAACACCTCGCACGGGATCAATGTGACTCATAGGAACCGACCGCGTAGTCACGGGGCTCCCAGTTTGAGTGTACGACATAAATTTGCAAAATATTTAGATTTAAGCATAAAAACATGCAATCGAAGGGTGAAAACGTAAAACAAGCCGTCAAAGGGTGAAAACCCAAACCACCCCCCAAACGACCCCGTAGGGGGCACGAACGCCTCGCACGGGACCAATGTAACTTGTAGGAACTAACCGCGTAATTCCGGGTCTCCCGGTTTGTGAATATGACGATAATTTGCAAAAATCACACTTAGTTAAAAACAAGCCGTCAAAGGGTGAAAACCCAAACCAACCCTCAAACGACCCCGTAGGAGGCACGAACACCTCGCACGGGACCAATGTAACTTGTAGGAACTAATCGCGTAGTCCCGGGTCTCCCGGTTTGAGAGTATGACGATAATTTGCAAAAATCATCACTTAAACTTAAAAACAAGTCGTTAAAGGGTGAAAACCCAAACCACCCCCCAAACGACCCCGTAGGGGGCACGAACACCTCGCACGGGACCAATGTAACTTGTAGGAACTGACCGCTTAGTCCCGGGTCTCCCGGTTTGTCAATATGACTATAATTTACAAAAATCACACTTAGTTAAAAACATGTCGTCAAAGGGTGAAAACCTAAACCACCCCCCAAACGACCCCGTAGGAGGTACGAACACCTCGCACGGGACCAATGTAACTTGTAGGAACTGATCGCGTAGTCCCAGGTCTCTCGGTTTGAGAGTATGACGATAATTTGCAAAAATCGTCACTTAAACTTAAAAACAAGCCGTTAAAGGGTGAAAACACAAACCACCCCCCAAACAACCCCGTAGGGGGCACGAACACCTCGCACGGGACCAATGTAACTTGTAGGAACTGACCGCGTAGTCCCGGGTCCCCCGGTTTGAGAGTATGATGATAATTTGCAAAAATCAGCACTTAAACTTAAAAACAAGCCGTCAAAGGGTGAAAACCCAAACCACCCCGTAGGGGGCACGAACACCTCGAACGGGACCAATGTAACTTGTAGGAACTGACCGCGTAGTCCCGGGTCTCCCGGTCTATGAGTATGACGATAATTTGCAAAAATCAGCACTTAAACTTAAAAACAAGCCGTTAAAGGGTGAAAACCCAAACCGCCCCCCAAACGACCCAGTAGGGGGCACGAACACCTTATACGGGACCAATGTAACTTGTAGGAACTGACCGCGTAGTCCCGGGTCTCCCAGTTTGTGAATATGACGATAATTTGCAAAAATCAACACTTAAACTTAAAAACAAGCCGTTAAAGGGTGAAAACCCAAACCACCCCCCAAACGACCCCGTAGGGGGCACGAACACCTCGCACGGGACCAATGTAACTTGTAGGAACTGACCGCGTAGTCCCGGGTCTCCCGGTTTGTGAATATGACGATAATTTACAAAAATCACACTTAGTTAGAAACATGCCGTCAAAGGGTGAAAACCCAAACCAACCCCCAAACGACCCCGTGGGAGGCATGAACACCTCGTACGGGACCAATGTAACTTGTAGGAACTGACCGCGTAGTCCCGGGTCTCCCGGTTTGAGAGTATGACGATAATTTGCAAAAATCATCACTTAACTTAAAAACAAGCCGTTAAAGGGTGAAAACCCAAACCACCCCCCAAACGACCCCGTAGGGGGCACGAACACCTCGCACGGGACCAATGTAACTTGTAGGAACTGACCGCGTAGTCCCGGGTCTCCCGGTTTCTGAATATGACAATAATTTCAAAATTCACACTTAGTTAAAAACATGCCGTCAAAGGGTGAAAACCCAAACAAACCACCAAACGACCCCGTAGGAGGCCCGAACACCTCGCACGGGACCAATGTAACTTGTAGGAACTGATCGCGTAGTCCCGGGTATCTCGATTTGAGAGTATGACGATAATTTGCAAAAATCATCACTTAAACTTAAAAACAAGCCGTTAAAGGGTGAAAACCCAAACCACCCCCCAAACGACCCTGTAGGGGGCACGAACACCTCGCACGGGACCAATGTAACTTGTAGGAACTGACCGCGTAGTCCCGGGTCTCCCGGTTTGAGAGTATGACGATAATTTGCAAAAATCAGCACTTAAACTTAAAAATAATCCATCAAAGGGTGAAAACCCAAACCACCCCCCAAACGACCCCGTAGGGGGCACGAACACCTCGCACGGGACCAATGTGACTTGTAGGAACTGACCGCGTAGTCACGGGTCTCCCGGTTTGAGAGTATGACGATAATTTATAAAAATCAGCACTTAAACTTAAAAACAAGTCGTTAAAGGGTGAAAACCCAAACCACCCCCCAAACGACCCCGTAGGGGGCACGAACACCTCGCATGGGACCAATGTAACTTGTAGGAACTGACCGCGTAGTCTCGGGTCTCCCGGTTTGTGAATATGACGATAATTTGAAAAAATAACACTTAGTTAAAAAATGTCGTCAAAGGGTGAAAATCCAAACCAACCCCCAAATGACCCCGTAGGAGGGACGAACACCTCGCACGGGACCAATGTAACTTGTAGGAACTGATCGCGTAGTCCCGGGTCTCCCGGTTTGTGACTATGACGATAATTTGCAAAAATCAGTACTTAACTTAAAAACAAGCCGTTAAAGGGTGAAAACCCAAACCACCCCCCAAACGACCCCGTAGGGGGCACGAACGCCTCGCACGGGACCAATGTAACTTGTAGGAACTGACCGCGTAATCCCGGGTCTCCCGGTTTGTGAATATGACGATAATTTGTAAAAAACAGTACCTAAACTTAAAAACAAGTCGTTAAAGGGTGAAAACCCAAACCACCACCCAAACGACCCCGTAGGGGGCACGAACACCTCGCACGGGACCAATGTAACTTGTAGGAACTGATCGCGTAGTCCCGGGTCTCCCGGTTCGTGAATATGACGATAATTTGCAAAAATTAGCACTTAAACTTAAAAACAAGCCGTTAAAGGGGGAAAACCCAAACCACCCCCCAAACGACCCCGTAGGGGGCACGAACACCTCGCACGGGACCAATGTAACTTGTAGGAACTGACCGCGTAGAACTGGGTCTCCCGGTTTGTGAATATGACGATAATTTCCATTCATATATATAATTTTTTTGTTTTGAGTATTTTTTTTTGTAAATTATTGGATTACTAATATCGTATCTTTTTTGTATTCTATTTTTTTTGCAGGATAACAGTTTATCGTTGGCTTTTATTCGCGTGAAACACAAAGAACTCAATGGTTTACAACAAGGGATTTATTAATGAATCCATTTTTTGTCATGACCGTACGGTCTTTTGTTGTTTTATTATTGACTTTTATGGCCATGAGGGCTTTTGTAAGTTAATTGTTATATTTTTTGGTCATGCGGGCTTTCTGTTAGGCAGGTTTTGTATTAACAGGTTTTGGAATGTCCAGAAAATAGAGGAAAATCTGCCCAATTTTTTTGGGCCTGTGAGCAATTAAAGACTTGTAATATTTTGAAGTTTGTATGTACATTAGTTTATTAATAACGCGCAATATTATTAATTTGTGAATTTTGTGCTTTCAAATATTTTTTTTTTAATTAAAAAATTGGCACAGTTCAAAACCGTGGCAAAAGTGTATCATATTTTGGCACGATTTTAAACTGTGCTAATTTTTTTTTTAAACTATGCTGAATCTGGCACAGTTAAAAACTGTGCCAAAAGTGTGCCAGAAATATCAAATTCTGGCACGGTTTAAAAGTGTGCCAGAAGTGTTCCTATTTTGCTGAATCTGGCACAGTTAAAAACTGTGCCAAAAGTGTGCCAGAAATATCAAATTCTAGCACGGTTTAAAAGTGTGCCAGAAGTGTTCCTGTTTGGCTGATTCTGGCACACTTTTAAACCGTGCCAGAAAAAAATTCCCATTTTGGAACACCTGATTCTGGCACAGTTCAAAACCGTGCCAGATTTGATCTGGCACGGTTTTGAACTGTGCCAGAATCCTGTTTTTGGTGTAGTGATACAATAGATTAAAATATAATAACCTAAAATTATATATATAAATAAAACATTATATGTATATAAAATAACGTAATCCTAATTCAAATATAAATTATCATAGTTATATTCGGGTTGTCACAGAGTACCCCACAGATACTGGATAATCATAAGAACTACTGCCCAGTGAACATAACTAGGGGCCGATACAAATTGGTTGACTACATGAATAATATATGTGATATCAGGACATGTAAAAGTAAGGTAAACCAGGCTACCAACAAGGATTCTATAGAGATTTGGATTCTCTAAAGGGATGCCATCAGAGGGAGTGAGACGAACATGAAGTTCAAGAGGAGTATATTCAGTCCTTGTGTCAGTTAACCTAGTTCTCTTAAGAATATCTACAACATACTTGGACTTTGATGGCAGGTAGCCTTTAGGAAAATAAGCTACTTCAATGCCAAGAAACTGTTGTAAAGGCCTGAGATCATTCATCTCAAATTCACATTGTAACTGAACCTTTATGTTCATAATCCTAAAGATATCATTACCGGTTAAGATCATATCGTTAACATATAAAAGAAGAAAAATACTTCGAATACTAGTGGAGAGAATAAGCAAAGCATGATCAAAATCACTAGGGAAAAAACAATATTGTACTGTTGAAAAATTCTCAAACCAAAGCACGTGGGGCATGTTTGAGACCATATAATGCCTTAAGAATCTTGCAAAATTTTCTTAGTTGATGAAAAAATTATGTAGGAGGAGTCATATATATTTCTTCAGACAAATATTCATTTAAAAAGGCATTATTAACATACATTTGTGATAAACCTCATTGTCGAGCAGAAGCGACATAAATCAAATGGCGAATAGTGAGTAAAAGGAATTGGTGACATAATACTGCAACTTTACTGGAGGATGGTGAGGCCGATATGACTACCTTAGAGGGAGTGGAACAGTTGTCATAGTATTAGGAGAACTAGTAGGAAGATCAGGTTCTGAGGAAGAACTACTAGATGAAATAGCATTATCTGTATCAAGAAAAGGGTTAAGATTGATTACCTCAAAATCTTGAATTTCTTACGAACTATCGAGAATCAGATATAAAGGAACGTGTTCTAGAAATTTAGTTTTTATCCAAGTGGAACATAACATAGATTTCCCTTCTGATTATCACTATATTCAAGAAAAATACACATAATGGAGCGACGAGAAATTTTGCTACAATCAACAGAATGACACGTGACAAAATAGGTACATCGAAAGAGTTTTAGGAATGAGTAATTAGGGGCTCGTTCATATAATCTTTTGTAAGGGGATATGCCAGCAGTTTAATCAATTGGAATACGATTATTAAATGAACACTGGTAAGAACAACCTCCTCAAAAAAGTACTAGGGACAAATGCAGAGAGAAGCATAGGTCGAGAAGTCTCCAAGATATGACAATGTTTTCTTTTAACAACTCCATTTTGCTGAGGAGTTTCAGTGCATGGAAATTGATGAATAGTTCCATTAAAGGATAGTAACTCTATAAAATCGTCCGAAGTGTACTCTCCCCCCAAATCACAACGAAAACATTTTATGACAATGGGAAATTGTGTTTGAATCATTTTCTTAAAGGCTTTATAAATAGATAGAAACTCAGAGGAATGCTTCATCATAAAAATCCAACAATAACGAAAATAATCATCAATAAATGACATATAATAATTCGATCCTCCTTTAATAGTAATAAGTGCAAGTCCCCAAACATCATAATGGAATAAATCAGAATGGGCAGAAGATATAGAGGTACTAATATTAAACTGTAAGGATGTAAATTTTCTCAATTTACAACCAGCACAGTCAAGAATGTCATGACACGAGACATCCATCAAAACACCGGTAGATACTAGATACTTTAAAAGAGATCTAGCAACATTACCTAATTGAGAGTGCCACAAATAAAATTTACTAGACTTGGGACCTAAACGAAAAGAAGAAAAATCTACTTGTGTAAAAGACAAATTAGAGGCAGTGGTGGTAGAAAGATGAAAATTCTCTAGGACACCTCCTTCTTTTATACCTATCCCAATTAGACCGTGAGAATAACGATCCTGCACAAAGCAATGAGTGTCGAATCAATGAACAAGATATAAAAACATTCTTAAGAACACCCTAATATTAATCACGAACACATTAATATGATTAAAATTTAGCATACAATTGTTCTTAATAAAAGGATCTTGGATCTTCATGTTTTCACAATAAATACGTCTAAAAGATAGAAAATAAGACTTCTCCATCATTCTACCTTCCTGGAAAAAAATACACTCTAATGGAATCTCGGAGTTTCTCTCCCACCTCAGAAATAGTGTGTTATGAGATAACCCCAGATGGTGTAGGGCTCCTCTATTTATAAGGGGAAGAGGGTCGGAATCCTAGTCAAGGTGGGACTCTATTTCAAGTCTCCCACTAATGTCACTAACCATCATGTGACTAACGGATAAGATTCACCCAATCTTCTAATATTCGTATTTATCACGTTCCTAATTAATTATCTGATATTTATCAAGACCACATAATTGGGAAATTCATAAATTCGGAATTTAATATAATTGAAATTAAATAATTAATTTTGACACTTAATATTAATTTCCAACAGTCTCCCACTTGGTCTTAATAATCCTCATAATTAAATTAGGTACCATAAGGTGCACAATAACTGATAAATATAATTTGCTTAAATCAAACAATTCATGGATGCGAGTCATGGCGGTTCCATGCTATTCAAGAGCATGGTTCCTTCCATGTACCACAACATCAATGTTTCATTCAACAGAGCCTTTAATATTGGGTATCATAATGGCCTCATAATGTCCTTTTCGATAAGGATTATTTCTGTCAACAATAATTCATAATTATATGCATGCTTTCTCAAAAGACAGAAATAATAGAAATCAGAAACACTTTTATTGAATTCAAGTAATGGTGTCATACAACTAAGCCAAAATAGCAATCATAGTCTAACTAATCGAGACCCATCTCTTTGACATGTTCCATAAAGGTCTTTGGAGATAGTCCTTTCATAAGAGGATCTGCTATGTTATCACGCGTACTGATGTGATCAATTGACACTTTTTGTTTCTGAATTTCTTCTTTAACTGATAGGTATTTCATTCAACGTGCTTAGTTACTTTAGGAATACCTAACATTTCTTCATAAAGAAGATTGCAGCGACATTATCATAATATTTCAGCGACTTGATAATAGTGTCGACAACTCCAAGTCCCGAAATGAAGTCACGCTGCCAAAATACATAAGTTGTAGCATCAAGCATGCTACAAACTCAGCTTTCACAATACTTAATGGATGGATTGTGTTGCACTCCTTCATTATATTGGTTGATAAACCAAAAACAATATTCTTAAGCAAGAGTGAACTTCATACCATCCGTACAAATAGTAAATCTGAGTCACAAATAATTGTTCATATTTAAATGAACACATATATCATAAATGTTAGCATATAGTCCTTTAAGTATCTCATTACTTCATACACAACTTTTAAACCCATAAGATTATTTTGATTCTCTACTTTCTAAATATGTGCTTGAATATAGAGAAAATATATAAACTTACTCCCACTGATCTTAAGGTGTATACAAATATACAACGATTAAAAAAATAATGATATTATTTCTTAAAATACGTCATGTGGGAAACTTATGTTTATAAAATGATCTCCTAAACATATACGCATGGTTTATTAGAATTCAAAAAGTAATTTTCACATTCACTTCATGTAACTCTCAATCACAATGAGCTACTAATGTCATAGGAATTCCATGTTCTTACATATAATTGAGAAGGTTCATTTATAACCTTTTCTTCATTAATAGTGAAATATTTTACTACAATTTAGCTTTATCTCGTTAAACTACCGTTAGTGTCGCGTTTGGTCTTGATGACCCCCTTATACCCGACTTTAGTGCATCAATTATGTAATTCAACGAGATTTCAACCTTAGTTGTAGTCCATTAGTTTCACTTCTTATGACTTTTGAAAATAAAACCAAGTCATTATTTATCCCTACGCCAAATTCATGTTCATGCATATACACCACATAATCATCGAGGATAGTAGACCTTTTAAGATCTTCTTAATACTATTCCTTATGATTTTATCTACATTTATCTCACGGTGACAATACTATCATTTAGTGGTTGATCATTTATTTGTTCTTTGTTGTTTAGACAATCTAACAACTAAAAGAACAAGGATTCAAGAAGGTTACCGATAATGGGATAAGTACCCTACCTTCCATTATAACCATATTTCATGATTTTCTACTACCACTAATTTCACCTTTCATAATGAATTTTACTTTAATGCAATAAATACGTGTCAATGACAATTATATGATCTATGTAGGTCCACTTTAAGGGAAGTTTCTCATAATCTCCCACTTGGGCCACATAGGTCATCCTTATATTAGACATCGTAATACCTTAAGAGCATAACTCGACTATCAAAATTTGTAAGAGACATTACAAAAATCTTGTCCACGAAAATTATGAAAAAGAGTCTAGATTTAATTTAGTACAAGATTTAAAGAGTTTCATAAAAAAAACGCTACGATTATGATGTAGGATCAAACAAATCTTTAAAGAACTATGTCCAAACTTTATGTTGTACAAAGCATCAAAACTAAAATCATAACCCTTGAAAAAATATACATCAAAAGATTCTTTAGAACATATCCCTCGCGATCAAGTCTAGACAAACATTTTCCAAAATAAATTGAGGGTTTATGAAAACAAATGGCAATTTGATTCCCCAAGAACAAAAGAAAAGAATCTTATTAGCATTTCTAGTTTGTTTTGTAAGAAATCCTTGCATCAAAAGTCAATACTTTCTATAACACAGTAAGTATAACTTGTAAACTCTACTGAGATGAAAAACTCGTTTAAAATCATAAAAGATACATATCATCTTTATCATTATTAGTCTGAGTGTGCAGTATGTAAACAAACTTAATTTGTTTAACCAAATTAAATATGAAATTTTTAGAGAAACAAAATGAGATACAATAATATATGATAAGATAATGAGATAAATTGCTCACTTCATTAATGCTTTGATTTAACAACACACACATCGATTACATGATAATAAATTGAGAGCATAATCGTGAGTTTTCTTCAGTAGTAACCGTGAAATATCGATTATATGATGCTTGTAGATTACTTTATTGGGTATAATGTTATTTCATTATATTGTACACGACATTTGTGCACAACTTATTTTCACATAATATAATAATGTATGTGATCTATGATGTTCATTCAATCACTCAAAATTGATTCCCTGTAAGGAATAACCTTGCTTGAAGAAATCAACTCAATATACCCCATTAATATCTTTACAATTATAAGCATCATGAGTTACTACTACCATCATCTTTACATTTAATATTCATTGCCATTCTAGTTGGGTCAATGTAGTGACTACCAAACATTTCATAATATGAATATTACATTACGTAAAGACTTACATACACAAGTCAATAAATTTTCCACTTATTTTCATTAAATATCGCATGATCAATAAGCTAAATTATTCATGTTTATGGTTTTCATAAACTTAATTAGTGATATGATAGTGAAAGAAACTATGGCATCTGTGTTTGACGACCATTATTACCTTCCCAAAATATATATCACCACTAACATTTTGTTCAATTATTGTAATCACAATAAATGAATAAACAATAATATGTATGCAACATCATAAAGTATCATCATCCTAGCATTCAATATCATACATGGACCCGTAGGCAACCAAAATATGCATGATATTAATGCATTAGTCCAATATTTATATCTTTTGGAATGGAGCACTTTAATTAATGCCAAACCTTATATTATATAAATATTAGAGATACGCATACATGTTCAAAATCCCCGTAATACATGAATAATTATATTATTGTCTATTGCCTAACTTGAAATTCACGAAAAATTAGACATAATGTGAAAATCAAATAGACAAAGAGTTTACATGAGATATTACACAATAATGGTAAATGGAAGACATAAATCATTTACTTTCGCTTCATCACTTATGTATGAGTAACAAATCAGAAATATTGACCCAAATCATTCATGGTCATACTAATGCACAATACGGTTATAATCGCAATTATCATACTAGTGGCATATGTAAATATGACTTTTTAACATTAATGTCAATTATTTAATATTTGCAAAAATTCCAATGTTTATTTGATTCAAATATCAGCATGTGTTGCGCTTCAATTTAACCTTATACAAACATTAGGATAATCTGATATGACTACAAGTATAATATCTTCACATGTAATCTTAGCCTGTATTTGACATTTGATTAAACTGAATGAATACTTACTTGTGAGTCTCAAAATTTGCAAGTCATGCATTTAAATATGCATACATGCAACGAAATCATAAATCTAGTATCCGCACATATGAATTGTACCCTGTGTTTGGCATTTAATTCAACTTAATGGGAGTACTAGCATTAGAATAAATAATAATTCTGATTTTCAACCACATGAATCGTTGGCATGTGTTTGGCACGAGACTCATTAAAACACGAATATCATAATATTCAACAATATGAATCATTGGCCTGTGTTTGGCACGAGACTCGTCAAAATATGAATATTAACAATAACGCAAATCTAATATCCTACCATATGAGATATGTTGGCCTGTGTTTGGCACGAATATTCAACTAAAATAGGATCATTAGAGCAATGTTTTATCAGAGTTCTAGATAAAACATAGATGAAATATTGGAAAACATAAACTTTTCCCTCAAAAAATGAGTTAGCATCATGGAACTGTAAAAAATTACTCCAGAAACTCAAACATTCGACGGAATTCAAAAATATTTTTTTCGAAAGTCATAAACATTATTTATGTAAAATAAATGCCCCAAAAATATTATACTCAAAACTTAATGTATAATTAATGGTCCAAATATAAATGCATACACAATAATCTAATATTTACAATTATAGATTAAGATACTTTTATGTCTTCCCCATCCAGCACCATATAAATATTATTGTCTAAACATTAATTCATAATACATTTGGACCTTTGGGCTACCAATTATAGATTATGCACAATAACCTAATATATCGAAATGTTATTGTCAAACACATAATCATACATCTAATATTCAAAATTTTATATTGAACCCTTTCATCAATACCAAATAATACATAACATGAATACTAGAACAACCATGAACATAAAAAACAGCCCCGTGGTGAAAAAAAATACATAATAATTGGAAAAATCGTAATTTTTGCCAAAAATAGAAAATTTGAGTTAGCACCACAAGGGTGTGGATAATTACTCCAGAATCTCAAAACAATTTGCGGAATTCAAAAATCAATTTTCTGGAGTGAGATATTGACGTCAACATTATTACCAAAAACGGCAAAAACGCAATTTTAAGGGTCTTAACGATGTCAAAACGCAAAAGTAGTGTGACGCCCATTGTTTACAATGGTTTTTGTTTATTTCGACGTTTTCAGTCGACCATATCAGTTTCGTAAAATTTCGAGCAAGTTTTGACCTTTCATTCTCACCAGTGGGTATTGGCGACAGAAGAAAAACGTCACAGAAAATCTCAGACCCACTTTAAGAGCAGATTTAATGACATAAATAAGACGTCGCAGAAAGTCTCAGGCACAAAAACAATTTAATGACAGAAATAAAAATGTCGCAGAAAGTCTGAGGCACATATTTCATATAGATGAACATCAATAAGGAAATCATGAGATCTTAAACTTTAGCTCTGATACCACATATAAAAACATTCTTAAGAACACCCTAATATTAATCACGAACACATTAATATGATTAAACTTTAGCATACAATTGTTCTTAATAAAAGGATCTTGGAGCTTCATGTTTTCACAATAAATACGTCTAAAAGATAGAAAATAAGACTTACCTTGATCAATGATCAATCTTGATTAATTGCTCCATCAATCTACCTTCCTGGAAAAAAATACACTCTGATGGAATCTCGGAGTTTCTCTCCCACCTCAGAAATAGTGTGTTATGAGATAACCCCAGATGGTGTAGAGCTCATCTATTTATAAGGGGAAGAGGGCCGGAATCCTAGTCAAGGTGGGACTCTATTTCAAGTCTCCCACTAATGTCACTAACCATCATGTGACTAACGGATAAGATTGACCAAATCTTCTAATATTCGTATTTATCACGTTCCTAATTAATTATCTGATATTTATCAAGATCACATAATTAGAAAATTCATAAATTCAAAATTTAATATAATTGAAATTAAATAATTAATTTCAACGCTTAATATTAATTTCCAACACAAGATATTCAGAGTGGCAAAGTTAAGCCATAGAAATAAGACTTAAAGTAAGTTAATGAAAATAATAAACATTAGGGAGAAATAAATGAGGCCAAGACACAAAACCAACGCCAACTATGACATAGAAGAATCATTAGCTATAAGAACAGTAACAACATGAAGAGTTATTCATTTGTCGCTTACTGTACTGAGGTCCTTTCGATATTCTGCTTTAGTGGTGTTAGTAGGCTTCTGGATGGACGCATCTGTCATAACATCCGCCCAGTACCCATAGTTGGAACTTTTGAGTTAAACACTGATAGCTTGGAGAGAAACGAAAATATTTTTTTATAATGAAAATGGGGTCTGAAAAATAGGAGAAAGAAAAAAAAAATACGCAAGATGGGATGGGTTGATAGCTGAACTAGGTGGGAGGGAATGAGTGTATACAAACTAAAAAAGTACACAATTTTTTTTGGAAACAGAGCGTGGATAATGTCCCCATCAATAAACAGTAACGGTAATAAATTTGTCTCCGTGATAAAACTCAACCCATAATAACCCGTCATTTTTTAGAAAAAAAAACTTTAAAAAAAAAATATATATATATTTTTTTAAAATATTTTAAAAATTATTATTTTTTTAAATAATAAAAAATAATAATAAAATAATAATGTATGTATGTATGTATGCATGTGTATGCATGCAAGCATGCAACACATAAAATGTCATGCATGTTTATCATGCATGTCTTATCATACATGAGTTACTATTCATAACACCATTGTCTTATATTATATATATATATACTAGCGGATACCCGTGCCCGAGGGCACGGTAATAAATTTGTCCCCGTGATAAAACTCAGCCCATAATAACCCGTCATTTTTTAGAAAAAAAAACTTTACAAAAAAATATAAAAAATATTTTTTTTTAAAAAATATTTAAAAAAATTATTATTTTTTTAAATATTTAATAAAAAAATAAAAAATTAATAATGTATGTATGTATGTATGCATGCATACATGCATGTGTATGCATGCAACACATAAAATGTCATGCATGTTTATCATGCATGTCTTATCATACATGAGTTACTATTCATAACACCATTGTCCCATATTATATATATATGTTAATAAAAAAATAAAGGAGACCCTATATATGGTGGTTTATGAATTTATGGGAACTGGGAGAAAAAAATATTAACTCGGGGTCAACCTTGCTATGATACTATGAAACCCTATATATTGAATTGATATTACCAACTATTAGAAATATTGAACTAACTACAACAAAGAGGTGCAGATTGTACAACTGAAGTAAATGATTCTATAACAATGGAAGGTGGGTGTATATAGTAGATGGAGGAGACATATAAGAGGGAAATAAGTGAAAGATAGTAGACACGAATACACAAAAGAGGGAAAGGTGAGGAAGACATGGAGGGGGAAAGGTGGATGGGTGAAAGTGAAAGTTGAAAGTAGAGGTTAACAATAAGACACTACATACACTTAAAAAAAGTGACCAGAACCCGAAGTTACACCATCTCTAGGGTGAAAATTTTAGATAGGGCATGATTACAAGACACAATTGACACATTAAGACCTTAACTTGTGTCGTGTTCATGCCAAAAGAATGACTCGTGTTAGTGTGTTGTGTCGTGTTTTTACCCGTGTTTTTCATTTATTGTTGTATTAGATTGAGTGTACAAATTATTGATCGTATTAGTAATGTCGTGTTTTTATTGAATTGTTCATGTCTATAAAAAAAAACACAATTTCATATCATGTTGCGCTCGTGTCTTAATGGTGCTCGTGTCGTGTCAAGCAATAACATGAATTTTCACCCCTAACTACCTCTCAATATAAGATCCCAAGGAGAGCATAAGCTCCAGGGTGAGTAGGTATTCTCGAATTTATTCTCTTCCTCATCCCGACCCAGGATGGAATATTTGGGAAAACATTTTAGGGGAGGCTTCGTAATGATTTTCTCAAAGATCACAAGTGCAGAACCTATTATACAAGAATCCATAAATTATCATTAAGCACGCCAATCCTACATGACACAATCCATTGTCAAGTCAAAGTTAAGCATCCTAAAAGAGCAGAAAAAAGAAACACGACCTTAAAGGTTTGATAATTACCTTTGCATATATAATTTTGGATACGTCTCATCTAGAGTTGCATATAACCATGGTCGGAGCCACATGCAACCGAGAGGGTGCGGGCACATGCACTGGATTTTTGGGATTATATATATATGTGTGTGTGTGTGTGTGTGTAATAACTTAAATGTTAAGGTTAAAATTGGTAATTTTTGAAACTTAAGTCAATATATATACAACACTAGCCGGCCAAAGTTTTTCAACCCAACCAAAGTTTTGTCTTCTCTCTACATTCAAGAATAAAACAAAAGGTAAGTCCATTTTCTCTCCTCCATTTACATATTTGTTAGTCTACAACACATTAACAGGTTCAAGATAAAAAAAAAATTTGAATGTGAACGGCCCTAGTTTACTGAAATTATTTTTGAAAATTATTACGGACCCTAGTTCAAGATAAAAATTATTATTGAAAATTTTCTCCTCCATTACATTGATTTTATTACTGAAATTATTACTGAATTTATTACTGAAATTTACAAAGTGATTAATCATACAAAGTGATTAAAATTTTACTGAATAAATTTATTAAATAAATTCAATAATAAATTTCAACATCAATGGGTTAATCTTTTTCCAACAAATTTTATGTTAGATTAATTCTGATTTTTATGTTAGATTAATCATTTTCCATTAATTCTATTAATTTTAAATAACTTATTTAAGTTAGATTAATTATGTTTGATTAATATATCGAAAGAGACGTGTTGAATGATATTAACACTAAACATATCATTCAATTTTTCCATAAAATGAAGTGTAGGAGAGTTACATTGTAATAACTATCCTATTTCATTTTGATAATGTTTTTAAGTGTTGAAATTGAATATTAATGCATGTTTTTTTTTGTTGAAATTTTCTTTAGTACTAGATTGATGCCCAAAATAGTACAAATAACCCAAAAAAAATCGTCTCGGGGGCTCCTGCCCCCGAACCCCCGGGGTACGTCAGACAGTTTCGCACCCACTAACCTTTATTTTGACGTAGAAATGCTTTAGTGGCATGTGCAACACATGAATTAGTAAAATTATATGCTATGTAAGCATACTCCAAATACCCATGCCTACGACACTAATAGTATGAATTTTTCATGCATAACACCCGATTTTGCACCCACAACAAATCAAACATACATAGCGGATTATTTATAGTTTTGACGAATTATTCATACCTATAACAATGTTAAGGTGCGAACAAAAATGGAGAAAAAGTGGACTAGTCAAAGCTTACAAGCTATGACCTATTTGTGAGCTACTCATTACACACCTTTCAACATGCAATAAATGCTGAAAATGCAAACAAGCATGGAAGAATTTTTTCATCAATTACCCCTTTTTTATATATGGTAACAAGACCATTTGAAATCCCCCTCTTTCAGATTCTGTAGTTAAGCAAGATTCTTGTGTACTGGGTACAACCTTTACATTGTAAGCTAAGTGAGGGCTATGATTGAAAATTGGGAATCATTGTCTCCAATTCTATGCCTATATAAGGGGGGAGGAAATCGGCATAAAAAATACTCCAAAAACAACAAACACAACAACAAACATCAAGCGTACTAGAGTACAGAGAAAAATATGAAGAGAGTATTTTTCAGAGTTGCGAAAGTGCAAGCCAGAAAAATACAAAGTTACTTTTTCAGAGTGCGAGTGACAGGGAGTGTGTGTTTTGTAAAGAAACATTATTATAGTGAAAGTGGGTATGAACTCTAGACGTAACCAAACTGGTAAACCACTTATATCTTTGTCTTGTGTGTAAGTAAATTTTTCATACACTATACTATAATTTGTGTTAATTTTTGTCTGCGATTTATTCTTGTTATTTTTCTTAACTCATTGAATCCCAAGGTCATGTCCATATTATTGTGAGAATCAACAACTTCTAATTTTCCAACAAAAAACTCAAATTTGTGTTCCCATGTATATTGTGAATTGCGCATGCTTACCACGCTACTCATGTCCACAGATTGCCTCTAAATGTTGGACAAATATTGTGCCCGGTGATGGTATAACGTTGTGGATCCCATTAGAGCCACAATCTAAACCACTATTAACCATTTTACCTTGTTAGTCTTCTCATAATTTCAATTATAGCCATGACCTAAACAACTTTTAGTCCCTTTTATCAATTCACACCAAATCGCCATTCACCTTGTTAGAGTTAAGTATCAATTCAAATTTAGAGGTTTACATATGAAACACATTTTTATGATAACGACAATGGTTGCATTGCAATTTAAGTGTAATGCCTTTCACCCACTGTGAGTCAAACTCAAAAGGGTTGAGCATAAAAATAAAAGTTAAAAAAGCAGTGTTAAGTTTCTAAACAAAAAGAAGCGTCGATCCCATGAGTTAACAAATAAGTCATATTAACATAAGACATTTTTTAATACGTCTTAATAATATTCAGTATATGTTTATAAATAAAGACTTATTGGACAAAACATATTTTTTTCATGGGACTTAGAGTAAAAAAAAGATGACATGTACATACTTAGTAAACGGAACTAATTAATAAAAAAAAACTTCTTCTTAAGGCGCAAAGGGTTGTTTCAAATAATCCATGATTAGCAGCTTTATACACATTTCCCCATAAATACAACAAAAAATTAAAATGCATTTGGGTGCAATTTGATTCATCAACAAATAGTTAGAAATAACGTTGAATTGTTTAATATTAAATCCCCAAAATATTTACCAAAAAAATAATAGTCAATGCTAATAAAGAAATGAAATCTAACATTCTCTAAACAAAAATACATTTAACGTGATTGAACAAAACCCCTGTATAGAAAAACATTGGAATTTAAAAATCTTTAATGCATAGGAGGGGACTAAATGCCTGTTATATTAGATTCAGTACAGATTTTCAAACTTTTCTTCATTTCTTAACTTCTTAAAATTGTCAAACGAATAGGAAAAAAAGGTGAATGGTTACAGTGCAACAGTTTGGCCTCTGCATATATCTTATAGAGTACCCTGTGTGCGAGTGTTTCTACGACGACTCAGAAACGCGACACATTTGGTGCGATACACTGAAGTGTCGCATCCACATTGACTCATGTTCGGGCCCAAGATTAGTGAAGCTCAAGCACAAGCCAATGGGGGTGCGACACGTTAGTGTGTCGCGATTCTAAGTCGCTCTAGAATTATTATCGTGTGCGTATATATAACCTGCAAAGTTCAGAAAATGCAGTTGAGTAAATGCCAATTTTCAGTATGTCGTGTATTTATTTAAATGCCAATTTTCAGAAAACCCAGACATAGTAAAACAAAAGAAAGAAAATAAACCAGAGTAATCCCAAATTTCAGTATGTCATGTATTTATTTAAATGCAAATAAAATGAACCAAAGCACAAAATAACTATTGTTTCAATTCATTTTTATATATTTTTCTAATCAATACAACTGTTTTTATATACAATTAAACATTAACAGTCATCATTTTGTAAATAGAGATATTGTCAAAAATTATTTGTTACAAAAACCAATTTTTTTGGGGGGGTGGGGGTGGGGGTGGGGATGGGGGTGGGGGGAACATCTGAAAACGTCTATTCGAAAATCAGCTTTAAATAGCCTAAACATCAAATATATAAAGACAAAGTGTTGAGAACTCAGAAACCAAGTACCCAAAATGTAAACAACACAAAAAAAAAATCTCATGTTCCATAAAAATCCATTAAGGACGCACAATGAACAATAAAAAACTTGAAAGTGGTATGAAAGAATAACTCAATAGTTTTGAAAAACCTCACAGATCTGTAAAATTGAAGACTGATCTGTAACACAAAGTCTTAAAAACTCTTACCTTATGAGGTGCGACGTTCGGTCGACATTCGATTTGTGTCCATCTCATAACATTAAACATTAACCAATTTTCATGTCAAATAGCAATTGTTTTGTTGGCGAGTTGATGACCCTTAGACTGCCCATATTTAATCTGAGCTGCTAACTGGGAAGATAAGTTGAAAACTGATCTGATTTATTACATAAAGATGTGTTTGTGCGCGCATAGAGAGCTAGAAAAACGGGCAACTCAAACATTAACAAACATAACACAACACATATTTATGTAGATTATGTTTGAACATAATTGATATTACATTAATCATTTGGGGCTGCAAATGGCACAAATTAAGAATCGCAGACTTGAAGCATTATTTAAGAAAATGGGATATAACACAGAGAGATTGACTTGACACTTCAATGAGCCATAAAACAATTAAAAAAAGAGGGAATCTTTTAGCTTCAGTGCTCTACATATATTCTTTGGTAATGGAGAAACCTTTCATCTTAATATGCATCAAAATTATTATAAAAGCTCAAGTGATGCAAGGCTAGTTTAAGAGAGAAAGATCTTGAGAATCAAGTAAAGATGCAGGGGAGTATAAATAGAATAATAAATCTGTGCATATGGCACAAAAAGATGAAAATCTAGCACTTAATTTATATACTACTCCCTTCGTCCGAAATGATGAGTCCGCTATTCCTTTTTGGGTTGTCTCGCGTTAAGAATTCGCCTTCCTATTTAGTTGAACATCAATGGAGAAAATGTCACAATCATTAACATGTATTTATCTTGACGATTTATTAGTGTATCCATAATAAACGCAAAAGTCAAATAGAGTCTCTTAAATTAGGATTTAGAGGGTATTTGATACATTCATCATCTTGAGTCATACAACCTGAATGAGCAAATAACACCATTGGAGAAGAGGCATAAAAGACGGGACAAGACCATATGCAATCGAGTGCAAGAGATTCGGAGAATCATGAAATACTATGAACAATCAAGGAAATACACATCTACTAATTGGTTAAATAGCTTATTTCTTGACAGAAATTGAATATTTAAACAGGAATAAATAAACAATTAGAGATCATAGGCTTTCTCGACAAGATTTAATATTTAAATAGGAATAAGTGGCAATTATAGATCAGCTCAGAAAGTTCATGCGGATAGTTATTGGATACCAATCTAACAACTATTTTAGGGAACTTTTTCTGCTCTTAGTTACGTGTTTTTGGTAGGATTCATAGGATGCGTTCAAGTGCATCTTTAGATTGGTCATATAACATTTTTTTGAGGAAGTCTCGTGAAGAGATAAATTCCACTTCAGCATCAGGAATATGCTAGGTCAAGGAGTTCGACTAATGAATCATGTAGAAATAAAATGTCGAGCTATAATCAATTTTTCTCGGTGTGAATGAAATGGTTGCCCATGAATACACAGTGGTAGTCATCTGATGTGAGAGTACTCTGCATACTAAATATTCTTTCTAAGAGACCAGCTACGGATGCTACATAGTAGAATGCGATGAAGTCATGTGCACCCATTAGCGGCAATACTTCATCGGACAAAGCTCGAGATCGATCAAATTGGGAGAAACCTGTTTCATGAATGTGAAGGAGATACGCTCTTCCATTTGTTCTATTTTATTTGTGCATTACGGATGAATAAAGGATACATAATGTGAATCTCTGATCGAGTGTATAATTTTTTTATCGTGTTTTTTTACTTGGGATCCTCTTATAAAAAAGATCATACCCAGTGCATAAGGCTCCCGCTTAACTGCAGGGTCTGGGAGAGGCAAATGTCGGTGATCTTACCCCCATATATGGAGAGGTTGCTCCAATGTCTCAAACCTGAGACCAACCGTAGCTTGGACGAGGGCACTTGTCATCGCACCAAGGCACGATGTTTGAAAATGTTTGTGAATGTTGGGTAGGATTTAGTACGAGTCTATTTGTTTGTTTTTTCAAACCAAAAAATGAACCTAAAATTGCAAAAAATTTGGGTCTTATGCGCTCGAGCATAGTTCACTCTTGGGTGGTAAGAAGGTTGCCATGCAAATCCACCAATCGACTGGTCCTAGTATTTGACAACCACTTTATTGCTTTTGTTTTTAGGGGCATATACCAAATAGTCCCTCGAACTTTTTTTAATACACGTTTAGTCCAAGCCTTTTTATTTTGCACCAAAAAGTCCTTCACCATGCCAAAAAAGCTTTACCATGCCGCTGGCGTGGACCTTTAAAGATAAGAGAATAAGGGGCTTTTTGGTACAAAATAAAAGGCTTGGACTAAATGTGTATTAAAAAGTGTTTAGGGACTTTTTGGTATTTGATCCTTGTTTTTATACTAACTTCATTTAACTTTTTAATTTATTCGTTAATTAGATGTTAACTATTGGTTAAACAAATATTTTTACAAAAGCTGAAACCAAAATTAATTATATTTCATTAAATAATAGAAAAATTACAAGCTAAATATATAATAATAATCAATTACTACATTAAGCTAAAAACTATATGTTTTTTAAAAACTAATCTACGTAATCGTGGAATTTGGCTCCACTTTTCACGGACTCCCCCAAACGTATTGGCTTCGAACTCCACACACCACTCTGCTAAGAGGACTCCACACACCACTCTGCTAAGAGGACTGCTATTTTCTTCTCCTAATACTCCCGCAAATGAAGCAGCATAGTGAGGTCTTTACACATATTGGCATGTTGTATTTTCCTTTTTTTGTTGTGCTGTGAGATTTAGTTTTCCTTGAATCAATTCGAGCTTTATTTCTGCTCATCTTTGTGGTCTATTTATGGCGAGATTCGCGGAGTTTGATCATCACGAGCATAATATCGAAGGAATTTTTATCGACTTCTTTTAACTTATCCTTCACCGTGTTTCTTCCGATAAGTCGGAGTTGCCTACACGGGGTAGTAGAGTCAACATCATCTGCTTCACATCACCCATCGAGCTAAGGCTGAGCTCAAACAGAGTGTGGATGGAAATGGGTGGAGGAATCCTTGATGGCCACTTTCTTGGCCGGTTTGCAACAGGTAAGCATGTGGCATCCAACTTTGGAGTGACCTTCAGTATGGACCGCAATTTATGAATTTGAATAACTCCTCGGTCTCGTGAAAATTTGAATCTCTAGCTTACTTAAAGTCGTCCCCAATGCCACAGCTACTCCTGATGCCCTATCCATCACGGGTGGATGTCGGTGAATTTGGTGGCAGCCTTTTGTATGATCATCTACCAAACATCATTGTGTGTCTCGTTAGGTATGTTGGTCACGTTAGGTTCATAATTCCTAGTGATTTGATGATAGCCTTTTGTATGATCATCTACCAACCATCGTTGTGTCTCTCATTAGATGCGTTTGTTGCGCCAAGTTCATAGCTCCTAGCTATTTCCTCCCAAATTGAGTGTCATTCATGATCGTTCCGGTGATGAAATCCTCGAAAGTCAACAACCAACTCTTACAAATTCGAACATCCCCCAAGGGTAAAGTTCTTTTTGTGGTGGTTAACATTATTTGATATTTGGATTTAAAATCCATTTTTGAGGTTGAGGTTGAGATGGATGGACAAGCACATGAATATAAGGTTGGGAGTTATATGACAGTTTAGTGACTGTTTATTCAAATTGGGAGTATCTATTTACAAAAACTATTCATTGAGAATATTGTCGTTGCCGGGAGAGAGGGATCTTCTAAAGAATCCAAAGACCTAGAGTTTGTATTATGACACAAACATTCTCTGCATTTAGAAAATAACACGTTGGTTGCCCCCCCCCCCCCCCCCCCCCCACCCACCCACCCACACAAAACACTTAGGTTTTGTCACTGCCATCCCTTATGTGAAAGATATGTTGCAGTATTTTTGCGTTTATAATTATTGTTTTTTTTATTTCTCAAATATGTCACATAGAAATGTTTCTTTATATGTTGAGGTTGATCACCACATATATAGATTCTCAAAATTGAGTGAAATCACATCAGAATTAAAGTACTGAATGCAGTAGGTTAAAAATGCTTATCAAAAAGGCTCAAAGTGCTAGAGACCCCCATAGACTTCGAAGTTTTGCAAAAAATTCTCTTGAAACCTGAACTCAATTTTTTCTATTTAAATTGAGTATATTCATGGGAACCCTTGACACCGGGAAAAGAACATTGTAGTGTGTCTGTAGATCCCAAAGCAAAGGACATAAAAATAAGATGAATATGGCTAAAATAATCATGTATATTTGAAGGGAGAGAGAAATAAAATAGCTCAAAACCTCAAATTTCTATTAAATATGAACAAGCCACATGCAAGTGAAAAACTCTAATTTGTCTTATTAACTAAGAGTAATGTAATTCAAAGTACTCAAAAAATAGAGAGACCTTTAATTTTTTGTCCTGTAGTTTGCATTCGAGATGACTATCTTTAATGTGTCTCTCGAGTCCCTTGGACACCACTATGATAGTGTACGTCTACGATATTGGATAAATAAGTGCAGAACCCCAAGTTGCAGCCAAAATTAGAAAGCGAAGTAAGGGTTTGAATTGATAACCACTTATTTTTAGACTTCTTAGAATGCATTAGCCCCCTACAACCTTTATCGCTAATAAAAGAACCCCTTTCAGCTTATAAACCAAGGATCAAATCCCAAATGCGTAATGTGTCCCCCAAACCAAAACAACCAGAGGCAAGGCAGAGAAATATACAAAACAGAACCATTCAACCGTTGTATGAGTAATGCCTCCCCAAAACCAAAAACAAATGAAGAAAAAAATTGGAAATATAAAAATAGTCAGATTTTTTACTTTTGAAGTCTGGGAACCCAATAATGTGAAACTTCGGTCGACTCCAAGTACCTTGATAGTCTAAATAATAATTAAAGAAAAATTACTTATATAAGCTTAAATTTCAATTCTATAATCATTAAGTTACAAATCTAAATTACTCATCCCAACTTATAGTTCCATCCTTAGAATGCTAAGCTACAAATCTAGATCTAAATATTTGAGACTAAAAAAAGTAACGGCTAATCAATTGCTTATAATAAAGGACCTACATGGAGTCTCAATTGTCATACAAAGCTTATAAATCTTTTAATGTCATGTAAAATGGCAGTAACTAATTTAAAAGAAAAAAAAAATAAGTTCTTTTATATTAAGGTTATATCTTTTGTTGTCTTTCCAGGTAGAACACCTCTGTGTGTGTGCGTGTTAGAGAAGCCAAACATCTCCCAAGGATTCAATATATACACAATCAGTTAACAAATGACACTCACAACCAAGATATGAAAATTTATACTAAAAATGAAAGAATATAAGAGGAAAATAAATTCTACTTGGTTTAGGTACTCTTTTATTTGCAAAATAGAGGCATCTCCCTAGGTGTCACACAATTTTTAAATATTGTAAAATTGTTATTGATAGCAACTTCTGATTTGTGTTCGCTTTATATATGTACATACGTATTGTTGCGCTAAAGCAAGACTATCTCTAGCGACCAAGACGATAAAACTCACTCGGGAATTTTATCAAACACTTGGTGTGCGGAAAACACCCAAGACCTTGTTCCCAAAATGAACTAGTGTGCAAACTCCCAATCGAATCAACCAAACATCAATGAAGAGACAATAAGAACATACAAGCAATCATCAAAGCAAAACAACAACGATATACCGTGGTTCACCCAAATTTGGGCTACATCCACCAAGGAGGATTTCTTCTTTCTATAGATAAATGGAGGAACCCAAAGGTTATACACACGCACAATTTATCTCTCTTAGAAAGTCACTCACAACCTCACAAGAACTCACCCCTCAAATGGGAGCTCTACTTCTCTTTAGCTTTGATAACTCACAAAATAGCTCTCAAACTTGTCCCCTCCCAAAACCTAGAAATGACACTTGTATTTATAGATTTGAGCCAAAATGGCAAATTTGTAAATAAATCAAAACTGAAAAAATAGGAGAGCCAAAATCAACAAACTCCACCTTGGCGATCCTGACGATCCAACCAATCTCTAGAATGCTGAAATTGAACCCGCTTGAAGACTGTCCCACCATCTACCAAGCTAATGCGATTCCCCCAGGCGATCCTCACGATCCAACCGAACTCGGAATGCAAACATCAAATCCGCTCTAAGATCATCCCGACATCTAACAAGCCAATACGCTCCACCCGACGCTAAGCCACCCCAAACTTCAACCATGAAGTGAGATACCGCAAGTCTTCACTCCAAGACTCCAAACGACTCCACCCGCCGAGGAACCAAGTTCTAAACTAAGAACTCTCCATCTCATGCATCCGAATGCTTCCCATGTAACCATACGGTGAATCTCGCTCCTCATGTAACCCGGTGAGTACACCCCCACACAATACATATAGCATACACCCTCTTTACACGAAACATTCAAACACATCAACACCATCTTCCACCATGAGAAATAACCACGGATGAGAGGGAAACTTCCTCACCTCTCATGCCCTCCAAATCTCACCCTCGAAAGATATACCAAGTCTTTGTCACGAAAAACTCCCGTTTGCCAATGCTCGCAAACAATAACTCATCGACCTTCCTTGAACTAGCTACACACACCTCGAATCCATCACAGTCCTACACCTCCTCGATTCGAATCGGCCAATGCATGTGTGCAACTAAACCGGGTCAACATCACCCGTTGGCCCTGGAGGGGGACTTCGATCCATCCCCTCCACTAGTAGGTATTCTCCCATCACTACCGTCTACTCTTGGAAAGCTAGCACCCAATGTCTCCGCTTTGTTCACAAACGAGACATGCCTCGAATGTTCGATCACTTGTGCACACCGCTTCCCTGTCTTCCTCGAAGTTTGATTTAGACGATACAACCCCTCTCTCCCCTCTCCCCTCGCTAGGACCATACAACCGCGTGTGACTTTCAAGACTCCACCCGCCACCGACACCCGGCAACCCTTGGAATCCAAACGGCTAATGGATATCAAATTATTTCGCAACTTTGGGACATAGGCCACACCACCCAAAGTGCGTTCCACCACATCAAACATCTTGAGTTTCACCGTCCCGACACCCTCAACGGAAACCTTCTCTCCGTTAGCCAAAGACATGGAACCTTTTCCATTTTCTGTGAAAGTCTCAAAATATTCCCTCTTGGAGCAAACGTGATCCGACGATCCCGAATCTAATATCCAATCATCTTGGGAAAGAGAGTTAACCTTGGAGATTGTGAGAAGTTCTCCAAGTTCATCTTCATAATTCGCACTCGCTACCGTTGCCCTCTCGGAATCAACCTTGCCCTTAACCTTGTCGTTCCACAAAGGACATTCTCGGATCATATGACCCCATTCCCGGCACTTGTAGCATTTCGGCCCTTTACCACCAACACCTCTCGATCTAGACCTACTACCGTCATTAAATCCCCGGTTGGAGTTCCTCCCGCCATTTTGCCCACCTCCGTCTCTCGCCATAAGGCCTTCATTATGGGAATACCCGTCACCTCCACCTTCCTTCTTTCTCATCGTGACATGAGATTGAATATCTTGCACAACCTCGTTGCACCGGAGCGTAGACTTCCCAAACATGAGCGTGGTCACAAAATGCTCGTATGAATCGGGTAATGATGCAAGTAACAACAATGCTCGATCCTCCTCAATGAATTGAACGTCTATCCGGTTCAAGTCATTTATCAAGGAATTAAAAACGTTGATATGCTTCATCATATCCTCACCCTCCTTCATCTCAAGCTTGAAGAGTTTCTTCTTGAGGAACAATTTATTTGACAACGACTTTCTTAAATAAATCTCTTCAAGCTTATCCCACATGCCTTTAGTCGTGGTCTCTGCTATCACGTTATTCAACACATCATCCGTGATAAGCATCTCAATACACGAAGCCGCTCTTTGATCAATGTCAATCCACTCGGCATCGGTCATGCCTACCGGTCGTCCCTCTACCCCCAACAATGCTAATTGCAACCTCTGTTGGACAAGAACGCCTCGCATTCGTCTTTGCCATAACCCGAAATTGATCTTCTCATCAAAAGCCTTCATGTCCGTCTTCATTGAGCCACTCGATCCATAACACGGATCCCATCTCTTAGAGCCTCTGCTCGTAGAGGTTGATTCTCGAGTACTCTCCACATTTTCCGTCATTTGGAACAAAAGCAAAAGCTATGCCAAAATTGCCAAAATTGATTCAACCTCGAACCAAAAATACCGGGCAAACAATGCAACCAAAGCTCTGATACCACTTGTTGCGCTAAAGCAAGACTATCTCTAGCGACCAAGACGATAAAACTCACTCGGGAATTTTATCAAACACTTGGTGTGCGGAAAACACCCAAGACCTTGTTCCCAAAATGAACTAGTGTGCAAACTCCCAATCGAATCAACCAAACATCAATGAAGAGATAATAAGAACATACAAGCAATCATCAAAGCAAAACAACAACGATATACCGTGGTTCACCCAAATTTGGGCTACATCCACCAAGGAGGATTTCTTCTTTCTATAGATAAATGGAGGAACCCAAAGGTTATACACACACACAATTTATCTCTCTTAGAAAGTCACTCACAACCTCACAAGAACTCACCCCTCAAATGGGAGCTCTACTTCTCTTTAGCTTTGATAACTCACAAAATAGCTCTCAAACTTGTCCCCTCCCAAAACCTAGAAATGACACTTGTATTTATAGATTTGAGCCAAAATGGCAAATTTGTAAATAAATCAAAACTGAAAAAATAGGAGAGCCAAAATCAACACGTATAACCATGTAAACGGTGTAGCAACACTGGTATTTCATATTTATCACTTCAAGATAATTTCATGCACACAACCCTACATTGTTTAGTTCACAAGTAAGCACACACGGTCTCTACAAAGACTGTTGTACAAACGACCAAACACACATACACAGACTGTATTGGAAAAGGCACACGCCGTTTTTGAACACACACTACATGTGCAAACTCTAGTACGCACAAGTGAGCGTTCACATAATTTTGTAGCGTACACACTGGGTTGTAGCAGAACATGCACATGCCATGCATACTTCGACACACTACGTTTTCTAACAAAAACACATATACACAATTATATGGTATTTATGAATTTAAATATATTATTAAAGAAGATTATATGTCTATAATGAATAGGAAATGAGAGACACTAAGCTATTTATTATTTATTTTTGCATAGCAAACACACGTACACACAAAAAAGGAATTTTTTGGACTTAAACCCCACTTCTTAATACCCATATTCGACTTAACACCCATTTTTTTAATCCATTTGACATGATCCCCAAATTTTTAATACCGTTACAACTCTTATAAACAAAATCCTCATATCCTAATTAGACTTAACCCCCAAATCAGATTTTTGACCAAAAATATCCTCTCACATCATCTTCTTCCCCAAATCAAAACCCTAATTTTTCATCCAACCCTAAAACCACCACCACCTCCTCCATTACTTCTAATCAAAACCCTGATCAACAAAATTGCCAAGACCATCAAGAGGAATAGCTCTGCTTTTAGTACCTACTTTCGGTATCTGTTGTCAAGCATTGGTAGAGTCCTTCGGTGACTTCAATCGAGGTATCTTGATGCTGATTTTGTCCTACACAAAACCATATTCAAGCATGGTCAAAATCATCACTGGATATTCAATTTTGATAGTTTAGTAGCTAAATCAGAAATTCAAAGCCACAAAAGTTGACTTGTGTGTCATGACCCTTCGCTCGGTAGCCAGGTGGATCAGTACAGACTAAAGAGTATTATTCAGGCTCTTGTTCTAAATGGAGAAAGAGATAGAAGTGGAGGAGGAGGAGGTTTGAGGGTTGGATGAAAAATTAGAGTCCAGATTTGGGGAAGAAGATGAAGTGAGGATATTTTTGTCAAAAATCTAATTTGGGGGTTAAGTCTAATTATAGTATAAGGATTTTCTAGTAGAGTTGTAACAATGTTACAAATTTGGGAGAAATTGGTTAAAGAGTTCATATAGGAGTTTTGAACCATCAAATTTTAAATCAAGTTAGGTACAATTTTGAAGCATTCTACAATCGTACAAGATAACACAGTCCATAATAAATAATTTAGCCCCTCACATAATCAACATACGGGTAACTCACAACGCAAACCAGTGTAGAATTCCCTAATGAATGTAGAATTACACGTTCTAAATCCATTTTTTTGGATCACCAACAAGTTTAAAAAATCATACTACCCTCATTGAACAATGTTCGCATGAACATGGTCCGTGAAGGTGGTAGTGTCCACCACATGCTCGTTAAGAATTAGCCACTCTTTAAAAAAAACTAATAAACCATGTATTATCCTCATGTGAACCGAATCCATCAACCGATTTCTTCGGGATTTTCTTCAATGAGGTAGAGGCATTGGAGGCCATTCGATAGGATTTATGCAGGCAAACGGTTGTGGGCCAAAAAGATTTGAAATGAATGGAACAAGTGAAGCGCCGAGTGCATGAATGTGCCAAAAGGGCTTGAATTCAAGTATTGACCGTGAGTAAGGAGTGCAAGAGGGTTATATGGGAATGGAGTGGGGGCTCAGGTGTGCCCATGTACCCAACAAGATAGCAATTAGAATTTCACTGGGACATTCTATAAAACACCTCAAGTGCACAATTAAAAAATGGCTATGGCGGTTTAATTTATTTAGAAGATTACATCATTTTCTTAGTTTGTCTACTATCAAACAAGAGTGTTATCTCACATCAGTTCCATAATTTGTCTATAATAAACAAGAGTGCTAACTCACATCAATTTAGGAACACATTAGTTCCTTCTTTTGTCTACTATAAATAACATAGGAAGCCTGGTATCTTTCCTTATTAGAAGATAGAACATCCTCGAGTAAGGTACTTGTAACACCCTGCTTATTCAAATAACGGGTGGCCAGCCCTTTACTAAAATAAAACAGGAATCTCAGTTGGCTCATTCTTAACGTCACTGTCGAAAACCAATTAATTACTAACCATCTATTATTTAATTAAGCCATGTGTCAATTTTACTTTATTAAAATGCCATAACCCAAATCACAAATAAAACGATTCGCCACATCTCATTCAAATTAATAAAATAAATCCACACTCACTTATATAAATCTGAATACTGGAATCTAATACATGCTAATTAACCGAATAAACCATCGGTATAAATTCATTACAATAATCTCAAGTAAACTGAAATTAACTAAACTGAATAAAACTAACATTGGGCGACATGCCCAACCAACTGAATCCTATCTAGAATTGCAAAGATAGAGAATGACTACAACAAATCCTGCAAGCACTCCACAGCTACTGCAGCTTCGATAATCTAGAATAGATATTCATGCTTGGCATCCCTGGGGCTGGACACCTAAAAGTTTGTAAAAGTATTTTGCTACGGGTCAGAGCCCAAATCTTTTTAAAAATATTTTGCAAGTAATTAAATGCATAATAATTATGAATACATTCTTCCGTATTTAAAATTGGTGTTACACTCCCATGAGATAATACTCCCCTCTCAACTATAATGCGGACCAAACATATGCCTTTTAAGCCCCAGTTATGTTACCCAGCCTAACTACTCTTAATATACCCTAAAATCCATACGCTACCCAGTGTCATGCGTATTTTATATAATCAATTTTCACATCCGCTAAACTAATATAATTCTCAATTATAATTTACCTATTCATTTCAAATACTTTCAATAATTATAATTCTCAATTATAATTTATCGTTCCATATCCAATAACTTTCACTAGTTATTAATTTAATAGTCACACTTTAATGTCTTATGCCTGTATATATTTTTGGGCACATGCATGGCGATATAACCTGGGGCCGATACTAAGCTTGCTGATATTCGCCAGGGAAGATCACCCACATCGCGCAACCTCCATTGATAGCACTAGACTGGTATGTTCACGTAATTATATCATGCACACGGATATATATATATATATATATATATACCCTTATATATATTTCCAAAAGTTTGGCTAATTGTGCTTATCTCTCGTAGCACTAGCCTAACATTTCCGCGTCAAACCTTAATTCTCAATTATTTAATTATTCATTCATTTAATTAATTAATTGATTGCTAATATATCATTTCTGGACACGTACTCTACTCAACCAGTCGTATCCCCGTATTTCCTTATTTTTCATCCCAATTCCATAATTAAATTTTTCGAATATCATTTCCCACTAAGACTCCATTTCTTACTTCTGCTAGATCCCCACATCAATTCAAAATATTTTTCTTAGTATTAATCATTTTTCCAGAAATCCTACGTTATTCCCGAACATTAAAATTTTACCCGAAACCAACTCACGAGCAATTTTCATCAATAACACAAACTAGATGTAGCAGGGCTATAGAACCGGTTCGGCTTGAGTGCGAACCGGTTCGCCCCAGCAACAGCAACAATTTACCCCAATTTCGTCTTTCAGCAAGTTTTAACCCAGATTCATCAACCCCAAAATACAATTCCTCAATAAAATTCAATTCCCCTGAATCCTAAACATGAATTATATCTGTTTTCAATATAAAATATCTCTACATATGATTATTACATGGGGTTAAGGTTTAATCTCTACACTTGGTGAAATTCTCACTATATCTTACACATTCATAAATTCCTCAATCTTCTAAATCCATCATTTATTTATCCACATGGGATCCAATTTCTAAATTTTAATCCTAGATAATCACACATATATCTTATCAAATCATGTGTCAAAACCTAATTGTATATGAATCCCACCCAAAAATCAATTCCCAATTATGATATGAATTGAAACATACACATAATCATTTAGCAAGATAATTACTTGCCTTAATATTCGTAGGGTCTGACTTTGATTGAAAAGCTTCCTTTGAAGATGATTAAAATCCGATAATTTCTTCCCAACTTCTTCCATTTTGAATCTCCCTTGAATTCCTTTAGCTTTCTCTTGAAACTTTTGAGTTTTTGTCCACTTTTCTCTTCACTTTCTCTCTAACCTTTGGGTATTGTGAAATGATTGTTCAACTCACCCAAACCCTACATTATATAAGATGAATCCCGAAATTCCCTTTTCACATATTTTTGAAATGGCTAAAATACCTCTATACGGGTCACGACTATTCTAAAAAGCTCCTGGAACCCAATCACTACCCTCGGGTACTTAATTTTGACCTATTCCGGATCAACCGTGTACTCGAAATCATCATCCGAGTCACCCATCATCAATTTACCATCTTATTCCCAACACAACCCCACACGCGCATCCCGAATAAGATACTATTAACTCGTCGCTTTTACTCAGTTAGGACATAATATAAAATAATGTGATTTCATTTACTTATCACACAAGTAAATATAATAAGACATAAATATTAATCAAATATTAATCCATTTCTCGCTAATTAATATTTATTCACTTCACTTCATTTTCAATTTAATTAAATTACTATACGATGTGTTACAATACTTTTCTTTAGACAGCAATTTCATAGACTTTTTATCTCTATGCTAGAACATTTTCAAAATTTTAAGGGCTATGATCCGACTTTTAATACGTGAATTTAACTTTTATAATTTGCGACTTATTGGTGAGTTCACCCCAAATGTGAAAATCGCAATCTTTGTGAGTGATTATCAGTTGCCTAGCATTTGTGACTGCTTCTGAACATCTGAGCTGAGTTAAAGACCATCATCCTTGAGGTCGGGGTCTAGAGAAAATTGTTGCATAAAACTATTAGGCACATGAACTTCTGTCCATATACTTGTTCAGTTGTTCAAGAGCTGATATTATGATTACATGTTGATTATATTGATAACCTGAATTGTTGCTCGGCTAACTCTTAGTAGAGCTGGTCATTGACCCACTGTGCTGAATTAAGTGTTTCTTCTTCTAGATTAAGAAGTCATTGTCAATAGTCAGAGAAAGGTCCAAGATTTGTACGTGAGCAGAGTAGCCGAGCAGGAGAGGGTGAATTGACAGTTGTATTTAGTCGGAATAGTAGGGTTGTTGCAAAAACTCTAAACAAAAGAACAAAACAGTGTAAACCAATGTCAACTGGATAGTCCAAGTGTTTAATGTACTTAAATCAATTTGGGTGAATCATACGAGTTTCTGGTGCATATTAACAGTAATGGTGATTAGTAAATTTTTATATTTAGAATTTTAATTATGCTTCAAATGTGTTATGATGAGTGTTCCTAATATTAGTTCCAGGCTAGTTCAATAATATAATTATTGCTGGTTGGTCAGCATAAGAGGATTCTCCGCACAAACGCCAGTCCAGGCTGAGCTCAGGGTGACGATTGATGTCTGATTATTCTTTTATTTTTTTTTATAAATGTAGGTGGGTGTGATTGGGAGATAATTTGTGCCATCAATTCTCATGGGAAATTAAATCTTGACACCTGAGCTTAGTCCTCTATCTTTCTGTAAACTACATCTAGAATTAGAAAAAAAGGGGTGTTATTATAAAATATAAATGACTATATAGAATAGAATTTTGGTTAATCTCATGTACTTATAGGACTCAATGAAGCAATGAATAAACTTTTATGAAATTAAAACTTTTCATTCAAGAAATAAAAATGAAACAGGGGTTTGAAAAAATACATGATGATTCAATATAATATGAATCTATGTCGTCCTTCCATCTACATTTTACTAACTATTCCTTTTCTCCACTCTCAGTCTATGAAGCACGGACACGTAATACGTGTTTCGACATGCGATACGCGACAGGTGATTGGTCCAAAAACTAGGATACGACACGCTATGATACGTAATATATATTTAAGTATATATATTAATGAAATAAAATAGATTTTTTCCATAAAATACATTATTAGAGAATTTTTAACATGAAATTAAGAAAATTGACCATACAAAACAAAATTTAAACACACTTTGACATTAAGAATCATAAATAAAGAAAAATCACCATCACATGTTGGAGCGTGTCGCATGTCCGACTTGAGTCAAAGTTGACTCGTGGCTTCCGGGAGAGTGTCCATGTTTCATAGTGTCCGACACGACACGTTGCCTTTTGAGAAGTGTCCGTGCTTCCTAGCTCTCAGTCAGCTGTAGAATCAGCAGATTGAAAAATTCAGTAAGCCCATAGAACTATACAACCGATCAATCTAAGTCCGGACTAATGGCAAGTACCCCTAGTGTCGCGAAGGAACCCCTAAACTACGAACAAGATTCAAAATCCCCCTTATATCTCACTGAAATTTTTATCATTAAGAATATTTTTAGCAATGGATAGAGGGGAAATTACAAAAAAAATATGGAATAGTTCAAGGAATTTTTTACGAAATTTACATACCATTGAGGTCTTGCACTAGTGTCATAGATCGGAGGTTTTTTGCAATTTACCATATACAATAGAAGGCAAATAACCATACTCATCATCACTGGATCACTCGAAGCGGAAGGCAAAGAGGAGTCCATTTTAAGTTTGCTATCACCTTCCATCCCAACGCATCAATAGTTTTTAGTGACAGTTCAATATAAAGAAAAATATATTTTCGAGAACGGAAAGATAAATAGAAATAACACAGACCACAAAAAAATGTAAAGGCCAAACAGAAATTTGCATGTGAATATTAACCAAAGAAAACATAAAGATAACAATTAAAATCACACCTCTCATAAGAGAAAAGAATAGGAGGTCTGTTCATAATGTGTCATAATTTAAGTCCATCGGTAAATATAATATACAACACATGCCTACATATACCTGAATTGGAAATTTATTTCAAAAATTGAATAAACAATACTTGTTATTTCGGACATACAATGGCAATAATAATTATCACTTGTCACCAAGTATATGATAAGAATTTGAAAGACATACAGTAGAAATAGGACTTACAATGGCAATAATAAGTTAGTTATGCCATACATGGGAAGATTCAAGGTCACAAGTCTTGAAAAAGAGAGAGACATTTTCACGTAGGTAAGTAATAGGGAAGAAAACAGAAACCTCGCTGTAACGTCTACCATTTACAAAATCTATCATTGCAACTCTTAGCCATCAATCAAGTTTGTTACAAATGCAACCAAAAATGTAAATTTTCAAAATTCCAAAATATCTCACAATCTCGACTTCTTTTTAGGCATAAAATTTATGATGACTCCCTAAAAAGAAGAAAAAGAAATATCCTTGCTCACCTTTACATTCCAATGGTTTGCCTCTACTATGAACTTTACTTCTTTGACTAAAATAAATTGTGCATACAAGGTCACATTTATCGACAAAATTATGCTCTGAGTATCACACTTGACACTCGGAATATTTTACCACTAAACAAAGCCATGGCCAATTTTTCAGCAATTCCCTTTTTTCCAATATTTCCCACGTCAGACTTAAGAACACACAAGTCTATTAGACACATTCCATCACAATTTAAGCTGAAAATTCATTTCATCTAAAATGCCAGCTGAAATGACTCTGATCCGTATTAGAGATTATGAACAAAGTTACCTAGAGGATGGAACGCTTTGATGCATGGTACAGGTATGGGTATGTAGTACGCTATCATACATGGTATGCAGTATGTTAGGGGTAAGCTTAGTTGGGAGGTTATTTCGATTCCCAGTTCGCATAAAATCAATATTTGGATTGTTTTGGGTATCGTATAAAGTGTAGTTATATATATATATACTACGCAAACACACATACTCAATTTTTTATTTACCTATCAAGTTTTTCTATTCAGTACTTAGTGTTGGAGGAGTACCTAGTTTTTCAAGATATGCTGATGCTCCAGAAAATCAAGAAGATTTAGTAACATATATGATATATTTCTTGTTTTTCCTTGTTATTATCTTCTACTCTTCAAAACAAAAGCAAGACATAAAATTTGGATAACTGGGGCGTTAAAGAAACTTAATGGTACCCGAGAACTGGAACACGGTACTCAACGGGGGATGGGGGGTGGTATCTAGTATCACTGATTATGAACTCTGAAATCATGGTGTCCAACTGATACATAAGTAATAGTACGACCTAGGTATCAGACCATAAAGCAATATCAGTAGGTAAAATAGGAATGGTAAAACACTTGATTTATGGTGGGTGAGGTTCCCCCCTTTGTCATCTCAAGAACCTGTTTGTTCCACTCTTTCATGATCTTCCCCTTCAAACCACTCATACAACTTGTCTTTTAGAAGAAACCTTAATGATGGGGAATTCAGTGAGTATAAATACAATTAAAAGGCTCCAACTATCTTGCGGGACTCTGGATAAAGGGTGTGGCGTGTTAGTGCTTCTGGAGAATTTCCCAACCAATTGTATTTTTATATCTTGGTTAACTCACCTTTGCTCTCCATGCTGGACCACATAAAAGCAGTATTAAGTGAAAGTGCAGTATTTTGCGTGATTGGCCGTTTATAGGGGGGTTGACACTTTGTGATTCCTTTCAAAGTAAGAGGTCGTGTACCCTCCTCTCCAATGATTGATGTGGCTTGTGCGACGCAGATAGAATAAGTATGGATTGTTATGGGGCAGAACGTTCAAGGAATGGAACTTGGAGGGGCCTTCGCTAAAGCGTGGAGAGTTTTTAGTGGTTTATGGGGGATTATAAGCAAAAACAACATATTGTCTGGAATCTGTTTTGTTGAGTTTTTATACTTAATTTTCCTTTTCCCTCTCTGTTTTCCTTCTTTATGTGATCCAGCTGAGGACTCTTGATCCTCTCTTCTTTGTAATTTCTCTTTTAAAAAAAAGCTTGTTCTGAAAAACAAAAAATCATAAAATTAAAAATCATACTTATGGCTTACAGGGTTATAAATTGGTAAGGCAATTGGTAGTTTATGATACATGGTAGTCCAATGAAGTCGTGTGTTTCGCATTCAACTCCAGTATGCCAACTGAAATAAAATAAAATAAAAAATATTGGGCGCAAACTGCTTAGACTGCTTCAATTCCGGGTCAAACAATCAAACTCATGAATGCGAGAGATGCAACTTGCAAATTAAGAGGAGATACAAAAATGTGCACAAGTGCGGGATTAAACATTACACATCCAGAAATAATTAGTTAATCAGGAGAGAACTGTGGTTTCAAAGGAATTCATCTGTAAATTTTGAAGTAAATATATATTCAGATTATTGATATGAGAAGGTTGTCCAACTAAAGAATGAGATCTACGATTATAAAAAAAAATTAAGGTATTGCAATATATTATGAACGGGATCAGTAGACTGCTTCCCTTTTCAACTCTTTTGGAAAATTATTCGTTGGTTTGATTGAACTTGTCGGTTCCTTTAGTAAAGTTGACAAATTCCCATCAAAATTCAATTATTTAAAATACTAGGAAATAATAAACTGACCTTTGAGATAGCATCTTTCACAAGTGAATCAACCTTAGAGACAAATATGAAAGGGGTCAGCAATATTGAAATAGTTCCTGTTATAATTCCTCAGTAACCTACTCTCAGACATCAGCAAGGCAAAATTCCCTAAATTTGATTGATTTGAAAAATAAAATAAACACTTGGTATCTGCCCAAATCTATCTATATACCCAAAATAAAAGTAAACTTCTTAATAACTTCACCCAAACAGCAAGAACAGCCAACCACCATTCTAGAAAATTAACATAAATAGCACAACTGACTACCTAGGTAGTAACTTCCCCAATGCCACCCCAGCTTTAAGATTATGTACAACATTTAAAGGATTAATGATTCTTTACTGTGAAGAAACACTGTACAAGAGATGCATGTAAAAAATTACAAGTGTTATGAGGAACTCCGGGTTTTATGTACCAGTATAAGAATAAACTAGTGATAGTACAAGAAACTCGTACGAAATCAATGGCTTGCAGAATTAGACACATATGAAAATATTATAAGAACATGTGTTCCATCCATTCCCCTACACAATACTGATCTATGCGTTCTACATAAAAATTTATGTAACGTTACACTCAACTACCTTTCCAAAGACAAGTCCATCAATTATCAAGAACCTCCTTGACCCATTCTAATCCCAACAGCATAGATATATACATATTATATATACTAGTGTACCACTACACGGCGGGGGAGTAACAGTACTGCAAACCCACAATAACCTTTACCTGGAAATAATGGAAACATGTCAAGAAAACCATAAAAAACATAAACCGGTAATATTTTGCATCCACCCTACTAAAATACAATCATGAGCATTATACAACCTCATGCAATTGAAATATGTCTCCAACATTTTCTTAAACTACCTATATTGCAATATTTTTTTGTATAAACATGCTCGGGATAATTTTTTATATAAACATGCTTCCAACAATAACTATTTGTATAAACAAGCAGTTTGTGCCAACCCAGTGGGATGCTTCTAGATTCACCAATACCTCCCAAATCAGGTTGTTCCTCCGTTGAAATCTCAACGAAACATATTTTTCCCGAAAGGGTGAATTAATAGCCTACCGTAACATCGACAAATTGTGACCTGGAAACCAAAACCCAGAAATCTCAAAACCTTATAAAGCATTTCCAAAACAGATTGACCTAATTCATCATTACGCAGTGAATCCATCAACAAAGCAGTTGTTGATACATCAACAGAGAATCCCTTACTAACCATTTCACAAAGAAGTCTCAATGTATCATTATTTCGAAGAAATCCTTGAATAATAACAGTATAAGCGCAACTATCCAGCTAGCACCCACTCTCCTCCATTTTTTTAAGTAATGCATTAGCTTCACTTAGCAGCCCTTCCTTGCAGAATCCATTAATCAAAATAGTATATGTACGGCCATCAGGTTGCAAACCTTCGTTAGGAAGACTAACAAAGAGCTCATTAGCAACTTTACGATTCCCAACTTTGCACATACCATCAATGAGTGTGTTGTACGCTACAATGTTAAGATGCAACCCAGTGTTTTTCATCTCTTGAAATAAAGCCATTACCCAGGAAGGCCATTGGTTTTTACATAAACCATCTAAAAGCGTAGAGTAAGTTATGACATTCAGTTTTTTGCCACAAGCTTTCGATTTATCTAAAAGCTCCAATGCGACAAGAGGTTGCCCCACGCGGCACAAGCCACCAATAACAGTGTTGTAAGTGACAATGTTAGGAATTAATCCTCTCTGAGACATTTCATGAAAAACCCTTTGGGCATTATCCATCCTTCGCTCCCTACAATATCCATTAATCAAGATGTTATAGCTATGAGCATTAGGTTTAACACCCCTAGCAACCATCAAATCAAATACCTTCTCTGTGTCCTGCAACCTTCTTTGCAAATAATATCTATCCATCAATCCACTGTGAGTGACTATATTAGGATTGATACCTCTTTGAGTCATCATTTTGATTAAGTCCACCGCTTTTCAATCATGCCTTCTTTACAAAGTGCATCTACCAATATCGTAAAAGTCTATACATCACGATTTATTTTCTTGTTCACCATCTCATTCAACAATTTCATAGCGTCTTTCCACCGACCTGAATTGCAAAGACCTTTAAGGACCACTTCAAAAAAGAGGGCTAAAGCCTCAACTACCGGTCTGTCCTTACAAAGACAGTTAATAATTGTGCTATATGCCACAAGATTAGCCCCCAAATTTCTTTCTTCCATCTTCTTTAGTAATCCAATAGCAATGCTAGTGTTTCCCGTTTTATATAATCCATTGATAATGGTCCCACAAGTGATGCCATTGGGTTGGATCCCTTTCATCTTCATTTCATTAAGCAATTGTACAGCCTCACTCATTATATCCTCATAAATTAACCCCCTAATCAAAGTATTGATCGTGGTACAATCAGATTGACAACCAAGTTTGAAGATTCTTACTAAAATTGAGAAACCCAAATCGACCCTATTGAGATGGCAGTAAGAGTGTATCAAAATATTACGAGTACAAAGGTCGACCTCAACTATTGCAATTATTTGATTTGTTTAAACAGGGAAATAACGGTGTTATAATGTTTCATTCTGACAATGGCCCCTAGCATACACAATGGAAGGTGAATTCAATTTTACGCCGGTTTTCACGACTTATTGATTTGTTTAATTCATGTATTTTGTTTAAGCTTATTTTAGTCTTTTGGGTCTTTATGTGTGTGTAGTTATTTTGTGAGTCTTGTGCTGTGTATACATTAGTTTTCGAGCCCTACCAATACAGATAGTGGACTTACGTTAAGAAGTGGCGCCTTAGTGACCCTCTTAACATAATGAACTTTTCAAGATGTATAACATATTTTTGCGAAATGAAAGATAAATAGACATAACACAGACCAAGACAAATGTAAATGACAAATAGAAATTTAAATGCAAATATTAACCATGGAAAAACATAAAGATTGCAGCAAAAATCATACCTCTTCTAAGAGGAAGGAACTCCAAAGCATGTAACATTAATGACTAAAGATATTTCATCTTTTGACCACACCCTTGAAGGAAAACCTGAAGCAGCAGGGCAGCAACATTTCCCCAAAATTGCAAATTGTAAAATTCAACCATTATTATAAATAGAAAACTATAAAAACAAATAAAAGAGAGAGATATCACATTCTTAACGAACAAAAAATGAATAATGACTGACCTATTGCCAATAGGTAAAGCGCTAAAGCCTTTGTTGCATCTTCTCTTGTAATAAACTGCACAAATGCAAGGAAAGGCTCTTAAAATTAATTGTTATACTCAAGCAGAACAACTACATCATTACCCTTTTCTTTTTCTTTTTCTTTTACAATAACAGCTCTTGCTTGTCCATTCTTAGTATTTGCATAATTTTTTAAGTTAATAACTGAAACTTTAGATGTTATTTGAAAGTTTAAAAAATAGAAAAATGTGAAATTGAGAATTCAACAAAGCTGAAGTTTAGAAACCAAACCAGCAAGAAGTTCATACTTTCCTTTTTTTCCTTCTTACCAAATACCAGATACTAAATTCATTACATCTAAATGCTATCGTAGCAGAGTACAAATCATCCAAATAAATTATAAAATTAGGGTTGTTAATCGCAATTAATGGCACTTATCTTACAAACTTTATTAAAGACAAGCTCATCTATTTACACCTAAAAATAGGAGGTTTGCTCATTATTTCGGCTAATTTAAGTCTGGTGGTAAATATAGTCTACACACACATACCTACACATATATAAATTAAACTTAATTTGATATTTAAAGTAATATGTCAGTTTAACTCAAAATTATTTTTCCTTAAACTAATTTGGCGACAAGATAAATAAGTCGTACTAGTGCATGAGGTTATGTCATATAATGACAACAAAACCATAAAAGTACAAGGAAGATCAACAAATAAAACACAGTCAAACCCTTATTCTTGTAGTGCACCAAACACACATGCGCGTAGGCACTATTCCAAAAGGCACACACTGTTTTTTAATACGTACACCTGCAAACTCTAGTATGCACTAGTGAACGTACCCATAATTTTGTAGCATGAATACAGTTTTGTAGCGAAACACACACATGCCACACACACACACGGAGTATGAAACACTAAGTAAATAAAACAAAAATACGAGATCGAGAATCGTAACTGATTGACTCATAATAAGGATGGCACATACCTGTCAATCATCTACAATTCTTCACTTTCTGGTTATTCTATAATTCTGTTATCTGTTGCCTTTTGAATTTGTGTTAAATAGCTGATCAGATATTGTTTTTTTTTATGACTGACCTACTTAAAAATATTTCACCCCTTTTTAGTCAAAATACCAACAAGTTTATCCATGTCCAACATATTTTACCCAATATCCATCTGATTTGACCAAGTACTCAGTCTCGCCCTGTACTTTCAAACATGAATTGCACACATACAGGTGGATTGCAGTATAATGCCAAAAGGTTATGAAGTTTTGTTGCATAGAATGTAGAAAACATATGGACTTGCAAGCAAGGCATTCCCCGTTACCACACTCACAACGCCCCAAATGGTAATAAAAATAAAAATAAAGAATTGCTAACAGATTATAGAAATCCACCTCAATAACAGCGTATATGAATAAAAGTATGCCAAGCTAGCATACAAGCCGCTATACAGATCTTAAAATGCATAAGAAATACAGTTAAAAAATTAGTAATAAATAATTTGTATCAAGGATAAAATCCATGGTTGGTTCAACAACATGGTTCCAACATCTATAATTAAACTAGCAAGTGAAAAAATTTAATAGATGCCGACTTTTTTAAGCAAAAGGCTCTAATAAGCCTCTAAATATTTTAATCAAAATGAAATTTACATAGTAAGAATAAGAATAGACAGGTCCATATCATCCCTATGCATAGGATGATCCCAACAAGGTTGGCACCATCCAAAACCTCTACCATATGAAGCACCCTAGAAGCCTCACAACAAACAACCCATAAAAGAAAGTACATATGATACATGATTTTATAACACCATCAAAGATCAATATAAAATGAAAACTCATAACGAAGTACATAAAAATATTCTTCTTAGTTAAATATTAGAGGAATTTGATTGAAGCCCCTTTACACAATCTCTATATTGTTGTGAGGAATTTGATTCCACCCGGCTCCAGAGCTACACTGCAATCCAAAATCATATCCTTATTTTATCTTATTTTTCATCCATAAACATAAATTAGGTACTTTTTCCTCTCAGTGAAGCAAATTTTCTTCCAAAAACTTGATCCTGTATCATGCCATAAGGTCAAAATTTCCACCTCAGATTCAAAACTGGAGAGAAATTACACAACTCAACTCTATGAAGCATTTTCAAAATTGATTTGACCTAATTCATCATTGGTTAGAGTATCCATCAACAAAGCAGTTGTAGATACATTAGTAGAGAATCCCTTAGTAACCATCTGACGAACAAGTTGCATTGCCCTCAATTTGTCATTATTTCGAAGAAATCCTTGGACAATAACATTATAAGTGCAACCATCTGGTAAACAACCACTCTCTTCCATTTTTCCTAGCAAATCATTTGCTTCACTTAACAACCCTTCCTTGCATAATCCATTGATCAAAATAGTATATGTACGGACATCCGGTTGCAAACCTCTTTTAGGAAGATTGTCAAAGAGTTCCCTAGCAATCATAGATTTTCCCTCTCTACACAAACCGTTAATAAGGATTGTGTAAGCTACAATGTTAATATGCAAACCGCAATCTTCCATCTCTTGGAATAAGTCCATTGCCTTGGAAAGGAATTGATTTTTGCACAAGCCATCTAACATAATAGAATATGTCATGACATTCGGTTCTTGACCACAGGTTCGCATTTCATTCAAAAGCTCTATTGCATTAAGAGGCTTCCCCACATGATACAAACCACCTATAAGAGTGTTGTAAGTGACAGTGTTAGGAATTAATCCTTTATGAGACATTTCATGAAAAACCCTTTGGGCATCATCTATCCTTCGCTCCCTACAATATCCATTAATCAAGATGTTATAGCTTTGAACATCAGGTTCAACACCCTTAGCAACCATCAAATCTAACACCTTCTTTGCTTCTTGCAATCTTCTTTGCAAACAATATCCATCCATTAACGCATTGTATGTGACTACATTAGGATGGGCACCTCTTTGAATCATCCTTTCAATTAAATCCACCGCTTCTTCAACCCTGCCTTCTTTACAAAGTGCATCTACCAATATATTGAAAGTTCGTACATCAAAATTTATTTTCCGGCCCAACATCTCACTCAACAATTTCGTAGCGTCTTTCCCCCGGCCCGAATTGCAAAGACCGTGGATCAATGAATTGTACGTGATGACATTTGGTGTAACACCTTTACGGACTACTTCCGAAAAGAGATCTAACGCCTCAACTACTAGTTTGTCCTTACAAAGACCGTCAATAATAGTGTTATATACCGCAACATCAACCCTCATATTTGTTTCTTCCATCCTCTTAAGCAATCCAATAGCCACGCTAGTATTTCCCGTTTTACATAACCCATTTATAATGATCCCATAAGTCATGCCATTGGGTTGAATCCCTTCCATATTGATTCGATTAAACAAGTGCACAGCCTCATTCATTCTATCCGCACCGATCAACCCCCTCATCAAAGTATTAATCGTGACACAGTTTGGTTGGTAACCAAGTTTGAAGACTCTCCCCAAAAGGGAGAAACCCAAATCAACCCTATTGAGATGGCAGTGACAATTAATTAAAATATGAAGAGTACAAAGGTTGGCCTCAACTATTGACAATGATTGAATTTGTTTACACAAAGAAATAACAGTGGTATAATGTTTCATCCTGACGATAGTCCCTAGAAGCTGATTAAAATGGAGAATGGAGGGCAAGGGTCGCATTTGAGTCATTTGATTAAACAAGGCTAGGGCATCTTGAAGGCTATTGAACTCAGATTTGCATTGATTTCTGACAAAATTGTTAAAATGGGTTCGGTGTGAATGGAAACAAACCCTCAATGGAGAAGCAGTTGAGTTTGTAGTAGCATAGAGAAGAGCCACACCCACATATCTTAAGCTTAATGTTTGGAAACCAATAACAGATGATGTTTTCATCGTCATCACCACTCTTCTACACTACAAGTCCAAGACCTAAAATTACAATTTCAAATAGCGTCTATACGGTTTATTACATCACTTTCTTTCGCTATTTATTTTTGAGATACGTGTTTGAAATGCGCTCTCGCAATAAAGTTTTCTTCCAAATATTTTTAAAAAGTATATTTAAATTCATACATTTATAAATAATGAAATGCTAATTTATAATAGGAGTTTTGGAAAAAATGTAAAATTAGAATGTGTAGATACCAAATAGTTCCTCAAATATTTTTTAATACACGTGTAGTCGAAGTCTTTTTATTTGTTTCAAAAAGTCCCTTAACATGGCGCTAGCGCGAAATTTAAAAATAAAAAAATATTGCTTAAATGGGTTTGAGAGACTTTTTAGAGCAAAATAAAAAGGCTTGGACTCAATGTGCATAAAAAAAGTTTAAGGGATTTTTTGGTATTTCATCCAAATTAGAATCTAAAATTTTATAAATTTAGTGTTTTTATTAAATAAATCATTAAAAATGATTAATATATCTTTTGATAATTCATATAAAAAATCCATTAAATTTTTTAAACTCCATAACTTATAATCCACAAATTCAAAATTTATATATTTGAAATCTACTCGGCTAGATCTATCCAATAACATTCGTAAAATTCTGTATTATTTTTAGAAAAAAATCAAAATAGATAAATTTACTATTTCTCTAAAACCTAAATTTTTCCGACAAAAACTTCATTTTTATCAGCGAAAAACCTTCTTCTTCAGCTCTCGCAATTGTGTCGCTGGCGCGAACCCAAAAATAAAATAAATAGACGAGAAGATAGAGAAACAAAGAGAGACAAACAATCCGACAAGGATTTCGGTGGTCTCTGGCAAGGATTCTGATAGACTATTCCGATGAGCATTCGGGGTGGGTGCGAGTGAAGGTAGGGTTATGTTTATTTTTTAATAAGTTTTAAATGAGTCTGAATAAGGGTACAAATATAAATACATCTTTAATTAAAACAAATAAAATTAATCGTTTTGTGTATTCCTAATTTTAAAAGGCCCACACAAATAAATGTTATTATATCACAGGGACTATATCTATAAACCTAAAAATCAGTGTCCTATAAATCTAAATATAGGTTGGAACATAACCTTGAACTGAATATTCTATTTATAATATTTTTTAAGCGTCATTTCTCACGGAAATCATCAGTTGACTTTCGTTTTTTTATGAATAAAAATACCATATTGCCCATATTTAATATACTTATCCAATATATATATATATATATATATATATATATATATATATATATATATATATATATATATATATATTTATTTATTTATGAAGTAACTTAAAAACTCTGTTTTATAAAAAAAATTATAAAAATATATTGGTTTATAAAAAAAGTTTTAAATAGTGTTTTTTTAAAACTTACTTATTTTTAAAAATGGATTTCTTTAAATAACTCAAGTTTTAAATACCCTTTTTTTAAATCATAGAAATAACTCTATTTTTATATATCACTTTTTAAAAATAATCATTTCTTTCATATTACATTTTTAAAATAAAAAAGATCTCTTTTGGAAAAAATATAATTCTAAAAAATAGTTAATTATAACAATGGTTATTTGAAAAATTAGTTATTATAAAAAAAAGTTATTTAAAAGAGGCTATTTTAAAAAGACACTTATTTATAAAAAAAAATTATTAATTTTTTTTAAAAAGGTTAAATGTTTTTTAAATAACAATTTTTTTAGAATATCTTCTTTTAAATAAAAAATTGTTTTGTAATATTTGAAACTCTTTTAAAAACAGCTTTTTAATTGTTTTAAAAAACTAAATACATTTTAATATAATTGTAAAAAACACTATTTAAATATTTTTTTTTAAAATTAAAACAGTTTTTTAACTAAATTGCTTTTTTAGTTAAAATAGTTTGACAGGGGCGTGTTTTCTATACTATATGGTCTGATACCACGTGAAATGCGCGAAAGCCCTAAATTTTAAATTTCCTCCCTAATTAAAACTTAGGATGATGGTTCATCAAGAAAAGGTAAAATCCAAATTTTAAACTTATTTTAAAATAAACCGAATTTTAATTTCTTTCAAAATTAAAACTACATTAACATAAACAATTTTTTAAAATTTTACTTAAACACAAATTTCATTCCAATTCAAGTGAAATTTATGCCAACCAATCTTAAGCATATATTTAGTCCAATTAAATATCCCAGCCTGAATTAAATTAAATTAAACTTATCCAAATTATCCAAACTACAATTAGCACCAAATTAGACGAGATTGTGAAATTAAACCAAATTTTATCTTGATTATCCTAGCATGCATCTAAGGTGATTTTTGCAAGATAAAAATAAAACAATCTCACTATGGGGCGATGTACGAGGAAAATCCACAACGGAAAAAACCTCGGACGGCCCTGTCTAGCAAATTCACTAGATATGGTTTTACAGTTACAAAACAAAAGACTTATGTGATAGCCCGCCTGATTAAATTCCGGGTAATCAGTCCTTTATTAAATTAAATCAAAGTGTCATGTTGGTTCATTCTTCGCATCACTGTTGAAAAATAATTTTTCTTTATTTATCACCTAATAAATAATTAAGCTAAGTGTCAAAACATTTAATCTTCTAGATTAAGTTCCTTAGTTATAAGTTTATATACAAGAACCACTTTATGAACACAAATAATAATATTGAATACCAAACCATCCAAGTGGAATAAAAAGAATAGATTAATCATTCTAAATAAAATATCCCAACACGAAGGACAATGTAATAATTAAAACAATCCCAACTAAAACTGAATATTGAAATAATAAAGAGTACAAAGTCTCTCTGAACTAAATGGAAACTGAAAATGGGCGACACATGCCCCATCTAAAATGACTAAGTGAAGAGTTGAGATGACAAGGATGAATTCGTCTAAATGCAAAGACATACAACTCCCAACTAGCTGCAGCACGTCAACAGTCCAAAGATCTAAGTCTGACGCCCATGTGGCTGGGCAACTGTAATACATATATATACAAGAGAAAGAGGAGATAACAAGAAACGGGTGAGAGCCCGAGTGTAAAATATCTTTAAAATAGTTTAGCATGCATATAAAATGCTTACCAGTTGATATTACATACATGTTAGTGCCTCGACACTCACCTCTCAACTAGTGTGCACGCCTAACAGACTATTGAATTAATCTAGATAAAGCTAACCCAGTTAAATAGTCTAACCCAATCTCCCCTCATCAATTCTAATTTGCGTGATCGCATAACTAAAATTTATACATGATAACTTTTCTTATGAGTTTACCAAGCCCACTATGTACATGTCAATGCAACCTTAAGTTCTCAGCCACTTAATTTATTTAAAAATAATTAATCAATTTTATTTACTTACAAGCACGGTATTAGAATCACAGGTACATGTATTTATCACTCATAATATATATACTATTAGGTCACGCCACATAAAATCTATGGTGTTGGCATACTCTGCTATCAAGTCCATGTACCTCTCGTACAAATGAGGGAAATACTAGTTCGGGTCCACTCTCGAACTATATTGATAAAAAATACACATATTAGAGACGAATCATAGTTCCAAGTCACTAAGAGTCAGCACATACCCTCACGTCTCTTAAGACCGTCTGACTATCATTCTCATATAGCATGTACCAAGGATCCTATGTTCTAGGGTACGAGCCAATATCCCCCATAAAGGTCAAATTAGAATAAGACTGTCCCGACGCGAAAACCTCCATGATAACAAGTAGCGCGGGCATGATTAAACACAAATGTTCACATACTATATATATACATACACTCATATATATGTATTTACATTATTCAGATGGGTACACCCCCGACCCATACATAATTTTACCATACATGGCACATAACGCCCGATTCCTACGTATAATCAATTCATTCTTTTATTTTCTCAATTACCGCGAGTTCTTATGTACTTATCGACTCTCGAAGGGTATTATTTTGATAATTATAAATTCAGTAGGTGTACACTCTCTACTCTACTGGTCGAAGTCATCCTTAATTCTCACGAGACCTAATTTAACATACACACGATCTCCACCCCATTTTATACCCTCGCGATCTCACGGTTAAATCTCATATAAATCGTATTACCCAAACCTTGCCTACAACCCTACTGGTCCTTCCCAAGTCCCATTATGATATTTAAGTTATGTCTAAGGGTCCTTAGACATTGGGGTTGGATTAAAATTTAAAAAGGAAAGAAGATTCAAATTCCAGGAGGAGTCGATCGATCGAAGGAAAGGGTCGATCGATCGACATTCAAGGTCGATCGATCGATCGATAAGTTATTGGCCCAAAAATTCTGCAAATAATGCCTACGGGTTTCTTCCATTTTAATCATCAAAAAATCCATGAAAATGTCCCAAACTCCCAATCAAACATCACAAACATTATAGTAACAAGTCTGGATGATTTCTAACGTAAAATCTAAATTAAATCCTTAATAAATCATCATCATTAAATGGGTACAATTCATGATTTGATCTTTAACCCTAGTTTACCATATTAATTCAAGAATCCACATGATATTTCCAAATTTCCTTCTCTAATCATCACTAAAATTCGTGATAATTGTTCTACATGTCATAAGGATACCAGTCTCACATGATTTTCGTTCAAACATATGAATTCTAGTCTTCCAATTACATCAAATCTCCATAAAAACTTATAATTTTATTTCCCACTCTAACATGGATGAAATATTAACTCAAGAACAGCAAGATAGATACTTGCCCGGAAATCAAAGGTCTGATCCAAAGAATTTGAGTGGTATTAGGAACGATCCCCTTCTTCCGATCTATGTGTTGGTGGTGGAATTGGTGGGAATGGTGTCAGATTGATGGTTCTCCCCCTTGGAAACCTTCTATCTTCTCCCTTCTGAAGCATCTCTGCAACTCAAGTGTTTCTAACCCTCGAAGACTCTATCTTCCATCAGATATAACCCTTTAATTTTCGTCATTAATTAAGGCTTAAAATTTAAAATTACCAAAATGCCCTCCCGGGTTGACGAGTAGCCTAAAAACGTCCCGAGACCCACACTAAATTACCGGGTACACTTTTCTGACTATCTCGACCCTTTCGGATACATTGGCACACTCGAAATGAACATACGGGTGACTTAGAATCAATTTACTTTTTATTTTCTTAAATTAGTCCCGACACGACTGACACGTACGTCTCGACTTAATTTCTATAACTGTCGTATTATTCACTAGCGATAATTTTAATAAATTCAATCTCATATATTACTTTACTCATTAAGTAATATTCAACATAATTCTTATCAATAATTACTAGCTCTCATCACGCTAGTAAATATTCAATTTAATAGTCCGAATTAATATTAAATTAATTTATCCCAATTTAATTTAATTAATCCCATAATTAAAGGCCATAAAAATACGGAGTATTACATACTTCCACCCTAATAATGGAATTTCATCCCAAAATTCGAAAAATAAGGCATACCTGATAAAAATAATTCTGGATACTTTTCGCGCATGTTTGCCTCACGCTCCCAAGTGGACTCCTCTGTATTGTGATGCTTTCACTGGACCCGTACAAGTGGGAGTACCTTCGATCTCAATCTCCTCTCACTACGGTCTAATATAGCCACTGTTCTCTCCTCATAAGAATGGTCGTGCTGCAAGTCAATCTCCTCTATCGCAATGAGAGTGTGGGCCAACTTATCCCGAAGATACCGCCTCAACGACGAAATGTGGAACATATCATGGATACGGTACAAGTGCTCCGGCAACCTAAGTTTGTATGCCACTGGTCCTATCCTCTCGATAATGGGAAATGGTCCTACGTACCTCGGAGCCAATTTCCCCTTCTTCCCGAACCTCGTTACTCCTTTAATAGGAGACACTCGCAGTAATACTTGGTCCCCCACGATAAACTCCCTGAAGAATCGCTTTGCATCGGCGTAGCTTTTCTGCCTGTACTGGGCTGCCCGAATGCGACTCCTGATCAAATCAATACTGGCTAACGTGTCCTGAATTACCTCTGGTCCGAGTAACTTATTGTCCCCCACTTCTAGCCAAAAAGAAGGAGAGCGGCAAGGTTTATCGTACAACGCCTTAAATGGGGCCATGTCAATCGTAAACTGGTAGGAGTTATTATAAACAAACTCCACCAGTGGAAGGTATTGTTCCCAACCCCCTCCAAAATCAAGGATACACATGCGTAACATATCCTCCAGCATCTGATTTGTATGCTTAGTCCGCCCATCTGTCTGCGGATGATAAGTCGTACTCAATCGCAGCTAGATACCCATAGCCTCCTAAAAGCTCTCCCAGAAGCGTGACACAAAAATCTTGTCTCTGTCGGGCACGATATCTAGTAGCACCCCATGCAACCTCACTATCTCAGTAATAAATAACTGGGCATACTGTCCCGTAGTGTAGTCTGTCCGCACTGATAGAAAATGAGCTACCTTGGTCAATCGATCCACCACTATCCAAATAGAATCGTGACCCCGCTGTGATGTAGGCAACCCAATGATGCAATCCATGGAAATGCTTTTCCATTTTCACATAGGGATCTCTAGCGGCTAATGGTCCACCTTTACCAGCTGATAGACACGAACTCCGCAATGTCCTTCTTCATCCCACTCCACCAGTATTGTTGCCTCATATCCTGATACATCTTATCACCTTCGGGATGTACCACAAATCGAGACCCATGCGACTCTATCATCTCTGCATGATGTAAGTCCTCCCCCTCTGAGACCACTAATCTCCCATTAAATTGAAAACCCCCATTTGAACTCACTGAGTAGGACTCTGCGCCCTCGAATAGAAGCCGTACAATTTGATCCTGGCAAAACGAATCGTCTGCTTGGGCCTGGATCACCCTCATAACAATCTCTGGTGTGACTATCATGACGGACATAAAGAATCGAGCCACTTCCTCCTGATGTCCCAACTCTTTCCATTTCACCTTCCACACTTCCACCATCTCACCTACTGGCCTACGGCTCAACACATCAGCAACTACGTTAGCCTTCCCCGAGTGGTACTATATCTCGAACTGGTAATCTTTAACAAATTCTAGCCACCTGCGCCGATGCATGTTTAACTCCCGCTGAGTGAACAAGTATTACAGTGACTTGTGGTCTGTGAACAGGCAAAATTTCTCCCCCCAATAAGTAGTGTCTCCAAATCCATAAGGCAAACATGACTGCTGCTAGCTCCAAGTCGTGGGTGGGGTAATTCTTCTCGTGAGGCTTGAGCTTGCGGGAGGCATAAGCTATAGCCTGCTCCTCCTGCTAAAGTACTCCACCAAGTCCCTGTAGGTAAGTGTCAGTATACACCAGGTACTCCACTCTTGGCCTAGGTAAGGCAAGAATGGGAGCTGAAGTTTACTTATCTTTAGCTCATCGAAAGCTAACTGACAAGCGTAATCCCATACGTACGGTATCCCCTTGCGAGTCAGATTAGTCAATGGACCCGTTATTTTCGAGAATCCTCGAATGAACCGCCTGTAGTACCCCGCCAATCCCAAGAAACTACGAATCTCTAACGGTGTCGTGGGCTGCCCCCACTCCCTCATCGAGGACACATTTCCCGGATCTATGGATGTCCCCCTGGAGGAAACAATGTGTCCCAAGAACTGGACCTCGCATAGCTAAAACCCACACTTCTCATACTTAGCATATAACCGATGCCCTCACAGAGTCTGAAGAACCCGTCTCAAATGCTCGGCATGATCCTTCTCAGTCTGGGAATAAATCAGAATGTCATCTATGAAGACTATGATAAACTGATCCAGGAACTCTTTGAACACCCTGTTCATTAAGTCTATGAACACGGCTGGAGCATTGGTTAGCCCAAACGGCATAACCTGAAACTCGTAGGATCCATATCGCATCAAGAAAGCAGTCTTCGACACATCCTGCTCCCTAATCCGTAACTGATGATATCTCGATATCAAGTTTATCTTTGAGAAGAAGGCAACTCCTCTCAACTGGTCAAACAAGTCATCGATTCGGGGCAACGGATACTTATTCCGTATCATGACTTTATTCAACTCTCGGTAGTCCACACACAACCTCAATGACCCATCTTTTTTCTTTACAAACAACACAGGAGCACCCCAAGGCAAGGTACTCCTACTAATGAAGCCCTATCCCAACAGCATCTTAATCTGATCTCGTAACTCCCTCATCTCAGGTAGAGCCATAAGGTAGAGTGTCCGGGTTATCGATCGAGTGCCCGGCATCAAATCTATACGAAATCTATCTCTCGATTAGGCGGTAGTCCTGGTATATCCTAAAACACATCGAAAAACTCACGAACTACAGGAATCGAATCAATGGGAATTGCTATCTCCTTAGAGGTCTCGTCATCTATATAATATAAATGGGTGAATGATCCTCCCTCAGGACGAGGCATCGCCACCTAAAACATCTCCTGACTCGGAATAGCAAAAATAATACTCCTACTGAAATAATCTATCATGGCTCTATACGCAGCAAGCTAATCTATGCTAATAATGGCGTCATGGTCCTGCATATCTAAGACTAGCATATCTACAGTCAAAATCAGGCTCCCAATCTCTATACCTACTCCCCGGCATATAAAGAAAATCAACGACCCATTACCCAGTGGTGAGTCTACACATGTCACTGTACTCTCTCTCGTGTCTAACAAACTCATGGCCTGTGCAAAACTAGTGGCTATGAATTAGTGTGATGCCCTAGTGTCAAATAAAATATGCCCTATAGTACCATGGATATGAAACTTACCCTCAATTACGGGTGGCACCTGCGGTGCTGCTACCTGGTGGATGTTATAAATACGTCCATACTACCATTGTCCTTGTCGAACTCGGACTGTTGGGATGGCTAGTATGGATGGTATCTGAGGTAGTGTTGGGAGGGTGGATGGGAAGATCAGTCTCTGCGGCTCCTGGCGGGCACCCTGCTGCTGCGGGGCCCTATCCCCCTCTGGGCAATCTTGACGCCTATGGCCATTCTTACCACAACCAAAGCGTCTGCCCCTAAAATTCCTCCCCTCTGTCCCTGATGGACGTTACCACCCCTCCACTGGCCTTTCTGGTATCACTGTTGACCCTAATGGCCCCACTAGTAACGATGTTGGCCCTGCTGACTGGACTGGACCTGCTGGCCCTATTTATAACCCTCATGACCCTGCCTAGAGTCACCAGATTGAAATCGCTTAGCAGGGTCCCCCTGATGGGAACTCTGCTCACCCTGACGGACCTGCCCCTGAGCTGTTGGTGCCTCACTGGCACTACTACCTCATGTCCGACCCTATTACCTGGACTCCCCGGCTCATTTGTTCCCCTGCTGATTGAAGCGGTGGTCCTAGGAATGTAATAGGACAGCGTTGAGTACATCAGTATAAGCACCCAATGACAGATTACCCAAGCGGTGGTCCTGAAATTCAAGATTTGGAGAATTATGAAGAGGAAGATATGGGAGAAATGGAAATATCTCTCAATGCTCTCTCTGGGGATTTATCCCATAACTCTATCCGAATTAAAGGTTTTATCAAGAAACACCCTATTTCAGTGCTTATTGATACAAGTAGCACCTATAGTTTTTTTAATCCTGAAATAGCCCAACAAACTAGCACTGTGACTGAACAAACCACTCTCCTCAGTGTGATTGTTTCCAAAGAAGGAAAACTTTTCAGTAATGCCAAATGTTCGGGTTGCCACTGGATAATATAGAGATATTCATTCACTGCTGATCTTAGGTTATTACATATCGGGAGATGTGACATAATTATAGGCATGGATTGGATGAAGTAATATAACCCCATCTTATTTGATTTTGCTACACCCAAACTCACATTTAAGAGAAATGGTAAAAAGGTTGTGCTGAGAGGATCTAATGAAGAAGCATCTCTACAGGCTATGAATGCCCACTCTTTCAAGAAGCTAATGCAGAAAACTAAACAAGGCCTAATTGCCCAATTCGTCTCAATCCAAATAGTGGAGACTAGTTCTCCAATAGAAGTACCAAGTCCTACTCCTGTTCAATAATTATTGTTTCAATTCCAAGATGTTTTTGCTGAACCTAAAGGGTTGCCACCCCAAAGGAGTTATGATCATTAAATTAATCTCAAGGCAGGAACTATTCCCATAAACCAAAGACCTTATAGGGTTCCTCATTCTTAAAAAACTAAAATTGAAAATTTAGTTCAAGAAAGGCTAAATACAAGAGTAATTCAACCTAGCCATAGTCCTTTTGCATCTCTTATTTTGTTGGTCAAGAAAAAGGATGGGAACTGGAGTTTTGTGAAGATTACAAAAAATTAAATGATGCCACAGTGAAAGACAAATTTCCAATACCCACTATTAAAGAGCTATTAGATGAACTTTATGGTGCAAAGATATTTTCTAAATTAGACCTTAGATCTGGATACCAATAGATAAAAATGAGGAAAGAAAATATAGAGAAGACTGAATTCAGAACCTACTATGGACATTATTAATTTTGAGTAATCCCATTTGGCCTAACCAATGCCCCAGTCACATTTCAAGGGCTTATGAATGAGGTATTCAGACCATTCTTGCGAAAATTTGTGCTAGTATTTTTTGATGATATTTTGGTGTTTAGAAAAGACTTGCAAGAATATTGTTACCATTTAAAACAGGTGCTTCAGTTGTTAAGGTCTCACTAGTTATTTGCTAAACTGAGAAAATGTTCTTTTTGTAAACCTATTATTGAATACCTATGACACATCATCAGTGGTGAAGGAGTTTCCACTAACCCTGTAAAAGTGGAAGACATGAATTCTTGGCCTACACCAACTGATATGCCAATTATCACCTCATCCAGGGTCATAAGCCTCGGTCTCAGCCAACCCTAACCAGATTGACCGAACTAAGAAGTTACCGCTCGGCCTTTAAAGACTCGGCCTTAGTATCATGACTCGTCCTTGGCCCTCATCATCCGCCTAATGTGAGGTATCTACATTATTCCTGAAAGACTGAGTATCATCGGCCTCGGCCTCCCCCTGGACGATGAGTCCAGGATGAGAGTTACCCTCATGAAAGATGTCATTCCACAAGGGTTCGAGGTTCTACAAGATTCGTCCTCAGTCACTAAGGTCGGCCGGGGTCGTCTTACCAACTTAGTGGGTGGTTTGGGGCATGCGTGGAGCAGTGCGCGTGGGACACATACCACATGTGAGCTAAAACCTTTATATCGGATCATTCTCTCACATGTGAGAATATTGGATCATCATGGCCTGCATATGATGAAGACAACTGGCTTTACCCCATTGGTTGGGAACATTATGCACACGCCTGTTGTATGCTTGGGGGTGCAATACACCCCCAAACCGATTAAGTGCTTATCATCTTCTCCAATGTAAAGGATAAATTAATTAAAACCCTAGTAAAAACTCTTCTTATTTGTATATAGAAGGGAGAGAGAAAGCTTGTGTTGTAACAAGACCATCAGAGCCATATTTACTAGTGGATTTGACTCTCTCTCACACACACACAGTGGACATAGGCTCCGGTCAAACCACTTAAACTCGTGTGTTTGTCCTCTTCACCTCAACTCCTTCTTTGTTAGTTTGCTGTGTGATTATTACCATTGTTGTATACCTGTTTGAGATTTTTCCATCTGTGACCTGGTGGTACAATTTCTAGTATCATCAGTCTGGCGCCGTCTATGGGAACGGGTAGCATCATCTCTTCCCTATTTTAGCTTATCCTCATCGAAGTCTCTGGTGGTGAACCAGTTATCCCCTCCTGTAGAGATGTTTCACCATTGAAAGAGTTCTTGTTGAGCTACAAGGCTTTTTCTCTTCAACTACAGCTCACCTATAAGGTTTAATACATAGCATCGAAATTTCCACCACTACCACCACCAGCTGGTGGTCTTAGCTCCAGTAACGCACCTCCTTAGTCAGAATGGCTAAGGTAGCGGTAGCATTGAAATCCATGGCAGTAAGTCAGTAAGTGATACAAGAGCAACTGGTTGCCTTCAGTCAGAACGTAGTAATCAGGCCAATGGGAGCCCTGTTGGAGATTATTACTCTGGCAGCTGGAGAGCATCACCAGGGTACCAGGGGACCACCCTAGGCACCTCGCAAGGATCTACCTCCTCTTCAGTGGTGGAGGGACGTTGCTGACCCCAGGCATTTGCGCCTGGAGAGGTAAGGTTAACCCTGCCTGAAGTACCGTTATGATGATTATAAGGCCGAAGATGCTCACATCGATTGCTAGGAGCTATACTAAGTATATGGGAATTCAGTACGCCCCATCTAAGGAAGTCGAGGGAATTATAAGAGGCTGAGTCCAGATGCCCGACCAAGGGGCTCAGCTTTTGACCGATTAAGTAGAGGGTCGGCCTTTGAAAGGCTCGACCCAGTTGGTGATTTAAGATAAAGGTTGTCCAGCTCAAGGAGCAATGATGGCTCAAGGAGGGTGGGGGCAGATGGTCGACCATCGTATGGCTGAGAAGAGGTCCAGCGAGAGGTAAATAGTCGACACAGGTCAGTAGCAGGGGAACCCATTAATCAACCGATTGAGGTAGCAGGGGATAACATTGGTCAGGCCGACATTGTTAAAGTTGCCGAGAAGCCTTGGAATGGCTCAATTCATAGGATAGAAAACAAGATTGGAGACATCCTTAAGAGCCATGACCCCTTGCAGAGGGGATACTCAGAAGGTTCTCCTCTCGTGGCAAAAATAGTCAACTTACTAACCCCTATCAAATTCAAGTCGCCAGTGGTTACTCCAAAGTATGATGGGAGTGCCAACCCTATGCACCATGTAGAGATGTACCGGTCGTATGTAGATATCTACTCCATCTCAGATGAGATGAAATGTCATGCATTCTCGAGCACTTTGACTGGAGATGCCCATATATGGTTCACCTCACTTCCGAAGAGCTCCATTAAAAATTTCAAGTAACTCGCAAACCGATTCATACACAACTTTTTCTTTGGGGTAAGACCTCAGAAGAAGACTACTCACCTATTATACGTTAAGCATAGGAAGAATGAGATCCTCAGGGAATACACCATGAAGTTTAATAAAAAGAAGTTTTAAGAGGAGGATTATAAGGAAAGCATTGCGATGACTGCATTAATAGGAGGCTTGAAGAAGGGGAAATTTCTTTGGAAGCTTGTTGAAGACCCTCCAAAGTCTATGGCCGAGATATTGAAGATGACCAGTAAGGTCATGAATGCCGAGGAAGCTATGGAAGCTAAGTATGAGGATAAAAAGGGTACTAGTAGTGGGACCAAGTTTCAGAAGAAGGACTTATGCTTTAAACACCATAATTTGGTGGACTTGATCCCTCATCCGTGATGACAGTGCATGGACGGGATGACCCTCCGCCCACTCTCAAAACACCGAGGGATAACTTGTGCTTAAACATCATTAAATTGGTGGATTTACTGCCTCAACCGAGACGAAAGTGCATGGACGGGACGACTCCACTCACTCTCAAAATGAAGAGGGAGGACTTATGCTTAAAACACCATAATTTGGTGGATGGAAAATTTAAAATCACCTAGTTGTGTTTGATTATTAAACATCATTAATTTGATGAACTTGCTCCCTCGGCCGAGACAAGAGTGCATGCACGGGACGACCCCAGGCACTCTCAAAGTGATGAGGGCAAACTTGTGCTTAAACATCATTAAGTTGGTAGATTTACTCCCTCGATCGAGATGACAGTGCATGGACGGGACGACCCTACACGCACTCTCAAAATGACGAAGGAGAACTTGTGCCTAAATATCATTAACTCGGTAGATTTACTCCCTCGATCGAGATGTCAGTCCATGGACGGGGCGAACCTACACGCACTCTCAAAATGATGAAGGAGAACTTGTGCTTAAACGTCATTAACTTGGTGGATTTACTCCCTCGGTCGAGATGACAGTGCATGGACGGGGCGAACTGCCATCAACTACACATACTCCAGGGTAACATCAAAGAGAGGATCAGTAAAGTCTGGAGCATCTAAGGCAGGATGAATGGAGGGGGCAACCTCAGTAAACTTGGTGGTAATCCACCAGCAAGCCATTTTCATGCCCCTCTCCAGGTAAATGATGCCAAAGATGTCAAACTCATCTAAAGACTTGAAGGCTTCAACATCCTCGGTCCTAATCTTCTCAAGGGCCTTAGGAGATAAAACCTCATCTTTTCCCCTCTGTACGGCCTCAGTAAGCTCTTTGGTATTAGTGACCGATAGTGCGACCAAGGCCTCATCCTTCTCCTTGATCAGGTCATCCTTCTCCTTTAGCAAATCATCCTTACTCTTTACATCATTATGAGCCTTCTCAAGGTCGGATCGGTATGTCTCCAAGCGTTTATTCAACTTTTCCTCAAACCTGAGATCTCGGTCGGCCTCTTAAACTTTAGGATAATTCTTGACCATGCACTTATTGGTCGAGGCAAAGGTGCATACAGTCTGCAAATAAAGGAAGACATGTTAGTACAAACGAGGAAGGAGTATGAGAGAACACTTATGCTTAAGAAGAAAATAGTCACCTGAGCCATCAGATAAAGATCCAAATCAAAGACTTGAGGAGCAGCTATCTTCTCCAGGAACTCGTAGTCGTCCTTGGTGGCAACTCCAAGCATCGCCCTCTTCGATCTTAGGGAGGAGAGAATGATTGAGCCGAGGCACTTCCTAAAGTTAGCAATGTTGCTCTGCCAGTACTCTTAAAAAGAATCCCCTGAGCAAGAGCTTGCTCTGGAGTTACTCGGCACGTATAAGCCCGGGGGGACGATCCTCAGCCTCTGAGTGTCTTTATCAGGCCAACCTTCTAAGGGAACTTGTTCTTCAGTCCTTTTTTGGTCGACCTTAAGTTATGTCGGCCCTATGGCTGTTGTCTTCTTCAACTGGCCCTTACTAGTCGGTCGTTTTTTTTATTTAAGGCATTGGAATATGCATGTTAAAAAAGAGTCCTGCCTTAGTCTAGCTTGCTCAGAATATTCATGTTAAAAAATTCCTTAGAGAGATGAGGAGGGCAGTCTGCAAAAACATAATATACGTCATCAGTCATAAGCACAAAGTAAGGCAAATGACTTAAACAAATAGAGAAAGGGATCTATATCACTTACAAAGGTCGTCCAGTGGATTAACCCTCAACCTGAACTTATCTAAGTACTTTGGGGACATCAGATCTTCGAAAAAAAGGAGTTGTCCATCCTTCCCTTGACTCCTAAGAAAGTCGACTCTCTTCCTATTAGCTAGACTAAGGCAGGGGTCAGACTTGGTGGTGAGCATTAAAGGTTTTGCCCAAATATGGGTCACCCTCGGCTCATCTTCTTATCTCTCATGGTCGGAGTCGGGAGAAAACTCCTAAGCTCTAGGCGTATAGAAAAATCTCTCCTTCCAGCTATAATTAGAAGTCTGATTAGCATTGAGGATCTTTTTGTCAGACCTCCTGGCCCCCAAGTGATAAAACCCGACCTGATTAGCTGTGGACAAGATATGGTTATAGAAAATCTCAACTAAGGGTTCGTCCTTGTACTTATTCCTCCACAAGGAAACATAACCTAAGATGAACCTCCAGGAGTTTGGAGCTATCTGAGTGGGAGCGAGGCCGAGACTAGAAAGGATGGCTCGTACAGTCGGTCAACAGAGAGACGAAACCCAACTCTGATCTGTTGATCATAGAGAGAAATTTCTCCCTCTCGTCTATCATACACTCTCTCATCCTCGCCCGAAACTCGCAAGGCGAGATTAGGCTTAATACCATAAATGTGCCTAAAGAAAAGAAGGTCGGTTTCATGAATAGAAGACTGATATCTCTCAGCGTACGAATAGTCAAGTGGATCATCGAACTCAAAGCCCTCATCCATTTCATTTTCAGCCTCTACTTTTTCACCCTCGACGTCGACATTAGCGTAAGTACTTTGGAACTCAGCATCAGACATTGCAGACAAAGGAGCTACGGTCAGTGGAATATTTGCCTCGGGGGTCGGCTCAAAAGGTTCTGGAATGATCTCCGTAGAAATATCATCTCATTCAAATGCCTCAGCTCGATTGGGTGATGAAACCCGATATGTATTACCTGGCTCTCTAGTCTCCCTAGGATGGGTTGGAGAATACTACATGGCTTCCTCATAAGAATCCTTATTATCAGCTTGGGTGGAGGATGAGTTGACCATTTCTTCAGGAAAGGGAAGAATTACTCTTAAAGGAACAGGAAAGATAGGTCATCTCCAAACAGGGTCTGCTTGGCGCCTAGCCTCATCCTTGTTTTCGTCCTCTAGTTTGCGTATCTCCTAGAAATACCTCTCCCTGAGGGCTGGGTATTAAAATGATAATTCATATAAGGTTCTTAACATTAAGAGGACTCTCCCTAAGGGCTGGGAGACCCGTGACTATGCAGTCAGTTCCTACAGGTTACATTGGTCTCGTGCGAGGTGTCCATGCCTCTTACGGGACCATTTGGGGGTTGGTTTGAGTTTTCACCCTCTAACGGTATGTTTTTAAGTCTAATCTAAATATTTTCAAATTATCTTCATACTCTCAAATCGGGAGACACATGACTATGCGGTCAATTCCTACAAGTTATATTGGTCCCGTGCAAGGTGTTCATGCCTCTTACGGGCCGTTTAGGAGCTGGTTTGGGTTTTCACCCTTTTAACGATTCTTTTTAATCTTAATCTAGATATTTTCAAATTATCATCATATTCTCAAAGTGGGAGACTCGTGACTACGCGATCAATTCTTACAAGTTATATTGGTCATGTGCGAGGTGTTCATGCCTCTTACGTGGCCGTTTGGGAGTTGGTTTGGATTTTCACCCTTTTAACGGCTTATTTTTAATCTTAATCCAGATGTTTTCAAATTATCGTCATATTCTCAAAGCGGGAGAACCATGACTAGGCGACCAGTTCTTACGAGTTACATTGGTCCCGTGCGAGGTGTTAGTGCCTCTTACGGGTCTGTTTGGGCGTTGGTTTGAGTTTTCACCCTCTAACGACATATTTTTAAGTCTAATCTAGATATTTTCAAATTATCATTGTATTCTCAAATTGGACGACCCATGACTACGCAGTCAATTCCAACAAGTTATATTGGTCCCGTGCGAGGTGTTCGTGACTCTTACGGGTCTGTTTGGGAGCTTGTTTGGGTTTTCACCCTTTTAACGGCTTGTTTTTAAGCTTAATCTAAATATTTTCAAATTATCATCATATTCTCAAAGAGGGTGATCCGCGACTACGCGGTCAGTTCCTACAGGTTATATTAGTCTTGTGCAAGGTGTTCATGCCTCTTATGGGACCGTTTGGGGATTGGTTTGGATTTTCACCATTTTAACGGCTTGTGTTGTGAATAATAGTGACCATCAAACACACTTTCCAGTATTCGCAAAGAGCCTGACTTATGTGTGTCCGTATCCGTGTGTGATCCATGCATGGACACTTCACATCCAATGAAGTATCCCTGCTTCCTAGTTGAACATTCAGCATCTATAACTGAAAGTGAATGTAGTCCTCCTCTAGTTGTCGTTATGTAATTTTAATTTTTATTTTAGTACCTCAATGTCATACCGTTCTAAAATATATATCCAGATCAAACCTAAAAGTTTGAGGTAAAACCTAAGTCTTCAATTCGAAACATTAACCATTACACAAAAGCATATTCAACTACCCTATTAATAAATAATAACTACTATCCTAGACAATAATGCGGACTAATAAAATTAAGAAATGGAAAAGGAAATGAATGTGATCAACCTTTATGTATGCATGCATTGAAATCAAACCGGTACCTGTCTAAGAAGTCAATTGAGGTTGATTGGAACATGAACTCGTAATACGGTCCACCAATCAAAAATTCTTACCGAGAAAATATAATAAAAGTTGTACCTATCAATGGATATCATAATCACAAGATTCAGTAATAACATGAATAAAATGAGCACACACATTATTATCCTGGTAGTACTTTAAGTTCTAATTTGGTCCAAATTTTTGTGCTTTCCAAGAATCTACATTGGTAATTTCACATGTAAAACTTAACAGTATGGAAGAAATTGAAATTGTGCTAGTTAAGCTTTTAACATGAATAATGAGACTTCATATGTCAATTTACCAATCCGGTATTTCTGAAGACCCCCAAAATTCAAACCTAATGAACACTAATTAGAAACTCTGATTAAATGCCATGCTAAAAAATTCCAAACAGGTGTATGTGTATTGAAGCATGTCAAAAAAATTCTAAACAGGGGTAAACAACAATGCTTCGGCAGGGGGTTGCCGCTGCACTGCTTGGACAGGGGGCTACTGTGCTTCCAGGGGTTGCTCTGTGAGGGACCTAAGCCAAGTAACTTAACTTCATACCCTCCTTTAGATGCTTCAACAAATACAACCAAGACTTCAATGAAATAATAGATTACATGCATTAACATCCCTTCTATGGTTATTAGTACCAAAAAATAAAGCAAATAATGTAAATAATAAAGCTAATTCGACAAAATTTATGAGAATTTACTTGCCACAAATCTGGTGAGGGGATCTATTTTTTTCCATAGCCTTGGTCACTGCTATTGTCCCCTACCCATTGGTCCCATACATATACAAAACATTGTAGTCGCGAATACGACTATAGTGAGCAAACACATCTGCACTTGAAACACCTGAAAAGGGAATACAGGAAAAAGAAACAAAATATAGGATTAAATTTTATCAAGAAAGAAGTTACATAAACTAATAAATTCCATTTGAACATAAAAATGACAAGTTCATTCCGATTTATTCTTTATAAGCTTCAACACGTCATAGACACAGATTCTTGCGTCTACTCTCATCTTTATTTATTTATTTAATCATAATCCCAAGCTATTATTTATTTTTTTCACAATAGAAACTCATGTATGTTGATGATAAAATATAATGCAAATAATCCGAAAAAGGAAAACATTAATATGAAAAAGAATAGACCTCATGTGAATTACTATATTTAACAAAACTTGAAGAGATGAGGTATCTCCCCCATATTAAATAATCACAATGAACTTTTTTATTTTTGAAAGTGAGCATGCTGATGAAGTTAAGTAGCAGGATGAAGCTTCATAAACTAATGTTTCCAAAGAGACCCGAAGGGGAGAGGAGAATAGAAAGCTAACAATGTTCGACTTAAATAACAAAACTGATTCATACTTAAAGTGAAACTAGTAACCAGTCCTCTGTACCTATAAGTCTCGCATTCAATCAAAGTCGAGGATGAATAACTAGTATAAAATTATAGTCTAAGCATAACACTGATTGTGCTAATTGAAATGAAAATTAAGATAAATAACTAGTATAAATTATAGTCTAACCATGTCGTTTATAATTTATGAGAGCGCATGCATATATATACATATATATATATAGTCTAACCATGTTCACAACACCAATATAGTTGAAGAGGTTCCCCACGTCATCGAAGCCCATCCTTATCTTCTTTAAATGCTCAAAATCATTCTTAAGTTTCATGTCCAGTGCATTTGATGTCATATGGGAGTAATTTCCATCCTTGTAATCCTTCTTCCTGTTCTGAAAACAGTTGGGAATTTTGAACTGGTGAGGATTCGCAACAATCACCATCAAGCTATCAATCTCATTGCTTGAAAGTTCACCATCTCTACAAGTCATCCATTCGAAAAAAAATTAGACAACCCCCAAAGTAATTGATAAAACACAAACAAATAGCTCAAAACCAATTGGCATTTTGTGACTAGGAGATAGGGTGGCACCCTGGCTAAGTGACAGAAGGGCGAAGATCCTCAATTGGCATTTTGTGTTTAGTTTTTGAAATCAGACGCTTCTAACACTACAATAATTTGCACCATTAGCAGCAATATTTAGAAACACAAGTTATTTTTATTGCCAAAGCTATGCTTTTGGCAACAAAATCGTAATTATGTTGCCAAAAGACCATTTTACATTGTACTTTTGGCAACATGAAATAAAACTTGTTGCCAAAGGTTAAAATTTCAAGCGGGAAGGTAGCAAAATAAAAGGAGAAAGAAATTTAGCTTTCGACATTATAGTTGTATGTTCCCAAAAATTACCTAACCTTTGGCAAACATAAGAGTGTGTTGAGAAAAATAAGTGACTTTTGGCAACAAAGAAAATTTTGATGCCAAAAGTATTTTTATCTTTTTTTTTTCTTTTGTTAAAGAAAACTAAATACCTCATTTTTTTTTCAAAACCTTTTCCCTCTATTTGTCAAACCCAAACTTTTTTTTTTGAAAAGATTGTCAAACTTAAACTTGAAACCCATACGAACCCTTGCTTCGAAAACTCACCCATCTTCTCATCCTGAAATTCGTCGTCGTGCAAGATAACCCATATCCATCTGTTTACTTTCACTTGAGATGAAATGTACATAGGGTTTTGATCTCAATCGCAAGGTTAGTTGGATTTATTCCACGGATTGGCTGGATTTAAGAATACTGGCAACGGATTGATTACACGAATTGGTTGGATCCGGTGGATTTGGATTCAAGGTTGGAGAAAGGGGAGGTTCGTTGGAGGCCATAGTTCTCCCCATGGTGGTAAGGTGACATTAATTGGTAGAAACACGAATGATACCTCCTAACTTTTTTCCCCGCTTTTGTAATAGTAAAGATGAAATTAGAATTTTGGCATATTATACCTCATCTCGACATCTTAACACTTGTGATAGTTGCATTAATACTTGTTATTATGTTTAAATTTCTTCCCAATCAGTTAGTTGGTTAAAATGATATTTATTCCATGTTTAACTAGTTGCAAATTAGGTTTTGGTATGCCATAAATAACCTAGGCCGTGGTTCTGTTTTGGGTGCAAATTAGGTTTTAAGGTTCTGTTTTGGGATTACTTATCTGTGTGTGTTCTTACAAGGAGGTTCATAAGTTTTGTTGAATTTGAGACAGTCCTTTGGTTTTAGTGAAGATGGGTTTTAGAAGGTGGGGGTTAATGAGACAGTCTTTGCTTTCAAATATGTGATTCAATGATTTTCAACTATGATCCACCTTCACGTGCTGAATGTACGGACTGTGGGAATCAATCAAGTTGTGGCATGTGTTTTAGTGCACTTGTTTCTCACAACACATGAGGTTATCCATTAGGGTGCTACTAGTGGAATATGGTGAAAGGAAGTTTTTGGTGGTTTAGCTGCGTTTTTTTTTGTTGGGTTTATTTCAATGTTAAAACAGGTTAGATTTCATGAATAAACAAAGGAAACTCTGCCGAAATTTTCTGAAATTAAATAGTGTTTTAAATTGATAGAGTCAAACATACATGCATTTGAAGCTATACAAACCCATGTAGTCATTTATGTTCGTATCTTATGCAGGTTGATGATGGATTTTTCTTGGAGTTATTATATTCATGGTGGCTTGGAGGTTCAGTTTCTTATAGTGGAGGGGAGTCATATTGTCGTCGTCGTTGTTTTAGTTTACGTGGATTTTTTTAATATCTTTTGATGTGTTAATGTATTAGGTTAGATCATGTTTACATCTATTGATGTGTTAGGATTGATTATGTTCTTATTTGGGCGACATTTATTTTGTACCTTTATATTTGGATTGTAATGAAATATTATTTTGTAATTCATATTTAGGAGATTTGGTTGAAAATTGTGGAACTTTGTATTACTTATAATTATATGAAAAATGCGCAATGTGATTTTGGATTATAAGGTTGCACGTTTTATATAATGTGAGTGTTGATGAAAAAAGTGCAGGTTTAAAAGTGCTTCCAATTACGAAAAAAATAATAGGTAATAAATAAAAATATAGTACTTTTGGCAACACAAATTTCTTGTCGCCAAAAGTCATTATCTACATATATCACTTTGGATATGGCAACAAATGTTTTGTTGCCGAAAGATAACGTTTGGCAACACAAGAGTTGTGTGGCCAAAGGTATAACTTTTGGCAACACAACTTTTCTGCTGCCAAAAGCTATATCTTTGGCCACACAGACAAGAGCGTGTTGCCAAATGTATAGCTTTTGGCAACACAATAGCTGTGTTGCCAAAGGTATAGCTTTTGGCAACACAATAGTTGTGTTGCCGAAAGTTATTTTTATATCGTTTACCTTACATTCTGCAACATAATTTGTGTCGCTGAAAGATTACTTTTTGGCAACACAACTATTTTTATCGCTGTTGAGTGACCTTTGGCTATATAAATAATATTTTTATTATAAATTTGACAAATTAAAAAATACTTTTGGCGACACAATTGCGTGTTGACAAAAGTATAATTTTGGCAACACAATCCTTCTGTGTTTCCAAAGGGTTTCTTAGACAGACAATGGGCAAAAAGCTGTCAACAGAGTGAAATCTGTTTTCGATACCTTTTAGCAACATAATTCTAACTTTAGCAACATAATTTGTATGTTGTGCATATTGTTTTTTCTTGTAGTGTAAACAATCATTTGTAAGTCAAGCATTCAACACAAATTTCAATATGTATTCCTATTAACATCAAATCGCGTTTGAAAAAGTGATTGAATTCACATAATCAACAAGCTATTGCAGTTCTAGCTATTGTATCCAATTTATAAGAGACATAATAGACCTATATATACAACTCAAAATCCACAACAAACAATGCTTATCAAGTTGAAGCTATTATAACTATAAAGGAGCGAAAGACAACGATGGACTGAGGCAATCCTGCGCAAATACGATATGTTTCTCACATAAGTATACAATTCAGCTTTACATTAAACATGTGAGAGAGTTATATTCCACATAATCAATTTGAGTATTTACTATTTTTGTGCAATGTTTTTCACTTAAATCCTATGTAGGTATCAAATGTATATGATTAATTTGCGTCAACCAATCTAATCCCTAAATTTATCAGTTTGCACAGGCCAATAAGCTATACGTATGGAAGACAAAAACAATTGAGCATATAAAAGAGACAACGTGAACAATAAATTCTAACCTTCGGGTTAATGCTAGTCAAAACTATGTTCTTCTCTGGTAATCTAATAAGCGGCCTCACAACCCCCACCTGACCATCAATTTCCTAGGAACCTCCTCCAATTAAACCTATACACCTTCCCATTATCCACAACACAGTCACTATTAATCTACTGCTTCAACAATCCTTCATCATCTATATAATAATGAAATCTTACAGTTGAAAGTTTCACAAGAAATCTTATAGTTGAAAGTTTCACAAGAAATCATTGTCTACAAATAATGAAATAGTTTTTTTTTTATTTACATGAAAAAAGTTAATGGAACCCATTTTAAGAAAAGAGAGAGCATAGCTAATTACCGAGACCTCAGTTTCAGTTCTTGACAGATAGTTGAATCCAACTTCTGATCTTTCTTCTTTTTTTTTTTTCCATGGCTTCAAACGTTTTTTAGGTATATGCCAAACAACTAGGCCCATTTATTAGCCTCGGATCTAGCAGGGCAGCGACCAAACCCATTAAAAATAACCACATGTTATCCTTGTAAAACCCTTGGATATGGATGGCTTCATCCCTGGCCACCATATCCATTTACCTCCAACCGAACGTTATCTTATAACCCACCCAACTTGAAACCCATTAAAAATAACCACCTGCTACACCATTTAAACCAAGCTTGCTCTCAAGTCTTCCCATCACAAAAATGACTCCGTACCCGCTGAAAATCGAAGCCATCAATAACCCTCTGGTCATTACCCGACCTTTCTGTAAGCCCAAAACTGTAAATCCACCTCCAAAACCCAAAGCTAACCCAATCCCTACCTCCGATCCAGTGACCCATGGTATCGAATACCCATTGAATCCCCATGTTCCATCCACCATTGAACATCCCATCTTTAACCGATTCTCAATCAACCCGGAGGAGTTAGGGTTTGGACAATGGGTTGGATGTAAGAGAGAGAGATCATGAGAGAGAGAGAGAGAGAGAGAGAGAGAGAGAGAGAGAGAGAGAGAAAGAGAGATCAGGAGACCTGAATGAGAGAGGAATGTGAGCGAAAAAGAAAAAAACTTGGGAGGAGTATTATTTTTGTAGGGTATTTATATTTTACTAAAGTGTGCTCAATTTTGGCACACTTTTAAACAGTGCCAAATTTTGGCACGGTTTTAAAGTATGCCAGATTGTCATTAAACCATGCCAGAATTTGGCATAGTTTTAAACTGTGCCAAATTTTTAATATCAAGGTGTGCCAAATTGTTGTTTTTGGTGTAGTGGTTACCAATAATCTCAGAATAGATATTTAAGTGCTACTTGATATATTCAATGTGCTAATTGAGTACCTTGCAAAACTCAATCTCTATTTTAATGTACCTATCAATTATACACCCTGATCCGGGGGAAAAGGGATATAACCTGGAATATTGAGAGACACTATAATAAAACAGTAACCTCTCCGTGGACGTAGACAAGTTGTCGAACCACATATATCATTGTTGTGTGTGATATTTAATTTATATTCTTCGTGATTGTTTTCATGGATCTTTTCACTGTGATATTTCTTGTACTCATAATTGGCGCCGTTTGTGGGAAGCGATTTTTATTCTCGCAAAAATCTTCACAAACAGAAAGACCGTGATGTCTCACCATAACAGCAACATTCCTCAAGTTGGCGATGTCCAGGAAGACCCAGTTCCTCCTAGGGTCAGGTAAGAGATTCGCCAGCATACAAACCCTAGGTTTTCCTAAGATAGGCAACCTTCCGAAGAAGCCCAAACCCCCCAGATCCACAAAGATTTCTAGGTTGTTCAATGCTTATGAAGTCAGGCTTTGCGAACAAGAGGAGGCTACATGCCTACAGGTAGAAGAGAATGCTCCCCTCCAAAGGCTACATGAAATAATGGAGAGAGATCTCCAAAGGGGCACGAGGAAGCGCTGAGATAAGAATCCTAGTCCTCAGGCAAGTAACAATTCCATCAGAGGGAGGAGCTCCGTGTGTGACCAGGAAGGAGATGAGCATGGCAGATCAGAGCATGGGCAATCGGAGCGTGGACAGTCAGAGAAACTATACAAGGGCAATAATCGACGAATAAAGATATTAGGATTCTTGTCTGTATGGAGATAGACCAACATCCACCCCATCGTGGAGCCAAATCCACCTTAAATCTAGCCATGAGGGCTCTCCCTACTGAGATGAAACCCCCTTTTAAGGAAAATTAAAGAGGAGGATCCCCCAAAGAAGTTTACCATTCCCAGGTTCAAGATCTACGACAAAAAAAATATACCCCATAGACCACTTTCAGCAATACTGATAAGCAATGGTCTTATGGAGCCATAATAATGCACTAATGTGTCAAATTCTCCCTTCTAGCCTATATGATGTAGCACAAAAGTGGTTTGAGAGTCTACCTCACAAGTCGATCGAAAACTTTACAGCTCTAGCAGAGGCCTTCACTGCTCACTTCATTACTAGAACTACCACCCTAAGTAGATGGATGCACTGCTTACGATGAAGAATAAGCCATGGGAGAGCCTTCAGGATTACACCAAAAGTATTGAGAAGTTTTTAACGAGATCGAGAACTGTTCGGAGCAAGTTACCGTAGCATCCTCCAAAATCGGTTTACTGACCACCTCTTTGCTACACCAGTTCCTAACTTAAAAAGAAGCTAGCACCATTAATGACCTCATGGCTCGTATTGTGAAATATGCTAAGGTGGAAGATGTGGTATATTCTAATGTAGACGAAAATGGTCGAGCAAAGGAAAATAAGGGAATAGAGAAGAACGATACTCCGAAGAAGGGAAATAAGAATGGGGTCAAGAAAGGATAAAAATGGGAACACAATTGATCCCTCTAAGGCATTCCAGGCTGTTAACACAGTCTTCAAGGAACCCATTTACAAGATCCTGAGAAAGATCAAAGATGGACCATTTATCAAGTGGCCCAAAAATATGGGTAGTGAACCCACAAAAAAGAAACAATGCACTGAGATGCGCATTCCATAGGGAGGGTGGCCATAGGACTGAAAATTTCAAGGCTCTGAAGTCATAGTTGGAGGAGCTAGCCCAAGCTGGGAACCTCAATTAGTATATAGAGAAGAAAAAGATAGATAAGGTTGCAGCCAATGGAAAGTAGAATCTGAACAACGTCCTTGATGATGATACAGGGCATGAGTTCATAGTAATCCACAGGGCATCAAATTTTAAGCAAATCTAAGGAAATGTTGTTTGGATTGAATTGAAGAAGGTTACCACTGTCATGGAGGCATTTTAGATTGACCCTTCCAAAACCCAGGCTGGTAAGCCTCGACGACCATAGAGGTCGACTACACCAAGCATATCATTTTCATCGAAGAAGATTTAATTGGGGTTAGAATCCCACATCACGGTGCATTGATGATCATACGTAGAATGTCCAATTAGGATGTTGAAAAGATGCTCATGGACCATGGGATTTCGTCAGAAGTGATATACCTGAAGTTTTTCCCCAAGATAAAGCTGAATGTCACTGATCTAAAAAAAGCCACAATTTCAATGGTCAACTTTGCAGGAAGGATCACGATGTAATTTGGAAAAATAGTCCTGCCCGTAAGGGCAGGTAACATCTCAAAGCTAATTAAGTTCTTAGTGGTGGACACTGAATCCTGATATCATGTCATCTTAGGCATAGAATGGTTGCATGCTATGAGGGTTGTACCATCCACCGACCACCAAACGTTGAAGTGCGTTACTGACCCGGGCTTGGTTGAAATCCATGGTGATTGAGCAACAACCAGGAAGTGTTTTATTGCAGTTATTCATCCTAATAAATAAAAGAAGAAGGCGGTAAAGGATGCTTAGGAGGAATCCCAATAGAGGGTTATACCCTCCAAATAGCAACTGCGGTACGGTCAACTAGGGGTGGAGGAGACCAGGGTCCACCTCGCCAATAGGGTTATTAAAAACCTGGAAGAATTTAGGGCCGGTGACAACTAGCCAGAGAGTAAATTTTTTATCAGAGTCACCATTTTTTATCAAGAGAAGAAAGAACTGGTTTCCTTCCTCATAAGTAACCTATATATTTTTGCTTGGGAACCATATGACTTGCTAGGGATTGATCCCAGCGTAGCCTGCCATAGCCTACACGTTGATCCGACCTTCAAGACGATCACTCAGAAGGCTTGTCGAACAACCCCCGAGAAGGATAAAGCGGTGGAGAATGGAGTATGGAAGCTACTGAATGCAAGATCCATCAGTGAGGTTTAGTTCCCTAAAATTATTTCCTACCTAGTGGTAGTACGTAAGAGCAATGGCAGTTGGAGGGTCTGTATTGACTTCAAGAACCTCAATAGAGCATATCCTAAATATAGTTTCTAACTGCATAAAATAGATCAATTGGTTAATTCTATGGTAATGTATGAAAGGATGAGTTTCTTAGACACCTACTCTGGCTACCATTAGATTCCTTTATTTCGGCCCGATTAAGATAAACTGTCTTTTATAACCCCCATTGGGTTATACTGCTATAAGCTTATGTCATTCGGTCTAAAGAAAGCGGGGGTAGATTATCAGAGAATGGTCATTAAGATGTTCAAGAGACAGATGGGAGACACAATGGATGCGACAGTGACAATATGTTAATCAAGAGCAAGAATAAGGGCGACCACCTCACGGACTTAGCCAAAACTTCTGAGATCCCCAGGTAGTATCAAATGAAGCTTAATGCGAGTAAGTGTTCATTTGGTGTCCAGTCAAGAAAGTTATTAGGCCACCTAGTCAGTAAAAGAGGAATTGAGGCTAATCCAGACCAGATCGATGCAATCACCAGAGTCCAGCCTCCTTAGATGTTGTGAGACGTTCAAAAGTTCATTGGTATGATCGTGGAACTCAATCGCTTCATCTCTAAGTCTTCAAAATGCTGCTGACCATTCTTTCATCTCCTAAAGAAAGACAAAGGCCTCATATGGAATGATGATTATTCACGAGCTTTGGAAGAGATTAAATCTTACCTTAGAAAGACACCCATGTTGGTGATTCCAAGTGATGGAGACCCATTATAGCTTTACCTTACAATATTAGACCACACTATGAGCTCCACCTTGATATGTGAAAGCGAGGGAGATCAGTACCCAGTTTAATAGGCCACCAAGATAGTTTTGGACGCAGAACAAAGGTACCTACCTCTGGAAACACTCTCCTATAAACTGGTAGTCACCTTAAGGAAGTTAAGGCATTACTTTGAAGCCCATTTAATAACTGTAATCACTTTCAACCCCCTCAAATTTGTTCTGCAAAAGGCATACCTCTCCAGCTGACTTTAAAAATGGTCGATCGAGATTGGGAAATTCGATATCCACTTCCAACCAAGAATGAAAATTAAGGGAAAAGTCTTAATAGATTTCATTTATGAATTTACAGTATCCTAGCTAATCAACCAACTAGAAATGGAGCAGTTAAAAAATGAGGAAGCACGGTCTAAGGACTGGACCTTGTATATTGATGGAGCCTCTAATTCCAAAGGGGAAGGAGTATGGATCGTTCTCATCACCCCAGAAGATACTTTGATTGATCAAGTAATTAGATTAGGATTTAAGGCCTCCAATAATGAATCTGAGTACAAAGCACTGATCGCTGTCTTACGCAAGGCCCAACTACTAAGGGAAAAGCGCCTTCACATATTCAAAGACTCTAAACTGGTCTCCAAGCAAGTGAGCGGGAACTTTAATGCTAAAGATGATAGGATGGTAGCCTACTTCACTGTGGTAAGAGGACTTATGGTAGGTCTTAAGAAAGTGGACATTTAATAGTTTCCCCTGGGGTAGAACTGTCACGCCGATGCTTGAGTGGCCCTAAGCTCAGCAATTGACTTTGACCTAAGGATATTTAGATAGAGTTCCTCGCGTAGCCAAGTATTGACCAGGTAGTCGTAGTATAGCAGGTCCTCCTCACAAAAAAGGCCCATAGTTTGATGGATCCCATCATAAACTATCTACGAAGCGACATACTTCCAAATGACAAGAGGACGACCCATCAGGTTAGGGCCAAGGTTGCTCACTTTTATCTCTCTCTAGAAGGAAAGCTCTACAAAAACTCATTTATAGGTCCTTAACTCTAGTGTGTCCACCCAAATGACATCGAGCACATACTCAACGAACTTCATGAGGTTATTTGTGCGAGTCACACAGGAGGAAGATCTTTGGCCTTTCGAGCAATCAAATAAGGTTACTGGTAGCCTCATATGCAAAACCATTTTCATATTCGATGGACAGGCAGAGGCTTCCAATAAAACAATGCTTGATGGACTGAAAAAGTGATTGGAAAGATCCAAGTGTGCCTGTGTGGATGAACTCCCTCATATTTTATGGACCTATAGTACCACCCCTAGGCGACCAACTGGGGAAACACCATTCACGCTTACTTACTGGATAAAAGTTATCATCCTACTAGAAGCAGGTCTCCCCACCATGAGAACTTCCTTGGTCGACCAAGGCCTTAATGATGATGTCTTACGCACTGAACTTGACTTAGAAGACGAGCGGAGAGAGCAAGCCATGATCAAGTTGGATTTCTACCAATAATAAATGGTCAGGAAGTACAGCAAAAAAAGTCAACCCGATGAAGTTTTTTGTAGGAGATTACGTCCTAAGAAAAGTCCTCGACAGTGACATAAGACCATCAGATGACAAATTAGGACAAAATTGGGAAGAATATTCAGACTAATCAGGGACGACCTTTAAGGAGCATATCACTTGGAAACGCTGAAGGGCAGGGAGATACCAAGAGTCTGGAATGCAACCAATCTTAAGAAGTTTTACTTTTTGCCTCCTTTATCTTTTGTTAGCACATTTAGTTTAAGTAAATTTTCATTTTCAAATTTATGTTGCTCGGTAGAGAATATTCAATGAATAAAGGCGAGTTGGCCCTTGTACTTTTATATTATCCATTTGCTGCTTAATTTTTTTAGGTTTTATATCATTAATACCACCTTTTCCAAATGATAACTCCTTCATTCATGGATGAACTCTTGGATTATAGCAAGTGGCTTAACTTGTATTCAATTAGGGAATCTCATATACCGAGCAGGGTTTGCAGTAGTTATAATAAGTCACTAGAAGCATTTTAATTACTACAACCCTCAGGTCCTTGTTACAAATAGAAAAGACCTCCTGAGTTACCCCGGTAATGACAAAGGCCCTACAAGGGATCTTTAGGCAATAAAGCTAACTTGGGTTGGCATCCAACTTTGTTGGTCATAGAAATCCTGCTCGGGTGGATGGGCCATCTACTAGGTACATTCTCGCCATTATCTCACTTAGACCTGAGGGAGTGTGGCGACACAACCTAAAAGGTAAAGAAGATGGAATGATACTGCTAAGGCATATTGGATTGGGATAATGTTCTAACACATAACAACGAATGGCTAACGCTAGTTTTTAAAACCAGTTAGTCATCTAAGAAACTCAGAATAATGAAACTGAAGTACCAGTCCACTTGGACAACAAAAGACCTAAGGTGGTCAATTAATATTATCTGGTCAAAAAATATGTTACTTAATCAAATCAATAACGCATGTTTAGTCAACAAAGGCTTAAAACGTCAGAAATTGATAAATAACACCTTTTTCATTCACTATAATGATAAGTTACATTTACAACAAAAATCAAAGAAAATAAAAGACTTATGATGAACCAGGATGGAGAGCAAGGTACTCTGCAACACGCGCTCTCCGACCATCATCTGGCTATGGGAAAAATTCTTTAGCATCTTCTAAGTAATGCTCCAAAGTTGGATGGGAATAACATCTATTGCGATCCACCCGTCATCTCTCGAGAAGGGATTATGACGATAAGTTGGGCAGTCGATCTTGTACTTATACCATAGGTTAGATTCCTTAAGCATTTTTAATTCCCAAAAGGCCTTAAGTCACCCCTGGGCAAAAGCAAGGTCCTCTGCTTCCTTCAATATTGTCGGGGCTTCGATCCTATCTTGGTCATAACCATCTTCCCAAGCTTATTGAGGTACTATTTGGAACATATGCATCAGCCTTGTCACATCTCTTTGAAGTCTGACACTGATCACATAAGCTCGTTAGACATCTCCCTTGATCTTAGTAATTTCCCCTCTACACAGTTTGGTTTTCAGCTCGAGCTGTTCCAGTTGATGATGAAGAAGACCCTCGCAGCACTAGAGAGGACCCTGATGGAATGTTCTCCTTTAACCGAGCAAATTACCTCTTCACTTAATTATTCTCTCTTTAAATTAACTACCCTACTTGATTAACTTCAGCGACATCCAGGAGCTTAGCCTTCAAGGCATGCACTTCCTTCTGAACTGAAGCTCCGATCTCCTCCATCTCTTTAACTATGTCATTTAATTTAGTGACCACCTTAGCCTGATCCTTATATTGCTGAGTTTTTGTCTTCAAAGATTTGTAGATCTTTATAAAAGCTCTACGAGCCTGGACACTGATGTTCGATCCTAGGATCTGCTGTAATCAAGAATCAGGAGGAATATACTCATCCAAATCAGTGGGCTGCAGTTAACAAAATAAGTAGTGAATTTTGCAAACATCAGTAACAAATATCATTAAATAAAAGGCAACACAAGAAAGGAAGTAAAGCCTTCTTCTCCATTAAATATAAGTCAGGCACATATTTGGGGAATTTATGACATAACACCAACTAAAAAGAAAAAAGAGAAAATATAAGAATCCTATAACCTCCAGGATTTACACCTATTCGGAAGAAGCTGACCCTTTTCCCTTTTGAGCATCCCTGATAGCCTTATCGCCAGCAATAGCGATTGCACCAAGGTCCCCCGCACCTTGATCAACACGGATATCTCTTGCGATTTAGTTAACGAGCAGTAGGTGGGCCGATCAAAGGATCCTCAGTATCAATGGGATTGGGGTCTGGCATGTGCTGGGAGAACATGAAAGAATCTGCAGGAACCCAAGCAGTGACCAATGCCTGGTCCTAGCCTCTCTTAAAACCCATCTGCCGAACATAGTTAATCTGGCATTCGGTATCATCGTACAATGCCTCCCAACCATCATTATACCCACTGTCTCTAATGGTCATGACTTCTCCCTCCAACTTCTCCACATTGGCTACCAGCTCCTTATTCTGTTTGGTAACCTTCAGCTTGTCAGCAACCATCAGACTATAATCAGCCCGGAGATCAGCAAATTCTTTCTTTAACTTCTCCTTATGGACAGACAAGGACTTATCCTTCTCCTGCTCAAAAGTGTCCTTATCATCTGCCAAGGCCTTCTCGAAGTTATTAAAGACCATCTCCAAGTCAGCATTCCTCTTCGACTGGATATCTCGACCACGCAGCAGAGTTGCAAAATTAAAAATAAATTACCAAAGAAAAGAGAAACATGGATTAGTTTGCATAAATTGGAAAAAGGATTCAGAGAAAAGTATAGAAAGAATAGGGGACTTACCAAAGAAAGCCCTTGAGAAAACTTAAGGGCAAACTGGTTAGACCCCATCCTCATCGAAGACTTGTGATCGACAGTTAACATAGCCCTCTCTAACAACTGAGGGGAAATTAGGGGAGTGTTAGCCACACTTGATACCTCATCAACTTAAGGGACAAAAGGCACATAGGGGGCCTTTAAAACCTATGCCCTCTTCCTCTCCTCTTATTTTTTTCTCTCATCCTTGTTCTTTCTCTCACTTTCTTTTTCTCATCCTCTTCCTTTTTCTTTTTCTCCACCTCGCTCTCCTTCCCCTTGGTTAGAGGTCTCTCCATAGAGGAGTCTCCTTTCTTCCTCTTTAAATACTTGATTCAATCAGATATCAGGTCATCATCATCATCATCATCATCATCCTCAATGATCAGCCACCCTCTCTTGGGTGGGGCCATCTCTTCTTATTCTTCAGTGGTTTCCTCCTCACTTCATTCCTCACTATTATCCTCTGATCCATCCTCTCCACCTTCTTCTTCCTCTTCTTCCTCACTTTCTTCTTCCCCTTCTTCTTCTAGATGGATAAGTTCATAAGGACCACCAAACTCCTCATCTATAAGATCCAAATTGAGGATTATATCCACTGGATGAGCAATAAAATTGGTAGTGGTGTTCTTGTATTCAAGAAGATACGCCGTCGAGCGAGGATTCTCACCATCAGAGAGCCTCTCCCTAACTTTCCAAGATTCCAATAAGTTAGCAACCTTTATCTCACGAGGGGCAGGTTCTCTGTTCTTATCCTTAGCTGCCAAATAAGAAGAAAATGAAATGAAATAAAAAAACAGAAAATAAGAAGAACAAGTAAGTAAAGAACTAAGAAAGAGATAATATCATCAACCTATGCATTCCTCCACAAAGGTAGGGATCTGAGGTCCCCTAGACCTTATGCCCTCAGACTGGGGTGGATACTGCCAATTCCTATTAATACCATACTTAATGCCCTCAGACCTTATCCCCTAGACCTTAAGTCCACTAAGTATGGTATTTTTACAAGTCCAATTCCTATGATGCGTCTTCTTGTACCAACCTCCACTTAGTTGACAATCCCTGACTCCATCGGAACCTTGGGATCCACAAATGAATCTTAAGTAATAACTGTCAACCACACATGGATTCTTTCACCATGTGATAATACCGAAGCCCAAAACGAGACTTCTTCTTTGAGGGATGTAGCAGAAAACCCAAATGGACTCTTTAATTTGGTAGAGTAAAACCGGTGTCAAACACTCTAAGAAAATATATATATGTAGAATCTTAGAATAAACTAAATATGGGTGTAAACAAAAGTGTTTTTGAATAATGTTCTTGAACTACAAACACTTAAACATAAACTTTTGAACTAAGAAATTTTTCTCTCTAAAAATTCTCTTAAAATGGTGTTTAGAAAATGTCAAAAGTTAGTTTTTCAAATTTGGTTCCCGCACATATAACTTATGTCAAGAGTTAGTGGGTAAAGGTGAGTGGGAACATGGAAAAACTGATTAAAACTGCCACAAAAATTTCCCGCTTAAAATTTCGTTCAAACGAGATTTTCGTTCGAACAAAGTCTTGTTAGAACGATACTTCTAACGAAGTTCCAGAGGCATATGGGAAAAGTTCATTGGCAAACTCGTTCGAACGACATTCTCATTCGAACGAAGTTCCAGAATGCTTAAAATTCGATTTTTAGACCACAGACTTTATTTTAAAGTTTTAAAGAAACCTTCTAAAAATAAACATCAGTTTAAAATAAACAATTACACCCAAATGTTTTTGTCCGAAATTGAGCCAACACAACATTGAGACTCAATCAAAAACTTGTGTCCTTACAATATGCCATGCCGATTTTGACACTATTCCAAACCTTGGGCCTTGGACTTATTTAAAATCTATTAGCCCAAACTATCAGCCCAAAGATTTTAGGGGTAATTATGGGGACCCATTTAACATGGCCCATGAGAGTAGTCGACCATCTTGGATTAATCAAAGCACTACTCGACCCAAATCATAATTTAACTCGCACATAGTATTTCAAATACATTATAACATTTATGGATATAGTCAAATCAGTTACCAATATTTCAAATACACTAGAACACTTACGGATATTGTCAAATCAGTTACCAATAATCTCGGAAGAGATATTCAGGTGCTCCTTGATATATTCAACTTGCTAATTTAGTTCCTTGCACAACTCAATCTCTATTTTGATATACCTATAAATTATAAACCCTAACCCTAGGCAAAGGGATGTAACTTAGAATATTGAGAGATATTATAATAAAATAGTAACCTCTCCGTGGACATAGGGAAGTTGCCAAACCATGTATATCATTGTTGCGTGTGATATTTTCTATTCTTCATGATTTTTTTCGTTGATCTCTTCATTGTGATATTTATTATACTCACAGTATCCAATGCTCACAATCCAAATAAGAATAATTAGCAAAAAGAATAATGGAATAACACACACAACACAAGTTGTACATGGTTAGAAAAATGTGCCTACGTCCACGGGGTTTAGGGTATTCTCTTTATTACTTTATAAAACTAGTCGAAAAAATCATAATATTGATAAACGATACAATATCACATGCCTCATTCAATTAGGAGCGGGTTTACATTTATAGAGAATTTTTGAAGAGTCCTAAGCCCCGTCAATAGCTATACCTAAAAGTTCGGATTTATCCTTTATCAATTTCAACTTTTCCAAATGATGGATACGTGGTAATCTTCAATGTTTTGGAAGCTTCAATAACTTGAAGTGCAAGGAGCCTGGACTCTCATATCGAGCACATGATGGTGTAATTATGTTCCCCATAATTGGTATCAAATCTTTGTAGTTGTGTGATCACCCTAATATATCTATGCTTGAGTGGCCACTATTGATAAATAATTATTGGAAAATTTCATCAAGATACCCATTTCAATTTTGTTATTGATTTGGTACATTTTAGGATGATCTTATTACATACATATGTTCCTATATGTGTATGAATGTTGTTATTAAGTTTTCTTCAAAAATCGATTCATGGATTGGAAGAAAAATTAAACCCAAGTTTGATCCAAAAATTTCAAAATCAGTTTTTCTTTGAAATTTTCCGCGGCTTTCGATGACATTAATTCTGTTTTCTCAGTGAATTATTTACATATGTAAATATATGTCGCGAGATCTTTCCAACCATATATTGTAAGTTAATTTTGGTTGAACAACAAAGGAGATATGAGTCTTCAAAGTAGACTCGACGAAATCACAAAATCTGGAAATTTAGTAATTTTCAATTTTGGGCATTTTTTTAAAATACCAGAGTACATTTGTCTCAAATTTCATTCCCATGTTATATTTTGGACGTTATGAATCCAGTGATGATGTCCATTTTCAAAAATTCTTTATGGATTTTTCATTTTCCATTTATTTAACGTATAATTTTTAATAATTATTATAAAATCTGGAAGATATTTTTTTAATTCAAGAACACAAAATATATGTTTAGGGTACTACTCATCATCATAAATAATTTGTGATTTTTTTATCTCGTTCATTGTGATTTTTTTGGCATTTCAGTAACCCAGAAAATTGCTAAAAATACATTATTTTGTTTATACGTTATGTATATTAAAGACGATGTAAAAGTATGGTTGCGGAATTTACATAATTTTGTAATTATGTACCTACGTTTATTGTATTTTATTATTTTTAGGCAATATTTGATGCCCAAAGATTATGAAAAATACATAAAATTATTTTTACACTTTGTGGGTGAAAATTATTTATGGGAATGATAAAAAACATAGAACTATTTTATGCAAAATGGGCCTCATCCATCCAATTAATTATTTAGTGTAATTAGTGTCATATAAATGCTAAATATGTGTAGTTTTTCCTCCTGAAAATGTTACATGACTTGCATGAGTGTATATTATCTTGGATTTATCTACTTGATAAACACAATGAGTTATTGTCCACCCATAGGTTATATGCATGTAACCTCCTTTTCCCTTAGACGGGAATGTGGATAATTACATTCCATCACATTTTTATTGCATGCCTGTATGTTATATGGAATGAAAATGTTAGCATTGATTATTTTAATTTATCATGGAAGATCATATTGTGGTCATAGAGTACTTCAACATTTTAATATAAATATAAAGGTGGTTTCCCTCATAGTACCAATTTTTGGGTAAGCGGATGTTACTTATCACTTTCACACACACACACACACACACACACACACACACACACACACACACACACACACACACACATATATATATATATATATATTCATTGGATCACCTTAAAATCATAAACTAAAATATAAATATTTTTTTTTATCTAAAACTCGTACTATGAGATCTTCTGTTGTGGATGCTATTAGTTAGATTTGTTTAAACTGATAATGGATCTTTTTAAAGAAAAAACAAGACAATGTATTCCAAAAATTGTATTTAAAAATTTTCTTATTGTATTTAAAAACAAATCAAAGGATGTGCATTACAATAATTAATGTTAAATATCTTGAAAAAATGTAGTAATGGCATCTAGGAACCTTATCAACATGATAGAGTCATGTGATATCGATTTCATAGAGAATGATTTTCCTAGTATAGGTGAAGCTAAAAGCAATCTTGATCTTTATGAGTTAGAGGACACTGAAGACATCTTAGCATTTTCAAGCGAGGGTTTAGGATTAATTCCTCTTCCTGTATTCGCTGAAGATAGTGGGAGTGACCTTCATCCTAGTGGGAGCAAGATTCTTCAATTCTCCGAGAGAAAGATTATTCAATTTGTCAAAGAAAATGAGGAAATATTTCACGTCGTCCTTTTAGATTGAGGTGAATACTTTCTTATGTGATTCTTTAGATGAGGAAGAGTCTTCTTCTTATGCATAAGTGCTTTCCTCAAATGCTAAGGATGAGTGGATTGTTTCCATATGCAACTTGTTTTTAATTTTGATATTATTATTATGGAATGATATGATATTAATATGTCATGTTTGAATGACTATTATTGTGTGCACATTCTATATATCTGTCATCGGGCTTGAATCATTCCTCTCAAATGGATCATTTACATTGGCGCTTAGATAACGAGCAAGTTGAGACATTTGTAATCGGCACTTGGAAAGTGAGCTGAGAGATTTATATATTTGGTGCCCCAAAGGCAAAAAAGATATATACGATAAACCATTATATGTTATATGTCGTCTTAGTTAGAAATAAGATGACACCTTACAAAGGTCAATTATAGAGAAACTCCATGACTCTATGTAGCCTATCATTAGTCGAATGTGAGATTTCAGGCAGGCACTAAGGAAGTTACTAGGCTGAAACTCAAGTTAGACGTTTGATGGGCGACTACACTTAGATTCCTATGGCGTCATTTTGTTTTTTTTAAAGTGACATACCCATTATTATGGGATGACGCCACATCATTCATTTCATATTATGTGTGCTTTGCTGACTAATGGTTGGAATGATGAATGAAGTCCCGCTTCATCGTTATGTGAGCCATTTGGATCATTATGATCATACGTTATTGTAACACCCCGTCCGCCCGGGGAGAGCGAACGGAGCGCCACTACGATAAACTAAATCAAATCCACAATATAACAAGGTATAGAGCATCTAAATTCCATAATAGAAAAGAAATCACTAGTCTCAAATCTCTTCAAATAAATACAACAATTCTCTCGAATAAATATAAAGGATAACTCGAAAATAAAATACAAATCTCCAATGCTCTATACATCAAAATAATTCAGTCTTCTCATCTTGTATTAAAAATCTTTCCAAAATAGTCCTCGCTAAAATCAATCTCCATAGCGCCCCAAAATCCGCGCTAACCTGCCACTAAAAGAAAATATGGGGAAGTACACAATACGACAGGAAAGATGCTCAACAAATATTAGCAGTGAATAAAACGTAACAATACGAATACGAATACGAATTTTCAAATCAAAGTGAATCTCATAAGCAATTATATCAATATAATTTCTCAACAACACATTAACCGGGTCACCAGGCCTCACCACCGTACCGCGCCTATGCATTCTTTTAGCATAATGATTTGGGAGACATAGAGGACCAGTAGGGCGTATAAATAAATGTTTTTCTTTAAATAAAATTTGGAAAGTTATGTATGAAAATGGTTTTGACACTTAGCTTAATTATTTAGGGTGTTAAATTGGAAAATTTATTTTTATCGACAGTGATGCTGAGAATGAACCAACTGTTTACCTTGATTTAATTTAATAAAGGAGTGATCGCCCGGTATTTAATTAGGCGGGGTGTCACAGTTATGCCGTTGATAACTTGAGACTATGTCATGAAGAGGATATTCAATTATGATACTTTAGCATGTTTACCTAGGGAGATGGAAGATACCCTCTAAGGGACATTTTTAGGAAAGCAGTTGGGTCAAATTGAATTATCATGAGGACATAAGGAAGACTATTCGGTAATACACCATGTTTTGTGACACATTAGTTGGATAGTGACCGTATTGATATATGAATTTAATATTGGTCATGGATACATTACATATTAGGGGTTATCCACTGCTTTCTTCGAGGTATTAAGAGTGCATGATTCGGTGTAGGCAAACTGTCTAGGCATATACGAGATCTCTTGGTGTGATGCATTTTTTATAGTTTGGTGATAACTTAGTAATTACAGTCCTATGGATACGCATTTAATCTTGTGAGGTCACATGTCCCATTTATTATATGAAGAGATGAGTTATTGAGAATGTGGGAAGATAAGTTTGAACCTGTCTGCGTGGGCGAGTGGGATATGCTAATATAATTACAAGGGCTTGGCCCAAATGCAGTATCCACCCACTTAGTGTTTGGTTGACCTGGTTAGAGATTTAAGAGATTCTAGCCTTAGTTAGGTTTAGGGTTATAACATTATTATAAATATGTGTCTTTGTGGCTAGTATGAAGAGATATGCAAAAATCTCAAGCCTTTCTCCCTCCTTCTCATTACCACATTTCTTTTTCTCTCTCAATAGTTATCACCTAGAACCATAGGTCTTGTGACGTGGATATATTGGGCAACTCTAGTAGTTAGCCTGTTGTCCTCCTTAAGATTAGAAGCACAATAAGGAGAAGTTCACGTAGATAGGCGTATCAATAACTCGTTATGTTCCTAGGCATTCTTCCGCATCAAGGTACATCATAAACCCATATATGCAATTGGATGCGCATACAAAAATTTTACATTCCTTATGTTTTATCTTCTTATTTATTTCTATATAGCCACCTATAGCCTTGTATCAAACCATATGTGTTATAATGTAACATATTTAAACTAAGAGGTGACTAACTATAGTTTTAATATGTTAATCTCATTTTTTCACAAGGGTCTCCACTAAGGTATTTAATTTGGATACAAATACATACATTTATCCACCCAAAAGGTTCGTAACACATGGTCACTTAATTTTGGTATTTTGAGTTTCTTTTTCCTACTAATAAGTCCTCAAATTAAGTTGCGATCAAAATTATTTATATAAATCATAATACAATCTCACTACATAAATTAAATACAATTCACTCCAAAATTACCAACAAAATTCCTAAAATATTACATTACCTCATAAAACTTTCAACCTTAATCTAACCTTAGACCTTAAACAAATTTGAATATCAACTTTGGCACCAAAAATAAGTTATCAACTGTAACAATTCTCTTAATCCAATAGTATCCAAATAAATAATTTACTTAAAGAAATATGTTGATCTATAACATAATTCAAATACTAAAACTCAATAAATATATATTAATTCCTATATAAAATCCAAATACATATGGATTAAGCTAACGTATTTACTATATACTTACTCTTGAAAAATAAATTATTCCCCTAACATTGGGAATTTCGTCCTTAAAATTTACTATATACTTACTCTTAAAACCGTCGTATATAACACACAATTTTAGAATAACACAACAAAAATGTAATAAATCGACAATCCCAAAGCCTCAGGCAATCGTTTAACCAAAGCTCTGATACTACTTATAACTCCTTGGGAAAATCCCGGAATGATACTAAAATAATTAGTAAAAATGCGTCCAATTTAAAATAATTTTCGGAACATTTAACAATGTTCAACGACTATATAATCATTTTTGGAAGTCTAAAATGAATAAATAAACTATTTATTCTCATTAATCTCAAAATGTTGTTTATAATTATTTTTACGAGAAAAATATACAATGCTTTCAAAATAATAAAATGCAGAGTTGTACACTTGTCCCTGTATCCCAAATCTAAATACGTCGCATCAACAATAAACCACTACTCATACAAAACTTGTAATGCATGTATAAACTCTGGAGGTGTGAGCGAGAAACTCAGTAGACTTGTAAAAATTCTCTAAGTGAACTTCACATACTCATGCGTGCACATATATCAAAGTGTATGCATATGAACAATCAACTATCATTCCAAGATAAATATCACATTTCAAGATCTCATAGTGTGTCATTAAACATACCAGTCTCCCATATATTAAAATTCCCGCCACACTTCCCTCAGTATGGTGGTGACAATTAATCACCCTCTTGTCAATTATCCTCCTAATATTTAATGGACCAAAATTAATACAATCATAATCATAAGGAATGATAGGGTGCACCCCTCTACATCCTACCATAACATCTTAACATTCCATAACAAAGTGGCTTAATATCCCAAGGGATCATGGCATGATTCATGAGATAAGAGACAAGAAAATAGCCTGAAAGCACACCATGTCCAGTGGATAGTTTGGCTAAGGTATGCCTACTCATTCTCTAATAATAATAACAATGTCAATCTCCTAATATAACATATTTATCAAGTTTAAATTTCCACAACTGAGGTATAATTATTTTACCAGTTTTTAGAACTCAACATATGCATAATATCATCTAATTACGATTTTAAACAAGATCATATAAACATATGTGCAACAAGGATGACATTTACATACAAGTACAACATATAAACAGGCAACACATAACTGGAATATATGTATACAAACAAGGATGAATACATAAAACACACAAAATAAATATGATAGGATGAACACTACCTCGATTCGCAAAATAATTCAATAAATTTGTAAGAAATTCTAGCCTTGCGAATTGTTAGGAAAATATTCATAAGATATTCATGATAGCTCCGAAAAATATGAAATCAGCACTCACACATTCCTAATTCAGTTATCTGGGACGTACAAATGTTGTGGAAGTCATATTCACAAATATACCATGCCAAAAATAGACTTAAATTGACGGGTTTATTTCATAAAATTTTGACATCTCTATTACTCCCTTCATCTTCCTCTCTAACCTTTAAATTTTTAGAAATAACATTCTCTTTAATATTCCTTGTATTTTATATTCTTAGATAATGTTATATGGTCTCTTATTGCCTTTTGTCAAGCACTAGGTATTGTTATATAATATAATTAAATACTAAGAGGTGACTAGTTAGGATTTAAAAAATATTAATCCTGTTTTTTTATTTGAGCCTCCACCAAGATATTTAAATTGACTTCAAATACACACATATATATATATATATATATATATATATATATATATATATATATATATATATATATATATATATATATTTATCCATTAATAACTATCTAAAAGGGATTTATAACCCATGGGCACTTATTTTTATTATTTTGAGTGTGTATTCCCACTAACAAGTCCGAGAATTAAGTTGCCACCAAAATTATCTATATAAATCATAATAAATATATCATAACCTAAATTGAATAGAATTCACTCCCAACTTTCCAAAAAAGTTCCTAAAAGAAAACAATTAGCCACCCTATGATTTTCAACCCTAATCAAACCTTAGACCCAAATAAAGTTTAATCTCAATTTTGGCACAAAAATCAACTTATCTAATCTGATAATCCTCTTAATCCAATTATATCACAATAAATAATTCACTTAACTAAATATGTTGATACATAATATAATTTTAAATAATAAACTCAATCAATATATATTAAGTACAATATAAAATCCAGGTATATATGAACTAAGGTCATGTATATCTTTTTAAATATAAGGGGTATTATATTTTAAACCCAATTTCAAGCGAGTGAAATGCGGCTTCGCTACATTGAATTACAATTTTTTTTAATAATATATTAAAACTATATATATATATATATAAAGCCTCAAGCACATGCAAGTTTAACACATTTTTTCATTTAATAAAATCCAATTTTAGTTATGTTAAACCATGGGTCTTTTAAATGATCTAAAATCTTTAACTTTAGCCTCGGGTGTAATTATCAAAAGAATAATTTTGATGAAGATGAACAACTCCGACGAATACATCTTGATGGGTAATTTTTCTGAAATGACCCCAAGGACTATGACTCAAACTGTGTTTATTTCAACAGAATCAAGACAATCAAATGATCGAGGGAACATGAGTATAAATATAATCATATAATGTTAAAGACAATTTTCTTTTAACTTATCACCTGGGATAGAATAGCCAATGTCATGTTGATAATATTTCACTTGACCATGTTCAACAAGAATATTTTCAAGTTTGTTGGATCTCTCGTCCAACTCAAATTTAATATTCTTAGCCTTTTTAAACTCGATTGATAATGTTTTAAAATAAAATTTGAGAACCACATTTTATAACTCAATTTGTTCTTTTTGAATCTTGAGAATGTTATTCTTTTTTCTTAAAAAATCAATCTCGACATTCAATAATTCAAAATTTTCATGATTTTCAAGTTGAAAGTTTTCAAAATTCTTAAAAAAAATCTCTTTTAAGATGAAATTCTGAACTTTGGAAAGAATATAATGTTTATATTCTCAAATTTAAAAGACTCTTGGTAAATATCATCCAATGCTTGATCAATGATATCATCACTAATATCACGTCCACAATATTAATTAGGGAATGATACATAAGAATATATTATATCAATCGAAAATGTATCATCATGAGATAAAATACTAGAGAAATCATACAAAAGACTTTCATCATTCTCTAAAATACCCTCACTCGCTTTATCTATCTTCACTTATTGAATCATGATGAAGATTTACTGTAAAAGCCCAGGCTTTTGAGCGACTATTTTATAGTATTTTGCCTGATGGGTTAATTTTATAAAATAGGGAAAGTTGGAGTAAATATTATTTTCCCGTGAGACTTAGGCATAATATTTACTATGTTTTGTCTATTTACCGTAATGAGAAGGTAAATAGCATTATATTGTGATATATTGCGTCGTTATATGTAAAACGACGGTTATGACTCATATTTAAATTGGAGCCTAATTAATGAAGTAAAATGAATTTAGAACATAAAATTTGTTCACGTTATCCCGAATGCCAAAATAGGGGGTGTGGTTATTTTTAGAATAGTCGAGATAGTCAAAATAAGTGCCAAGTTGTATTTTTTAGTTTCGGGCACTTTTGGGGTGTTATGACTCAATTATGTGGTTACGAGTCATTTTAATGGTGTATTAACAATTAAAAGAGGGAAATTGTGTTTTAAGACCCGTTTAAGTCTCCCCACCCCTTTAGTTTTGTTATCTTGTGTTAAAAGCCAAGAGAGAGAGAGAGAGAAAGAGAGAGAGAGAAGAGAGAGAGTTGGGAGAAATGGAGAAAAAAGAGAGAAAATGGAGATTTTAGGCCGAAAATTGTTGCCACCAGAAGAGGATCCGAGATTACAACCTCGAGGCAAGTTTCTTACTTTCTAGATGTTGATTTAATGTGATAAATTGCATGTATAGTTAATTTTTGGAGATTTAAACCCTAAATGGGTTATTTGTTGATTTTGATGATTTAATCCCTTAAATCTTAGTTTTAACTTGATTTGAGGAATATATATTGGTTATTAATTGTGTAGAAACAATTTGGGATATTTAGTTGTTGTTGATGTTGGATAAAATCAAGGATTTAAGGTTTTGGGGTTTTAGGGTTTATACAACCCGTAGCCCAACCTGGGCAAAATTTCAGGGCCGAATTGATTCGGCCCTAGAGGCGAATCGATTAGGATAAGGGGATGGCTATAGGTCTGGAAGACCGAATCGGTTCGTCTATTACAGAAAGTCAGTTTTACTCACCGAATTGATTCGCTGTTTGGGCGAATCGATTCGCAACCGGGGCGAATCGATTCGGCCCTAGGGCGAATCGATGCTGTTGCCCTGTTTTCGTGAGATTTTTCTTAGTTTGATTTTAGCCCTTTTTCTTTTAGGTCCGAGATTTAGGACCCTTCCTTTAGGAAATAATAAGAGTTCCTAGAAGGTTGAGTTGGGTAGACTAATGTCCTAGGATAAAATGGGATGATTGGGCTTACCCCGAGGGCTAGTTTGTGTAGGTTAATGTCCGCATGATATAGGAAGTTAACCTAAAAGTTTATTGGAGATCAAATGTCAACGTTGGGACTTTTGGGAGTCTATTATTGATGAAGACTCACTTTTATGGTTTATGAAATTGCATGAACCTTTGGAGACTAGTTTGAGGATAATGGTACTTTGGGTCTTAGGTCATTAACAAAATATGACACTAAGAATAAGAAAGACTTATGCTAATATCTAGTACTAAATGGATAAGGCAATGAATGATTTTTGAAAATGTGAAATGTGATGTTTTCAAAAGGAAAAAGTAATGTTTTTCATAAATGTTAATTTATGGATACACATCTCTCTAAATCACTATCATAAAGGAAGTTGTGCGAGCGTGGTGAAGCCCACTGTCCAATGAATGCAGGGTGGATATAGTCCCTAGGCCATATGGGCGTTTATTGTACTGTGATGGTTAGGTGATTCTGGGTGTGGTCATGACTATCCCACAGACATATGGCCACTTCCCGACGTTTGGTAGGTTCCCAGGTTATCTTGTTTGATAGGTCCTGGAAGATGATAGCCATTTAGGGGCGCGTCTAGTGGGAAAACCCGGAGGGATGATCTTAGATATGTTAAAGCAATTCATGATAATTAATTGGCTTTAAATTCATTTCTCGGATGGAAGAAGGGAAATGGGTTATATGGTTTGGCTTCGAATACATTTCCCGGATGGAAGAAGGGAGATGGAAGCATATGGTATACAAAAGTATTTTTATTATAATAAAAATGACTTTTGATTACACTTACTGGATGGAAGAAAGGAAGTGGGATTTTATGAAAAGAGTGAAGCATTTTTATGATAATAAAACTTGCTTTAAAAATGTATTTTTCCTGGATGGAAGAAAGGAATAAAAAATTGGTAAAGAAAGTTTTGAGATGATTGAATTGGTAAACATTTGATAAAATGAATTACCATATATGTAAATTCCTAAAGAAAGAAATTAGGAACTGTGCCTTTAAGATGGTAAATGGATTTATTTGTATCTCATTGAGTAGATGTATATGTGACCTCTCATGCTTATGCATTCACATACACACACACACACACATATATATATATATATATATATATATATATATATTATTAATTTCGTGTTGAGGCTCTAATGGATCTCGACGATCAACCTTGCTTAAGTAGTAGTGTATCGGGGTGGTTCCTTGTGTGGATTTCGCTTTGCGAGACACCCCACGCACCAATAGGGCATAGTGTTGAGACTGGGGAGAAGTTAGCCCTTAGTACTTGGGTTAACTAGAGCATCTCATGATATTGCGCTAGGTTATGCTTTTAGATTGAGAGGTGAGAAATATTATGTTAATTGCGAGAGAATTACGCACTTAACTGTCATGCATTTTAGTCACATGGGAATCATATCAAACCGGGCCCTGACCCGTCTATATTTCTTTGTTCGTGCATATACTCTTTGCCGTACAGGTGCTCTACCGTATGGACACCCGTATTTACATTTCCATTCCAGTTGTCATGGAGCTACAACATATTGCGGATGTTGTAGGTTATTTTTATTAGACACTTCTTTCCATTTTACTCTAGTTATGTTCAGTTTATTTATTCGGGCGTGTTGCCCAATGCATGACACTCATTTATTATAAGGTAATATTTAATGTGTAATACTCGGTATAACTATTTGTATTGGTCTGTTCACCGACAGCTTATTCGGTTATTATTTACTATATTGATATTCTTTATCCGTTGATTTTTGGTATCCACCATTTTTGCAAATGGTATTGTCTAAGTGTTTTTCTTTTAATTACAAAATTTTAAATTTGACAGTCTGTTTTCTAAAATGATTGGTGGTTATCTCGTACTATTATTTTAATCGACCGTGATGTTGAGGATGGACCATCTATGATTCCTGTGATGATTAGAGTAATGGGCTGGCCACCTATTATTTTAGTAGGCGGTTGTCACAGATGGTATCAGAGCATTAGGTTCTAGAGTCCTTAGGAATCTGTGCGGACGCATGTCGCTTTCAGCGCTACTTATGATTTGATATAGAGCCCTAAGATTTAGATCGTTGATTTCTCTTGTGAGATTTCATTTTCCTGCTATGATACGAGAACCCCAAAAATCTTTTACGTGTTCGTGTGAGACTCGTAAGTCGTCAGATGAAGGGCGTCAGGAAGGCCGTTTTGAAGGCGTCATGAGATGGGATTACTATGAGCTGTAAGTGGTAGTCGGGGATGAGGACGACTTTAGAAGTCTCTCCCTCCGTACCATTATTCTAATATTGCTACCATGACTACTGAGTAAAGTAGATATAGTTTTCCAAGTACCGCTGCCAGTAGAGAGTGGTACTAGGCTTGGAATTCCAAGCTACATTAAGTTGGAGTTGAGGGGTCCTTGATGAGGACCATATGTTGAAGTTCGATTGGATAGAGGAAGGGTACTCTCATTCGGTGTGAATACATAAGGCTTGAGATTTTGGCCGAGATATGGGTATAGAAGTGCCCAGGTGTGAAGATTGGAGGAAAATCTTCCACCTTTAAGAGTAAGGTTGTAGTGGCGGAAATGGTAGTCGCCACATTTTGGTGGAGCAGGAAGTTTTACCCATAGAGGAACCCGTTAGATGTTTTCAACAACAAGTTTCTCTCGGATGCCAGGAATGATGAGAAAGTAGATTCTCAATTATTCACTTGAGGTTCAGTTGGAAGCCGACTGTGAATAAAGAGTTGTAGGGTTCAGGAAACCTTGAATCAGAGTGGGTTGGTATAAGGTAGAGAGGGCCCTTTAGTGGAATGACGGGCTCATGTGTAAGTGTTGCTAACACTGTGTAAGTGTTGCTAACACTTTTAGAGAAGTAGTGTTCATGAGACCCCATTGGTGGACCTCCACATGGGGAAGACTCATTGAATGAAGTCCGTGGAGGCTAGTAGAGTGTTCTCTTTGCTAAGGAAATTAAGGGAACTACTCATTTTGATCTTATCGATTGAAGATAACCGACAAGGATGGGATGCCTAGTTGGGGCATTGATGCAAGTAGATTGGTTCGAATAAAACTAGAATAATGTGTCTTGGAACCTTTAGTAGTGGACAATGAGATTGGCAAGAATGTTGGCGGGGATTCCACCTTAGGTGAGGGTGGTGTATTCCTTATGATAAGATGGAGTAGTGTGGTACTTACCCTAGATTCGTGTGTGTAAATTTGAGCTTGCGGTGCTATCGATATTATGATAGTAAGTATATCTATATGGCTTCCATGGTAGGGAAGTTCTATATTTTTTTCTTCATTCATTATTAAGCTTTCTAGTTCTAGAGAAAGATCTAGTGGTTCTATAATATTTCTCCTGGATACAGGTTGAGACTTTATAGAGGTAGTTTACGGTATGTAGGTAGTCTTCATTTCTTATCATATTTGTTTTGTTTGATTATTATTTGCTTTGCTTGTGTATGGTGTTGCCTTATCTCCACGACCAACAAGTTAAGGGGGTTATGTCGGAGGGGTTCCTTATTTGGATTTTGCTTTGCGAGACACTCCGCGCATGAACCTTAACGACGTTGGGAGTGGAGAGATGCTATATTTATATTTCTTTCTTTTCTTTCATTTGATGGTTAGATGCTGGGTTGAAAGGTTTCGCCGATAATCACGTAATTGAGTGATTGAGGGGCTAAGTTTATGTGTGATATATGAGCACTGTAATAGTTTTTCCTCTAATCGATGTGGGGAAGACTAAGATATGAAAGTCAAGTAAAGAATTATGGTTATGCCTTGATGAGAAGGCTATTTATAAAGATGTATGTATGTATGTATATTGGGATAAGGCGTTTGTGGCATCTTACTGAAAGTAAGTGCCTCAGTTGATTAATATGGTAAAACTTAGAAGTATAAAAGCATTAGTAGAGTTACGAATTAGGATTTTAGCGGTCCCGATCATGTGTCTTCGACCGTTACTTCTCGACGAACGAGATGCGAGGTAATAGTGTAATGAGAGGGTTCCTTATTTGAATTTCACTTTGGCGAGACGTCCCACGCATGAAACTGAGCTAATATCGGAAGTTGGGAAAGGTCTTGGACACTAGGGATATACTTAGTATTATATTTTTATGACTCAATTAGGATGTAGATTAATTTTAGGATTTTGAGGACGTAAGGCCCTTAAGGCATGCGATATTTATTTTAGGAAGGTGGTGAGGAGTTGACCATGATAAGTTTGTGGGTTAAATCTAAGTGGTATTAGGTCCCTAGAACGGAGAAGTACGGGATCTCGAGTGTTTCAGAACTGTAGGCCATAGGTGGTGGAGCCTCTCTTAGATAGAGTGTTACGTTGGTAACCTATCTTTCCGGGAGTTAAAAGGAGGAGTCGACTTTTACTCCTGCACTCGTGTTGTTTAGATCGAGAGTGGGTTTAACGAATGAGTCTTTGTCAGGAATGGGAAGTATCAATACGGGTGCATGGACCCATTGTTTGTGCGTCTCACAAACTTAAACTTCGTGAGAAGTGTTATCCCCCTCTTGATTTAGAGTTCATAGCGGTAGTATTCGCCTTAAAGGAATAAAGGCACTACTTCCTGGGTAGGAAATTAGTCTTTTTCTTGAGCGACAAGCTGGAGTTCATAAATGACTATCAATTGGATATTCCCTTTCGCTAAGGAAGTGCGAAGGGAGTAGTAAATGCGCCGAGTGGAAACCGTCGGGGAGATTAGTTGAGGCATGGAATGCCTAGTGGAATGAGCTTAACCGAGGGGATGCAATAGTAAGAGAGTTCATGTCCATGGTTGACCAATTCTCCTACTAGTGTGAAGAGACTAGTGGTGGAACGAGGAAGGATGGGAGTAGTAGCTTTTATGGATCTAATTTCCGTACAATAGTTCGGATCGTTTCCTATGAGTATGGTGTCATGTGGGTGGCCTAGTGTAGTTGGCTGTGTGCCTTGCCTGTTCATTGGAATGGAAACAGCGGACAATATATTTCTTAGACTTGGAGTGGTCCGAGAATATTTTCTTAATGATTGGGCTCATTGAGTCGTATACTTTTAAGGGCTACGCCAATGCGAATAGGAGTTAGTAGTGTTGGGGTAGAGCGATTATAAGTTAGTGTAGTTATTCCCTAGTAAGGGTGTAACGTATTTCGGGAAGTAAGGAAATTTTTACCGAGATGTGTAGGTATCTCCTTCTGTAGTAAAACGGTAGGATCGATAGTTCAGGAGGATCGATTTGGTGCTATGTTAGAGCACGGAGAATGTAGACTGAGATCGAATAGTGATGACCTTAGTCCGAGTTCAATGAGGATGTTGCACTGCCAAGGGGTTTGTTAATAATGTTAGAGCCGTAGTTTAGTATGGTATACCTTTAAATGGTGATACGATATGCCTGAATTTTGAGGGAAAAATTCCGTTCTAAGGGGAGGAGTATGTAACAACCCAGGCTTTTGAGCGACTATTTTATACTATTTTGCCTGATGGGTTAATTTTATAAAATAGGGAAAGTTGGAGTAAATATTATTTTCCCTTGAGACTTAGGCATAAAATTTACTATGTTTTGTCTATTTACCGTCATGAGAAGGTAAATATCATTATATTATGATATATTGCCTCGTTATATGTAAAACGACGGTTACGACTCATATTTAAATTGGAGCCTAATTAATGAAGTAAAATGAATTTAGAACATAAAATTTGTTCACGTTATCCTGAATGCCAAAATAGGGGGTGTGGTTGTTTTTAGAATAGTTGAGATAGTCGAAATAAGTGCCAAGTTGTATTTTTGAGTTTCGGGCACTTTTGGGGTGTTATGACTCAATTATGTGGTTACGAGTCATTTTAATGGTGTATTAACAATTAAAAGAGGGGAATTGTGTTTTAAGACCCGTTTAAGTCTCCCCACCCCTTTAGTTCCCTTATCTTGTGTTAGAAGCCAAGAGAGATAGAGAGAGATAGAAGAGAGAGTTGGGAGAAATGGAGAAAAAAGAGAGAAAATGGAGATTTGAGGACGGAAATCGTTGCCACCGGAAGAGGATTCGAGACTACAACCTCGAGGCAAGTTTTTTACTTTCTAGATGTTGATTTAATGTGATAAATTGCATGTATAGTTAATTTTTGGAGATTTAAACCCTAAATGGGTTCTTTGTTGATTTTGATGATTTAATCCCTTAAATCTTAGTTTTTACTTGATTTGAGGAATATATATGGGTTATTAATTGTGTAGAAACAATTTGGGAGATTTAGTTGTTGTTGATGTTGGATAAAATCAAGGATTTAAGGTTTTGGGATTTTAGGGTTTATACAACCCGTAGCCCAACCTGGGCAAAATTTCAGGGCCGAATCGATTCGGCCCTAGGGGCGAATCGATTCGGATAAGGGGATGGTTACAGGTCTGGAAGACCGAATCGATTCGGGTTAAAACCGAATCGGTTCGGCTATTACAGAAAGTCAGTTTTACTCACCGAATCGATTTGCTATTTGGGCGAATCGATTCGCAACCGGGGCGAATCGATTCGGCCCTAGGGCGAATCGATTCGGTTGCCCTGTTTTTGTGAGATTTTTCTTAGTTTGATTTTAGCCCTTTTTCTTTTAGGTCCGAGGTCTAGGACCCCTCCTTTGGGAAGTAATAAGAGTTCCTATAGGGTTGAGTTGGGTAGACTAATGCCCTAGGATAAAATGGGATGATTGGGATTAACCCGAGGGCTAGTTTGTGTAGGTTAATGTCTGCATGATATATGAAGTTAACCTAAAAGTTTATTGGAGATCAAATGTCAACGTTAGGACTTTTGGGAGTCTATTATTGATGAAGACTCACTTTTATGGTTTATGAAATTGCATGAACCTTTGGAGACTAGTTTGAGGATAATGGCACTTTGGGTCTTAGGTCATTAATAAAATATGACGCTAAGAATAAGAAAGACATATGCTAATATGTAGTACTAAATGGATAAGTACAATGAATGATTTTTGTAAATGTAAAATGTGATGTTTTCAAAAGGAAAAAGTAATGTTTTTCCTAAATGTTAATTTATGGATACACACCTCTCTAAATCACTATCATAAGGGAAGTTGCGCGCGCTTGGTGAAGTCCCATGGCTAATGAATGCATAGTGGATATAGTCCCTAGGCCATATGGGTCTTTATTGTACTGCACTGGTTAGGTTATTCTGGGTGTGGTCATGACTATCCCGCAGGCATATGGCCGCTTCCCGATGTTTCGTAGGTTCCCAGGTTGTCTTGTTTGATAGGCCCTGGATGATGATAGCCATTTAGGTGCGCATCCAGTGGGGAAACCCGGAGGGATGGTCTTAGATATGTTAAAGAAATTCATGATAATGAATTGGCTTTAAATTCATTTCCCGGATAGAAGAAGGGAAATGGGTTATATGGTTTGGATTCGGATACATTTCCCGGATGGAAGAAGGGAGATGGAAGCATATGGTATGCAAAAGTATTTTTATGATAATAAAAATGACTTTTGATTACACTTACTGGATGGAAGAAAGGAAGTGGAATTTTATGAAAAGAGTGAAGCATTTTTATGATAATAAAACTTGCTTTAAAAATGTATTTTTCCTGGATGGAAGAAAGAATAAAAAATTGGTAAAGAAAGTTTTGAGATGATTGAATTGGTAAGCATTTGATAAAATGAATTACCATATATGTAAATTCCTAAAGAAAGAAATTAGGAACTTTGCCTTTAAGATGGTAAATGGATTTAATTGTATCTCCTTGAGTAGATGTATATGTGACTTCCCATGCTTATGCATTCACATACACACATATATATTTATTAATTTCGTACTGAGGCTCTGATGGATCTCGACGATCAACCTTGCCTAAGTAGTAGTGTATCGGGGGGTTCCTTGTTTGGATTTCGCTTTGAGAGACACCCCACACACGAATAGGGCATAGTGTTGAGACTGGGGAGAAGTTAACCCTTAGTACTTGGGTTAACTAGAGCATCTCATGATATTGTGCTAGGTTGTGCTTTTAGATTGAGAGGTGAGAAATATTATGTTAATTGCGAGAGAATTACGCACTTAACTGTCATGCATTTTAGTCACATGGGAATCATATCAAATCGGGCCCTGACCCATCTATATTTCTTTGTTTGTGCATATACTCTTTGCCGTACAGGTGCTTTACCGCATGGACACCCGTATTTGCATTTCCATTCCAGTTGTCATGGAGATACAACATATTGCGGATGTTGTAGGTTATTTGTATTAAACGCTTCTTTCCGTTGTACTCTAGTTATGTTCAGTTTATTTATTCGGGCGTGTTGCCCAATGCATGACACTCATTTATTATAATGTAATATTTAATGTGTAATACTCGGTGTAACTATTTGTATTGGTATGTTCACCGACATCTTATTCGGTGATTATTTACTATATTGATATTCTTTATCCGTTGATTTTTGGTATCCACCATTTTTGCAAATGGGATTGTCTAAGTGTTTTTCTTTTAATTACAAAATTTTAAATTTGACTGTCCGTTTTCTAAAATGATTGGTGGTTATCTCGTACTATTATTTTAATCGACAGTGATGCTGAGGATGGACCATCTATGATTCCTGTGATGATTAGAGTATTGGGCTGACCACCTATTATTTTAGTAGGCGGGTTGTCACATTTACTTTACGAATCACTTAGTCTATCTTTTCATGCTTTTTTTCACTCTTCTAGAAGTGTGTTGGACACACATTGATGTAGTGTTCTACACCTCAACATCTAAAACACCTATCCTCCTCCTTTGGTTTCCGTTTTTTTAACTTGAAAAATCTTTTTTAATATGACATTCGTGATAATGCTTAGAGGATCTAGATCTTCTTGTCTCAAATATACTTTTAGTCTTAAAACCATTTTTGTTGTTTTTATAAAATTTGCTAAACATGTTTACAAAAATATCCATATACTCATTAACACAAACACTTGGTCTATTTTGAACTTAATATAAAAACACTTTCTCACTTGAATCGTTGTGAATGCTAAGCCTTTCAAGGTTTTCCCTGATTGTGCATTATTTTTCACAAATGTTTGAAAAAGAGACATTACTAATTCTTTTATACAAGAATAGGTATAAAAAATCTCATTGAAAATTTCAACCATGGTGTTAAATTTTAAAGCCAAAGATTGCATTAAGGATATGTATGTTCAATATAAGTGTTCTACTTAGATAAATCTATAAGGGATGAATAGGTATAGCTGCAATTTTCCTTATTTTTGCAAAAAAAAAAAAAAAATCTTTTTTAGAAAACTTAAAACATGTATCAACTAGATGAGATAATGTTAGGCATATGGATCAATAAATCAAAGTCTCGATTAGGAAATCTCGATCAATTACACTTGATATGCAATCCAAATTTTAATTTTATGGATGAAATAAGATCTGATTTAGAACTATATGTAGTGTGTGACGTAAGTGAAGAAAACCAAATTGAAATAATCCATAAGACAACTATTCTGAGGAAAAACTTCCACCAAAGGGTAAAATGTCTCGATGCACTATGATGTCTCATTCAACTGGAAAATATTTTATACAATGCAAGAAAATACCTATCTCTCCTACACTCAAGATAAGTTACCTATGAACATTGAACATCTCCCTATTGATGATGAACGCTCCGTTTTAATATTCATCAGACAAATAAGGAAGTACATCATGCTCCTTGGATTCATATCATGCCTTGAACTTTTCAATAGCTCGAGACACCTCCTCTTTAAATTGTGGAGTGTAGATCAAGAATTCATATATGAAATGGTTTATATTGAATCTAGGCTATGTGGATCTAATTCAAATCACTCTTAATTCCTTTTTATCCATAGATTAAATATAAACCTATATTTTCACTCGTATTTAGAAGGAACAAGTGAATATGAAAATAGAGAGGCAAAATGAAATATCTTAACCTCAAAAATACTATCTCAGATATAAAGAACTAAAGAGGAACTCAAATATTTTAAAGTGAAGGGAAATGATCTATTTATAGGTATTATTAAAAAATATGCTCCGTCGTGCGTACGGGCGTAATTTTCCACCGTGCACGCGTTTTATGGAATTTTTTAAGAAATATGCTTAAAATGTGCAGCCGTGGCGTCATGCGCATGATTTTATCCAGTACTAAAAAATAGACTAAAACGTGCAGGGTCATGCACACGTATCCAATATGGAACTATGCAAGTGATATAAGGCAGTTTTGATAAACACCATAAATAAAAGACCTTTAAAAAGCATTTGGTTTTTCCCAAAGGTATATATATCACTTCAATTGTCACAAACACTTGTTCAGTCTATAAAAACATATTTTGTTAAAAATGTATGGGTGTGCATAGCCAATGACGTTCAATCACCAAACCATAAAAGGACACGTCTTCAAACTTCAGCAACATAACTCTTGTGAAGTAGATATGCCTTGTAGATCTTTAAAGTCTAATGTTCATGAAGTCTTATGAACAAGCATCACTCTCTACTCAACGCCTTACCATGATTGAAACATTTTGGTGTGAATGGCACATGACTCGAATGCTTTGAGACGAAATTAAGTCAACTAACTTAAAAATACAAATGGTTACTTTTTTATTTCAAAATCTTATTCACAACTCTATTCTCTAGAATTCTCTCTCCACGATTATATGACGCATTAACCACCTCAGTTAATCTCTCATGATAACCATCAAATTTATTTTATCATATTTCGTCCTCATAACTCCAAATGAAGTCTCAAGCCTTTGAAGCTTGGCACGCTTTATGATAGACCATAATTCACGCTATGGATATCCCATGCTTTTGTAGAAGTTTCATAATTTATATTTCTATCATATTCTTTGGTATTCATGGAAGCAAACAAAGCATTCAATGCAATTAAGTTGTAACTACATTACCAAATATTCACCATCTCTACATGTAGTTCTCGGATCTCTCTCCTTAGCCCCCACTCATTTTTATTATTGTCCAAATCCAATTGTCTACTACACTCATCCACACATGCTCATACTTATACCTCAAATATGATCTCATCCTAACTTTTCAATGACCATAATAAATTATCAAGTAAATTTATTCCTAATATTAAAGTAAATTTGATAGATAATAAGGTGGATAACCTTTGTTGCATTTTTCAGAAAAATATTTATTCTAGTTTACAATGTTTGATTGAGATTCAAATTCTTATGTATTAGACATTCATGTTAATTCACATGTTAAATATATTATATTTATAAGATATTATTTTCACGTGATTGAAAATAGAAGATAAGTAATATTTCATTAGTATTTTTTTATATATGAAAACATGTTGTTTCCATGTTTATATATATATATATCCGTGTGTGTGTGCGTGCGTGCGTGCGTGTATACTCTATTCACGTCAAATATGCATGTGCGGTGAGGTAACTAACACTAAACATAGTTTGATTGATTCTGGTGATGATATTATGTGGGCGTCACGTTTGCTTGATCGGTATGGTGGTTGTGATTTTGATGCGGTGATGGATTTTATGCGCAAATCATGTCTACAAGTGCAATACGAGGGGCAACTAACCTTTAGTCGTAGTCTAATTGGAGCGATGAGATATGGCATTATATATATATATATATATATATATATATATATATATATATATATATATATATATATATATATATATAGTGAGGCTCTGCAACATACGTCATTAAGCATACCTATATTTTTTTTAATAGTAAAAAAAAATTGAGTTGATATTTTTTATATGGGTTTATGATATGTCAGTGTGCCCCTGTAAAAATATTCAACTCAAAATAATGTGTTTTATTATTTTTTTTTAAAAAAGTAAAAAAACTGAAAGTTTTAAAGGGTAAAAACTGTCAGTTTTTTGACATAATTTTTAAAAATAACAAAACACATTTTTTTTCAGAATATCATATCAAAATTATTATTTTACTATTTTAAAAAAAGGTTATGTTTATAGGTATGTTGAAGAGTGTGACTGTATATGTATATATATATATATGGAAAATGTTAACATGTTCCCTCAGGGCACATGTTTTGAGCCTCAAAATAGTAAGTATCATAGCTCTATATGAGTATCTGTGCCCTATTAAATACATGTCGGAACTCTGTCCCTACTATTTTGGGTTCTTAGTGTGTGCATTTAGGGCACATGTTATCATGGCCATATATATATGAAGAGAGAGAGAGAGAGAGAGAGAGAGAGAGAGAGAGAGACAAGCAGAGACATGACCAAAACTTATTGTTTCAAAACTACGCTTAAGTTCCCATTGTAATTCATTGTTTCAAAACTAGGCTCACCCATAAAAGTTTTCTCACAATAATCCTCACGACTATGGTGAACACCAATCTCTAACCAATCTTGTCCTCCAGACATGACCACAACTCGTAGCAGTCCACATAAAATTAACATATCCCAAATAACTATAAGTCGATTACAAGGGAAATATCATACTCTGACATAGCTAACAAATAAGCCTAAAATAAACATAAGCCTCCCAGTATGCATGTCTATGCATCCACGCACCAACGGAATAATGTTACTCCTCACCCACAGCGAGTCAATGTACAACATTCTCCCAAATGCAAAGTCTATTCTTTCCAACGTATTAACAAATCCCCAAGTGAACACTAAGTCCCAATATCAAACCAAACATATCCCACATACTACAAAGTAGGAAAATTCCTTAATTACCACTGATGTTGTCACTAATATCTTTTTTCACAAATAATTTCTTCTATAATTCGACGCCCCCATCTCGCTGTGGGTTCTATCCTAAGGGAACAAACCTCTGTTTGCGCACAACCACACATTATCATACCTTTAATTTCCTCAAAATGTCTTCCTTAATTACTAGGCACTAAATTTCTTGAATTTCTTGTAATTCTAGCAATTGACCCACACAAAGGTCACTACGACTCTCTCTCCCCCAAAATTAACATTTTGCCCGAACGGATAGTAACGTATTGCAAAGAATGCAATGATTCCTAATCATAGGGCTCTACATCAAAGGACGCAACGCAGGAAATGACAAGTTCAAACACAGATCCTAAGGACACTAGAATCGTGCTTTGATACCAACTATAACAACCTCCATTTTCTCACGTAAAGGCTGGCAAGGCTCAATATGCCAAATATGGGGCTTATCATCAATTTATACCATTCTCAGCAGTGAAGAAATAAAAATCCCTTTCTTCTATGTTAAAATCCATCATAAATAAAAAAATTTGAATAAAATTGATTTACCACAAGAATAATGAAAACTGAATCATCATACCATGTCCATAATGTAAAGATAAGTACAACTGCTATAAATAAACACTTGGTCTTATGCTTATACAAATCTCATTAAGAAATAAAATGACCAAATGCTGAAATACAACCTATATTAGAATCAATGGAGAAAAATACACTACGTCCAATGAAACTACAAGTATTATCCATCATCAACCTGCCATCCCTGTTATTAAGAATACCCAGGGGAAAACATTTATAATTTGGGTCAGAGCCCGAGGTGTGCAAGAATTCTTCACGAGTAAATATGTAATTTGTTACTAACTTATACTACACGTCTCCCCACTGACGCTCTCATATAATGAGTACCTCACCTCTCATCTAGAAGCAGTCTTACTCGTATCCTCAATCAAAATGACAATTATAACTTCCATTAATTAGTCACTCATGTCATCAATAATACATTCAACTATGCAATAACTAAAAATGGGTACTCATGTTTGACACCTTAATCCCCGAATAGATTTCATAATATTAATTTCACAATTTACATAAACTAGGTGTATATTTTTACATCATAATATTTTGTAACCCTTGTTTATCTCTTCGGACCATTTAATGATTTAATGCATATTTCTTGTTGTCTACCCCCTTAAACTATAAGTTTCATCCTCTTAGATCACCAAATTATTATTCTAATTAATAATTGGCTACACCATTATTCGTTCTCTTTAAATATTGTTTACTTTCTTAGTCTGTTCAATTATTATTCTCATTAATAATTATCTGGCACATTATCCATTAGGAGTCATCTTTGTCCTCAATTATCCACATAATTTTATTAACCCAACTTTATTATCATTAAGCATTTTCTACATCTTTATACTAAGAGGGCACATTCCCATATAAGGTACACCACAATGTGTAAATTGATAAGTATATATAAATGTCCGTATATATACATGCGACACACAAAGGCATCTACCGTTAGTATCTCGTTCGTGCTCTATCAGCAAGTCCAGAGAATCTCTTATCCTAAGAGGACATCATAAAACACACACAAGTTGGGGGTAGTCCCTATGCAGGATGCCCGTTCACGGCCCATACCCAGCAGTGATACGGGATGGGTCAGTGTCAACACCTACCTCCCCGTAGGTGGTGCCTCTACGTAGTACTTATATGACCTACACAATCACCAAGCCCACCTGTACCAGCATGTGGTACCCAGTTCGAATGCACAAACCCCCGATCCTATTGGACAGTCCACGAATATTGGTATGTCCACACAAATACATATAAATACATATTATCATCCAATATGTATAACTAGTTACTTTATAACTATTTTAATCTAAGGAAATATCAATCCATAGAAATTACATCTTTCTTGGCTTAACTATAACATTTTATTCAATTATTCCATAACTCATTTTAAATTGTTATCCTACGATTACTTCCCGATTAATTATTATGTCCTATACATTGCCTTTTAGACTTAAATATCATTTTCTTCATAATTTATTTCTCTTTAAATATATAGGTACATTTATTCCCAACTAACCTTTACAAAACACTCTAGGTATAGTTATTCTCAAACGAACCTTTCCAAGGCATTATAGGTATTTATTTCTAAACTAGCCTTACCAACATGACTATAGGTGTAGTTATCCCCCACTACCCTGACAAATACACCTAATGATCTTCGTATGTTGTCCTCTTGACTCAGACGTAAATCATTCCAGATTATTAATAATTATTCGCTTCTTGATGCCTTTTCAATAAGGTTTATATGTACATATATAAGGAGTCAACTAACGTGAATAAGGGTTATATGTACATATATAAGAAATCCTCTGATATGGATAACTATTGTCGCACCATCGTTAACCATTTAGACTTAGCCCACTAGGTTTAGGATACATTCATACTTAATATCGTTATACGATAATGATCTGAGGAAATTAATCATTAATTTTAACCTCATACATTCGACTTATCTCAACCAATTGTTTCTTTTTATTTAAACTCTGCCCGAATTAATCATAAGATTTTCATCGTATCTTTTAGGGTCTTATCCTTTAGGTACCCCTACCAAAATTTTCCAAATCATCTAAGTACATCTCGACCTTATATATATATATATATATATATATATATTCAAATAGCTTTATTTAAGAATCCTGCATAAATCGTCTTGTTCATATGGTCTCGTACACCCTTTCGTAGAAAAATCATAACTAATTAAAAAAATTAGAAAAATACGAGGTCGGTGCCCATGCAATTGCAATGAAATATTTTACAAGCAGGTCATTCCGAATCGATTCGGTAGGAGGTCGAATCGATGCGGTTTGTCCAGTAAGTCGAGAGCATATCTTTTCCAAGACGAGACTTTTCCAATGATTTCTAAATCTATCAAACTTTGTTCTTATGATTCAAAAATCTCAAATGGGTTATGGGAAGGGATTCTAACATGAAATAACATCATTTAAAACATGATTAAACCTCCAAATCATTCCTATATTATCACTAAATCATCAAGAATTTGTTAAGAACTCATGAACATGAAATTTCCAGATTTCATATTATACTACACCATTGATTTCTAGATTAATTAGAGGGTTCTACAACATATTTTCCTATAATTAATCTTCCATTTAAACCACATGAATACATAGTTGATACAAGGGGTTATGGATATAAATATGGATTACACGATTATCATCAATTTCTAACCAATTCAAAAGGTCTCTAAATATGCAGTCCCAACACATGATTAAACCTTATTTTAAGCATGGTATTAACATTAATATAAGATTAGTAAAATTTGAATAAAAATGGAAAGAGAATCCTTGCCTAAAATTTGTAGAGGACCCTATCTTCCTCTTCCTAGGGTGGTCCTTCCTCCTCCTCTTGGATTGTTATGTAACTCCCAAATGAGTGGAATAACTCTAATTATGCAATGTTAGTCTTCAATTCCCAATTTGGGCCTTAGGCCCCAACTTTGGACCCCCAAATGAGCCTAGAAACAATATCTAATTAGTCTGATAATTAACTAACACACAAATATATATATATATATATATATATATATATATATATATATATATATATATATATATATATATATATATAACCCGAGACCATTCTTAAGGGTCTAAAATGCCCGAACGAGCCGGTAATACCTCTCAAAGTGTGTCTCGAATATTTTTATCCAAAAATATATTTTAATTGTGACGTGATGCTTGTAAATACTTTTTATTAAAAATAAAATCCAGTTAAAGTTTATTCTAAACCATTGAAGTCTAACTCTAAAATTTATAAATAATACTGAGTCTAATTACTCACAACCTTGATTAATTAATTTCACCAAATTAATTAATTGCTATTAAGTTTTATTTTATTCCAAAAATATACGGGGTATGACAAAGATGACCTATGAAGATATATATTATTTGAAGACAAGGGTGGTCAATCGTGCCCTAGCCGTTAATATTCCTGATTTTCAATAAATATTACTAAGATCATGGTATAATTGTAAAGAACTGGCAATACTCCCCTTCTTCTTAAGTGTGTGGCATACAACGGTCCAAGCTACCCCCAGGGAGGACCTAGCATAGGTTAGGTCACCATTAATTTTTTAACTTTGCACTTCCTTCATCATTTTGGCTGATGTCAAATGCATTTGTTTGTTATGTACAAAAGATAACAAGAAAAAACCTCCATTTACTCATGGCGTTATCTTCGTTGATATTCAAATAGTTTGGGCTATCCAAAAGAGGATTGGAATCAGTGATCATCCTAGGTCAGTGGCATTTTAGTTCGGCTACAACAATTTCACCACCTCCTTTATCGCGAGGCCAGTAGAAAAACTCCAATCATCTAAATTATCATGGAGGAATCAGAAGCTTCCACCTCCCAAGACTTAAAAGGGGAGGGATCAAACGAGGAAGGAACATCATCTTCCTTTGAATTGTTAGACGTCTCATATATTCCTTATACAAATCTTTCTTCTGATGCCATGTCCCCCAAGAGGAAAGTTGTAAATTTGATTACTGTAAATCTGGATACCAAGTCTCCTCCTGCTCGCCCATTATGCGAGGATAAAGATATTGCTCAGCCGACGAGTCAGAAGAATGAAGTTAGGGATCTTACTATTCCCATGGACATTAGGGATTAACCCTCCAAGAATTATGATCCCCTCTTAAAGAGGTTTAAGATGGATCACGCTCCTCCTTTCCCACTGGATGTTGTGGAAAAATCATTTATTGATAAGGGAAATGGAATTTATCAATCTGTGGCCTAAGAATTTATTCGATCGGGAGGTCAGATATAAGGAGGTCAGATGATAAGTAGTAACTAGTGGGCTTGCTTAGGGGAAGGTCAGAAAAGACGCTATAACTGAGGCAGCAAGTTGAAAGTCATAGCCACTGTTTAAGATATGGAGAAAGAGAATGTCAGTTAGAATGATCCTTTAGACTTTTTAAGAGGCGTTGTATTTCTTTTTCTTTCAATCAACGATGTAGGGATTTCCCCATTTCCTATCTTTTAATGAAAATAATAATTTTATTCAACTGTTGCCCCTTAGTTTGTGTTTCCATACCCTTTATATATTTATTTGTTTACCAAACTCATATGTCTTACCTATTGTCCTTGCAGTTTGATGCAAGGTTTACAGTGATTATCGCCAGTCAGCGTGACTTTAGAGAAAGATGTGGGAGACTCTTTCTTGATGGACATCATGAGGAGGATGACCTCGACCAGGTCCTAATACTTTATTTACCTATCTGATAAATATAGGCTTAATTGGATCTACATCGCCTTTTTCATCAGGCTGTGGTAGATAATGCAGTCTTTCATAACATAGATTTAATCACTAAAAGAAATTATAGGGAAGTGTTAGCCAATCTAAGGGATAAATTTGATGAAAAGGTGACCGAGTTACGTAAAGAAAGATAATTTAATAAGAAGTTAGTTGACACTGAGTCTGTAGATGGGAGGAAAACCTTTATCTTGCAGGCCGACCTTATTAAAGAAAGATAGGTCAATGACCTTCTTGAGAAAGAAAATAATGACCCGCGAGCTGACCTTCAGAAAGTTAAAAAGTCTCTCCTCGATAATCACTCTATAGAGGGAGCTTCCTTTCTCAAAGAGGAGAGCACCCAACTTAGAAAAGAGACGGAGAAGGCACAAAGGGCCCTGAATGATAAGGATGTGACCATAAAAAGTTTGTCTTCTTCTGATAAAAACAAGAGTGGAATTTTGGAGATAAGTTGAAAAATACAAGGAAGTATTTTCAATATAAAAGGGAGAACATCAGAAGCCTGTTTGAAAAGATTGATTAACTCAGGTTCCAGTTCTGCAAGCATCCTTACCAAGTGTGGATGCATGGCTTTTATCTGACCCTTGTTAAAATGGATTCAACTCTGAATGATGCCCATAACATTGGTAATAAAAATGGATGACTCAATTCCCTAGCAGTTACAAAAGTGACGGACTCTAAACTGTGGTACTGGTGTGCTCCAGGTTGCCTTGACCAACATAAGCATCCTTACAAGATTAATATTTTATGGATCCTAATAGATATCATTCATGTTAGCCTAATAAGGATGTATCTAGGTAACTATGTCCTAAATAGAGATGATAGAGTTAACCGACCTCCTGGCTAAGTTGAGAGGGTGTCTCCTGTAGGTCCATTAAGAATCTCATATTTGGAAGTTATTATGCTGCCTTTTGCCTTGGACATTCCACCTGCCGAAGTTGGGACTTCTGTTGATATATCACTTTGGTCACGAAACTAGTCTAGTTATTTTTATTATCTTTTTTGTTGTACATCATTTACTTTCTCAACTTCCTTGTAATAATTTAAAGTATTAAGGGGAATTTTCACATTTTTCATTCCTTTATGTTGTGCGGTTCTTGGTCTTACCTTTTGGGTAATGTCATTACACCAAACTTAGGCTTAAAACCAGAAAATGAAGAATGCACTTGTTTGTGAAATCGTCTCCCACCAAGGATTTTTCTGATCTGGTCGATTAAGGATTCCTCAGGTGTCCCAGTAGGCATTTCATTGGTTATGAGCAATTTTTTATGTTTTATTATTCGTCAAAACATTTTGGGTCAGGTCGGTCATTAGTCAACTAGTTAGTCAGTCTGTGTAGATTTTTCAATTAGTGACGGTCTTAGGTCGACCAATTAAATAGTTTAAAAGAAGATAATCATCAAAATGATAGGTAATACACCAAAGAAAACTCATTTGACCAATCGATATCCTTTATTAAATACTCATTTTTCTTCCACTTTGAACAATTCTTTTATATCAATGCTGACATACATAAATATTTGCGAGAAATCTAAAAGAATGTTGAAAAAATAATTCAAAATTGAAATAAACTTAGACTTAAAAGTAAAACTTCTTGAGATTGTTTACGTTCCATACTGGGGGAAGCTCTCTGGCCTCCATTGTTTTAAAGTGGTAGACTCCCTTCAAGCCATCTGGAATGACTTTGAGTGGGCCTTTACAGTTGGGCCCAAGTTTCCCGCTTGAGGGCTTATTTACATTTCCCACAATCTTCTTCTCGAATACGTAGTCTCCAACATTGAGTCTCCTTGCCTTTACCCCTATTGTACTACTTGGACAACTGTTTGCTAGTAGGAGACAAGCTTTACAAGAGCTAATTCCCTTTTTTACATCAGCTAGATCAACATCTGCTCTGATTACTTTATTATTAAGGTATTAGTCGACTAGGGAGGACTTCATGGTTAGCAGACCCATTTTCAGTGGGATGATGGCCTCTATTCTGTTATCCGGGGCAAAGGGTGTTTCCCCTCGTTGATCTCCTCGGTGTAGTCTGAAATGCTCAAAGAATGTGGGCAAGCTGGTCAAACTATACTCCTTTCTATTTTTTCTAATCACTTCTTTATTCTATAGAGGATTTTTTTGTTGGAAGCGTCTTCTCGCCTGTTTCTCTACAGATAGGCCACTAAGTTGTAGTAGTGCCTGATATGCCTATATATATCCTCGGCCAGGCCGAGGGCGCCCTCCAACCGGACGATCCCTCAGGGGGCCGACCCTTCATCAGTCTCTGGACGACCCCTCAGGGGGTCGACCCTTCATCAGGCTCCGGACGACCCCTCAGGGGGGAAACCCTTCATCAGGCTCCAGACGACCCTCCGAGGGTACAACAGTATGAGGCCCAAATTAGGCCAGACTCATTGTCGGAAGGAACTTTGCCCTCGGCCTCATATCAATGGCTGAGGGTGACATCATCACAGCGCGTGGTTTGGGAGAGGCCTGGAATAGTGCGCGTGAGGCTCACATGGCACGTGGGAGACCGTTATAACCAAATCACACCCTCACGTGAGGGAATATTATGTCATCATTTGGCATCTACAGGTGTCAACAGGATATTGGCTATATCATCATTCACATGCACTATGCATACTTAGGGGGTACACTACATCCCTCAAGACCTATATATACTTATCACCTACAACCCTACAGGGGGGATCAATAATCATAACCCTAGTAAAAACTCTGCTTATACACACAGTAGAGAGAGAAAGTGTGCTTATGTGCATTGTATCCAAGGCCATTAGTGCCCATACTTAGTGGATCACACACTCACAGTAGATGTAGGCCTAATTGGCTGAACCACTATACATCATTATCTTATTCCTCTTATACTCATCTCCTTCTACACACTTACACACTTATACATATACATCTCTATGGCTGCCATGGTTACTACTGTTTGAGCTCATCATCACTTATCTAGTGGTGCTGAATCTCAGCATCATCAGTTTGGCGCCATCTGTGGGAACGAGAAGACGTCTCTTCCTTGAATACAGCTTGACCTCACTGGGCACTCTGGTGGTGAGCCACTCCTCCCCCTGTGTGGAGATGTTTCACCATTAAAAGAGACCCATTAAGGTTCTCAAGCTTACAAACCTTCTTCAGTGCAGCTCTTCATAGCCCAAACACATGGCACCAGAGATGCCACCACCACCACTTCCCCCACCGGATGATGGAGGAGGACCCAGTTCCAGTCAGCCACCACCTCAGTCTGAGATGGCTGATGTGGCGGCAGCCTTGAAGTCTCTGGCAGCGAGCCAGCGGATAATGCAGGAGCAGTTCACAGCTCTGAGCCAGAACATACTAAGACCACCAGAGGTCTCACCTGAGATGATTACTCCGGCAGCAGCTCCAGGACAACATGAGGCCAGGGGACCACCCCAGGCACCACGCAAAGACCTGCCACCCCCTCAGCGGCGTAGGGATGTTGCTGACCCCCGGCGTCTACGCCTGGGGAGGAAAGGAAACCCTTGCCCTGAAGACAGGTATGATGATATGGAGGGGGAGGAAGCCCCCATAAAATGCTGGGAGTGGTATGAGGTCTCCAATAATACCGTACGACCTCTCCAGGAGAGCAGAGGCAAGTGTGGAAGGAAAAATCCTGACGATCGCCCGAGAGGTTCTGCTTTCGATCGCCTGAGCAGGGGATCGACCTTTGAGAGGCTGGGCCCAGTGAATGACCTGAGGGAAAAATTGTCTAGATCAAGGAGTGCTGAGAGTTCCAGAAGGGAGGCGGCTGATGGCCAACCCCAAGGACGGGATGACGATCAAGGGGAGGTAAACAGCCGACACAGGCCAGCCACGGCAGAACCCTCAGTCCATCTCAAAGAAGCGACAGGGGATAACATTGGCCAAGCCGACCCTACGAGGCCTTGGAATGACTCGATCCAGTGACTGGAGGATAATATCATCGATATACTGAAAAGCCGCGACCCTCTTCAGAGGGTATACACCATAGGCTCACCCTTTGTGGCGAAGATAGTTAACTTCCCTACGCCATCAAAGTTCAAGCCACCTGTGGTCACCCCAAGATATGACGGGAGCACCAACCCTGTCCACCATGTTGAGATATATCAATCAGCAGCAGACATATACTCTATCTCAGATGAGATGAGGTGTCGTGCCTTCTCTGGTACCCTGAATGGGGCTGCACATGTCTGGTACACGTCTCTTCCAAAAAATTCCATTGAAAACTTTAAGCAGTTGGCAGACCGATTCATCCATAACTTTTGCTTTGGGATGAGACCACAGAAGAAGACCACCCACCTGCTCTATGTTAAGCAGGGGAAGAATGAGAGTCTGAGGGACTACATAGCCAGATTCAATAAAGAGAAGCTGGAGGTGGAAGGCTATGAGGAGAGCATAGCTATAACAGCGCTGATTGGAGGACTCCAAAAGGGGAAGCTGTTATGGAAGCTTGTTGAAGACCCCCCTGGGACGATGGCTGAATTACTGTCAACAGCAGGAAAGTTGATGAACGCCGAAGAGGCGATGGCCGCAAAATGCGAAGACGAAAAAGGAGGCGCTAGTGGGGGTAAATACCCTAAGAAGAACAAAGAGGGGAAGAAGAGGTCTACGGACGACAAGTTCGCTGGTTAAACCCCACTAACGGTCAGCTGTGAACATATTCTCAATGAAATAAAGAGTGACCGATCCCTGAAGTGGCCTGAGAAGTTGAGGGCAGCCCCCTACAAGAGGAACAAGAACCTGTGGTGCGAATTTCACCAAGACCACGGCCACATAACAGACAAATGCTTTGCTCTGAAAGATGAGATAGAGAAGATGCTAAAAGAATGGAAGCTCAGAAAGTACGTCGACAAAGATGCCTTCAAGAGGGGCCGAGTGGACGACTCAAGAAAGAAGTGAGGCGATGCATGTAGAGAAGGTCCTCAAAAAAGAGGGGATGAACCTTCTGATGATGAGGACGACCCTGACCTCCCACCGAGAGACGACTAAGGCCCTTTAAAGAGGCTTAATATAATCTCGCTCGGAGTGGGAATGATCTCCGGGGGTCTAGCAGGAGGAGGGTCTGAGGTCGCTGATAGGATGGCCCATGTGGCTGAGGCCAAGGCAGTGACGAAGACGGTACACTCAACCTATCTGGAGTCAAGTCAAAAAAGAGGAAGAAGGTCGATATGGACACTCTGATAGTGGGGTTCTCGAGAATGGAATTTAAAGGCCTCCCAGCCCCACACGACGACCCACTCGTCATCACAACTAGGGTTCATGGGTGTGAGGTGCCGAGGATATAGGTCGGCGGGGGCAGTTCTGCAGATGTAATGTTTTGGCCATGCTTCAAAGCCTTAGGTCTCAGCCGTGCTAGACTCATCCCATACCATCATCCATTGATTGGGTTCAGTGGGGAAAAGGTTCATCCCTTGGAGTGTATGAGGCCGATGTCAGGATGGGGGACGAGTGGCCGAGATGGCTTACCAAGAAGGTCAGTTTCTTTGTGATGGATGAACATGTGTTTTCGGCCTACAACATCATACTGGGGAGTGTGGCCCTCAAGGGGTTTGAAGATGTGCCGTCTACGGTCCATCAAATGATTAAATTTCCTACCCCTTACGGGATGGGGGAAGTTCAGGGAGACCAGACGACAGCGCGAGAATGTTACTACAACTCCGCTGAAGAAAGAGAGGCACACAAGAGGGCTACAACCACTTACAATATTGATACCCTAGACCCCAGGGATAAGACGAAGCTAAAGAAAGGAGAGGCCGCGGAAGAGGTAGAATCCATCATCCTAGATGAGGATGACCCAAAAACAACCGTCCAAGTCGGCAAGTCTCTGAAGCCCAATATCAAGGAAGACCTCATTAAACTGTTGAGGAGAAGACGAAGCGTCTTTGCATGGAGTCGTGTAAATATGACGGGGATCGACCCTGAAATTATGTGCTACAAGCTCAATGTGGTAGAGGGAGCAAAGCTGATAAAGAAGAGGAGAATTTATTCTCGAGAAAAGTATGAGGTCATTAGGGATGAGGTCAAGAAGCTTGAAGATGCTGAGTTTATCAGAGAGGTCATTTACCCTGAATGGCTGTCCAATGCAGTCATTGTCCCAAAGGCCAACGGGAAGTGGAGAATGTGTGTGGACTTCACCGACCTCAACAAGCACTGTCCCAAAGACAGATTCCCTCTCCCCCGCATTGACCAGATGGTAGACGCTACCGCGGGCCATGAGCTCATGAGCTTTATGGATGCCTATTCAGGGTACAACCAGATCTTCATGAACCCTGAGGACTCGGAGAAGACAACCTTCATTATTGACAAGGGGACATACTGTTATAGGGTCATGCCCTTTGGCCTAAAAAATGCGGGGGCAACGTACCAGCGCCTCGTAAATAAAATGTTCGAAGACCAAATTGGTAAGTCTATGGAGGTCTATGTAGATGACATGCTGACTAAGAGTTTGAAGGCAGAGGATCATGTGGCAGACCTGGAGAGGACCTTTAATACGATGGAAAAATACCAGATGAAGCTTAACCCGACCAAGTGTGTCTTCAGGGTCGGAGCAGGGAAGTTCTTGGGGTTCATTGTCAACCAAAGAGGCATCGAGGCCAATCCTGAAAAGATAAAGGCCCTTGTTGAGATGAAGACCCCCAAGTCCATTAAATACGTCCAGAGACTCACAGGGAGAGTTGCTTCCTTGAACAGGTTCTTGTCTAGGGACACAGACAGGTGTCTACCATTCTTCAAAATTCTCAGAAAAGCCTTCGAATGGAGTGAAGAGTGTGATGAGGCCTTCAAGGAGTTAAAATCATACCTGGGGTCTCCCTTGCTGTTGTCACGACCCTTGCAGGGTAAACGACTTTATGTGTACCTCCCTGTCTCAGAGTCAGCCATCAGTGGAGCCATTGTGAGAGACGAAGACGGAGTACAGAAGCCTGTGTATTTTAATAGCAAGGCACTCCAGGGGGCAGAGCAAAGATATCCAAGGATGGAGAAGTTGGCCTATGCCTTGATCCATGCATCGAGAAAGATGAAGCCATACTTTCAATCCCATACAATGGTCATCCTCACTGGCTCTCCCCTTAGACAGGTTTTGCACAAACTTGAAAATCAGGGAGGTTAATGGTCTGGGCTATAGAGCTGGGGGAGTTTGACATAGTGTATCAACCTAGGATGACCATTAAGGGGCAAGCATTGGCAGACTTCATGGCCGAGTTTACTTGGGAAGATGATGAAGCCGAGGGTGAGAGCCTCAGGAAGATAGATACCCGATAAGGTGAGCTCATCGACACACCTGCAGATAAGGCTGAGACAAGCACCGCTAGAAGGAAAGTGGATAAAAATGAAGAGGGAAGATATCTCTTTAGACAGGGGTCACTCACCGAGGGAAGTTTCTCAGAAGAATATACCGTGTGGAGTCTCTTCGTCGATGGGTCCTCTTGCGAAAGCGGGAGTGGAGCTGGATTAATAGTATCAGCACCCGACGGCACAGATATTGAGTAAGCCCTGAGGTTCAACTTTAAAGCCTCCAATAATGAGGCCGAATATGAGGCCTTGATAGCAGGCCTCTCCTTGGCCATATCTCTTAGTGTCGGCCAGATTTTGGTTCATAGTGATTTGAGGCTAGTAGTGAATCAGATACTAGGAGCCTACGAGACCAAGGATGAGAGGATGGCTAGGTACCTTGAGAAGGTGAGGTCGTTACTGAAGGGCTTCAGAGAAGTAAGGTTAAAGAGGATACCTAGGCTCGATAATGGTCGAGCTGACGCCCTTGCTAGGTTAGCCTCGGCAACTAGGACAGACACTAGGAGGATGATCCCAGTGGAAATTTTGCTTCGGCCTACTATTGAAGACGCTGAGGGAACACTTAGCAATTGCCTAAATGTTTCTCAGGAAGCTTCGTGGATGGACCCTCTGATCAGATACATTAAAGAGGGGGAGATGCCAGAAGTAAGGCAAGAAAGGAAGAAGTTGAGATACAGGGCTGCAAAGTTCACTGTCATTGGGGACACCTTGTACAAAAAGGGATTTTTACTCCCCTTACTTAGGTGTGTGCACCCATCTGAAGTCCCATCCATTTTGCAAGATGTGCATGAAGGATCGTGATCAAGCCACATTGGGGGCAGATCCTTGGCGAAGAGGGTGATCACCCAAGGGTACTGGTGGCCGACCTTGGTGAAAGACGCCGCAGCATATGTAAAAAAGTGCGATAAATGCCAGAGATTTTCCACCATCCCTCACCAACCCCATCAGCCTCTTACCTCCATTACATCCCCATGGCCATTTGCAGTGTGGGGGATCGACCTCGTAGGACCCTTACCAAGAGCAATCAATAACTATCGATTCCTCATCGTAGCGATTGACTATTTATCAAAATGGGTGGAGGCCAAACCGATGGTCACGATTACAGAGCAGAAGACCTTCCAGTTCATTTGGAAAAATGTTATATGCAGATATGGTCTCCCCAACACCCTCATCTCGGATAACGGGACTCAGTTCAAGAATACCTCTCTACAGAAGTACTGTGAAAGGGTGAGTATCAAACAATTCTTCTCTACCACAGGCCGACCTCAGGCCAATGGGCAAATAGAAGTTACAAACAGGATAATCCTAGATGGAATCAAGAAGAGGCTTGAGGAGGAAAAAGGAAGATGGGTCGAGGAGTTATATGCCATGCTGTGGGCATACAAGACGACAGTGAGGACCTCTACCGGAGAGACCCCATTCATGCTAGCTTATGGCTCAAAAGCCGTCATCCCCACCGAGATTGGGTTTCCTACTCATAGGGTCCAAATGTATGACCCTCAGAGAAATACAGAAGAGAGGAGACTCGACTTAGACCTGATTGAGGAAAGGAGGGAAGATGCCGAGATAAGGTAGGCCGCCTACTAGCAGAGGACCGCAAGGTTTTACAATCAGAGGGTGAAATAGAGACCAATTGCAGTGGGGGACTTGGTCCTAAAAAAGACTTGGCAAAAGCCCAACATGCTCCATCCTAATTGGCATGGACCATATAGGGTCATCGATGAAGTCGTCCCTGGGACCTATAGACTAGAAAACCTAGAGGGGGAACCCTTTTCCAACCCCTAGAATGCAGATCATTTGAAGAAATACTATCAGTAGTTTTGTAAAGTCCTATCGAACGACAGTTGTAAGAGGTGTTGCTCCGATAGAACACTTAAAAAATTAATGAGAAATATCAGTGTTTCTTCTCATCTTGTGTTTGTCAGTTCTAGTACGCATGGAAACATCTTCAGAGGACGACCCTCGGCCTATAATGAGGGTCAATGGAGGGGACGACCCCACCATTGTCCTCAAGAAAGACGATGGAAAACTTTGTTAAAAACCATTAAATTGGTAATTATAGCCCTCAACCTATAATGAGGGTCAATGGAGGGGACGAACCCACCATTGTCCTCAAGAAAGACGAGGGAAAACTTTGTTTAAAACCATTAAATTGGTAATTATAGCCCTCGGCCTATAATGAGGGTCAATGGAGGGGACGACCCCACCATTGTCCTCAAGAAAGACGAGGAAAAACTTTGTTAAAAACCATTAAATTGATAATTATAGCCCTAGGCCTATAATGAGGGTCAATGGAGGGGACGACCCCACCATTGTCCTCAAGAAAGACGAGTGAAAACTTGGTTAAAAACCATTAAATTGGTAATTATAGCCCTCGACCTATAATGAGGGTCAATGGAGGGGACGACCCCACCATTGTCCTCAAGAAAGATGAGGGAAAACTTTGTTTAAAACCATTAAATTGGTAATTATAGCCCTCGGCCTATAATGAGGGTCAATGGAGGGGACGACCCCACCATTGTCCTCAAGAAAGACGAGGGAAAACTCTATTTAAAACCATTAAATTGGCAATTATAGCCCTCGGCCTATAATGAGGGTCAATGGAGGGGACGACCCCACCATTGTCCTCAAGAAAGACGAGGGAAAACTTTGTTAAAAACCATTAAATTGGTAATTATAGCCCTCGGCCTATAATGAGGGTCAATGGAGGGGACGAACCCACCATTGTCCTCTAGAAAGACGAGGAAAAACTTTGTTAAAAACCATTAAATTTGTAATTATAGCCCTCGTCCTATAATGAGGGCCAATGGAGGGGACGACCCCACCATTGCCCTCAAGAAAGACGAGGGAAGACTTTGTTGAAAACCATTAGTTTGGTAATTAGAACCCTCGGCTATAATGAGGGTCAATGGAGGGGACAACCCCACCATTTCCCTCAAGAAAGACGAGGGAGGGGTCAGTGATATTAACATAAGATTCACAATACAAGCCATACGAGAGACAAATACAGAAGAAAAAGAGGCATTATATTACATTACAAAATGAAGATGTTCGTCTGATAAAAGAATACAAAATATTAATTACACGAAGAGGGTATGGGCTACAGTCAGCCACCCTATTGAGCAATGTCAGAGGGCAGGGCCTCAACGTCGATAAGAGAGGTCTCCTCAACGACCACGACTGGCTGATCCTCAGACGTGCCGACACCCTCGGCGTGCACCTGGGACTCCACTTGGGTTAAAGCCTCAACAATCAAGGGGTCGTCCAGTTGAACTGCCTCCAGAGAAGGACGGACTGAAGAGACGACATCGCCGAACTTGAGGACGACCCACCGACAGGACATCCTGATCCCTCTCTCCAGGTATTCAAGACCGAAGCCTTGAAACTCATCTGGGAGTTTGTAGGCCTCCACAACGTCTACCTCTACCTTCTTCACGGCCTCAGATAGTTCAATCTTAAATTGGGCCCCCTGATGGGTCATGGCTTCATCCTTATCCTTAAGAAGCAAGTCATTGGCCGCCATGTCTACGTCATGCTACCTCGTCAGCTCGTCCAGGATCCTCGCATGCTCAGTCCTGGCGCTCTCCAACTCAGGCCTAGCAGTTTCGAGCTCTGACTGTAAATCAGCCTTGTGCTGAGTGGCCCTCTCGGCCTCATGAAAATTTTCTTGATTCTCCGCCATCTATTTGGTGGCCGAGGTAAAGGCGCATACAGACTGCACAGAAATAATAAACAGATATCAAGAGGCCGAAAAAATAGATATCAAGAGGCGAAAGAATACAACTAAGGGAAGGAGGTGAGAACAAATACCTGAGCTAGGGCGTGCAGACCATAGTCATACACTTTTGCTGGAGGCATCTTGGATAAAAAATCATAGTCAGCAGTCGAGGGGGAAGAAAATATGGACGCCTTGGCCGCTCTCAGGTTCGCGATAAGGGAGGATGGCTCGGCCTTCAGAAGCGCCAAATTTTACGACCAAAAGGTTCCCATGCTGGAAGACGAGGCGGTCCCCTCAGACGCCTCCACCCTTGCCCTCGTTCGTGAACCTGGCCGAGGGTCGACGGGAACCTCAGGCTCCTTCCTTTTTTGTCTATCGAGGGTCGGCTCGGAAGGTGTCGGCACCATGGTCTGCGTCTTCTTTGGAGCTTGCTGAGGCTCCTTGCCTTTCTTCTTGGCCAAGCCTGATAACAAACTAGGGGCAGTCATTTCCCAAAGGTGGTCAGGTACACCAGCAGGATGACCTTGAAGGAGGACGACACGTTAGAAAAATGCAGAGGCAGATGAAACACTTCGAAAAAGTAAAGAACAGGTAATAAAGAATGGATAAAAAATAATATAACTCACATAGTTCTGTCAAGGGGCCGACCCTCAGACCAACTTCCTTGAGGAACCGAGGGGTCATCAGATCTTCAAATTTTGGAAGTTCACCCCCTCTCCTTCGTCCTCTCAGATATTCAACTATGTCTTTCTCTTCCAGACTAAGTCCGGGCTCTGACCTGGACTTCATTGAAGGGTTGGACCATCTTCTGCGAACCCTCGGACCATCGGCTATAGGTTGTGCCTCGGCAGAGAACTCCCACTCTCTAGAGATAAAGAAGAGTCTCTTCTTCCAATCGTGGTTGGAGGTTTGTGCCACGTGGAGAAGTTTTTTATCAGACTTCCTCGCACCCAGATGGTAGTACCCAGGTTATTTGGATGAGGAAGTGATGTTATAGCAAGCCAAGAACACATCGGAGGAAGGCTCATCAGTAAAGGCATTTTTCCATAGGGAAATGAAGCCGAGGATCGTCCTCCAGGAATTAGGAGGGAGCTGAGAGGGGGCTATGCCGAGGGATGACAAAATATCTACGACAACAGGATGTAAAGGGAGTCTGACACCTACCTTGAACATTTGTTCGTATACCGCTATCTCTCCCTCTTCACCCTCAAAGACCCTCTCGTCCTCAGAGGGAACCCTTATAGATATGGTGGGAGGAACACCATATGCATGCCTCCACAGAAGAAGGTCACTATCCCTGACCGAGGAAATATAAGACGAGGCGTGAGATGTATCAACTGGGTCATCTGAGTCCTCATCATCCTCAGTCCCCTCACCCTCGGCACCGGCCTCATCACTTGTCAGAGGCCCTTGGGGAAAAGCCATCTGGAAAGCGTGTGGGGATAGGGTTGTCACAGGGATAGCCTCGGAAGCAACCATACCCTCGGCCTGTCGGCCTTGGCTCAGATCAGACGTGTCTACTCTCCCAGAAGGTCCAGCTCCTGTTGGTGACGATGTCCTCTCATCCATCTCACTCGAATAACTCTCGGCTGGACGATAGGACGACCCGCAAGACTCAGAGGGTTTTATTGTGGCAAGAGGAATGGGGAAGATGGGTCGTACCCAATTAGGGTCGGCCCCTCGTCTTCTCTCCTCCTCTTCCTCTATTCGTATGATTTCAACAAATAACTTCTCTCTCAGGGAAGGGAATTCTTCAGCTAAGCTGTAAAGCCTCCTAAGCATCAAGGGGAGACCCTACACTTGGAAGAGTTTGGGGAACCTAACTACAAACAAGTTTGCAGTTGACCAGGTTGGACTTTTGGATTAAAACAAAAGAAATCGATGGTTTTCAATCAAGAACACTCAAGAAAACTCGAGAACACTCAAAAACCAGTCGTCGGAAAAGTTATGAAACAACCCAAATCCAGCCCTACTAGCCTAAAATAAGAAAGCGAAAAAGAAATGAAAGTAAAGAGGACACTGGGGCAGAGAGATTACCTGAGAAAAAATAGCAACGCTACCAAACTCGAAATGTAGAAACTACGGAAATGGCAAGAAGGCTGGAAGCTAGAGAGAGAGAGAGAGAGTTCAGGCGTGAAGAAGAAGAAGAAGAGAGAGAAACTTCAAAAAATTATTTAAATACCGTGCCAATGAGTGGGTCCACTAACCAATGAAGAGCATGACCCAGGAGGAGGGCATCATTAGGGCATAAAGCCCCAGGAAAAGTGTGCAGCCGCCACGCCTTGGAAACTGAAGTGACAATGAGTACCTGCCTAGGTGTCATATCAGCTTAACAGGTGTCACTCACCTAACTGATCATACACCCATCTCAATTACAACACTATCCCTCAGCCATCTCAACAACATCCATGGATAAGGGCTGGGGGGTGATTGATATGCCCATATATATCCTCGGCCAGGCCGAGGGTGCCCTCCAATAGGACGATCCCTCAGGGGGCTGACCCTTCATCAGGCTCCGGACGACCCCTCAGGGGGCCGACCCTTCATCAGGCTCCAGATGACCCTCCGAGGGTACGATAGTATGAGGCCCAAATTAGGCCAAACTCATTGCCAGAAGGAACTTTGCCCTCGACTTCATATCAAAGGCCGAGGGTGACATCATCATAACACGTGGTTTGGTGAAACGGCCTCATATCAAAGAGCCGTTTCACCATTGAAAGAGGTCCTTAAAGGTAATAAGCTCACCTGATACTTAAGCTCTTTACTAAGCAACACATGGCACAAGACCAGAGTTACCCCCGCCTCTTTCGCCACCCGAATATGGGGGGCCTAGTTCCAGTCAGGCGCCGCCCCAGTCCGAAATGGCAGAAGTAGCTGCAGCCTTGAGGTCTTTGGCTGCAACACAATAAGCTATGCAGGAACAATTTGCACAGCTCAGCCAAACTATGATGAGGCCACCTGGAGTCACACTGGATATGATCACTTCAGCGGCTGTTCAGTCTCATCCTGACGCCAGGGGACCACCCCAGGCACTGATGAAGGACCAACCTGCACCCCGGCGGAGAAGGGACCTTACTTACCCTAGGCCCTTACGCCTGGGGAGGCAAGGAAACCCTTGCCCAGAAGACAGGTATGACGATCTAGAGGCGGAAGAGGCCCCGGAAGATTGTTGGGATCCATATGAGGTTTTGAACAATACGGTTCGCCCTCTTCAACAGAGCCGAGGACGTGCTGGACGAAGAGTTGAAGAGGTCCAACAACGAGGATCAACTTTTGATCGATTGAGCAGAGGGTCAGCCTTCGAGAGGTTGGGTCCAGTGAATGACCTAAGACAGAGGTTATCCAGGTCAAGGAGTGCTACCGGCTCGCACAGAAGGGACAGACCAGGTCTGCCTGACCAAGGCCGACCCCGTGAAAGAAGAGGTAGAGACGAGGAAGAGGTCAACAGTTGATGCTGTGCTGCGGCAGGGGAACCCTCAGTCCATCCCTTAGAGGTGGCTGGGGATAACCTCCGCCAGGCTGATGGCAGAAGACCATGGAATGACTCTATCCAACGCCTTGAGGAGAAGATAGGAGACCTCATCAAAAGTAGGGACCCGTTGCAAAGGGGTTACTCAGAGGGCTCTCCATTTATGGCTAGGATAGTGAGCTTCCCAACTCCAGCTAAGTTCAAGCCCCTTATGGTGTCTCCCAAGTATGATGGCAGCACCAACCCTGTACATCACATCGAGATGTATCAGTCGGCAGCAGACATCTACTCGATACCCGATGAAATAAAGTGTAGGGCCTTCTCTAGGACCTCAACAGGGGAAGCACACAGCTAGTTTACCTCTCTTCCGAAGAGCTCGATTGAGAACTTCAAAGGCTTGGTTGAACGATTCATCCACAACTTCTGCTTTGTGGTGAGACCTCAAAAGAAAACTACTCACCTGCTGTATGTCAAGCAGGGCAAGGACGAGAGCCTAAGAGACTACATCTCTAGGTTCAACAAAGAGAAGCTGGAGGTTGAAGATTATGAAGAGAATATATCCATGATCGCCCTCATTGTGGGCCTTCAGAAAGGGAAGCTGTTGTTGAAACTCACAAAAGACCCTCCTATGTCTATGGCGGAGCTACTGACAACCGCAGGAAAAGTCATGAATGCAGAAGAGGCAATGGCCGCCAAATATGAGGATGAGAACCGCGGTAGTTGTGGGAAGTCCAAAAAAAAGAAAGATGGGAAGAAGAGGTCGGGCGATGACAAGTTAGCCCACTATACTCCTCTGACTGTGAGCTGTGAGCACATCCTCAACGAGATCAAGAATGACATGACTCTGAGATGGCTAGAGAAACTGAAGGACCCACCACATAAGAGGAATAAAAACCTATGGTGCGAGTTCCACCAGGATTATGGCCACGTCACAGACAGATGCTTCGCCTTGAAGGATGAGATTAAAAAAATGTTAAAATCTGGAAAGTTGAGGAAGTATGTGGACGGTAAGGATCCTAAGGGGGGAAGAGATGACCCTAAGAAAAGGAGAAATGACAGATGCCGTGACAATGCCCCAGCCAGAAGAGACAATGATTCAGAAGGTGATGATGAAGACGATCCGGATCTTCCACCGAAAGACGACAACACCCCGGTGAAGAGGGTATGTATGATCTCATTTGGTATTGACACCATATGCGGAGGATTTGTAGGAGGTGGCTCTGAAGTAGCTGATAGGAAGGCTCACGTGGCAGAGGCCAAGTCAGTGGCCAAGCTTGAAGTTGTAAACCTAACGTCTTCCGATACAGTGCAGAAGAGGAAAAAGGTGGACATGGACACCCTTGTAGTCGGGTTCTCCAGACTCGACTTCAAAGGTATCTTATCCCCCCATGATGACCCTTTGGTAATAACAACAAGGGTGCATGGGTGCGAGGTGCAGAGGATCCTCGTAGACGGGGGAAGCTCGACAGACGTGATGTTTTGGCCTGGCTTCAAGAGCCTAGGTCTTAGTAGAGCAAGGTTGGTGCCCTATCATCACCCCTTGATAGGCTTCAGTGGCGAAAAGGTCCACCCCTTGGGCATGTATGAGATGGATGTATGGATGGGTGATGAGTGGCCTAAGAGTTTGACCAAGAGGATAAATTTTTTGGTGATGGACGAAAGCGTATTCTCGGCCTATAACCTCATCATAGGAAGTGTGGCCCTAAAAGAGTTTAAAGCTGTGCCGTCGACGGTTCATCAAATGCTAAAATTCCCCACTCCATATGGGGTAGGGTAAGTGCAAGGTGACCAGACCATAGCGCGAGAATGTTACTTCAACTCGGCCAAAGAGAGAGGCCCATAAGAGGGCAATCACCACTTATAGTACGCTTGACCTAAGAGATGAGACAAAGTTGAAGAAGGGAGAGGCCGCGAAAGAGGTAGAATCCATCGTCCTCAATGAGGACGAGCCGGAAAAAACCATCCAGGTCTGCAAAGCCCTAAAGACAGAAATCAAGGAAGAGCTGATAAACTTCCTCAGGAGGAGGTAGAGTGTCTTCGCATGGATTCACGCAGACATGCCCGGCATCAACCCTAGGGTTGAGTCACAAGCTCAACGTGACCAAAGATGCCAGACCTATCAAACAGAGACGAAGAGTCTACTCCAGGGAGAAGTATGACATCATTCGGGAAGAGGTCAAAAAATTAAAAGAGGCTGAGTTTATAAGAGAAGTCACATATCCGGAGTAGTTATCGAATGCAGTCGTCGTGCCCAAGGCCAATGGAAAGTGGAGAATGTGTATTGATTTCACTGACCTGAACAAGTCTTGTCCAAAAGACAGCTATCCCTTACCTCGAATAGATCAAATGGTGGATGCTACAGCAGGACATGAGCTTATGAGCTTCATGGACGCGTATTCAGGCTACAACCAGATCTTCATGGATGCCGAAGACTCTGAGAAGACAACCTTCATTATCGATAAAGGGACGTACTGCTACAAAGTGATGCCCTTCAGTCTGAAAAATACAGGGGCAACATACCAACGTCTTATGAATAAGATGTTCGAAGAGCAAATAGGTAAGACTATGGAGATGTATATAGACGATATGCTAACGAAGAGCTTGCACTCATGTAGCGGATCTCGAGAAGACCTTCGATATTATGGACTCATATAGAATGAAACTCAACCCCGCGAAGTGTGTCTTCGGAGTAGGAGCTGGGAAGTTCCTAGGATTTATCGTTAACCAGAGAGGGATTGAAGCGAACCCTGAAAAAATCAAAGCTTTTCTTGACATGAAGACACCGAGGAGTATCAAAGATATCCAAAGACTTACGGGGAGTGTGGCTGCACTTAACAAATTTGTTTCTAGGGCAACGGATAAGTGCCTTCCATTCTTTAAGGTGCTGAGAAAGGCCTTCCAGTGGGACGAAGAGTGCGAAAAATCCTTCATCCAGCTCAAGTCTTACTTGGGGTCTCCCTTATTGCTATATCAGCCTGTAGCAGGGGAGAAATTTTACACGTATCTGGCAGTCTCTGAATCAGCCATCAGCGCAGCCATAATACGGGAAGACACTGGGATCCAAAGGCCTGTGTATTTCAACAGTAAGGCCCTTCAAGGGGACGAACAAAATTACCCTCGCATGGAAAAGCTAGCTTACGCCCTGATACATGCTTCGAGGAAGATGAAGCCTTACTTCCAGGCCCACTCCATGGTTGTCCTTACCGACTCCCCACTAAGACAGGTCCTACATACACCTGAGAAGTCCGGGAGATTGATGACCTGGGCCATTGAGTTGGGGGAGTATGATCTTACCTACTAACCTAGAACATCCATCAAAGGGCAAGCTCTCGCAGACTTTGTTTCCGAGTTCACATGGGAAGAGGCCGAGGCAGAGAATGGCCTAGAGGGTGTTAAAAAAATAAACCGTAGTGTCTTCTGAAATCCAGAAGAGATGACACCAAACATCTTCCAAGATCAGGAAGAGGTCGCATCCAATAGGGCCAGGAGCAGAGTCGCAGAGAACGAGGAAGATCGGTACCTCTTCAAACAAGGAGTCATGTCAGAAGGGGTCTTCTCATCGGATACAGACATTTGGAGCCTCTTCGTCGATGGCTCTTCCTACGATAGTGGAAGCGGCGCAGGGTTGATACTCTCAGCTCCAGATGGTGCCAACATTGAATACGCTTTGAGATTCAACTTCTAGGCTTCTAACAACGAGTCCAAGTATGAGGCCATGATAGCAGGTCTCTCATTGGCAATGACTCTTCGCATAAAGCGACTCCTACTCCACAACGACTCAAGGTTAGTTGTCAATCAAGTACTGGGAGTTTATGAGGCCAAAGATGAAAGGATGGCCAAGTATCTGAAAAGGGTGAGAACAATGTTAGAATATTTTGAAGAGGTAATACTGAAGAGAGTGCCTCGACAAAGTAATATCCACGCAGACGCATTGGCAAGGTTGGCCTCGACAACGAAGACAGACGTCAGAAGGACCGTTCCGATCGAGGTCTTGGGGAAGGCAACCTTTGAGGGAGAAGAGGTATGTAACCCTTGTCATAATTTGAACCTAGGAGACTCGTGGAATGACCCCCTCGTCAGATATATCAGAGAGGGAGAGCTACCTGAGTCCAAGCTAAAGAGGAGGAAATTAAGATATAGGGCGGCCAAGTTCTCGATGATAGGGGACGTTTTGTACAAGAAGGGATTTCTATTACCTCTCCTCAGATGTGTGCATCCCACGGAAGTTCCCCGAGTCCTACAGGAAGTTCATGAGGGTTCTTGCTCTAGCCACATAGGGGGAATACCCTTGGCCAAAAGAATCATCACACAGGGGTACTGGTGGCCAACCTTGTCCAAAGACGCTGCAGCCTACGTGAAGAGGTGTGACAAATGTCAAAGATTCGCCACTATTCCTCATCAACCTCATCAGCCTATGACGTCAATCACCTCTCCATGGCTATTTGCGGTATGGGGGATTAACTTAGTGGTACCCCTACCAAGAGCTACTAACAGTTATCGATTCTTCATAGTTGACATTGACTACTTTTCAAAGTGGGTGGAGGCAGAGATGATGATAACAATCACAGACCAGAAGACCTTCCAATTTAATTGGAGGAACATCATATGTAGATACGGCCTCCCAAACACTCTCATATAGGACAATGGGACCCAGTTCAAGAACTCCTCTTTAGAAAAGTACTGCCTAAGAGTTGGGATAAAGCAGTTCTTCTCTTCTCCTGGCCGATCTCAGGCAAACGGAAAGACCGAGGTCACGAACAGAACAATTCTCGATGGAAACAAAAAGAGGTTATGAGATGCGAAGGGAAGATGGACTGAAGAGGTGTACGCTATGTTATGGGCTTATAGGACCACGGCAAGGACACCTACAGGAGAAACCCCGTTCATGCTTGCACATGGCTCAGAGGTTGTCATACCAACAAAAGTTAAGCTCCCAACTCATAGGGTTTAGACCTATGACCCCGATAAAAATGAGGAAGAGAGGATGCTAGACCTAGATCTAATTGAAAATAGAAGAGAAGACGCAGAGATCAGACAAGCAGCCTACCAATAGAGGGCAGCGAAATTCTACAACCAAAGGGTTAAGTCAAGACCCATCGCGGTGGGAGATCTAGTGCTAAAGAAGACCTTACAGAAAACAAACAAGTTCCATCCAAACTGGCACGGTCCCTACAAAGTGACAGAAGAGGTTGTCCCCGTATCCTGAATGGTTGTCCCCCCAGGATGAAAGGTCACCTAAAAATCCCCAAGCAGGCATGAGTTAATACAAGATCAGAAGGTGCAAAAACCAAGACTGAAAAGGAAAGGACCTTACCCGACCACTGGTCAGGTCATTCAAGACCTGACGCATCGCCTCCAGGGAGAGAGATCCCTTCAACTTCCGGTTGTCCTTACGCCATCGATACAATCGACAGAAGTCCTCAATAGTGTCATCCTTCAGAGCAATCAGTGGGGTGTTGCACCCAATCACCTCATAGAACCACATCTGAATTCACAAGCAAAAAGAGACGCATAAGGAAAATGCGAATGCATGAAAGGAAAATGCGAATGCATGAGATGAAAATGCGCAAAGTAAAGAATACCTCAAGGAGATACGTGGCTTCAGTAAAAGTCTGCCAGCAGCACCGGATGAATGCATCCAAAAAAGAGTAAAGGGTCGCCAAGGTCAGACTCCCCCAATCATAGAAAGGGATGTTCGAAAACATCCTCAAGTACGGCAGAAACCACAAATGGACGACGTGACCACTCGAAGCCACCATGAAACCTCCCAGCACCAACAAGATGAACAACCGAACCATCTGCCTCACTTGCAGCCCATCTTCCACATTAATCTCCCTGCTCAACAGAACCTTCTTCAGCCAGGACAGCCGGATAGAATCTCCAAAAACTATCCTTCCCACATCACCAAGTGTCACACGTACTCCCTCCTGTATTACCCGTAAGGAGCGATCCACCTCTATCTGCTCCCCGTCACAATCCAGCCCCAGTTGCTGCTGCACGTCTATGGGAGTCATAGTCATCTCCTCGAAGTCGAAATGAAAGGTGTGGGTAGTGTCCCACCACCTCTCTCCCAAAGCGCACAAGATCGCTGTCGAACGAGGTATCTCATCCAGTGCCGATGCCAACTGCCCAAAACCCGCTGATGAGACCACCCAGTGTACCACAGGTGGGAGATGCTCCCAGACATCCTTGAGCCCCGTTGTCCCACGAGCACGCATGTTCTTCAAAGAGATATCAGACTGACAAAGGGAAAAATCTCATCAAAGGTCAAGAAAGAAAGAAAAACCACCAAAAAGAGAAGAATGCCAAAGGTCGGGTTACTTACATAACAACTGGGACCCACTCTCAAAGAGCGATGACGTGATGGCTCCTGCAGTAAGGTCCGCTCATCCGCAACAGGCTCAAACACATCAAAGGAGTTCTCACTCCCCAAAGCAAGAGGCGCCCTAGCCCTCCACTTCACATTCTCCCAATCATCAACGGTCAACCACTCCGGATGGATTGCGGTGCTCACAAAGGCACCCATTTATTAAAGATCGGAACGTTAGAACAATTTGCAAAAAGAAATCGCAGAAAGAGAGAAGGCAAGAAGCTGTGAAAAATGAAGGGGATTCGCCCCCTTTATATAAGATGCCAAGCGCCATGCCGATCGGCACCTCCCCCTTCCATACCGATCAGCACTGACCCCTTACCTTCCCGAGGTAGTCCAAAAGTCTGTGCCACTGTCGAATGGAACCCCTCAATCTATGCCGGCCGGCACCCCCCTTAAAATTTCGTACAGAAATTCCTGGAAAATGCCAGAAAACCCTGAAAAATCCTCAAAAAATTCCTAAAAATCCTCAGAAGGATTTAGAACGTTTTCATCAAGAAAATTTCGCACTCCTTCAGGTGAAATCTCTTTTTTCCCCTACATAACCCTCAAAATCCAAGCGAATGACCTCTCGAGCAATACGCCCGGACCACCTAATCACCTCCTCAGCAGAGTTTACAACCCCAAACCAATTATCTCCCCAACAATCAGCTCCTCCGCTCAAATCAAAGACACAAAGCCTCCCCAACCATCGGCTATCCGGTGCAAAACAATATCGCATGGTACTTTTCCCAGTGGAATTCAGAAGAATCACTCTCCCCAGGCGATCTCTCCCAAAGGACAATCCAAAATCTTCCCCAGATCATTCATCGTTCCCCAGCAGAACCTCAAATCCAATTCTTATCCCCAGCGGAACCCCTCTTCCCCAGCGGAATCCTCAAAAGCTAAGTGAAAACTCCTCCCGGCACTGCTCCGGAAAATCCCTAAGGATCACCTGATCACTTGCCCAGCGGAATTCTCTTACAGCACCCAAAATAGGTTGTTCCCCCCCCCTACGAGGTCTCCTAAAAAGCTTCCCCAGCTATCAGCTCCCCAGCTCAAATCAGAATCACAAAGCTCTTTCCCCAGTAAAATCGAAATCTAATCCTCAACCACTCTTGGGTCAGAATTGACCCCGGTCTTGGATCGTCACCTAAGTTAGGTTAGAATTGACCTCGGTCCTCGGTCGTCACCACTCTTGGGTCAGAATTGGCCCCGGTCTTGGATCATCACCTAAGTTAGATCAGAATTGACCTCAGTCCTCGGTCGTCACCACTTTTGGGTCAGAATTGACCCCGGTCTTGGATCGTCACCTGAGTTGGGTCAGAATTGACCTCGGTCCTCGGTCGTCACCACTCTTGGGTCAGAATTGACCCCGGTCTTGGATCGTCACCTGAGTTAGGTAAAAAATGACCTCGGTCCTCGATCGTCACCACTCTTGGGTCAGAATTGGCCCCGGTCTTGGATCGTCACCCGAGTTGGGTCAGAATTGACCTCGGTCCTCGGTCGTCACCACTCTTGGGTCAGAATTGACCCTGGTCTTAGATCGTCACCTGAGTTAGGTCAGAATTGACCTCGGTCCTCGGTCATCCCGATCTTGGATCGTCACCCGAGTTAGGTCAGAATTGACCTTGGTCCTCAGTCGTCACCACTATTGGGTCAGAATTGACCCCGGTCTTATATCATCACCTGAGTTAGGTCAGAATTGACCTCGATCGTCACCACTTTTGGGTCAGAATTGACCCCGGTCTTGGATCGTCACCTGAGTTAGGTCAGAATTGACCTCGGTCCTCGGTCGTCACCACTCTTGGGTCAGAATTGACCCCGGTCTTGGATCGTCACCTGAGTTGGATCAGAATTGACCTCGGTCCTCAGTCGTCACCACTCTTGGGTCAGAATTGGCCTCGGTCTTGGATCTTCACCTGAGTTAGGTCAGAATTGACCTCGGTCCTCGGTCGTCACCACTCTTAGGTCCTCAGAATTGACCTCGACCCTCTGATTTGGTCATCCTCGCTCCCTTAGGTCCTCAAAACTGACCTTGACCCTCTGATTTGGTCATCCCTAGCACGCTCCTTAGGTCCTCATAATCGACCTCGACCCTTTGAATCGATCATCCTTGCTTCCTTAGGTCCTCAGAATCGGCCATACTCTCTCGGAAGCATCATGCGGTGTCTAATCGACGGCTATCATTTGTTCCAAACTCACCCCTCGAGGGGCTCTATAGACACCTCATTCTATTACCCCCCCCAACTCACCTTAGGTCCTTAGTGCCTCCACTCATCACCGCAAACCCAGGTCATGTCCCGAGCACTGACCTGATAGCCATCGGGCACTCCCCGGCTCAGTTTGACCCCAAAGTCAAACTCTTCATCTCGACCGAGGCTGAATGAATATTCGAAGGGCACTGAATACCCTTTCCAACGGTCCGCCCCGTGCACGATTCTGACTTACCATGCGGACGAACGGTCCGTTTGCGTCCGAAACCTGATCCAGAGGCCACCGGGCACTCCGGGGTCTGTTTAACCTAAGTCAACTCTTCATCTCAACCGAGGCTAAATGAATCTTCAAAGGGCCCTGAATACCCTTTTCAACGGTCCACCCCTTGTGGGATTCTGATTTTCCATGCGGACGAACGATCCGTTTGACTCCGGGAAGCCACCGAGCATTTCCCGGGCCCGATTGACCAAAGTCAACTCTCTAAACCGGGTCAAACTCTTTGGAATGTTGAATTACATCTCTTAACCTTTCCAACATTATCCCCGTGCGTGATTCAGATTTACCATGCAGATGAACGATCCGTGTGCATCCGAATGATTCCCCGTCCAATGAACCGATAAATGCTTTCGAGCCATATTTGACCCAAAGTCAACTCCCGAACCCGGGAACCGTCCAAAGGACTTTTGAAGGTATCTGAATTACCTTTCCAACGGTATGCCTCTTATAAAATTCTGACCAATGGTTTGCCCTCGGAGGCCGATTTTTTTGAAAAAGCCTGAAACACACTACCAAACGGCAGGTTCCAGAACCTGCCTATCGGCACTTGCCTGCCGATAGGCAGGAAGGGCTCTAGGACGATCGGCACTCACATGGGACTATAAAAGGAGGCCTTCACCTCATTTTCAAGGGGATCCCAGATCTGATAAAAATCCCTCCCAACGAATCCCAGAAACCTCTCTCGAAGGCAGTGTGATCTTAACTTCCAAATCCCCTTTTTACTTCCACTTTTCATCATCCCTTTCATCAAACTTGGTGAATTAGCCACTCTCCATTATCATCTAAAGTTTAAGGGATGCTCCCCAACATTTAAGATCAAGCTCAAGATGTTCAAGAAGGTCCAACTTTCTCAAACTCTCTCTTTAAATTCTCTTGAATTCTCAATAACTTATTTTCTTACTTAGCACTTTTATTATCTCATTTCACACATCCTAATATACTTTTTACTTAGTATTATTGCACATATTTTATTTTCATAAAACCCCAAAAATAAGAAAAATAGGGTTTTACTTATAAATTCAAATAAGCGATTCTCATATTTTCCTCACTTTTCTCACAACTAAAACACTTTTTTCTACACACACACTCACAAATAAGAGATTCCCCATTTTGGATTTATGGGATAAACCCCGCCCCTCATTTTACATGCGAACTACGTGAACTTTGATGCCTCTATAGGCTACGTAGGCGTCTCGGGGTAAAACCCGAAACTCGAGTCCTTTTCCTCACTTTTTCTCTCATTTTTCTATCTTCTCTAAATCCATTTTTCTTATATTATACATATACTTGTTCTTAGCGATGCATTACCCCATATGCGTTATCGTTCCATTATAACGATCAACGTAGGGGTAATCGCGTAAATCTCATTTTTCTAATATCACTCTTATATCTTCCTACGGATGACTCGCTTTATCTTTCCCATGATACAAGTCGAGTATTCCTACCTCCATTCTATATATATACACATGCACACATATCATGAGGGGAAACATAAGGGAAAATAACAAATATCCATGAGAGACCTAAAGGGTGGACTGGGTGCCTAACACCTTCCCATTTCGTAACTAAGCCTCCGAACCCTTCTCGAATCATTTTGGTTTCGCACGCACCAGTATGTCTTTGGATGCCACTCTTCGGGGTGGCTTCCCATTTTTTTTTGTCTGTTTTGAGTAAAATAGACTGGCGACTCTGAATATCTCTACATTTTTCACACCACAAACGACGCCGACCGAAGCGCTCCCGAGAGGGACGCGCGGGACCCGAAGGATCCTTTCCTCCACGCTCCCGCCCGCAAGGGATCAGGATCGGGGATGGCCACAGTATGAATTAAAAAAAATTGACTGAAATTCCATTTTTTACTAAAATTCTAACACCCAATGATAAATTTTCAAGTCTCAATATAACATATGCATTCATACCTGAGATATCCTTAAAAAGTTGATGACGACACAAGGAAGGAAACACATCATATGATGTAATCTCGTTATACTTGGCCGTTACGTCTTCAACTCAAATGTCATAGGCTTGAAAGGTCACAAACTTCTATTCCATGATTCAAATAGTTTTTTCCTGAAATGAAGACAACACTTAAAATATTAACTCAAAATGAAAACTTGTCCTTACACAGGTAGATATCGTTTCTTCGGGTATCCATTCTCGTGGCTCGATGGGGATAAATAAATTTTGGGAAAAACTCCCCCGAGCGATGCAGTTAGTGGAGGCTACTGAAATTGGACCTCTGGCTAGGGATTTGGATGAGATGCCACATTATTCGGTGGTGTTGTGCGCTCTGGGTGAGAGGTGGTGGGATACGACCCATACGCTTCACTTAGGCATGGGGGAGATAATGGTTTCTCCCATGGATGTTCATCAATTGACTGGATTGGAGTGCGAGGTTCACCAGATCGTGGTGGACCAAACTTCGCGCGTATTTGAAGTTGTTGAGCGGTTTGCCCTGGGGGATATCGAGCGAATCATTTATAGAGAGTCGACCAGGATACTGATGTCGATGGATACCTTTTTGGCCATGCGTATCGATGTGATTGACGGGAAATAGGGGAGATAAGTATCCTGTTTATTTATTTTTTCTTGTTGGGGTATTTGTAGTGGCGACGAGTGGCATTGTCGTCCACTTATGGTTTCTTCCCTTTTTGAGGATCATCTCAGATATTCACTTGTATGACTGGTGGAACTTCACGCTGTCATCCCTTTATGCTTCTCTGGATGTCTACAAACAATGTCCCTGATAGAATTTTACGAGTCCACATACCTTCTGGAGGTAATCTTGAGATACAACTTTCTTTATTTCCTTTTTATCTTTATCATTTTTCTTTCTTGAAATTTGTATCGCTTTTTGTAGGCGTAGTTTTATGAGGTGATTGGGCATAATTTTGGATTGGTGTCCTTGAATGAAAGTGAGACGGGGAACTTACTGAGGATGTATCTTGGAGGAAGTTGAACCACTTTTTTATTTTGAAGGATGTGAGGGTGATATTTAACGCCTTGATGAGAGATCAAGTTAGGCTCTGGGTTTTTTCTTTCTTTTTGGATTTTATATTTTTTGCACTTTTTATATCTTTAATAATTGGCTATTATTTGGGGACAAGTGACATTTTACATTTGGCGTCTATCCTCGAGGGCTACGGGGGTTATGAGCATTCATGTCCACATGCGGAGGTTGCTAGCACATATGTTCTGATACCTCTGATACCTAGGGGAGAGGTTGGTGAGGCATGTGATGAAGGGTGGGGTGGAGGTCCCACTGTCAACAACTCTTGAGTTCATGAGGAGAGTGAAGTAAATGCAGGATGAGGTAAAAGCGTTGGAGATGGGGAAGAACCCTAGATGCTCCATATGGAAATGATGGTGGGAAACGATGTGGAGGGTTTTCCTCCACTAGGACTAGGATCAAGGAGGGGTAACAGTGCGTCGGTATGTTCAACTCATAGCTCAGGGGCTTTCATAGCAGCGGTAGCAAGGTTATTCCTATTTATAATTTCTCCATCCTTTCTTACCATATTCAAATAGGTGGTGGGCATGTTTTCTCCATGCCCTATCGTCCTCAGTCGACGATAGATTGTTTCACTCCTCTCCATGAGTCAGTTCTCCAAAAAGTGGTATGACTTTACTTTTCTACTTTGCATATTTCTTCTAATTTTCTTGCTATATTACCGTTTTGTGCACTTTTGTTGGACTGATTCTTTCACAAACGGCTTGCATATCGACATCACCATTATAGGACATTCGAGATTGGATGCCTTTGGTGTTTGATCATGTAGGAAAATGGTCAGGTCTTGTATAGTACCACCATCCACTTCTGAGGAGATATCTAGTTCTGGGAGTGGGGTATCTACTGCTCACAGTCGGGGGAAGCGCATGTAGAGATGCTTGAGATGGTGGTTTTGACAGGGTTTTGGAAAGTTCGGGCTATGCCCTGAAAAATATTTTTATCTTTTTTCCTTTTTTCTTTTGTACACTAAAAATCTATGCACAATGACGACTATATACAAGATGCTTTTCCATTATTTTGATTTATCTTGAGTTAATTGACCTATTCTAAATGTACTTTAATTTTCCACCGAGGTTCTAATTGTTGCAAAGGTAAATAGAAAAATCATGCGTTTATTTTTTTTTAGAAATAAAAGCTCAAAATATTCTTGTAAAAAAGTTGTCTTTTACAAAGAATGGTCTTTATTAGAAAGATGTATGCAAAAGGGGAAAGTAGAAAATTTCCAAAAATAGGGGAATGCCAATTGTTATACCCCTTGTCCTGTATATCAATATATCAGTAAGGTCCAAATCACTTTTTAGCCATTATTGTACTCCTTTTCCACTTCAGTGTACTAGGAGCAATAGTCATAATAACAGGTCGAGCCCTTTGATTTTTGTGATTGATTTTGGGTATAAAAAGTGGTCTTGGAAGGGAGTTTCCATCACCACACTTCAATTTCCTTTATTCCTATTTTCTAAATCTTTTTCCCTTCTTGAAATGGAAGTTCCCATGACCGAAGAATTCGTAGATTACCTTTATAACGTCAACTATTAGGCTTTTAACTTGCGTCTATTTACCTTATGGCATAATCGTTACATGTATTGAAATCTCTTAGAAATGGCTTTACAGTTCTGGTACTCAGAGGACCATATGTTTCTCTTTGGCCTGGATGAAGTATGGTCCACACATAAGGAATTTTTTGCTATATTGGACGTTAAACTTAGTGTTGTTACAGCTATGCAAGACATGTCCCGATCCCCTCGGGCATCATTACCCAAGTTACTTCACATTTATCCTTCGACTACCTAACAAATAGTTCGTGGAGGAAGTATTGTTTTCTGGTGGTGCTGCACTTGGTTTGTCAAAGAGACTATACCAATAACGACTTTGTTGGTGCTATAGTCATGGGTTTGACTTCTAGGTTGCTTTTGGTACCTGTTGATATATCGACGGAGCTGGTGGTTGGCACGTTTGTGTTGTGGATGTCTCATCATTGTAATCTTGCTACTGTCATACTAGAAGATAATGCAAACATCCTAAATGACTGGAAGGAAAGCCAAGTTAATTTTTAACAGGTTAGCCCCATTGGATAGTTCAGGTAGTTATTGGAAAAACTACGCTTGGCGGATCCCCCTAAGTACCCTCTGGAGGGTGTTCCTAATTTTTTTGCACGAATATTTTTTAGTTTGGACCATCTACAGAGAACTGGGCGAATTGTCCTGTGTAGCATGGGGCTAGGAATCTTTGTTGGTCAATTCTATGGTGGGGCTACCTACAACCTATGATACAATAGGGTGACTACTATTATGTTTGATTGGTAGGCCTTCACCTGACTTCCTTCTATTTTTCTTGGTGAATTTTGCATCAAGTAGGATTGGAGCAGTTGTTCCTCCTTATATAACGACATTATTTCCTATAAAAGATCTAACTTAATCTCTAAGTATGATCTTGGGACCTTTGTTGCAGCTCCGCTGACAGTCTACACATCTAACTTAGTCTGTCGGGGAGCCTGGGTGTATACCTGGGCTTCCATAAACTTGGCATTGATCTTCTCGCATTTATTTTCTTTGAGGGTCATTTTTAAGACAATTTCAACCCAAATTCCTAAAGTTGATGGAAGACTACAGGTAGTTCCATCCCTCCCCCTTCTGAATAGGTACAAACGGATATGCAGGCTATGGTGAGGAGGGATAGTGCTTGGTCGGCGGGATCCTCAAGATGTAGGAGGAAAGAAGGATAAACCTTAAGAGGTTTGGGTGAGATGGTAGATGAACTGGATGTTTAAATGTGCTTAATTCTATTGGAAGGGTCGAATTCTTGATTCTCTTCTAAGTGGATGGAATTTACCCGGGTGTGTCGGGAGAGGGTTCTGAGTGGTATTGGTTATAGTATTAGGTGGAGAGGCAATGATATCTCTGTCTATGAGGTTTTGGATGAAATTATTCAGATGAAAACACGGTCGGTGGTGCGCCCAATGATTTGGTGGAAGTCACAATGGGCGTCAAACTTGAAATTTTGGGGAAGAGGATCTAGTAATGGTTGGTTATATTCATTTGACAATCATTTGACAAAGGGGTATAGAGTTCGTTATATTCCTTTTTGATTGAATTGGGATGAATTTCGAGTGTCCATGAGGTATCATATTGAGAGATGTTAATGGTGGTTGAGACTTTGGTATTGGACAGATTATCATACTTATGATGGATAAACTGTTGAGTTAGCGTCTTCAGCTCATATTTAGTTTTCTGACTTGTGACCCTTCCTCCGGAGGGTTCTGAAACGGGGTTAGTACTTGCTTACCAATTAAGTTCGGATATGTGGCATGAAGATCTTCTTTACAATGCTTATATTTTCTTCTTCAGATGGTCAGTTCTTCATAGTGGTGGCCTTCACCCTCCGTATTCCAATAAAAGCACTGAATAATTTTCTCGAGTTTTTCTTAAGCAATTCTTGGTCACAACGAGTAACCTTTATCACTTTGTTGTACTTGTACTGAGTCATGAATTCTCGAGCTACATCCTCTTAATTACGGATTATGGATTCCTCAAGTGACAGGAACCATCAGAGGGAACTTTCTGTAACACCCCGCTAAATTCTGGCATCGACCGCCACTAAAATTTAGCCGGGCATTAGTAAATTAAATATCATCCTTAGCATGTGACATATATGAGACATCTAAAATTTCAATCCACGAGATAAATGATTTAAATCAATCCTAAACATCAAGAACCTCCAACTGATTTAACAAAAAAGTGCAATAAATTCCATCAAATGAAATCTCCGGATATCTCAATTATTACAATAAGTAAAACCCAACTGAAATCTTAAGACAACTTTGGAACCGAAAGGCCCAATAAAACCCAAATATTGTCTCATAATAAATACGACTGAATAGGAGAAAAATCTAACTACTAAAGCAATAAAATAGCTCCAACTGCACTTCCAAAAGATTTCCAATAAATCCTATGCAGATACTCCAAATAAATCCCTGAAAATATTAGTCAATGCATGTGTCAGAGCCAAAGCCCCGAGCATGAATACCGGCTACTCCTTTAAATTAGGATCCTTAACCCCAGACAATAGTTCTACATATATCGATCATAATAATAGAATCTTTTAAAAGAAAATTAGTAATCACCCAAAAGTAAATTTGTAAGTACCCGCAAGGTTTCTTTCAGTGTTCCACCCCAATATTATATTAGTTAACCCATTTTCCGAATCATGATTACACGCAAGTTCCATCTTAGCTATTATTTTTCTAGCACAAGAAATTTAGTTAATTTAGGATTTTTACATGAGACATCCAAATTTTATTTCTTAGGGCTCCTTTACATGTATATTCCCATAACATAATCAACTACCTAAATACAATCCGAATAACAACAAAGTTATAATTATTTTGTATCATTAATATTTATGCAAAAATAGTCACGAAATTAGTTTCTAAAAATATTAGGTTCATAAATTATTTTAGTTCTTCTTGAAAAATTGAACAAAACCTTCTCTTGAATCAACTTGGGACAGATTTGTTTAAGCCTCCAATAAATTCTCCAAAACTCTAACTCTAACTACAAAATATAAGCTCCAAGGTTTCCGAATTTATATACTCCTTGAGTGGTTGTTTTGGGGTGTAAATATGTCACAAATATGAAATTTTGGTGGTTGTTTAGAGAGGGGAAGGAAGAGTTACAAATTTTCACAAGTGTTTGAGAGTTGTGGGAGTGTGAGAGTGATCAAAATCTGATTGCATTCTTCTCTCATCAATCCACATGGTTAATACATTATATAACCCCATAATTCATTAGTTTATTCATTGATTAACTCCAAAAATCTTACACCCATCCAATGTTGGTGATGTTATTAAAAGGGGATGGTGAGGGAGGTATAGACTAGGTATTGAATCAATGGATGGCTTAGGATTAAGCCAGAATAAAAAATAAAACCCCAAATTTATTAATATTTTTACTCTTTTTACAATTGAAAATAGCTCTAAAAAAAGTCTAAATGACGTATTTTGGAGATGTCGAAGAAGAGAAAGTTGTTCAAAATTAAATTTTAAGTCGATTTCAAAATTTTTAGAATTTTCTGAGCACCTTTATTTTTTGACGAAAAATAATAATATTTTATTTTTTTATTCATTTTTTTACTTTTGATCCCATGGCACTCTTAGGCCTATTTTTAGCATCCAATAAATATGGTAAAATTATTTTTAACCCCAATAGAACGTTCTACAAAATCACGCAAGTTCGCGTTCTGCGCAATACATGTTGACAAAAGTCGCGTTATATGAACCATGACCGTGTCACAATCATTCTTTGAACTTTTTGCATCAAACCTAACCAACATACTAATTAGGACTTAAATGCACACATTATGAGAAGTAATTACGGAGAAAACGAATATCCACATTGCATGGTGGGTCGATCGATCGACCACTCAGGAATTGTGACACTATCGGTTTAAAATAACTTTAGGGATAAAATCTTTTAAAATCAATTAAAAATTCATTTTAACTCCGTTTTGAATTCCGCTTGAAGTTATATTCTTCTAAAATCATGACCAACATATTTAATAAATAAAATTACAAAATTCAAAATTTTATTTTTCTCAAATTTTTCAATTTAAAAAAAAAATACCCATTTAAAAATCCGGGTGTTACATACTCCCCCTATAACAAGAAATTTCATCCTTGAAATTTAGCAAAACTAAGTGCACACAAAAACCAAAGTTCATGAGTTTACCATAACGTACTATAATTAGGCGTCCATACACCTAATTCTATACAAGTGAAAAAAAATATGAATACTTTACATATAACACGTAACAAAAATATTTTTACGTACCGATACTCTATTTAGTCACATCGTGGCCCCTTCGGTTCCTGCTCCTCTCGAGGCTGAAGTAGGTAGTACCTCCCATAACCAGTGTTGGTTGGTGCTACAGTCGTACCCTGTGCACCAGGTGCTGCCGGCGCTGCTGGCGCTCTCTGAATGCCTATCATCGCCGGTGTTACTGGTGCTCCCCGCGCTCCGGGCGCTACCGGTGTTGGAGGCCATTGGATTTGCTGGCCCTGAGTAGCTTGACCTTGATGGCCCTCTCTCTTAAAACACTTATTCACTCTATGTCCCACTTTCCCAAAAATGAAATAAGTACCTTGAAAAGGCTCCGAACTCCTATTCCAATTTTGCTCCCCCTGACGACCCTGCCTCTGGTTTTCCTGGTGAATATTATTTTTCTGATGTCCTTAGTTCGGCCTCTGCCTCGTCTATGGTTGATCATTGCGGCCCTTATTGTCTCCTCCCTGACCCTCTGTCTCTTGCCTTTTTCCCAATTTCTTCTGATGGTTTATTTTCTCTTGCCAATGTAACATCGTGACATCCACTACTTGGGAGTAAGCAGTGTATACCGGATTTCCCAAAACCATTTGCCTGATGGGCCATAACAACCTTTAATAAAGCACTCCATCTTTTTACTCTTAGTATCTACCTCCTCCAGTACGAACATAGATAAATTTGTGAACTCTTGTTCATACGCGACAATTGATTTTGAACCTTGGTCTAACTCCGAAAATTCTCTTTTCTTTGCACTCCTTATAGCATATGGGGAGTACTTATTTTTTAACCTAATTTTAAACTCAGCATAACTCAATTGATCTTGCTCCTTCGGTGTGGTGGTGCTCTCCCACCATTGTAAGGCATTCCCCGACAGCTTGAATGTCGCTAACATCTGCTTTTGCACCTCTGTACATTCCACTAATCTCAAGTGTGGCTCCATGTCCCTTCTCCATTGGTGAGCGACCGTGGGATCGGATCCTCTGGCAAAGGTAGAAGGATTCCCCTTGAAAAAGATGGTCCTCACCCTGTCCCAATTTGAGACGGGTGGTCCTTACTGTTGGGGTCCTAACGTCAACCCTCTCTGTCTCCCGATTTTAATACCGGCTGCTGTGGCCTCTCGCACAATTATCGCTAGTGCCTCGGCATCTAGAATAATCTGCTTCTGTCCCTCCTGAACTGTCAGACCAGAAATAGACTCTTCACTCCTACTACCATTTCCCCTAGTGTTCGTCATCTAAAAAGATAGGAACAACCATCATGAGACTCACAAAATCTAAGAGTACAAATCATCGATAGAAAATCAAAGATGAACAACGCGGAAGCTAAACAGACTCATAACCTACGAGACCTAAGACCATGCTCTGATACCATCTGTAACTCCCCGCTAAATTCTGGCGTCGTCCGCCACCAAAATTTAGCCGGGCATTAGTAAATTAAATATCATCCTTAGCATGTGACAGATATGAGACATCTAAAATTTTAATCCACAAGATAAATGATTTAAATCAATCCCAAACATCAAGAACATCCAACTCATTTAACACAAAAGTGCGATAAATTCCATCACATGCAATCTCCGAATATCTCAATTATTACAATAAGTAAAATCCAACTGAAATCTTAAGACAACTTTAGAACCGAAGGGCCCAACAAAATCCAAATATAGTCTCATAATAAATGTGACTGAATAGGAGAAGAATCTAACTACTAAAGCAATAAAATAGCTCCAGCTGCACTTTGAAAAGATTTTCAATAAATCCTATGCAGCTACTCCAAATAAATCCCTGAAAATATTGGTCAACGCATGTGTCAGAGCCAAAGACTCGAGCATGAATACCGGCTACTCCTTTCAATTAGGATCCTTAACCCCAAACAATAGTTCTACATATATCGATCATAACAATAGAATCTTTTAAAAGAAAATTAGTAATCACCCAAAAGTAAATTTCTTTGTACCCACAAGGTTTCTTTCAAATGTTCCACACCAATATTATATTAGTTAACCTATTTTCCCAACAATGTTAGATTAAATTAATTTAACCGTGAAGATAATTTACCAAGATACACATCCCCTTGTCATAACCGCGCACTCCAATAAGATTTTAAATTCCCAAGTCCCACGATGTTAATTTACTTAAATTTACCAAATTTTATTATTGTTCTTACTTTTTTTTATTATGACGGTCCTCCCGTCTCGGGTGGTAATTTTCACCAAAGTGTTACACTTCCCCTTGTCACTTGTCCTCTGACCCGTTTAAACTGTCGGCCCTGACACATGACAAGGTTCCACTCACACACACATCCCCATGTCAAGTTCGCCGTTTGATCCATTTTTATCCTGCGATCCTCGTGATATGACAAGGTTCCACACACGACATGACATAAATTGCCCAAGCTGGCCCGTTTAAACTTTCGGTCACTGACACATTATGTCGCCAATAAATTTTAATACCCGTTTTAGTCCTGCAGTATTAATTTCCCAAAATTTCTCGTACTCATTATTCAAATTAATTTTTTCACCCTTAAAAACGATGTGAAAATCCTCAAAATACCCCTTAGTCCCAATTAAGGTTCCCAAAACACAATTGATGATTATAAGAATTTCACTCCACCTAGATATCAATTCTAGGTTATCGTAAAAATGTTATCATGTAGAGAATTTCCCCCCGCCCCAAACTATATAACCCACATAGACTCGTACTAACTTGTCCCATACCTAATTAGTATAAATCGCAACTAAGGCTCACTTACTAGTCCCATACCTAATAAGTGTGCTATAACGAGGGGTGAAAACAAATTATCTACAATACCCAACGTTCTCGAGATATTTAAAATTATAATATAACATAAGTGGCACAATCAATAATTTATAATAATATTCTCAACAACACTAAATTCCCAAATAAACGATTTTAAATCTAAATAGGGGGAAATCAAGAACACATAAATATTGTGATTTTTTGAATCATGATTACACGCAAGTTCCATCTTAGCTATTATTTTTTTAGCACAAGTAATTTAGTTAATTTAGGATTTTTACATGAAACATCCAAATTTGATTTCTAATGGCTCCTCTACATGTATATGCCCATAATATAACCAACTACCTAAATACAATCCGAATAACAACAAAGTTATAATGATTTGGTATCATTAATATTTATGCAAAAACAGTCCCGAAATTAGTTTCTAAAAATATTAGGTTCATAAATTATTTTAGAACACATGAGTTTAATGGAGGGTACAATCAAGACACATAACACTAAGGGAAAAGAATAGGATAAACACGCCTGTGATTAAATATAGAAATTGACTAGAAATCCGAGTTCCTCTTGAAAAATTGAACAAAAAATCCTCTTGAACCAACTTGGGACAGATTTGTTTAAACGTCCAATAAATTCTCCAAAACTTCAACTCTAGCTCCAATATATAAGATCCAAGATTTCCTTAAGCTATATACTCCTTGAGTGGTTGTTTTGGGGTGTAAATATGTCACAAATATGAAATTTTGGTGGTTGTTTAGAGAGAGAAAGGAAGAGCTACGAATTTTCACAAGTATTTGAGAGTTGTGGGAGTGTGAGAGTGATTAAAATCTGATTGCTTTCTTCTCTCATCAACCCACATGGTTAATACATTATATAACCCATAATTCATTAGTTTATTCATTAATTAACTACAAACATCTTATACCCATCCAATGTTGTTGAGGTTATTCAAAGGGGCTGATGAGGGAGGTATAGAATAGAGGTTAAATCAATATATGGCTTAGGATTAAGCCAAAATAAAAAATAAAAAATAAAAAATAAAATCCCAAATTTATTAATATTTTTACTCTTTTTACAACTGAAAATAGCTCTAAATAGGTCTAAATGACGTTTTTTGGAGATCTCGAAGAAGATAAAGTTACTCAAAATTAAATTTTAAGTCGATCTTGAATTTTTCAGAATTTTCTGAGTATTTTTATTTTTTGACGAAAAATAATAATATTTTATTTTTTTATTCATTTTTTTTACTTTTGACCCCATGACACTCTTAGGACTATTTTTAGAATTAAATAAATATGATCAAATTAATTTTTAACCCCAATAGAACTTCCTACAAAAATCACGCAAGTTCGTGTCCTGCGCGACACATGCTGACAAAAGTCGCGTTATATGAACCATGACCGTGTCACGATCATTCTTTGGAATTTTGGCATCAAACTTAACCAACATACTAATTAGGAATTAAATGCGCACATTATGAGAAGTAATTACGGAGAAAATGAATATACACTTTTCATGGTGGGTCGATCGATCGACCACTCAGGTATTGTGACACTGCCGGCTTAAAATAACTTCAGGGATAAAATCTTTTAAAAACAATTAAAAATTTGTTTTAACTCCGTTTTAAATTTCGTTTGAAGTTATATTCTTCTAAAATCATGACCAACATATTTAACAAATAAAGATTATAAAATTCAAAATTTTATTTTTCTCGAATTTTTTAATTTAAAAAAAAAATACCCATTTAAAAATACGGGTTGTTACACTTTCTTTGAGAGTTTGTTGGAACATCCATTTCATTATCTTTTTTGATGCCCCGATAAAATTCATTGTACGGTGATAGATGCATAGGTGTATGATTGGAGGTCCGCTGCCTCTGAACTTTTTTTATATCTGGAACTTTGATTTTTTCTCTCAATCGAGCTTTAGGATAGGGAGACATGTGGGTATAATCCACAAAGTTCCCCAAGATTTTATCTTGGATGAACTTTTTAGACAATAACCTGAGGTATTCTTTGACCTTATTCAAGTCTTCTTCTTTAGGATTGAAAGGAACATCACTGGTAGATTACTTCCTGGCTGGACAAGATTTGGTATCGATAGTTGAGCTGGTGGCGACCCATTGGTAGGCAGGGCATGCGGGACATGTTGGTATTCTTTTAGATCCCACACCTGTTCTGATGCTTGTGATCCCATAGCACGGGGGGAAGACGATATCAAGCTCGGTATCCTCCGAATACTGAATCCTATTTAGTTGCATCTCTTAGACCTCTGCCTGAATATTATCGATCTTGGCTCCGAGCTGAGCAAGGACTACCACCAGATTTGGATGAACATTTGCGATCGCACCTAAGAGGGAATAATATTTTTGTGTTTATTTTAATGAAAAGGAGAAAAATTGGTATATATATATATATATATATATATATAAATGGCAGAAAATATTTTTGGTATTTAAAAGAGAGGGAGAAAGGGAAATCCCCAGTGTATATATTATTATTAGGTTTCACTTGTATTATGTTCCACCTAGGGTGCAAGTGAAATGTCGGACATGATCTGAGTCTCGAAAAAGATAGAGTATACGATGCAAGATACGGTTTGACTTGTTACCAAACTCACGGACAAGGTCTTTTTTTTAAATGGGAAAAATAACGAAAAATCTGGGTGATAACGTGATCAGAATTTTGGCAGAGTTCTGCATCAAAACCAACAGACTAGGTATGTGTGTAGGGAAGACACCTATATGAGGTTGATGCATTGGAAGGTTAGTGTAATGTTTCTTCCCTTAGCATGAATCCACGATATACCTCTTACCTATAAAGGCAACAATTCATTGGTACGTGTGGAAAAGCCATTTTATATACCTAAGTGTAAGTGAATTGCCTCACGATATACCTCGTGGAGATGGTACGTGTAACACCCCGCACAATTCTGGCATCGGTCGCCCCCAAAACTATGTCGGATGCCACTAAATTAAATACCATTCTTAGCATGTGATAGATATGAGACATATAAAATTTGTATTCCACAAGATAATAATTTCCAAATTTAATCCTGATTTAAATTCCACTTAAAACCTTATTTTTATATTTAAAAACCAACATTTTGACATACCAAAATTAAATAGATTCCAAAAATTTTATTTTTTGAAATTATTCTTTTAACAAAGATTTTTACGGTTAAAAAATTATGGGGTGTTACATACTTCCCCACTATTACAGGAATTTCGTCCTCGAAATTCGACGAAGCGTAAACGTCAAACGTAAAGTAACGCAAATAAAATAAGGCTTACATATGCCTACCTATAGAATGCTGCAATTAGGCGCCAATACACTCAATCCTACACTCACATACCACACGAACAAAGTTACAATATATATATATATATATATATATATATATATATATATATATATATATATATATACGTATAGCTATGAAAATAACGACGTACCACGCTCTCTCATGAATCACCATTCGATTCTATCTTCGAAAGACATCTCAAGCTTAAATCCTCAAATCAAATCACATTACTGCATCGATACTAGATATACCCAAAATCTATACTAACGATCTGCCAAAAATATTGTTTTCAAAATCAACTCTAAGGACACTCATATCAAGATTACTATTTCTAACCTCAATGCCTACAACGTCCTTATCAAAAAACTCCTTATCTCCAAAAAATCATATCTAACACATATGCTAGAACCGATACCATAAAGAGTACAAATCAACAAAGGGGATCAAAGATCGGTAATGCGGAAGCTAAACGAACTCACAACCTACAAGACCTAAAACCTGCCTCTAATACCATCTAAACACCACGCGTAATTCGGGCATTGTCCGTCACCAAAACTATGTCGGGCGTCACTAAATTAAATACCATTCTTAGCACGTGATAGATATGAGACATAGAAAATTTTCATTACACAAAATAATAATTTCTAAATTTAATCCCGATTTAAATTGCACTTTAAACCATTTTATTAATATATAAAAACCAACATTTTGACATACAAAAATTAAATAGATTCCAAAAATTTTATTTTTTGAAATTGTTTATATAATAAAGATTTTTACAGCTAAAAAGTTACGTGGTGTTACAGTACGTGTGAGAACGAATTCTATATCCTTTCCGTCATGAGTTGGTCCAACAGTATGATGCAAGGGTAATTATTCGATATACGTCAAAGGTACTGGTCTATTGGAAGGTATATTTCTTAGGTTAACTGTGCCCTACAAGATCGGCACCCATCACGAAGTAATTCCCTAGTATGGGACAAAATTTTGGTTAAAGTGTAGTGCTCAACTGACGTAATGTGAAAGAATGCACGAGTCTTAATTAGTATTTTATGGAATATTTTATGTATGCTAAGCGAGAGAAATAATACTACTACGAGGTAGAGTATGGAATATACACGAGTAGCATGGGATGAGGGGGATAAACATGGAGAGTAAAACTAGAAAGTATGTACATGATGCATGGAGCATATATAAAGCATAATGGCATATACAAAGTATGAGGCATGTGAGTATACATAAGTGAGTGGTAAATATGTGGAAAGTGAGGGTGACATGTTAATGTGTGTGAGTGAATAAAACATGTGTATATATACAAGTGGGAGATATATGGAAGTGTGAGTAAGCTAGGTAAAATAGGGTAACTATAGATAAATGAATAAAGCATAAAGCACGTGATAGAAAAGGTAGTATATATAAGTAATGAGGAAAAGATCATAGTGGAGATAATGATATAGACATCATTATATGAACAAGGCATATATACAACATATAAGTATGAGAGTAAGAAGAATATACAAGTGGAGGCACATATACACATGTAGAAGAATAGAGAAAGCGAGAGAAAAGAAAACAAAATCCACGTGAAAAGAGTCTAGTCCTTTAAAAATAATAAATCCCCCGTGGATTCGCCACTGTGGCCATGAGGGATTCCTCCGGCACGGGCTCACCCTAAAAGGAGAGAAAAATCTCTTAGCGTGTGCAGGGATTCAAGGATGGAGGCCCTTTTTTATCACCCGCGCGATCTTCGCGGGCTACCACGAACATAAATCGACCATCTTTAAAAGGGGAGGAAAAGATAGAAAATGGAGTCGCTAACCTATTTTGTTCAAAATAGGAAAAATAATGTAGTCATGCTGAAAAGAACAACATCAAAGACAAACTGATGCATACAAAACTAAATGAATCGAGGGTTCGAAGTCTAAGTTACGTAATGGTAAGGTGTAAGGAACCCATTTTGCCCTTCTGGTGTCTCATGGGCTATGATGATATTCTATTTTTTCTCCAAGATATGACTCACGTGTATGATGTTTGTGATGTGCAAATAAGTAAGAAAAAGAAATCATCTAACTCACACCATGAGAGGGACGAAGAGGATCCATTCTAAGGAGTATATAAAAGAAATAGAATAATATGAAAATACGATGTTAGTGACCACCGAATCACAACTCTCTATGGGGAAGTGAGTATGCACGTTGGGTGGGAGCACCAATATGTATGCATAAAGATATGGGCAATACTGCTAAATATGATATTTATACAAAGTAGAGTTATGAAAAAATAGGAATCGAATCCCGATGATGAGACTCAGAATGCCTACATAGCCGAAATAGGCAACAAAGTCCACATAGTTCGCCATATCACAATGGTGGGGATTTAACGTATAAACTCAAATGTATAACTTCCCTTAGTTGGTTTTGAATAAATAGTGCACAAGTGTAATAGTGTAGGAAAAATGGGGAATTTCTACTTTGGGCTTTATAGGTAAACCATTTTTTAGCTTTTTTTATTTTATGAAAATATATTATGTGAGTACTAGTAATAAAAAAGGATATCAGTTGGAGTGAGGAAGTGAAGTAAGACTAAAATGTACCAAAGTTAGGAGAAAAGAAAATGAACAACACTAGTTAAATGAAATAGAAAAGAGTTGAAGTGGACCTCCTAGAGAACATTGCTAATGATTTTTGAAGAGGTGTATGCCGATTTTTATGGTTGTAAAATGGGGGTAGTGTAAGGAGGAGAAATGTGGGAAAATATGGGGTAAAGATGATGTAAGAAATTTGGAGAGAATTATGGGAATTTGGATTTTTTAGGGTGGCAGCGCACTGGTTTCGAGGCAGAGAATGTTATAATTGTTGAAAATGGATCCTGGAAATGAGGTCATGACCTCCTTAAATAGCAAAATTAGGGTTAGGGTGTCTGTTAATCGGCATAAGCCCTACCCTAACAATAGACATACTCCTGGCTCGCTAGCAAAGTAAAGTATAATTTTAGCTATAGGCAGAGGATTTAAAGTGCCAATAGACAGTCCAAACAAGACTTTTGGGGGGAAATGGGAATAAAATGCGAATCGTAAGTTCAAATTACGTGCGAATGGAATCATTGGAAATGGAATTCAGATCCCTATGATAATCAGTTAGGCCACCCTCAGGTTCGAGAGTTGACTAAAGTCAAACAGGGATCGAAAGCACCCAATGTACTCTAAATGGGGGTTATGGGAGTAAAAAGGCAAGTAGGTACGAATCGTAAGGCCGATTTGCATATTGTATGAATTTTAAAAAAGGGAATTCAGAGCCTATAACACTGTAATAATTTATGATCAAGTTGGTGGGTTTAACAAAATGAAATGGGGCTCGAGAGCCCCCGGTGGCCTATAAATCACGATTTGGAGTAAAAATGTGAGTATGCACGAATAGTAAGGCCGATATGCACACGTTATGGACCGTTAAAATGGGGATTCAGAGACCTATAAGATGCAATGATCTATGATCGGTTTCGAGGGATGAGCAAAGTTAAATGTAATTCAGGATTGCCCGATAACCTCTAGATCAGGGCTTCGAGTACAACCTAGGGTCCGAGGGTGTTAGGGACCTAAGAAGGCATTTAGATTATACTAGGATAGGGTGTCTACAACTATGATAAATGCTAGAGGTTTACCTTTGTCCCAATGAAGCCAGTGGATAAGATGGACTTAATTCTAAGTCCATGTACCTTTGCTCAATGAGGAGGGGGATTTAGTAGAAATTATGCCTCTCATAAAGGTTCAAACAAAATTTTCATCATGTCAATTGAATATTTCACAAAATGGTTTCAGGCTAAATGACATCATATATAGGTTTGGTTTACCAATAGACGTTATCTCAAACAACGGGAAGAAGTTTGATAACCTAGCCTTTAGGGAATTTTTCTTAGATTATGGGTTCAACAACCATTACTCGCCATCAGTCCACCCTTAGGAAAACAGGAAAGTCAAGGTAACCACCAGGCTATATTACAAAGTTTGAAAAAGAAGCTGGAAAAATACAAAGGTTGGTGGGCTAAGGATATTCCATGAATATTATGGGCATACAAAACCACCGTTAGAGATCTGAATGGGGAAACCCCTTTATCCTTGACTTATGGCACCGAGATCAATATACCAATTCAGAGGGTAGATCATTTTGAATCGGAGGCCAATGCTGAGGGGATTAAGAGTTCTCTAGATAAGATGGAAGAGAAATGCAATGGTGCACTAATTAGAATGGTTTCCTACAAGAACAATAACTTCTTACTTCAATAATAAAGTTTGCCGTAAAGAATTCAGTGTGGGAGACTTGGTCTTAAGAGAGGCCACCACTTCCACTAGAAATCTAAGTAAGGGAAAGTTGGGTCCTAAATAGGAATATCCTTATGTGGTAAACAAGATAACAAGGCCACGCTTTTATTATTTGAAATACATGGAAGGATATGAGCTTCATCACCCATGAAATATAGAACATCTCAAGAAATATTTCCAATGATGTATCTATTGTTGAAATAAAATGAAAGGAACCTTTTTTTTACCTCCATTGTCTAAATATAGAGTATGCTAATTACAAGGCTTCAATACTTAGCGCTAAACTAAACTTAAGGTTAAAGGACCCAATATGAGTTGCAATGTCTTCATCCTTCACTCAAAATGAAATAGATAAGGCCTAAGAGACCTCTGACGAACAAATCTATAAACTAAAATCCTTTCATCCTTGGTTCCTAAAGGACGGTCTAAACTACCCAATAAGAGATTCGAGGCATTCATCATGGCTCAAATAACCAGTCTAAGGTCTAAATACCCCCAAAGACTAAGAGAATTATCAATTCTTCCATCCTTAATTCCACCCGAGTTGACTAAAGTCTAAGGAGCCGAAATGATCAACCTAAAGGACTCTTTCGTACACAAAATATTCTTTTAAAAAAATAGAAGTATGAAAAAAACTTAGCAACCATCTCCAAAAACTTTTCAACCCTTATTTTAAAAGATTTTTAGGGGTCGAGCATTTAAAAATATGAAAATCCTTAAAACCATGACTGAAAAAGCCAAAATTTAAAAACATCCACTCTCAATAGTTTTTTTCGGGGGGGCGGGGGAGGCTAAGAGTTTATGTACAAAACAATTTCAGACTTCCATTTGAAAAAAAGAGGTGTAAAGTCTCAAACTTCTAAGGCTTTCATCCTTAGTTAGTTAAGTTTATAGGTCTTAGGACCTTTAGCTGAACTTCATTTTTAAACTTCTAAGGCTTTCATCCTTAGTTAATTTCAGAGGTCTTAGGACCCTTAGTGGAAGTTAACATTTTAAACTTTTAAGAATTTCATCCTTAGTTTAGTTCAGAGTTATTAAAACCCTCAACGAAACTTCATATTTGAAACTTCTTAGGCTTTCATAATTAGTTTGTAATGTCCATAGGTCTTAGGACCCTCACTGGAAAATTAAATTTAATACCTAAGGATTTCACCCTTATTGAATTATGGTTCAGAGGTATTAGGACCCTTTATGGAATCTCTTTTAAGCTGCTAAGTTTCTCACCCTTAGATAGTTAAGATCTGAGGTCTTAGATCCTGGGCATAATTTCCATTTTGACTTCCACCCTTACGATTTTTGGGGAGTTAAGAGTTTGTACAAAAATTCTGAGATTTTATATCTTAGAAAGGAGCAAAGTTTGAAACTTTTGAGGCTTACATCCTTGGAAAGTTAAGTTTAGAGGTCGTAAGACCTTTACTAGAACCTAATCTCAGCTGGCTCATGATACAAAGTTTTTTAGACTCTCAAGTGGACTTCAAAAGAGATTTTGATTGATTTTCCAAGTAATATTGGGGGAGGGGGGCTAAGGGGGTATTACCTAAATCTCATACCTCAAAAAATCATGAGAACGAGAAAAAATTCCTTAGCAAAGAAAAGTATAAGAAATAACAAGGAAGAAGTAGTAAAACATTTAAAGGCACAACCACTAACATTAAATATTGACGAATTACAAGTCCTACATCAACGACCCATGGAAAAAAAATATTGAAAAATTCTTCTAAAGATGGGTCTTTATAGTATCTTTTTTCATAAGGGGATAAATTTATTCTTGACATAGGGGTTTAGTTCAATTTTAGTCTCCGTGGCTAGATGAGTAGGGGATCCATTCTCGTCTTCAAAAGAGGAGGCCTCAATACATTCACCCTTATTGATGCTCTCACGATCAGAGTTTTCCTCAATGGAATTGGCATCTTTAGTAAAGAGACCGGTAACATTGACTCAGGAAAGAGCAACTGGACTTTGGGCTTACAAGCTTCAAATATTGAAGAGTACTTCTAAAAGAGAAACCTCCGATAGGCCTCAACAATCATATAAACATCTATTTTTATCCTTATCATAGAGTACATCTTCCCTAAAAGTTTAGTATGCTTGACTTGAAGCCAATACAACTCCTCTTGTAATTTTAGGCCCTCAATTATCATACAGTATCTCCCAGTGTTAAGGTATAATACCTACTACTTCAACGAGTCAATGTCCTCAATCACATAAAGAAGTTTGTCATCATCTCACTGAAGTTTGAGAACCTTATCCTGAAAGACTACCATAACTCCGCTATGTTAGATCAAAGCCTCAACATTGGCCTTCTCAGTCGTATCCAGTGATTTTGAGTAATAGAGAGAAACGAGACTATCTTAGATGACTTTCTCATCCAGAAGATGAGTAGAGCTGGAGAAATGATTTGATCCCTAAGGCTCACATATTAATCCTCTAAATCAATCATCTCTAGTTGTTAGTTTCATACCATCTGGTGAAGCTCCATTTTGTCTAGGTCCTATTGCTTAACCATCATTAAAACCCTTTAACCCTCAATAGCGTCAACCATGAGGTCCTCAGTTAGGTGTTAGGACTGAAACACAAGAAAATGTATAAGAAGAAAGGAAACTAAGCAAAAAGGGACAACTAAAAAAAATAAAGTCGTTCAAAATTACCTTGCCAAGGATGTGGACTAACTCCTTAGAATTAGTTGGGGCCCCCTGCCCCTCAGCACATATACCATCTCAAAATAATTTATCATGGTCATCAATGTCAGATCTTCCACAATAAAAGCGTAAGAATTTATCTCTTCAGAATAGAACGGTCGAGAATATTTATTGCCCTTGAAAAAATTTAGACCTCCCTACTCCACCTCAATCGGCCCACTGGGTTGATTAGAGACCTTGGGTGAAGCCCTAAATTTTCTTATCATTTTAAAAGGGGACCCATCATAAAAAAATTGAGGGGTTCCATCCACTTTTTCCCCTTCACTTGGGGATGATCAAACTCCTCCACAAAACCTTTTGAGACAGGGGTTATAAGTCCCCTAGAATTGAAGGTACATTCGGGGTTTTCCTAGAGGAAGCACCTTCCCCTCATAATGCTTGCAGTAAGGGTAGAGTTTTCATAACTATCTCTAACAATGGGTTTTCATTCATCTTAGACCTCGGATCAGAATCAACCTTTAGCTACACAAAAAACATTATAATTATCCATAATAATGTTGAATTTTATGCGTTGCATAGCCTTAGACCTCTTCCCTCTCATCACAGATGGTGGATCAGAGGTCAGCTTTGATTGAATCCTAACCATCTTTGTCTATTCACATTCATCTAATGAATCTACAATAACTTAGATTTAATAATTAAAGTCTAAAAAAAGTAAAAGTATAGAGATATAGAAGAGGTAGCCATACTTACTTGGTGAACAGTCAGAGTCCAGAATGACCACGCTCTCCGTAGAAGGCAGAACCTCATCCATGTTGGGAAGAAAGTATGTGTGTCTTTTAGCTTTTTCATCTTCACCTTTACTGGCCTCCATCAGTATATAAGCCTTTTGTTTATTGGGTCAACAGATGCTATAAAAGAAGAAGTGTTATAGTGGCTCCTATTAAAAGTTAAACAAAGATTTAAGAGTAAAAGGAGTCTTACCCAATATCGAGGGAGAGCGAACTAGAAGGTAGGGTAAACAATCTTGTCCATAGAATCTGGGGCAGCCCAAGCTCCCCCATTTAAGAAGAACCTCTCCTTCCACTTCTTTATGCATGTCCTATATAAAGACAGTAAGGGCTTTAAGAGAAAATAATTTAACCCCTTATCCTTATCCTTGCTTTGTTCCCGGACTTTATATAGCGTAAAGAATTAAGTTGGGGTAATTCCAAATTTCCCCTTACTTGCCTCCCTACATGCTAGAACAACGACCATCAGATGTGTCCAAGCGTTGGCTACAATTTGAGAAGGGGATACCCCTAAAGAACTTCATTATTTACACCCTCATAAGAGGAAGTGGGAATATGGCCCCAACCCAAAGTACTTGATAACTTAGGAAATGGTAGGGATTGACCATGATGGAGTCTACGTGTAGGTTCCGTCCCATTGATCAGTTATAGAAGGAACTGATATGTGGGGGGGCATTATAGATAAAGGAGCGAGGTTCATCACCTTAGAGGAGGATATGATTACAAAAGAAATTTTTGCAAGAAATAGAAGATAAAATTATTGGTTTCAAAGAAAAGGCTCAAGAGAGAAATAGATAATTTCTAAAGGAAGTGGTCAAGATCCAAAACTAGTCCAAGGGGCTCATTTATAGCCACCCAAAGCTTGACACGTCACTACTATTCGCCTTCAACGCTCAATGAAATCTCCTTCCCAATTCAATCTCATAATGATAAGAATCTTATTGGATAGTTATGTTGATATCCTTAACCATTTAAATGGATAAGTATTCCCATTGTAATTATTGCAAAGAGTAATAAGCGACTCTTAAAGATACCACATTTATGTCTCAAATAATTCTGAAGGTTCATAGCCTCTTACCTTCACATGTGTAAGGGACGAAGTCCCAAGACCTATTAGAGACCTCTCCCAGACCAATGTTGGTGTAATACCCCGTATTTTTATGGCTTTTAATTATGAGATTAATTAAATAAAATTGCTTTTAATTATGGGATTAATTAAATTAATTTGGGATAATTAATTAAAAATTAGTTCGGATTTAAATAACTAGCGAGACGAGAGTTAGTATTTGATTATGATGATAATTCTGAATATTACTGAGTGATTATGGTAATATGTGATTATTGAATTTATTAACATTGTCGTTAGTTATAAATACAACAATTCGAAAATTAAGTTGGGACACGCGTGTCAGTCGCGTAAGGAATCATTTAATGGATTTAAAAGTGAATTATTTTTATGTCATCCGTATGATCATTTTGAGTGTGCCAACGTGTCCAGAAGGGTCGATATAGTCAGAAAACACTAGCCGAGGGTTTAGTTTGGGTCTCGGGACATTTTTTGGCCTAACTAGCAACCCAGGAGGGTATTTTAGTCATTTTAAATTTCAATGAATAGTGACCTACGAAAATTAGGCATTGTTTATGAGCCAACGTTTGGTCCATTAGGGCCATTATCTGTCAAAAGCAAATAGTGGGACACGTGAGAAGAGAGGAGAAGTTCCAAGGGTTACCAAGGCCATAACCACCACACACCTCCACTATCGCCGGAATTGTGATAGAAAAAGAAAGAGAACCAACCTTTATCGTCTTCAAAGGATCAGAATCTTCATTCCCAGGCAAGTGATTTAACTTGTTATGATTTAACAAATATATATATTATCCACGTAGTTTATAATTGGAGACTAGACTTGGAAAATTGAGAATTTTATAAATTGGGAGAATTAAACATTGAATATGGGTAGGTTTTTCATGTAGGTGAACTTATGGTATGTAGAGACAACAAGATTATAATCCATGTGTACAAATTCACGAATTAATGTTGAGAAATTTGATGTTCTTGAAGAAATTTTGAAGAACTAGGTTTGGAGGAATATTTATGACTTTTGATCCAAGAAACTATTAATTCATGATGGTTTAATGATTCTAAAATGTTAGAGATTGTGGTAACATGTTGTTTAATGAGTAGTATACTTGGTTTGGAGTTTGGGACGTTTTAATGGAAGATTTGGGTTGTAAATTTGGAGAACCCGTAACTGTATAAAGAATTTCTGGGCAAATACCTGTTTGATCGATCGACCCTTTACCTTCGATCGATCCACCCTTTACCTTCGATCGATCGAACCTTTAAAGTTTAAAATAAATCCTAAACCTATAATGATTCTTAAGGTGATTAATATAGTATTGTGGGACTTAGTTAAGGTCATTAGGGTCTTAGTTGATGCCCGAAAAAATGGTTTACCTTATAGAATTGAAAATATCACTTACAAGGGTCTACCGAGTGAAGTACGATTAGAAATCATTCGAATTGAGACTATAATGGTAATAACTGATGAGCTAAGGATAGGAATAGTAAAGGAGGGACTTTAAGTTACTGATATTACATTAGAAACTAATAGGAGACCTAGTAGCCTTTTAGGATAGGTCTAGGTAATCAAATTGACACGACGAGAGACTTATCGAGCTAAAAAGATATTATGTACAATGTTCGGGATAAACTTACTACATATGAGATTTATAAGATGGAATATGTGAATACCTATATTGATATACGATTACTTAGGTTATGTGAATTCCTAGTGTATGGATTTCTTATGTGTATGACATACCTACCATACTTGCTATCACGGGAAGTTGACTTTCGGAAAAGGACCATCTGATCTTTGTGTGCCTACGGGGGCGATTTAGATTAATACCTTAAGGACATAGGACTGCAAATGACTTATTTATGAGTTTACAAGTCAGCTGACCATGGGAGCGTAGGTATGTATGTGACCCATGGGTATGTGAACTATGTTCGCCTCCAATATATGTGATTTTGTTTATTGAAACGATTCTTGAGTGATTCGGAACGCGTAGTCCTTATGTACGTGATGTACTGAGATTCGATAGCATAGTATGCGGGCACCGCAGCTTAGCCTTTGGGTGCCATATATGTATATATGTATTGAGAGTAATTTATATATATACTTGTGACTGGTTCACTATTGCTTAGTAGATGTTAATAACTAAGATATTTAAATACACTACGAAAATGAGAATTTAAATAACACTTGTGATGAGAAATTTAGTGAATGTGAGATATAAATATAACTTGTTTGTGTAATACGAGTAGACACGTTATATTAGGATGTGAAAGCAGGGATTAGTATGGACTAGTTAGATAGTGGCATAACTAGGATCAGTTAAAGGTTTACGTTAAGCGTGCACATTAGTTGATAAGTGAGAAACCCATGAGAGAGTACGCAACTAACATGTATATAATATTTACGTATTAATGCAATTAAACACTTGTTATATTTTTAAATTATTTTCACCTCGGGCTCTGACCCGTTTACTTCCAAATCTATTTTTGTAAAAACCTTTTATGTTCCCAGCCATAGGGACACTAAGCATAGGAGTCCCATTACATTGACGTGTTGTAGCTACTGTGGAAGTTACAGGATCTCGGTATTATACGCCTTCACATTCTGCACTTGATTCTATTAAGGGTTACTCATCTGTTAGGGCATGCCACCCAATTCCATTTAGAGATAGCATTCTCAGACTTTCAGTTTATTTTCAGAATTGAATTTATTTATATATTTAGGCTTTTGTATTGGGATTTATTCAGTATTTGGTTTATTCAAGGGAGTGTCTCTTGACTCATTTTATTTATTCCATTATTATTCTATTGTGGTTATGATGTGGATGTTGTATAGTTAGCTTAATTTCATTGGTTGCATGTTAATTTAATTTCATAAAATTTGGCAACTCACTTTTTAAATATTAGGTGGCTAGTAATTGTTTAAATATTTTCGACAATGATGCTAGATCTGAACCAACTTGATATTTTGTATTAATGAGATAAAGGAGTAACTACCTGGTATTTAATTGGTCGGGGTGTCACAGGTGGTATCAGAGCATCAAGTTCTAGTGTCCTTTAGGAACTGTACGGTTTATTATGCTTCCAGCATAGCTTTCTTTGATATAGAGCCCTTATGTATAGGATTGTTGACTTCTTTGGTGAGATTTAGTTCTCCTGCTATAATATATATGATAGTGAATCTTATTTGCATTCGGGTGTGTTTGTGTGATGAATAATACAGTATGTCTGGCGAGGACAATTGAGCGTTCAGCAGGAGGCAAAGCTCAGTTGAGGTTATTGGGTATATTCAAGAATGATGACCGTAGTTAAGGTCACCCCTATCATGGTACGAAAGACCGGGATGGTAAATACGGATAAGGCACAATATATGACTTCCAGGTACCACTATTGTAGAAAGTAAGGTCAAATTAGACTCACCCAACAAGGTTGGATTGGGAGAGAGTTAGAAGAAACATTGAAGAGAACCAGTAGTGGAAATTATAGAAATGCGGATATGGCGTGTGTAAGCCAACGAAGGTAAAATATCCAAAGATTTGGGCATGTGTCAGAGTGTGGCTAATCGGAAGTGAAATTTGGGGTAAGAATTTTCTTGTCTCATCGGAGCGAAGTATTGAAGGTAGGAGTAAACCACAACACTTATAAGTGGAATATTGTGTCACTAGAAGGATCTTAGGTATAGTCTAACCGCAAGTTCCTTCATCAGATGTTCATGAAAAGGTGCGATCGTTGTTCTGAACTCATACCAGAGGGCCAGACAGTGGCCCCTTTGTCAAAAAGAATTTAATTAATTAGCTAATCTTTCACCTGTGGAAGTAGGTACAATGGAAAAGAGGATTTTAGAGTGGGATCTTAATTCATAAAAAGAGTTGCTAGCACTTATAAGGAATTCTGCGTGGACGGGCAATGCAGATGGTAACAATGTCGCGTTTTGTCAACATGGATTTTAACACTTCATTGTGCATGAAGCATAAAGAATCGGATAATTTAGTTAGAGAGTAAAACTAGGAAAACGGTGTTAGTGAAGCACAACAAGGGGGAGACCTATCAGGGAACCCATTTAAACAATTTGGATAATTGAATTTTTACCAAGCAATGGTGAATTTAGTAAGGGTTGTTGAAGCCAGTAACATGTTTGTTGAAATATAAAACCCCCAATTTTACAAAAAAAATCTTTTTATAAGATGCGGAAGTGTGAGATGATGGTTCCATTAAAAACAAATTCACAAACTTTAATTTCTTTTAAATTAAAATTAAAACAAAGTGAAATATGATAGAACACACACATATGTTAATTTCACTTAAACATAATTAATTTAACCCAAGTCCTAGAAATTTGCCTAAGTCATATTTTTCAATTTTACCAAATTAGGCCAAACCAATTTTAACAAATTAAATTAAAAGACTTGAATTAAATTAACATAAACATTACCCAAATTAATTTCGCACCAAATTAATTAAGTGTGACAATTAAACCAAATTTTATCTTGAATTAGCCTAAGCATGCATTCTAAGTTATTTTGCAAGATAAAAGTAAATCAATCACACTACGCCGCGATGTACGAGGAAAAGCCCACAAACGGGAAACAACCTCGAACGGCCCTAGCCATAAGTCCACTAAGTATGGAATTTTACAAGTACAAGACACGAAAGACTTACAACACTCGACTTGACTCCTTTCAAGCCCCGATGCTCCTTCTTGTACCGACCTACGCTTAGTTGACAATCCCGAACTCCACGGGAACCTTGGAATTGACTAATGAGGAACTAGGAAGCAATCGTCAACCACATATGGTGCCTTTCACCATATGAGAATGCCACATCAAAAACAGCTTCTTCTTATTTGTGGGATTTAGAAGAAAACCCAAACTTCTCTTTGAATGGATGACAAAACTTTGGGTGTAAAATAAGTGTTTTTAAGGATTTTAACACTTTAAACAATGAACTTTTCTTTGGAAAGATGAACACTCAAAAACTCTCTTTAGGAGTTGGAATGGTATGAAAAGTTAAGTTAGAAAACTTGGTTCCCGCACTTACATATTTAGGTAAAAAATTAGTGGGAAAAGAAGTGGGAAAGTGGGGAAAAAACTGCTCAAAACTGCCAAAAACTCGTTCGAACGAGATTTTCATTTGAACGAAGTCTCGTTCGAACGGGCCTTATAATGAAGTTCTAGAGAGAACTCATTAGAAGTCTCGTTGGATATCTCGTTCGAATGATACTTCGAATGACATTCCAGTGGCCTTTTGGGAAACTCGTTGGCAAACTCATTCGAACGACATTATTGTTTTAACGAAAAACTCGTTCGAACGACAATTTGAACGAACTTCCAGAAAGTTGAAAAATTCAATATTTTGTCCAGAAACTTTATATACTTTATTTTAAAGTTTTAATAAAATATTTTTGAAAATAAACAACAGTTTTAAATAAATTACACCCAATAGAAAATGTTCCAAGCTCCTGTATATATATATTACAAATGCATTCATACTATAGGAACAATGGAACCAATGTTGTTGACGTAGAAACGAGGCACAATAAACATGGCATTTGATGAAGCTTTATACTCTTGGACACTATGTCTTAAACTTTAGTACGTCATAGGCTTGAAGGATGGTCAATAACTCTATCCTATGACTCAAACGTTTTTATCCGGAATTGAGCCAAAACTACAAAGGACTCAATTAGAAATTTGTGTCCTTATAAATCTCCCTCTTTGGCTATTCCGGGACAAAAACTAAAGAAAAGACCTAAAGGGCCATCAATATCAGTAGACTAAAAAACAATCCCACCCAATACTTAACACAAGACCCAAGGATCAAAATCTTTGCCGGATGGTGAACGTTGCCACTTAGAAGAATGCCTGCACACTTAAGCAAACTATCAAATGCATAGGGAATAGCAAGAATATTAAATGCATATAAATTAAATACTCCCCCTAAAGTAATTCTCCCCTTTATCAACAATGATCAACTTAGAAATACGTTTCCCCCTAAGATAAATCTCCCCCAAACTAAGATACGATTATAATATGAATAGATACCATTTCTCCCCCTATCATTCTCCCCCTTTTTGTTTAGGAATAGACAAAGGCTAAAGAATCAAAACATTAACTTATCTCCCCAATTAAAGCATATACACCCTTAAATTAAACAAGGGATAAATAACAGGGGATAACAAGCTAAACATGCAAATGTGCAAAAGTGATGAGAACATTAAAGCACATGGGCAAAAAAATCATAACTAATGCAATAAATAATACCGGATACCAACAAAGATGTAGGAAACAGATACCAATATGATACATAAGTATTAAGCATGTGATATCAACAAAGAATGCAACTAGTTAGATACCAATTATTAATTAAAGCATAGATGGACTAGAAAGTAAGGCAAATACTAAACACAAATATCATATATATGTATACACAATAGATTCAAACTAATCATAAGTACACACATATAGATATAATCACCAACATGACACAAAACTAAATAGCATAAGATTTTCCACACTCTTATAGCATAAATGTGTCATATGGAAACAGAATTGTTGGGGTGTAAACAAGATACCAATGAGTTAAAACCCAATCACTTAAACGTGTTCACGTAGTTCGCATTTGATTGCAAAACTTTATCAACTAGAATTTAGCCTTTATGTGATAGGATAAAGTGAACTAATGAACAAACAAACACAATGCATACAAGCTTAGTATGTTGATGATTCTACAAACCAATAGAGTCATGACATTGAAAGCGAAACTAGGATAAATGGACATTGTGCAAACTGTTGATATATCATCCAAACTCCCTCAATAAGCATATATATTATTCTTTTGAATGAATAAATCAACTAAACAAATTAGACCTTGGCAATTTTTTTTTAATGCCATATTTTCTTTTAGGCCTTTGGACCACGTATTTCTTTTAGGTCCAAGCAAACGGTGGCTTACTATTCGCAAAGGATAATAAATCCTTTCGGAGCCCTTCCCCATGCACATTTATATATAATATTTTTATTTCTCACAAATCTCACGTGCAACAAATGTTGACATGCACTAGTCCTCCTAGGTCACAAATATATAGATGACAATATTGGTAGGAGAATACCTCACAAATATCAAATATAACATGTGAAGTTAAGGTTCAAAAAGCTCGTGCATGTGTGTAAAGGCATATAAAAGTGAATCCATTAAGTAAGTAAAACTTAAGCTACTCCATGTAAGCATGATAAAGAACATTTGAAGGATTAAAATTCTAACCAAAAGTTCTAGTCACATGGAAGCGAAATGAGGATTCAAACACAAACATATGCCACAAAATATGTGTAAAACCAAAATACACACAAAATAAAATCTTTTTGAATTTTTTAACCAAAAATAAAAATATATACTCAAAAGATACACAAAAAATCATTTGTATTTTTCATTAATCTTAAATTACCAAAAAAAATAAAACACAAATGATAAACAAAAATATTTTTGTATTTTTCATTTAATGCAAACAAAATGAAGGAAATATCATACAAAAGATAAACAAAAATCATTATTCTAGGATGTGATTAAGCATGAAGCATAGACTAGAAAATGACTAAACAAGCATAGAATTAGCATGGGTGGTATAGCATGAAGCAAAAAAGCTAAAGTATGCAAATAAAACTAACACATTCAACCTTTAGGTTTTGCAAGGGAGGAATCATGTGAAAGTAAATGAGAATCAAAAACCCTATCTTGTAAAGCGACGAAGTCGGTTCTCCTAACCCAAACTAATGATGAGTGACTATCTCGGGGTGTAGGAATCTTGGCTACCTTGTTTGCCTTATGTTGGGATTTTCTAGGACCTCGTTTAAGATCAAAACAAAATTTTCTAAGATAACCTTTTCGACCACAATGTGCACAAGTAAAAACATGTCAAAAATTGGTACCTAAGGATTGATCTCTAAAGGCTTTCCTAGGTGATTATCCTAAAATATGGTTTTTGGCTTTATGAGTAGATTCATTACAAGTATCGAAGCCTAAACCACAAGTGTCCTTTTTGATTTGGACTGTGCCTAAGATTTTATCAAGTTTTTCGGACCTACACTCCAAATTAAATTTGACTTTAGTAGAGTCTTTTAATTTATTTTCTAATTCTAAAATTTTAGAATCAAACAAAATATTTCTCTCTTGAAACTCGAGAAGCTCCTTTTTCGAGGATTCCATTAAACCCCTAAGGTTATCTCTCTCGCCCTTTATATATTCTAGCTTCTCTCGTGTCCTAAGGTCTTCCACTAACGTACTTTCATCAACGACCTTGACAAGCTCTCTTAAACAAGCTTCTAACTTTAAATTAGCTCTTTTTAATTTAATAGATTCTTCATAAAATTCTTGAAAATCATTTTGAAATTCACTCACATCAACCTCTTCTTCATTTTCACTCTCCCTTTCTTCTTCACTCTCACTACCATAAAAAATAAGGGAAACATAAACTTTGACCTTGGAAGTGTCATGTGTTGAAATTTCATCAATAGAAGAATGATCACTATCACTCACATGACTAGCCATAAGAGACACAATCTTGGGCTTAGAGGAGGAATCAGATCCCTCTTCATTTTCACTATCACTAAGAGTTGCATTAAAAGACTTTGGTTGCTTACCCTCTCTCCTTAGTATAGTGGGGCACTCAAAAGCCCTATGGCCATACCCTTCACAACCAAAACACCTATTTGACTCGTCCCTATTTAAATTTTCATTAATAGTTTTAGGAATCTTCTCGGCTTTGTCAGGCGTAGATTTTTCAAATTTCTTAAAATCATTTTTAAATTTATCTTTGTTCAATTTAAGAAATTTTCAAAACTTTCTAGCAAACAATGCCATATCTTCCAAGTCACTATCACTCTCGCTCTCTACTACTTGTTTATCCTATTTTCGGGATTTTAAAACAATGCCTTTTTCAATTTTCTTTTCATTTTTAGAGGGAAACATGTCCAGTTCATAGGTTTGTAAATCACCTACGAGCACTTCTAATTTCGTAGAGGATAAAGTTGGTAAAGAATTTAAAATGGTCATTTTTGGAATAAATCTATCGGGTAAGGACCTTAAAATTTTCTTTACTACTCGGTTGTCGGGTATTTTCTCTCCCAAATTAAAAGATGAATTAACTATATCGCAAAGTCTAGCATAAAATTCATCAAAAGTTTCTTTTTCATTCATTTTGATGGTTTCAAATTGAGTGGTGAGGTTTTGGAGTTTTGAATCATTAACGACACTAGTACCTTCATGAGTGAGTTGTAAAATATCCCACGCTTGTTTAGCGGTCTCACACGTCATAATGCGTCAGAATTCATCCCGTGTGACAGCACTAAACAAGGCGTTTAAACCACGGGAATTAAAATTTGAAAGTTTAAACTCATTCTCACCCTATCTATCGGCCGGTTTGGCAACACGTACATTATCTACTAAATGAGCCGGTGGAGACCACCCATTAATTACAGATAACCAAACCCTCTCGTCGATAGATTTAAGTGCCAATTTCATATGCGCTTTCCAGTACGCATAGTTAGAACCATCGAAGATAGGAAATTTAGAAAATGGGGAAAATTCCATTTTTGCCAAAAATATTTAAAGGATCTTAACGAAGTAATTTATTTTTCTTGACTCTGATACCACTTGTTGAAATATAAGACCCCAAATTTTACAACAAAATTCTTTTTATAAGATAAGGAAGTGTGAGATGATGGTTCCATTCAAAACAAATTCACAAACTTTAAGTTCTTCTAAATTAAAAGTAAAACAAAGTGAAATATGATAGAACACACACATATGTTAATTTCACTTAAACATGATTAATTTAACCCAAGTCCTAGAAATTTGCCTAAGTCATATTTTTCAATTATACCAAATTAGGCCAAACCAATTTTAACAAATTAAATTAAAAGACTTGAATTAAATTAACATGAACATTACCCAAATTAATTTAGCACCAAATTAATTAAGTGTGACAATTAAACCAAATTTTATATTGAATTAGCCTAAGCATGCATTCTAAGTTATTTTGCAAGATAAAAGTAAATCAATCACACTACGTCGAGATGTACGGGAAAAAACCCACAAACAGGAAACAACCTCGGACGACCCTAGCCATAAGTCCACTAAGTATGGTATTTTACAAGTACACGACACGAAAGACTTACAAAACTCGACTTGACTCCTTTCAATCCCCGATGCTCCTTCTTGTACCGACCTCCGCTTAGTTGATAATCCCAAACTCCACCGGAACCTTGGAATTCACCAATGAGGAACTAGGAAGCAACCGTCAACCACATGTGGTGCCTTTCACCATATAAGAATGTCGCAGTAAAAACAACTTCTTCTTCTTTGTGGGATTTAGAAGAAAACCCAAACTTCTCTTTGAACGGATGACAAAACTTTGGGTGTAAAATAAGTGTTTTTAAGGATTTTAACACTTTAAATAATGAACTTTTCTTTGGAAAGATGAGCACTCAAAAACTCTCTCTAGGAGTTGGAATGGTATGAAAAGTTAAATTAGAAAACTTGGTTTCCGTACTTACATATTCAGGTAAAAAGTTAGTGGGAAAAGAAGTGGGAAAGTGGGGAAAAAACTGCTCAAAACTGCCAAAACTGGTCCCGCCAAAACTCGTTCGAACGAGCCTTATAATGAAGTTCCAGAGAGAACTCGTTAGAAATCTCATTGAATATCTCGTTCGAAGCATCATTATCATTCGAACGATACTTCGAACGACATTCTAGTGGCCTTTTGGGAAACTCGTTGGGAAACTCGTTTGAACGACATTATTGTTCGAACGAAAAACTCATTCGAACGACAATTAGAATGAACTTCCAGAAAGTTTAAAAATTCAATTTTTTGTCCAGAAACTTTATATACTTTATTTTAAAGTTTTAATAAAATCTTTCTGAATATAAACAACAATTTTAAATAAACTATACCCAATATAAAATGTTCCAAGATCCTATATATATATTCAAAATGCATTCATACCGTAGGAGCAATGGAACCAATGTTGTTGACGTAGAAACGAGGCATATTAAACACGACATTTGATGAAGCTTTATATTCTTGGTCGCTACGTCTTCAACTTTAGTACGTTATAGGCTTGAAGGATGGTCAATAACTCTATCCTATGACTCAAACATTTTTGTCCGGAATTGAGCCAAAACTACAAAGGACTCAATTGGAAATTTGTGTCCTTACAATGTTCCTTAGGGACATCAAATCAAAGGTAACAATGGAGGTAGACATCAGAGTCGAGACTACCAAAGTACAATGAAGGACAACCCTAACACGGTCAGTATGACTATAGATAAGTGGAGTATGTGTAAGAGGTATTTTGTGGGAGTGAAACCCCCTGCGTTAAATTTTCTCAAAGTGAGTAAAGGGATAAGGTTATGATGCCTAGCAAAGCAAATATCTATTGTAATTTTTGGTTTGGTTCAGACAGGTGTGTTATGTCCAAGGACCACTTAAGCAACCAGTGCGATTGGCAAGGTAGAAGCATGAATTTTATGCTTAAAGGATGAGGCGTATTTTATGTGACACGAACGAGTTACTACATTTTTATTATTACTATATTCGCATGAGAGGCGAGTTTAGTGCGTATATCGACAACGTTATTATTTACGTGGATATTTTTCCTGGTATAGTAGGGTTACCATTAGCGTTACCCGGGGAGGATGAATGGGTGTATCGATAATGGTATATACTTGATTAAAATTACTCATTTTAGTGTTGTGTTATATGAGTATAATATTATCCTGATTATGATTTTATAATAACCATTAAACCGATAGTGTTCGAATATTGCAAGTCTATCAGGGTGACTACCTTAGTGTAGAATATTTTGTTCTGGCGAGGCCCCATCTGCGAGAGGGTCGGGCTCATGTTTATATATATATATATATATATATATATATATATATATATATGTATGTATATATAGTAGAGACTTCTAAAGGTATAATGGTTTCGAGATATTCGATCCCAGTTGTAAGAGGGTACTTTAGATTATAGATGGAGGCGTAACCCCTATTTGAGTATGGTAATGATAAGCTAATTTGGCCAAAGCTTTGGATTAATGATAGGACATACAAACACAAACCCAATGAAGATAAACTCAGTTTAAGCTCACAAGGCTCTCGTGTATAACTCAGGAAATAGTAATGAACTTTTAAAAGTAACTTAGCTAGAGGGAGAGAGAAGTAAGCACCCTAGATACACCTTGGTAAGCAGGTAGAAACACACCAAAAACCCTCAAGAACCTCTGTCAAGTATTAAAAACTTCGTAATAAATAATAATGGTGAGTGAGTAAACCCTCTGGTTCGCAATAACTCTCTCTGGTGTGTATTATCTCTAGCAATAACTCCTGAACTCTCAAGAGATCATCCTCTCCTCAGAGGTGGTTAGGGTCCTTAAATATCCCCACACACCATCCCGAGGCAACTCAGTCATTAAAGACTATGAAAAACATCCCTCATACTTTGTGACACAACATGAAATGCCTGATGCACTAGTTGTCTCCACGTCATAAACATTAAATGCCAAGACATGCCTTTTGTCTGACCACTGTGTGTTAGGGTGCTGTTGTCGCAGAGGTGGCTCACCAACTGCCTGACAGCCCCAAATACCATGATGGTTTACTCAAGTGCATGTCTGACATTATTTGGCTGGCTAGTGACATCACCTACAATAGATGTGACATTAAGTAGAAGGCTGTTTGGTTCTCAACTCAACGCCCGGTGGAACTTCAAGCTATTTCGCCTGAGGTTCCACGGTCAGGGTCCTTTGGAGTTTTTACTAGGTGTATCTAAGATGGTCAGGAAAAGTCCCAACGGTGCCTCACTTATCAATCCTCTAAACCAAGTCCCTCTAAAGTTCCCACGATGAGGTCATTCGGTAGAGCATGAAAGCTCTCCCAGGCCCTGCCAAGCCTGGTCCCTCACGAGTACCGTTTGACCTCACACTAAAACTCATTATTATTCTTGTTACAACATTACAACCATTATAGCTTACAGTCAACATACACAAAAATACAATATGACTAATACAACAAGCTAAAGTATGAGTTGCCATACCAAGATGCCTCGCTCAGTTGCCACGCTTGAGCTACATCAGTTTCTTAATCTCGAACACTATTGCCAATTAGGGAATTATCCCCAATCTCAGGATTACCTTCAATCCCCTTCTACATTTGCCCCTTCGTGGAGAGATTTGTTGGAACAAGAAATGTCTGCACGAAACTTCTAAATCCGATGAACCCTCTCTACGTGAAAAATTCTGAGCCGAAGCATCATGACTGATTGGGGCATGGGCGAAGGGACATCGCCACTTTTTCCTCATGCTGAGTCTCAACCGTTATAGCTTTATTATTTGAAATTCTCCCGAAAGTACTACTAACCTTCCCGAATACTCGTTTGGGCTCTTAGTAAGTGAAATTCAAGCCCCTTCTACGTTATTGGATATGTCTGACACCATTTTGACGCCAAAACATAAACTTGGTTAGGAAGGCAACCCTTTCTATCCCCAGACGTCACTTTGTATTCGACGTAGGGATGTTTTTTCCACTGACAAAAACACTTCTCGAAGTGCCACGTGTGCCTTTGAAATGACTATAGGCGATTTGGCACATGCCGGGGTGGTGGCGTGGGAAACCTAACTAATAAGTAAAAGGGTTTAAAAGTTTCAAACGTCTCTCTATTTCAAACCTTTCTCTTCTTTTTCTTCAAGCTTTCATATTTCCTCAGAGATAGATCTTTGTGCGAGCTTTGTGCAAACTCCATTGTTGCCTTCTTCTTTACTCAGTATCCTCCTCCTTTGCACCACCACCTACGGTTGTGCACCTCGCTATCCATTTCCAACTCTTCTTTTACCAGACATTTTCGTACTTCCGTTATCTGCAATGGCCTCTTCAAGCAATCCTGTCACTCCTGCGACCAGTGCTCCTCCTACCGCCTCCATTGTCACCACCCCCTCTGCTGCCTCATTGGCCGCTGCTCGTCAAGAACAGTTGCGTTTCTACTGTCGGTCCCCCATTTTTGGCGAAGGTGATGACTTTGCTGGGTTTTGCAAGAGTTACATTTTTAACGCCAAGTATGATGCCATGACGCTTGGTGATGAAGATGAGGATTCTGATGAATCGGGCTTTCTTCCTCCCAAGGGGACTCTCAGGTTTCATCTTGAGCGAGGGGACTTCCCATGGTCCCACGTCGATTTTGAAAATCCTGGAGGTTCTCCTGCTCACATTGCTGCTTGGAATTCTCATATGCAGAGTTCCCACGTTAATATTCTCGCTAAGATTGGGTTACATCAATCCAAGTGGTTTGGTGAGTTCACCCTCTCCAAGAACAGTGTTGATCTTCCCGTTCTGGTATCTCGCTGGAATGTTACTACTCACATATTCATCGCTACATGGGAAGAGTTTACTGTGACACCCCACCTAATAAAATACCGAGTGATAAGTCCTATACCAAATTAAAACAGGAATCCCAATTAGACCATCCTTAGCATCACTGTCGAAAACTTTTTAAAACTTACTAACCACCTAGTATTCAAAAAGCTGGTGCCAATTTTAACTTTTTTGATTAGACAAAATAGTACATGCGGAATTAAATATAAACCATTCACGCAACTGAATGAAAATAAACCGAATCGTTAATTAAACAATTTGCTGAATAAATCGTCGGCCACCAAAGTGAAATAAATAACACAAATATCCAACACAGGAATAAAACAAATCTGAAAACTGAACTGAAAATCTGGGCGACATGCCCTAAATAAAACTGAAACTCATACAAGATTCCTACTCTAGGAATGAATGAATGATGCGTCTAATCCAAACTCCTGCTAGCATCCACATATACCGCAGCTCCGTGTACCTGGAATAGAATATCAATCCTGGCGTCCATGTGGCTGGACACCTAAAAGGTTTTGAAAATAGTTTTATAGCAAGGGTTAAAACCCAAAACATTTTGAAAATATTTAGCAAGTGAATTAACTGCAGTAATTTAAAATGCATGAATGCACTTCATATTTAAGTTAGTGTTGCACTCCCTTGTGGACATTCTCACCCCTCCACTATTGTGCACACCTACCGGTTACCTTAACCCCACCTAGTTGTACTACCCTGCCCAACTAGTCCTGATATAACCATCCCTTGCCATACTACTCTAACCCGAGTATAATGATTCTTGAATTATAAGTTATCTCACAATTAACTTAGTTAATTCCTCTTAAATAATAGCATATAACTGTGTCACAAGCTATATAAAGTAAATACATCACACACTATATTATTACCCGTATATAATATTTACTACCATTATATACGTACCATTACCACAATATCCACACATATAATATATGTATATCCATCCCTTCGAGTATATCCTCGCCGGATGGTTCCCTCTAAAATGCTATCTCACTAGGTGTGCTCACAAAACCTAGTTTTTCCCAAGTTGGAATCGCTCACCAACTTTGCCCAAAATATAAACGTAGTGGAGGCGGTCATATTCCTTCCATGAAAGTGAGATAATTCCCTCACCCATGTTATCGGACGCTATGACCCGCGGATATACTCACCCTACTCCTCAAGCTAGGGGATTCACCCACATCGTGCAACCTCCCTTGATATCACTAGAGTATATAAATTAAATAAATATCTAATCACTGATATTTAATATCACACATAATATATACACGCATATATATACTATCATTACGCCGTTTATATATAATATAAACCCCGGCTTCACCGTGTACTCAAAATCCCGTACACTGCCTGTAATTTAATATCACACACAAGATATACACGTATATATATATACTATCACTACACCGTATATATATATATATTATAAACCCCGACTATACCGTATACTAAAAATCCCGTATACTGCCTGTAATTTCCTGAGTCTATGGCCTGATTCAACGTAATTAATTTTCTCACTTAATAATTTATCGTCTTCCCGAGTCTATGGTCCGACGCTAATATAATTAATTCACGCCTCAATTAATATAATACTTTCCCCGAGTCTATGGTCCGACTCTAATTAAATTAATTAACACACCCATTAATTTAATACCTCCCCGAGTCTATCGTCCGACTCTAATTAAATTAATTAACACCCTTATCAATTTAATACCTCCCCGAGTCTACAATCCGACTCTAATTAAATTAATTAACACACTTATTAATTTAATACCTCCCCGAGTCTACAATCTGACTCTATTTAAATTAATTTACACATTAATTAATTTACACAAATCCGAGTCTGTGGTCCGACTCTAATATAATTAATCTACACATTAATTTATTCCAAACTGAGTCTGTGGTCTGACTCTCAGTTAATTAATTTACACATTAATTAATTTATACCAAATCCCAGGTCTACAACCCAACCCTAAACTAATTAATTACAACATCAATTAATTTAATACTTTTTCGAGTCTACCCTCCCACTCTACCTTCATTAATTATCACCTCCATTAATTTAATAACTTGGCATCACCCAACCATCATCCCCGGACTCCCTTACTTGGCCCGTAACTTAATATTTTCCCGAGTCTATATTCCGACTCCAAATTAATTACCCTTTCTCAATAATTAATTTAATACTTTGATGTCACCTAACCAACATACCCGGACTCACTCACTTGGTCCCATTTTACATCTCATAATTTCATTCCCACATATTCACCCACAATGTGTCACGCATTCCTCACCATAAATTTCCCAATTATATTTACCTATAATTATCAACATACCCGGACTCACTCACTTGGTCCATAATTAAATATTTTCACCTCAATTCTTTTAATAATGTAGCATCACCCAACTACAATACCCGAATATTACTTCTCGGCTCAATATCAATACTTATGAATTATTTCCCCAAATCCGTTCATCTCATGACATACAATTTCCACCCTCCTACACCCAATTATATCACCCTATAATTGTTAAGGAATATATGCCTCAGATGAATTTATCACTAAATAAAGTAAGGAATTAAATCTTAAATAAATTTCTCTTTATAATCAAAATTGGCCGAACTGCCAAGATTCCTGAACCATCGATCGATCGAACCCCCTGGATCGATCGATCGATCGATCAATTCAGACTTCGTCTCCTCCAGACAACTGTTTTCCACCATTTACGAAAATTCAAGGTTTTTATCCTTAAATCCAACCTCTAATCAAATCACCTCACCATATAAATATGTTTAATCTACATCCTACACATCATATGGATCTTAATATACACAATTTCTCCACTTACTTTCATAATTTTTCGAAATGGGTTTTCCATTAAAATTCATCAACTTGTTCTAACAACCAAATTCCAAATCCAAATTCCACCAGTCTATATTCTGGATTTTTATGCAAAATCAGATATCTATACTCAAAGATATACAACACAACAATTTTTACCTTGAATATCATTCAATCGTTCCATGAACAAAAACCCCATTTTGTACCCATTTATCCCCAAAAAGAACTTTGGTTTACACATCACTATGATATGAATTGGTTATCATCAATTTAGAAATCACAACAGTTAACCACTTGCCTGGAATTGTTCATAGGGTTTGATTCCGTTGGTGTAGAGATTGGTTGATGAAGAACACCCCAAATTAACCCTTTAATTTGGATCCAAAAGCTCCCAATTGCTCTTGACTTGGTTTTCACCAATTTCCCTCTCAAGCCCTAGGCTTAGACTTGTGTTTACTGCCATTCCCTAATCTCTCAATTAGATTAAAAACATCCAATCCCGTTTTTGGCCATGCGGCCCTAAGTAAAAAGGCCCAACTCACCCCGTGTGGGCCCGGCTATGCTCGAAAATACCTCGAGACCCAATTACCATCCCAGGGTACTCTTTTCTGACTATCTCGACCCATCCGGACGCAACCGTGCACTCGGAATTGCCATCCGAGATACTTTTCAAAATTTCCAAATTTCAACCTCAAAATTTGACACACGAGATTTTTGAACCATTAAACTTAAAAGTCGCCAGTTATAAATAATTTGGCTCACTAAAATATATTCTCCAACTCATGAATGTAAGTTTCTCCAATTTAAATATTTTTATAACTCCCAAAAATAATTAAATTTTAAATCCTCAAAATTACGGGGTGTTACATCAATAACATTGGAGGACGTGTGCGAGCTCCTTGGCCTTGAGGCAACAGGTCATGAGCCTATTCCGATGAAGCTCTAAATGCCCAAGAAACGGATGACCGTTTAGAGCTGGACCGTATATGGCGAAGGTGCATCAGTACTTTAAACAAAGCCACGTTCACTCCTCTTATCAACTACTTCTGCAAGCACCCTTCCGAAGGAGGTTCCTCTCAGGCTACCCCTGGACAAGGTACATCGCTAGAGCTTACTTCCTATATCCTTGTCATTCTTTCTCACTTCTTTTTAACGGGGAAGCCCAACAACCAGTCCCGAAGGGACATCATCAACTTATCTCTCCGATTGGCCCGAGGTATCAAGCTCCCTCTGGCTGTAATCGCCTTGGGTCCTTCTACACATGGCTTGACAGGGTCCTTTTTGACATGGAGCGATCTCTGGGTCATTACAACCTAGCCAATTTTGCCTACTGCGTTCTCCTTACGGGTTTCCTTTATGTGCGCTTCCCGACAGTAGCCGCCAAGACTAACCGTCCTCCCTCGGGAGAAACAATCCTGCCCCCTCGCTCATTTGTTTACCATAAGAGGCAGAGCCGAAAAGAGCTGACCTCCTTTATTGATGACTTTTCAAGTTTTGTAATGAGGCCCTATGGGGAGGATATTTTCCTCTATACTTGCGATTTTTTCAAGCATGGGGTAAGATTGGTCCAGCCAACCACCATAGACCTCATTATCGAAGACCCCTCATTGGCCGTTGTGTTTCTATTTTCACCGAGATACCTTCTCTCATACACCGAGTGGGGATACACCAGCGAATATTACAATCCCAATCGATGCAGCCATTAATTTGGCTTTGATCAAGGGGCTCCTCGCCCTATGTTTCAATTATCTAACCCCAAGGTATCTTTTGGTGAGGCATGCTCCCTATTCTCCTCGATGGCCGTGTGGGGAGTGAGCTCGACATTGGCTGGGCGAGTCACCGTCCCAAGCATCACTAGGCAAGGGGACGTTACCCCTCTGTTTGCCACAAAGTATTGGCCGAGGCAACTTGGCCAGATTGTTGAATTCATCGAGGGTGATCCCGCGTATCCCCCAGTTCTTTTGTTTTCTGCCTTGGAGCTGGGCCTGAAGGGAAATTTCGTTCTCAGAGTTGAGTTACCTCTGAGTCAGACCCCCAAAGCACCTCCCATGGAACTTTCTCCATACTGCCCCATGATCCCTATTGCCACGCTCAAAGCAAAGGCCACTGTGATCCCCAAACCATCTGTCCTCACGACCGAAGCTACCATGGGAGAAAGGCCTTCTGAGCCACCTGCCAAGAAATCTAGAGAGTCCAAGTCTAAGAAGGCTAAGGCCAAAGGTCAAACGCAAACTCCATTGGAGGTATCCCCAATTACCTCCGTTCCCCCTCCTATGTCTTCGAAATTGGCTGAAGAGCTAAGGAGGCAAGTAGAGGTCGAAGTTGTCCGAATAAATGCTGAATACCAACGGTGCGCAGTGGCCGTTCCTCCTCCGAATACCTTCCCCAAAATCATGGTTGATACTAGTGAGCCATCAACAAAAAGAAGAAGAAGATTGAAGGTGCCTGGAAGTGGTAGTGCCATGGGCTCAAGAAGGAAGACGCTGGGTACTAAGCCCCAGAAGAAATAGACATATGAGCAGCCATCCTCCCCAGTTCCTTCGGCTACTTCCCCCTCACCACGTTCACCGGTGGTCATACCCTCTCGTTCTCCCTCCGGATCTGAGGTATATGTGCATTCTGTATTTCTCGTTCTTCTTTTCTTAACATACTGGCTTTACTTATTGCCTCTTATCTTTGGTGTAGGGAGTTGAAGAAGTAAGGGTCAGTCCTCCCAGTCCCCCAGTGAGTCATTTCGTGGGGGGACGTTGCGGTACTCCTCCAGCCACTGTCGCCCTTCCACGCTCTCCGTTAATAAGCCTTACCTATTCGCATCGTTCCTCCTCTCACCAGGCTAGAAATGCCACCATGGGTGCTGCTGAGATGTCTAACCAGCCCGAGGTAACTGTTCTAGCCTCCGAGTTGCCCTCGGAGAGGGATGTCTCTTTACCCCTCGTTCTGGTCGAAGAGAGTGCCCCACAGGTAAATTCCGTTCCAATCCTTGCATATTTTATTTGTCCCATTGGTTTATTCCTCAATTGTAACATGTTGGGCTATTTCAGGTGGATGTGACATCGCTGATAGCCAACATTCTCCTTCCTCCTGCTCTGTCAAGACCCATTACTGCAGTTCCTCTCTTTAGTGCCATAATGGGGGTAAGCTAAGTGCATTTCTGTCTCTTATCCTTTTGCGATTACTCCTTTCATCTAACACTTGTATTTACATTTATAGCTCTCTCCAAGTCTTTCTTCGCCTTTCGCGTTGAGTGGCCCTATCCCTTCTCAGGCCCAGGTTGGAGCAGCTGCCCTCGTTGGGGCATCTCTTTAAGGCCGAACATCTCCTTCGGATGGTGCACCCATGCTAGCTATAGTACCCTACGCCGGAGAGGGGAGTTTGCCTACTATTGAGGCTGCTGAGGTAGTGATCCCACCTCCCACGGTTTCTAGCATTATGGTTCCCGTGGTACCTATCCCTCTCGCTCCTACTGCTGCTGAGGTGCTTCTCTAATTTCTCTGTATTTCTCAACTTCTCAAAATCCACCTGTATGGGTGACTTAATCAATGAAAACACTTGTTAAGGTTTTTTCATAAGCTCCACCTATATCAGTGACTTAACATCGAAAACGCTTGTTAAGATTTTTTCATAAACTTTACATATAATGGTGACTTAACAACGTAAACACTTGTTAAGAATTTTACACAAACTCCACCTATAACGGTGACTTAACAACGCAAACACTTGTTAAGAATTTTTCACAAACTCCACCTATAACGGTGACTTAAAAACGCAAACACTTGTTAAGATTTATCCATAAATTAATTATTTTGCCTATCTATTTCAGGTTACTCGGGAGGATTCTCCACCAGTTCCTTCGCCTATTGCCTCGCCACATTGTGAACCTGTCTCCTCCGAAGAATCGAGCCATAATGATCAAGGTTCCATGACAGGTGCTGTCGCAAAGAGTGAATCTGGGTGCGAGCTTCCTTTGCCCGACTTGGCTCCTCCTGCTTTCTGCCTAATGATACTCCAACGTTCTCCCCAAATGTCTGCCAACCATCGTTTGGTCATCGAACAACTTGTGAGCTATCATCCTGAGACCTTCATAGTGGACTGCATGCCTTCAAACATCCCGGTTATGAGCCATAGGCTCCAAGGCATGTCCACCGTTATTGCTTATATTGCCAACAATCCAACTATGAACGTGACCAGTACCCTCCTCAACTAGTTCTTGGGATATCTGAGGTAGTTGGGTTATGAGGGGTTCTATTTGGACTGTCTCATCGCACACTTGAAGACTTTGAAGAGACAGCGGTTGGATAGCCAAAGGGAGCTCTTATAAAAACATCAGGAGGATCAGAGGGCCGAGGAAGCCAAGCTGGTCGAGCTAGTACCTCTCCTCGGAGCCATTAATAAGAGGTGGATGACCTCGAAGAAGCTCTGTATTTGGCAAAGCTAAAATGAGAAAACTTCTTATCAAACGTACGTAAGCACAGACTAGGTTGGAAGTTACCATTAATGCCCAACGGTATTACTTAGAAGCTTCTTCGGGCCTTCCTGGAGATTTTTTCTCTTCCCCAGATTTGTGGTTCCTCTTGGGTCAATGATATTTTGTATATGTATTTTTCCCTTCTTCTCATGTAATCCTTGGGCGATAGCTCCCAATTTTCTAATGCCCCAAAGTTTATGAATGGAAAAAGACACTTATTCTCATGCCATTTCTTTGTGTTACAGCTGTTTACATAGATTGTGGAATATATTCTGTAGTTCTTTCATCTCTACTTGAATTAAAATAAAGAGAACTTATATAAAATAAAAATGAACTCGTATATTCATAACAGTTAGATACATCGGTGGCCCCAAACGTAATTTCTTACACATGATAGACATTCAACCATTTGTTATTAATCTTAAATGGCATGTCTTCTTTTATCTTAGAAATTATGCAATAACCTGAGTCATGAGCCTCCTTTACGATGAAATGTCCCTCACAATTAGTTACAAACTTAGGTAGAGGAAGCCCCCTAATATGTTTAACTACTGCCTTTAATACGGGATCTCCCTCCACGAATTTCCTTAGTCTCACCAGGTTATCATATGCCTTTGAGAGTTGCCTCGTATATATTTGAAAGTGTTGCATCGCATTATCCCTCTATTCATCCGACGCTTGCAACTGCATGTGTCTATTCTGAGGGAGCATGCTGCTTCGCAAAGCATATCGAGCCGAGGGAACTTCTAACTCTACCGAGAGAATTGCCGCAGCCCCATAAACAAGAGAGAACGGCGTATACCTTGTAGGCTTCCTCTTAGTCGTCTGATAAATACATAAAACGGCTGGTATTTTGTCGTCCCACGATCCTAGGAAATCCTCCATCATTTTAGCCAAGATATTGATCAAAGTCTTGTTAGTTGCTTCAGCTTGACTGTTACCCTTTGGGTATGCCACCGTCGAAGTATGATGGACAATGAAGTATTTGTCCGTGAGCATCGTTACCTCTGAATTTACGAAAAGGGTTCCATTATCTGAAAGGATAACCTTTGGGATCCCAAAATGGTAAAATGATGCATTCCCTGATAAAGTTGTTCACTGCTCCTACTATTTTCCTTCTCAGTGGTATTGCCTCGGCCCATTTCTTTAAACACTCCGTTGCTACTAGGATCCATATCCTCCCTTTCGAAGAAGGGTGTATTACCCCTACCAGGTCGAACGCCCAAGTTTGAAAAGGATAAGGCGTTTCCAGGGAGTGTAGGTCCACTGATGGGGCATGGATCATGTTTCCATGAAGCTGGAAAGCCTTGCATTTTTGAACGAACTTTGCGGAATCTTTCTCCATCATTGGCCAATAGTAACCCAGAGTTATCAACTGGTCATATAGCTTGGCCCCTCCTATATGAGCCAGATTATGCGCCTGTTTAAGAACCTCGGTTGCCTCTTCCTTTATGATACAACGCAATGGCCTGTTGAAGTATCCCTTTTGATAAAGTTGGCCCTCTTGAATGTAGAACCTCGGGGCCCTTCGCCGGAGTCTCATCGCATTAATTTTCTCTTCTGGGACAATTCCATTTTTAATGAAGTCAATATTGGGTTGTCTCCAGTCAGGCTAAGTCTCCACGAAATGACATTCTGCTGCCTCAAAGAACAACTGGAATTTATCGTACTTCCGTTGTAAGGTTGCATCCTGCTTCATGCTAGGCCAGAAATATCCTTCCCTTTAAATTCCTCTATAAAGGGGGATCTCAATCGTTTCGCAGTGTTCTTCATGCATTTTCTTCAATTTATGTCCTGCTTCTTCTGGGCTGATGCACCTTGACAACCATCCTCCTGCGTTTCTGGAGTAAAGGTTTCCCTGGTTTGTAAAGTATTGGGTCAATTCTCTGAGCCCCATCGTTCCTTCCCCAGACTCCAGTTGCCTCTTAATCTCTTCCCTCTAGTTCGTGTCCTCTTCCATCGGTAGAATTGACTGTACCATCGAAGGAGTTGTTCTTCGTTAAATCATGAAAAAAGTTATATCAGTCCTCATAATCATTTTCCAGGCAATTATAGCATAGGCGTTCGAGTGACGGTTCATCATTCTGGGATGCCTCTTGATCTTGGTCCGATGGAACTGGCCAAGGAGCCTCTGAATGATCGTTCTGTATGGTGCCAGGCTCATATGCTTCAATGCGTATTCTCCATTTACCTTTTGAACCACCAAGTTTGAATCTCCCTTGATGTAAAGTGAACGGATACCTCTTCGGAGAGCCTCTAGAAATCCCAACAACAATGCTTCATATTCTGCCTCGTTATTAGAGCAAAGGAAATCTAACTTGTAAGAAAGGCAAATCTCCTCCATTCCTTTTGAAAGATTAACCCCTTATCCTCCCTTATTTTCTGTCGATGGCTCATTGAACTGCATTATCCATTCTTCATCCATTGCATCTAGGTGATTGGCATGCAAGTCGTCTCCTAGAATGCTCTTTTTGGGAGGCTCAAACGTTCCTGAAGGGAAAATTGCCAATAGATCAGCGTACGCCTGGCTTCTGATTGCGCGAGGAACCACACACTTTAAGTCATATTCAGAGAGGATAAGGAACCATCTAGCTGCCCTGCCAATCAATATAGTTCTTACAAGCAAATACTTAATGGGATCACATCTCGTTATAATATGGATTGTAAAAGACAGCATATAATGTCTAAGTTTTTGTGCTACAAATACTAAGGCTAAACAATGCCTTTCTAGGCTACTATATCTGGCTTCTGGCCCATGGATGATCATGTTGAGGTAATAAACTGGCCGTTCTTTCCCCTCGATCTCTTGTGCCAGCAAAGCTCCCACGGACCTCGGGATGGATGTGAGATACAGTTGTAACAGTATTCCTTCCTTTAGTGGAACCATGGTCTGTGGTGAAATGAGCAGCTTCTTCAGTCTGTCAAGAGACTCCTGGTGAATTGCCTCCCATTTGGACTTCGTGTTCCCTCACAGCAGCTGCATCAGTGGATGTGTTATTTCGGCTAAGCCAGGCACAAATCTCCTAAGGTAGGAGACTTTACCTCGGAAACTCTTCAACTCTTTCACCGTTCTTGGACATGGCATTTCCAAGATCGCCCGCTGTTTGTCCTGGTTCATCTGCACCCCTTGTCGATCAACCATAAAGCCTAGGAATTTCCCACTTGTCACCCCAAAAATGCACTTCAGCGGATTCATCTTTAATTTAAACTTCCTGCGACGGGAAAAAACCTTCCTCAAATCGCTCAGGTGAGACTCCTCCTTCCTTGACTTGATGACCAAGTCATCCACATAGAATTCCACAAACTTCTGAAAGAAGTCATGGAAAATGGCCATCATTTTTCTCTGGTAAGTCGCCCCATCATTCTTGAGCCCAAATGGCAACACCTTGTACATGAAGTTACCCAACGGGGTTCTGAATGCTGTCTTTTTTGCATCCGAGGGGTCCATCTTGATCTAGTTATACCCCACGTACCCATCCGTGAAGCTATACATCTCATGGTCTGCCGTTGCATCTATTAGGCTATCGATGGAGGGTAGAGGGAACTCATATTTGCGGTAAGCTCTGTTTAAATCTCTAATATCCACGTAGATCCTTAATTGGTTTTTATCTTTCTTCCCTACTGGGATAATACTAGACAGCCAGATCGGGTGTTGTATCGGCTTGATGAACCCTGCTGTTAGTAAGCGTTGAACCTCTTCCTTGATCTTCAAATCCAGCTCAGGCTTGTATGTTCTTATTGCCTGTTTTACTAGAATGGCTGAAGGCATCACATTCAATTTGTGACATCTCACTTCCTCGTCCAGCCCTTCCATTTTTGTGTACTTCCACGCGAAGACGTCTATAAAATTCTGAATCAATTCCACCAAGACCCCACGTTTCTCTTTGTTGAGATCCTTCAAGATGAAGATGGGACTTGGGTCCTCCCCTTATTTTGCCAGGTTCAACTGCTTTAGCTCTTGTGCCTGTGGCTTTGGTCGATCCATCATGTATTCTGGTTCTTCGGTGACTTCCTCCATAAATTCTTGTATGTTGGAATTGTCTATCACCATGCATTATCCCCGTTGATCAACCAGAAAGCATTCATATATCGGGTCAACCTCATCATCAGCTTCCTCGGTTGCTCACTCATATCGTTACAATCGATACACCACCTTTCCTTACTCATTAATGACTTTCTTACACTGTCTACTAGTAACGGTGACTGCTTTCCTCTTTTTCTCTCTAGAGTCCTCGGCCACTCTTTTTCTCGAGAACCGGCTCAGTACACTTTGTCGTTGGGCCTCATGCCCCATTGGATCCACTCTAGGCCTCATCCTGTCTCTAAGCTGCTTCGAGATGCCTTGGGGCCGAGGGACCACCTGGTGAGCCTCTTCGGCTATTACCTTTGTGCTACTTATAACCTCCTTACTTTGCTCATTCACGGGCCCCATCCTTTCTCTGATCGAGGGAACCCATGATCCCTATATCCTCCTCGTTAGGACCCGTACATTTTCTTCCAACTCAGTATAAAATGCTGCATCCACCAAGTGAGCTTCCTCAATAACGAATGGGCTCTTTGTAGCCCTGATAGTCACCTCTGTCCCCTTTATATTCGCCTTCGGGCATTGGTGGTATGTAGAAGGAACTAGCCCTTGGTTTTGCATCTACACCCTCCCTATTAGCAGATGATAGGAAGTTGCACTCTCTATTACGTGGAATTTTATATGGGAACTCAAATTCCCTATCACAATCCCTACATTAACATACCCAATGGATTTGGAGTATTGGTTATCATACCCCAAAATTACCAAAGGCATGGGGACCAACCTTTCTTCTGGAAGATTGGCTGCGTGAAAGGAGTTAATTGGCATGATATTGACGGAGTCCTTACAAATCTAACTCTGTTAACACTGGCAGTCACATATAACGGCCAGTCTTATAAATCTAACTCTGTCAACACTGGCAGTCACATACAACGGCCAGTTATGAGGGAACCTTACAGCACTTTCTGCATCGCTGAAGGTTACTTCTGACAGAAACCTCCTTACCAACCTGGCTATGGGTCCCTTCCATCTCAGCAAAGGTACCGCGTTCTTCCTCAAAGTATCAAGTATTGCCTGGGTTATCTCCAACCTACTCTCCTTTGGAATCCCCACTTATTCGAAGAACCAAGTGAACTTCGGGGATTTTGAAACTGCCCAATATTCTATCTTCGCCTTCGACACTATATACATCCTCCACATCCTTGGCGCTTGCTTAATCATAAGCCAACACGACATTAGACATTCCATTGGTACAAATCTTTAAAGTTTCCTCATACTTATCTCTATCTCTTTTCTCTGCTTTTTCATCATAGTCCACGACAAGATTGTCCTTAGGTGCTGGTAGTGGGTTGTTATTGACGTCCTGTGGAGGGACTTGCAACGTCCCTTCCTTCACATATTTGTCAATAATTCTTCTTAGTGTGAAACAACTTTCTGTTGGATGATGGATCCTCCGATAAACCTGGTAATACTTCGGATCCACCTTCGTTGCCGCATCGGGCTCCTCAGCGGGAACATCCTTTGGCTTATAGACCATCTCCCCTTAGACCATCGCGTTGTAACAGCTGACAACTTCTTCCACTATAAAAGGCAATGTTGGTGGGTCTTCCCTGTCTCTTCCAAACTTCCTCTTATTGTCCCTCTTCGATGCTTTGCCCCTATCTTCCCCCTCGGTGTACCCTACCCGTGGGGGTTGAGACCTCCCCCATGCGGGTTGCATCGACTGCCTGAACATCATTGGCACCACCACCGGATTGGGTCGCACCACCAAAGAGATGTTTCTCGCTACTTTTAAAAATGCCACAAAATTCCCCTCGCGTGTCTCATTAATGAGATAGCAGATATACTCAGGAAGCAGCCCCTCAGTGCAGATCTGCAATAGTTTGGATTCTCTGGCCTCCTCCCTCACGTCGAGGGATCTTTCCCTGAACCTTCGAACATAGGCCACCACTTCTTCCCCAAGTCTTTGCTTCTCCTTACCCAATTGAGTCAAAGTAAACTCATCTTCCTCCAGAAAGAACTTCTGAACAAAAAACACGTGCATCTCTTCCCATGTAGAAACGCTGTTGGGAGCCAAATAGGAATACCAGGTATATGCTTTATCGGTCAAGGATTTAGAAAACTCCCTCAACCTAAGACTTTTATTGTTACAATTGCACCCCCAAATGCTCAACAAAGTTCTTAATATGATCCTTCGGGTTCCTACCCTTTCCCGTGTATTTTTCAAAAATAGGAGGAATATAGTCCTTCGGATAGGGCTCGTCATTGTATTCCTGGGGATACGGTGTTCGAAAGTCATCAAAAACTGAAGCTACCTCGCCTGCAGATTGTGAGGAAGCCTGAATGAATTTCAGCATCTCTTTTTGCATCTCCTTTCTCATCTCCTCCATATGGGATATTACCATAGAAACAAGTAACGGGGCCATGGTTTAAATGCTCGTTGGAGCTGGAACGAACATTACAGCTAGGGCCATTGATACTCCTTCGGCTCCTACTGCTGGATTCATAACGGAGGGTATGCTTTCCGGGACTGTCCCTGTGACACCTGCACCTGGCGGTGCCATTGGAGCTACCCCTAGTGTTACGAAGGCATTAGCCTCCAATCCTCCAATCATAGTTGAAGCTACTGGGGTTTGTAAAAACTTATAAAACTTGCACATGAGGAGCGCGACCTGAGTGGGTCCCAACCCCGCACTCGTGAGAGCTTGTGCACCCCCGGAACACCTATCATCGTCTGGACCGGAGGTACCTCTATTCGAGGATCCCCATCCCTTATGGCCTCTAGTTCTCTCACAGCCCGTTCTTCATTATGCTAGATGTCATCGAAGTTGAGCCTTCGAGTAGCATTATCCTGCGCCATACTCCTTACTTAGAAGAATGCCTCCCCAGCAGAGTCGCCAAATGTAGGAGGGTACTTTAGATTATAGATGGAGGCGTAACCCCTATTTGAGTATGGTAATAATAAGCTAATTTGGCCAAAGCTTTGGATTAATGATAGGACACACAAACACAAACCCAATGAAAATAAACTCAGTTTAAGATCACAAAGCTCTCGTGTTAACTCAGGAAATAGTATTCAACTTTTAGAAGTAACTTAGCTAGAGGGAGAGACACACCAAAAACCATCAAGAACCTCTATCAAGTATTAAAAGCTTCGTAATAAATAACAATGGTGAGTGAGTAAACCCTTTGGTTCGCAATAACTCTCTCTGATGTGTATTATCTCTAGCAATAGCTCCTGAACTCTCAAGAGATCATCCTCTCCTTAGATGTGGTTAGGGTCCTTAAATAGCCCCCCACACCATCCCGAGGAAACTCAGTCATTAAAGACGATGAAAGACATCCCTCATACTTTATGTCACAACATTAAATGCCTGATGCACCAGTTGTCTCCACGTCATAAACATTAAATGCCAAGACATGCCTTTTGCCTAACCACTATGTTTCAGGGGGCTTTTGTCACAGAGATGGCTCACCAACTTCCTGACAACCCCAAATACCACTAAGGTTTACTCAAGTGCATGTGTGACATTATTTGGCTGGCTAGTGATATCACCACATTAAGTAGAGGGTTGTTTGGTTCTCAACTCAACGCCCGGTGGAACTTCAAGCTATCTCGCCCGAGGTTCCACGATTAGGGTCCTTCGGTGTTTTTACCACGTGTATCTAAGATGGTCAGTAAAAGTCCCAACGGTGCCTCACTTCTCAATCCTCCAAACCAAGTCCCTCTAAAGTTCCCACAGTGAGGTCATTCGGTAGAGCATGAAAAGCCTGGTCCCTCGCGAGTACCGTTTGACCTCACACTGAAAATCATTATTATTCTCGTTACAACATTACAACCGTTATATCTTACAGCCAATATAAACAGAAATAAAATATAACTAATACAATAAAATAAAGTATGAGTTTCCACGCCAAGCTGCCTCGCTGAGTTGCCATGCTTGAGTTGCCACGCTTGAGCTTCCTCGGTTGTTTAATCTCGAACACTATTTCCAATTAGGGAATTATCCCTAATCTCAGGATTACCTTCAAGATATTCAATCCCAGTATGTGTAGGGACTTTATTATTATGATTCGGAGTGTATTGGGTATACTGTTCAGCGGAAAGATTTAGCATGTTATTATGTTTAACTTTCAGGACTTGGTAATAAGAATAGTGCTTTGTTATATCACACTTTAAAGTAATGGAAGTAAATACTCATAGTTGTATGTCTGGGGAAATGATTTTGAGAGGCCCGATTATGTGCGCCTGATGTTATGGAATGTGATTACCACCAATGTGAAGCGACAATGTCTTTCGGAAGAAGTTTCTTGTTTAAGTGAAATTATGGAAGGAGATGTAAATTTATTGTTAAGAGACGGGAATATACGGATGCACGTTATGGAATGAGGGCCAAACGAATTTCGATGACTGAAAATACTAGGTAGTAGTGTATCAGGGGGGTTCCTTGTTTGGATTTTGCATTACGAGACATCCCACGCATGAAACTTAGCGTAAGGTTGGTAGTAGGGAGATGTCTGGCCATTCTGCCATGAGTCTGGTACCTCGATCGTTATGGAAGTATGTAGTTATAACTGGAAGTTAAAAGGTAAATTATGATATAAGTCCAGTAGAGCCGTTGTGTGGTGAGGAAGTACTGAAAAGTTAGTTTTATTACAGCGGGTTGAAGGATGGAATGATGTTAAGGAGGATTTAGGATTTCAAATTATGGGGTAATCTAGAATGACAAAGTGGTATAGACACTTTGAGAATACATGGGAAATAAAGAATTAAGCATATGTATGAAGCATATATGACATTTAGACCCATATGCACGGTTTATAGGGTGTATGGACACCTTGGTTTGCTGGTGTCTGGATCGCCGAAAGAAGAGACATGGAAATAGAAAGGTGAAATTTATGCTTGTGAGATTGATATTACAAAATGGTAGTGGTAGAATGGATTAAGAATCATAAGAGAAGGATGATAATCAGTATATTCATGTGCAATCAGAGTAGAACGTCCGAACTTGGTGGAAAGACAGTGGGAAGCCATTTAAAAAGGGGGTATCCCTTGAGAAGATAATATTGAACTATTATGGAAAATTTAGAATGGAGTTCCACCCAATCGAATGTTGAGGGTAACTTACGCGTAAATAGAATGATGATGTCAAAATGGTATAAAGATTCCAGAAGTGCACATCGTGGCGAAAAGTGCACGGGTCAGAATTTTTGGGGATACACCGAAGGAAGAAGAGGATTATTAAGTGCCACTGAATGGGAGAAATTATAAGTGAAGGTCGGTGTTGAGAGGGACATTGTAAGTAGTCCCCACCTGCACTGCTCATAGATAGAAAATAGTTGGAGTAAGAAGATCAGGCATATATTTTGAATCCAGCCGACGATTCCAGTGATGGTAGAGTCAAATGGTAAATTTCTTTGATGGGTTGCCAACCTAAGATAAGTAAATTGTTCCTTCAAATGTGTGGAATAGGTTATCTGGAAGGGAAATGATTGTTATATCCATGGGTGATTTACACTATTAGACAGTGAACACGTCGATACGTGGTCCTGAAATCCACCTTCAATATGGGGTATCAGGAAGTAGTGGGGATAACGTTTCGTTTTGAGAAGGATGTCTCGCCTATAGCCGGAGGAGTAGGCGCAAGGTGATTGATGACTGGTGGAGCTATATGAAAGTAATTTTGTACTCATTGCGATCATTTCATTTCCACAATGGGTATAGCTAGTAAGTGTAGCAAAATATGTAATGGGAAGAGGATATTACCTAATGGTAGAGTTGTGTAAAAGCACCCATACCTATTTATAGTGGACAAGGTGCTTACTGAGTTTTTGTGTGGATAAACCTTACTATTCTTCCTCTGGATGTTTAAAAGTGAGCGGATTATCAGAGTTTTGGATCAGTCAGAAGTTAGAGTCCGATGACTATAATAGGATAACCACAACCGTTTTAAATGGCTTTCTCCTTTTGTAAAAGTCACACCGACGGGAGCAGAAATTCGAAGAACGGACAAGAGTGGTCAGATGTCCTATGTTTTTTCCCAGGATGGGAGCTTTGCGTTTAGATAAACGCGGGAGTTGATACGAGGTGAGGTGCAAACTCAATATAATATTGAGATAATACGGTCAATGATGTGTAGGCTATTCTTATTCGAATGTTGTTTAGTAAGAGAACAACGTGAGGTGCTTTTATTGACTTGTGACCCTATAAGTGATAAAGTGTCGAGAGTGTTCAACAACTTGTTGTGAAGTGGGGGTTGTAGCGATTGAGACTTACTTTGAGTTTTGTTTTGAGTGCTGGAGGATACCAAATTTTTCCAGGTATGCCTTACTTTTTCGAATTTTGGGACGAAATTCCGTTATTAGGGGTGAAGTATGTAATACCCTGTATTTTTATGGCTTTTAATTATGAGATTAATTAAATAAAATTCCTTTTAATTATGGGATTAATTAAATTAATTTGGGATAATTAATGGGAAATTAATTCAGATTTAAATAACTAGCAAGACGAGAGTTAGTATTTGATTATGATGATAATGTTGAATATTACTAAGTGATTATGGTAATATGTGATTATTGAATTTATTAACATTGTCATGAGTTATAAATACGGCAATTTGGAAATTAAGTTGGGACGCGCGTGTCTGTTGTGTAAGGAATCAATTTAATGGATTTAAATGTGAATTGTTTTTATGTCATCTGTATGATCATTTTGAGTGTGTCAATGTATCCAGAAAGGTCGAGATAGTCAGAAAACACTAGCCGGGGGTTTAGTTTGGGTCCCGAAACATTTTTAGGCCTAACCGGCAACCCAGGAGGGTATTTTAGTCATTTTAAATTTTAATGAATAGTGACCTAGGAAAATTAGGCTTTGTTTATCAGCCAAAATTAAGGCCATTATCTGTCAAAACCAAATAGTGGGCAACATGAGAAGAGAGGAGAAGTTCCAAGGGTTTTTAAGGCCATAACCACCACACACCTCCACTATCGCCAGAATTGTGATCAGAAAAAGAAAGAGAACCAACATGTATCGTCTTCAAAGGATCAGAATATTCATTCCCATCCAAGTGATTTAACTTGTTATAATTCAGAAAATATATATTATCCATTTAGTTTAGAATTGGAGACTGGACTTGGAAAATTGAGAATTTTATAAATTGGGAGAATTAAACATTAAATATGGGTAGGTTTTGTATGTAGATGAACTTTTGGTATGTAGAGACAACAAAATTATTATCCATGTGTTCAAATTCATGAATTAATGTTGAGAAATCCGATGTTCTTGAAGAAATTTTGAAGAGCTAGGTTTGGAGGAATATTTATGACTTTTGATCCAAGAAACCATTAATTCATGATGGTTTAATGATTCTAAAACATTAGAGATTGTGGTAACATGTTGGTTTAATGAGTAGTATACTTGGTTGGAAGTTTGGGACGTTGTAATGGAAGATTTGGGGTGTAAATTTGGAGAACCCGTAACTGTATACATAATTTCTAGGCAAATACCTGCTTGATCGATCGATCGACTGTTTCGATCGATTGACCCTTTGCCTTCGATCGATCGACCCCTCCTGATTTTTTAAAGTTCCCCCCTTTAAAGTTTAAAATAAATCCCAAACCTATAATGATTCTTAAAGTGATTAATATAGTATCATGGAACTTAGTTTAGGTCAGTAGGGCCTTAGTTGATGCCCAACAAAATGGTTTACCTTATGGAATTGAATATTATCAGTTATGAGGGTCTACCGACTGAAGTACTGTTAGAAATCATTTGAATTGAGACTATAATGGGAATGGATGATAAGGTAAGGATAGGAACAGTAACTGAGGGACTTTAAGTTACTGATATTACATTAGAAACTAATAGGATACCTATTAGCCTTTTAGGATAGGTCTAAGGAATCAAATTGGTACGACGATAGACTTATCGAGCTAAAAATATATTATGTAGAATGTTTGGGATAAACTTACTACGTATGAGATTTATAAGATGGAATGTGTGAATACCTATATTGATATACGATTACTTAGGTTGTGTGAATGTCTAGTGTATGGATTTCTTATGTGTATGACATACCTACCATACTTGCTATCACGGGAGGTTGACTTTTGGAAAAGGACCATCCAATCTTTGTGTGCCTAAGGGGGGGATTTAAATTGGTACCTTAAGGACATAGGACTGTGAATGACTTATTTGTGAGTTGATAAGTCAGCTGACCATGGGAGCGTAGGTATGTACGTGACCCATGGGTATGTAAACTATATTCGCCTCCAATATGTGTGATTTTGTTTATTGAAATGGTTCCTGAGTGATTCGGAACACGTAGTCCTTATGTACGTGATGTATCGGGATTCGATAACAAAGTATACGTGCACCGTAGCTTAGCCTTTGGGTTCCATATATGTATATATGTATTGAGAATGATTTATATATATACTTGTGACTACTATTGCTTAGTAGAGGTGAATAACTAAGATATTTGAATGAACAACGAAATGAGAATTTAAATAACACTTGTGATGAGAAATTTAATGAATGTTAATGTGAGATATAAATATAACTTGTTTGTGTAATACGAGTATACACTTTATATTAGGATGTGAAAGAAGGGGTTAGTAAGGACTAGTTAGATAGTGGCATAACTAGGATGGGTTAATGGTATACGTTAAGCGTGCACATTAGTTGAGAGGTGAGAAACTCATATGTATATAATATTTACTGTTTAATGCAATTAAACACTTGTTATATTTTTAAACTGTTTTCACCTCGGGCTTTGACTCGTTTACTTCCAAATCTATTTTTGTAAAAACCTTTTAGGTGCCCAGCCACAGGGACGCCAAGCATAAGAGTCCCATTACATTAACGTGGTGTAGTAGTTGTGGAAGTTACAAGATCTCGGTATTAGATGCCTTCACATTCTGCACTTGATTCTATTCAGGGTTACTCATCTGTTAGGGGATGTCGCCCAATTCCATTTAGAGATAGCATTTGTCAGACTTTCTGTTTATTTTCAGAATTGGATTTATTTATATATTCAGGCTTTTGTATTGGGATTTATTCAGTAATTGGTTTATTCAGGGGAGTGTCTCTTGACTCATTTTATTTATTCCATAATTATTCTGTTGTGGTTATGATGTGGATGTTGTATAGTTAGCTTAATTTAATTAGTTGCATGTTAATTTAATTTAATAAAATTTGACAACTCACTTTTTAAATATTAGGTGTCTAGTAATTGTTTAAATATTTTCAACAGTGATGCTAGATCTGAACCAACTTGATATTCTGTATTAATGAGATAAAGGAGTAGCTCCCCGGTATTTAATTAGTCGGGGTGTCACAGTTGGTACTTAAAGACCATTTCCACCTTAAACAAGGGCTTATAAGAGAATTAAAGGCCCTAACATCTTCCTTATTATCACTTGATACTCTGTCATTCCATCAGGCCTTAAAGTCATAGCTCAGAGACCTCAAAATTTATATCTTCAAGTCTCTGATAAACTCAGCGGGCCTTAGCCTAACAATAACTAACCTATATGGGGCCCACAACCTCCTCTGCCATGATAGACCCTTCAAAATAAATCACAGGACCATAATTAAACCTTTTTGGAAGAAGAACATCAGTTATTTCTTAATCCCTGAGACGTCTAGTTAAGCTTATGTGGATTAACTAGCCATAAGGTAAAATGTAAATAAACTGTTCTACCTACTGATACCACTCACTGTCGATAACATTGAAGGCTTACGTTCACATTAAATGTTCCCATCAACTAACTTACACCACTTTCAAGCCTTTCACTAACAATCCATCGGGTTACTGTTGTTGTCAAATCTTAGGGCAACCCCAGCCATGCTGCCACAATCCCCTCATTATCTCTATGAGGGAATGCATATATATGTGAGGATTATGAATTGCTAAGGGCAATGAAAAATTATAAAAAAATCATTTAAGTTAGATATAGAAAGAGTTAATTATTGTATCTTCTACTAACCCACTGTTAGTAGAATTTATGGGAGGTTTTTGACAATTTCCAACATTTAATACATTATATATTATGTTGAGTCCTAAACTAAGATAAAGAATACTTAGAGAAGTCCACCAGTTACTTCGTAAGGACCCTTTGATTAGTTACAAATATCGTGAATACCTCAAACTTTCTTCTCCAAATCCCGAGAGGTCCATAGATTGTAATACTCTCATTTATAATCTAATATTCTAAGCAAGACCTTTCACGGTGGACGTAGGAACCTTAGCTAATGTCCGAACCACATTATATCATTATTTTTAACTTCGATGTTGCTCCCCACTAACCCGTCTAAGGTCCTGTGGGGATCATCTGTTGGGTCTGAGGTACCAAATAATATTAATACTCGCTACAATAAAATCATATCATTCATTTAATGTTTCGTAGAAGTAATTAGTGAAAAAGTAAGTGTTATTTATATTGTTGTGTACACAAATCTCTCGCCATGAGTAAGAGATTCTTTATGACGGGAATAATACACTTGGGACCTAAAGTAACTCATATTTACTTATTAACCAAAATATTTTTCATTACATATTAGACTAGGGGTTACCTTGGTTGAGCAAGCGAGACTCGAGGGCCTAGTGGGTCCCTAAAAATAACACTTGTAATCCTTTAGGTTTTCGGCTTAGAGGCTAAAGAGTAAGACTTGTTAGGTTACTAAAACCTTAAATATTTCAATAATATGAAACTAAGAGGGCCTTTAACTAATGGGGAGTCCTTATCCCTTAACGGCAGTAGTCACAAACCATAGGTTATGACAGACCCGATAGATCATTCACACAAATAACATTGCACAAATAGTGAAGAGACCATCATAGAGTGTTAATTTGTCATAAGATATTAAAAATAGCCAATGAGTGACCAGTTTATTCAATATTTTAAGTTCACACTAAAGAAATTCATAATAAGTTTCATATCAACATTAATACTTGTGCATTGTCTATTTTATAATACTAAACTTTTGTAGGAAAATGAATGACAAGCTGACAACACTTTTTTCAGTCAATGTCACAACATATTGTACACTCACTCACAATAGTAGTGGTAGTGGTACGACTACAACAAGAATTGGTGGAGGACAAAGTTTCTCATGTTATTTAATGCACTTAAAACATAATATGTAGAATTAAGGCGTAATAGAAAGTCCATCTTATTGAATTTGCCTATAAATATTTTCGCGTTCAACACACAAGTGCATAAACTAGAGTTTTTATATTGCACAATTAATTATAAATATTAGATTTCATTAAATTAACACTACCTCAAATCTAAAGCTCTCGAATCCCTCAAAGATCACACTTATTGTGAAAATGAAGTTTCTTAAAAATTATGGTTCTTGTATTAGTTATTTCTCAGGATTGTTACATTCTCATTTTATGATTCTTAGTTATTGTAAAAGTAATAATTTTAAGTTCATTTTCCACAAGAATTATTTTTTTGGTCTTAACAAATATTGCATTGTCATAGGTAATGCCTAATCTAACTACCCTCCTACACAGGGCAATTTTTATTTGATCTTTGTAAGAAGTTTAATGCAGTGAAACTGAATTTCGCGTCCATGATATGTCAAGTTCGTTGGTTGCGACTTTGAAAACTATGTTGCTATAAAACTCTGGCATCTTGCATGACCTCATTCGGTTGTTATTGTCTTGGTGACATGATACTTAACATCAGTGAATCCTCTGGTTCATTAATCATGATATATAGTAACCCACATAGAAGAGCTTTGATTACATGTGTGACTTTAGTCGCTGACCTTTCGCGTTAGTGAATAATGTCATCGCTGAAACGAAGAGCTCGCAAGACCATTGAATTTGAAACCTTTTTTTATATCCATCAATATTGATCTCGTTGCGATTTGTGCTTAGGAAATATCTTTCTTTCTAATTAATAGAGATTTTTTCTAAGCCAATTAGGTTGATTCACCTAAGTGTTATCCCACTTGTCTTCATACACAGGTGCTTTACATACTATTGATTGCCTCTTTTTTCCATGTTGATTTTTGGAGTAAACTTTTATAAGAAAAGAAGATAGAAAACATTTATCTTTTCAAAGATAAAATTTCTTAACTCCTCTTTTATACGTATTTCAAGATTTATGATTCATTTTTGAATCCTTGAAAGCAAGACTTTTGTACTTAACCTAGTTTTGATAAATCATTTTCCAAAGTAGTTTGTTATTAAATATAGTCTTCTTTCAAGCTTGAAAAAAACACTTGTGAGTTTTTAAAAAACCAAACCTTTGCTACATCTTAGTTTCATATTAAGGATTTCGGTGTGCCGAAGAGGTGGCTGCGATGTAAATGTGTCACCTCCAAGTCGTATGTTGAGGTTGTGTAGAGAGAGTATTGTGAGGCTTTGCTAAGTGTTGTAGAATCTGCCTCGGGCCTATGTAATTGATCCCCTCATTTCGAGGTGTGGTCCTCTATTTATAAGAGATATGTCCACGTGTAGTGAGCACGTGACGTACATAAACCCGAGAGTTGCAATGGAGAGGAATGCTGCCTAAGGCAAAGATGTCTCACCTCGTACTGGTAGGATCCGTGGCATGTTAGTGGGGTCGCGCCCTGTTATGAGGAGGGTCGCGGCAATGATTAGGAGGGTCGCGCGCCCTATATTCGATTAAGTCGCACCCCGAGTCTAGCAAGGGTCGTGCCCTATGTTGATACGGGCCGCGGCATGTAGCTTGTGCAGTGCAGAATACCTTTCGCGGTAAGGTGCTATATTTGTACTATCACATGGGATATCCTCACACATCCTAGTTGTATTAGGTGGTTACTAAGTGGTTCCATCACTTTGGAACAAAGTTCTCTTCCATTTTAAATGAATTTTTTTATGTAAGACTTGAAGACATTAGACGAGTCCAAAAGAATCACGGTTGTGTACACTACACCATATATCAAAGATTCTCATGGACCTAGGCCATGACTGAAAAGACCTAAGGGTCACTAGAAAGAACTAAAGGGTACTTGCTAATGCGTATTAGGTTATTTAAAAATTCTCAAACTCTTTTAAATCTTTGATAAAAATCTATTATAAATTTTAAGTGAGAAAACACTCACGCACACTAGTAAGCAAATGGTGATGATGCTAAATACAAAATAATTCCCTATAAGAATGAGATAAGGAAAAGTAGAGTGTGACACAAGATTTGTTCTCGAGGAACCCACCTTAGTGGTAAACCCCGGACAACACACGCACCCAAGTCCACTATTACCAATAATAAGTTACAAATTACAGTGCTCTAAGTTTACCACGGATTAAACTAAACAAATACACACCCGTATTAACCAACCTAGTCTAAACCAACACAACTTGACTCAGTATCAGTAAACTCAATAATACCCCGATAATAGGGACTATCACTCGCTCACTACACACGCACAATGATACACTCGAACCCGAGATCCCGTGAAGTTGTGCAACACACAGATATAATAATAAATATTATTTTAAATCAAAACAACAAAATAATATTGTTAAGTAAAATAGACCAAGCAACTAAGTTTTAAATCTATTTTAATTGTCAAGACAAATTACCAATCAGTGACTAAGTGAAAGGTAAGATAATATTAAATTACTCAATACTAAAAAGAATGGTTAAATATTAAGTCTCAAGACACAAGTAAGGTCTTCCTTAATATTTAATATTCAAGTAAAGATTAATCCTAAAAACAAATTTAGTTGGCGCAAATGACCACAAATTAAATAGGAAATAAAATTCCAACAATTGTGTTGCGCAACTAAAATAAAAATTAACTTAACACCAAATATAATATGAATAAATTTAAATCGGTGTTATGTTAAAAATATTAAGTCCAAGTAAAATGAGCAAAAGATAAATAAGTGTAGAACTAAGCTCATACAAATTAGGACTTAATTAAAATAAATAAAATAAGGTTACAAATATTAAATTCCAATTTTAGTTTAAACCAATGCTATGACAAGGGTTGAATCAAATACTCATACACACACAAACACTACACAAGTATAAAAGAATACAACAAAATGTATTCAACTTAGGCAATAAAAAGTGTACGAGTCAAATGGTCCAATCCAAGTCAAGTGAGTACGTGATAAAGAGTGTAGCACTCGACTCACTAAAATAGGATGGGTTTCACTAAAATAAAATCTAAACAAAAATATGTGATTTAAAGTCCACACACTAATTATACCCAACTAAATAAAGTGAACACACAAAAGTTCAACTTAGAGGGTATAACTAGTTAGAGGTACAAACCAAATATCTTTAAACCCAAATAGATCAAATCATATTTTAATATTAAATATGTGTGACACAAAAAAAAACTTTTCCAATAAACAAGTGTACACACAAAAATTGAGTTAGGTGTAAAATAAGTTCCAACAACAAACACCCAACAAAAGGACTTAGTCCAAAACATTTCCAAATTAATTAAAAAATATATATATTTAGTCCAAAATAAAACTAAACAGTCCAAATAAACAAGGCTACTAATCAATAGACAAATATATGTTAAAAAAAACAGTATGTGGATCTAAGCCTCCAAACAAATTACTACAAGTTTGTTTTAAACGAAAGAAACAAATGGATAAGGTTGTAGTTTTAAAATACCAACACCACAAATAAACTAAACACAGTTTAGATCTTAATAAATAACTTAGTCAAAACAGTTTGAACCCTTAAAAAAATGTTCAAGTATATTAACAAAAAAAAAAATCACCACAGCCCAAGAAAGGAAACAGTTTTAACATATAGATCTAAACAATAAAAATAGATCTAATTCAATGTAAGGTTTAAGGTCTTACAAAAATTAACCTAACATAGATTAAACCCCTAACAAACTAGATCTGATTTTACAAAATATAGAACTCGTTTAAAACAAAAAAAAATAGTTTATATTATTATTATTATATATATATATATATATATATATATATATATATATATATATATATATATATATATATATATATATATATATATATATAAATAATAAGGAGCAAAAGGTTTTTACTATTCCACAAGTTGATAACTTAATAAGGGGTTAGGATTGAATGGAGAAAAATTGGATCCAATGGTTGAGGTGGTTTCCCCCTCTTTTGTTATGCTCAATTTCACTTTAATTCAAAATAAGGGGCATTTTTGTAAAACTCCACTCAAGAAAGCTCTCCCCATACCCACTCATTCGTTCAGCCGCCTTTCCCATCTCCCTCATCCTAATCTTTTCCCCCTCCCTACTCATTCACGCCTCTCCCTCTTCGATCTCCCTCATCCTCATCTTATCCCGCTCCCCCTCTAGGTAATCTCCCTCCCCCTCCCCCTCCCCATCCTCTCCCACTCACGCACACATTTCACACATTGCACACATGCACACACCCACAAATCTCACACATACACACGCACGCACGGATCTCACGCCCACACACGCACAGATCTCATACAGATCACACACACACGCACACATCTCATATACACACACACTCACAGAATCTCATATACACACACACACTCACAGATCTCAGTATTCCTCATTTTTCCCCCTTTCAAATGAGATGTCTATACTGATATGTTATTTTTTATACAGTTATCCATTGTTCATTTGATGGATAATTATTTTGAGGCTTAGATTTTTAGACCTAATTAGTGCTGAATTAGGTTTAGGTTATTTTTTATACTGGTATCCATTGTTCATTTGGTGGATAATTATTTTGGGGATTAGATTTCTAGACCTAATTAGTGCTGAATTAGGTTTAGATATGTGGTTAGTGAAAAGTTGGTTGAATAGTGGATCATGTTGTGGGTGGGAAGTTTAAGCTGGGGAGGAAAATTGGGAGTGGGTCATTTGGGTCGGGATTAGATTTTTAGACCTAATTAGTGATGAATTAGGTTTAGATTTGTGGTTGGTGAAAAGTTGGTTGAATAGTGGATCATGTTGTGGGTGGGAAGTTTAAGCTTGGGAGGAAAATTGGGAGTGGGTCATTTGGGGAGCTTTATTTAGGTATGCCACTTTTCACTCGATACCAATTTTGGGTTTTGTGCTGATATTTTTTTCTGCAATTGTATTTGTGTTGCAAACTTTTGTTTCTAAGTAGTGTTTGTAATGTGATTACTTTTTGTTTCAGGTGTTAATGTACAAAGTGGAGAAGAACTGGCTATTAAGCTGGTATTTTCCACTATTGTGAAGTTAATGAAATGTGATCGTTTGGTTGATTCATGGGTTCATGGGCAAAATAAAATTGTTTGTGTAATAGTATTTTTTGTTTTTGTTTGTTGACTTCTTCAAACTATTGTAGTATGCAATTTTGACTAGAGTGATTGACTCCTCCATCACAATATAACTGCAACTATAATAAGAGATTGCACGAGTTAGAAGTTTGTCCAGTTTCTTTCTGTTTTGATAGTTTAAGGTTTTATAGTTCTACTTTGATTTTAATTCAAAAATCTATCTAGGAACATTTAGTAAAAGCAATTCACAAAATTATGTTAAGACAAATTATGTTCCGTAGGCAATTCAGTGGTTTGTAAGGATGTTATTCTATATGCCTTTATTAGCTGACCTTCATGGATACAATTATGTTAAGACAAATTAATAGCAGGGTCACAATATATTGAATGAGTTTTGTAGTTTCTAAGAGACATTATTAAGCATTATGCAATTTCTATCAACACTGTAAAAGATATTGTCATCCTTTTATAACTATGTGCATAATGAGTTTACTTTGTAGAACCATACACCATAGCACCGAATGTATTTTAAATTGAGGGTGTGACTTCATATTGGCATTGAATTGCAGCAGGTATGCAGTAACAACAAGTGGGCGGGGGTGGGGGGCAGCAGGTAGGGGGTGATGGGCGAGGGAATCATGAACAGGTGTACATGCCAATTTGAAGGATCCATTTTTGTCTCTGTTTCCATTTAACAATGGATTCTTGATAACTCCTGTTCAGTTGTTCCAAGTTGATTGTAACGTTTGATATTTGTTTGGAATGTAAGATAGAGTGCACTAATCGAGTGTGATAAGAGTGTATATTCTGGATCGAATGGATGTGTGTATATTGCGTGTATATTCAACTCTCTACGGATATTAAGTCATTTTTTTTACTTGATAACTGATATGTTGTTTCCCATCCATGATAGGATCAACCAAATATTTGGTGTGTGAAGAGTTGTCATTTACTTGGTTTTCTCAGTCATGAATCTAAAACTCACCAGACTTTATCAGGTATACATTCTCACTCTATATTTTAATACCAAATTTTTAGGTATTTTGTGTTTATTTTTTTAGCCACACATAGTTTTGAGATTTTTTATATTTGTTTAACAATCTGTTTGGTTAAACCAGTTTTTAGCCTCAGTGCTTTGACTGTGTTGGCTGACTTCATGGGCACAATTGGCTCATCGACTGTAATTCTGCTTCCAGTGACGATCATCTACCACCAGTACTTTGAGATGTTTGAGAAGGAGAAAGACAAGAAGGGATCAAGTATCCCCAACATTTCAGTATGGGCTCTATAATTTTGCTACAACATTTCAGCATGACCTAAGGTACACATCCTGAATAGTCGGGTTCGTTTAAAATCTAATTTCATCGATTGTGTTTTCTAAAGTTATTTAATTTCAGAAGAAAACGAGTTTTTTCATGTTTTCTTAATTCTCTCTTTTTCTGTCTATGCTTTGCAATAGGAAATTTTATATCAATCCGAAGTTGAAGAAAGGAGATGAATGTGGAATGTTGGTTTTAATGGGCGGTAACTAACAACTACTTGGGTAAGATTATTTAGGTATTCTCTAATTTCTATACCTTGCCAAAGTTAAGTCTCCTCCAATGGATTATTGCATTCTCAAATAGAGAATGTTCTTCCATAGCACTATTTTGATATGCAAAAAATTGCCCCTGAAAATTTTATAGTTAACGAAAATATAAGTATTGGGGCATATTCTGAATTTGTAAAAAGAGACTATTGACATAAAAGTATTGGGGCATAAAAGTATAGTTGACGAAACATAGTTAAGAAAAAATTATTTTAGTATCAAAACTCAAAAGTTCGATGTTGATGTCTACTAGAAATATGCGCAATCAATAGTTGAAAATGTCTGGCAATATGCCTCATAGTTAGTCATATTTCAACTAATAATTAGGCATATTAGTTGTTCATGAAATGTGTTTAGTTATTCATAATCATCTGCTGATTTAAATTTTGTTGATCATGAAATTTATTGGCTTTGAATTTCAGCAGGTACGCAGTAGCAGCAGGTGGGCATGGGGGGGGGGGGGGGTGGAGCAGAAGGAGGTAGGGGGTGATGGGAGGGGGCTGAGTGGTGATTGCACTAGTAGGTAGGGGGTGATGTCAGGGGATGAGTGGTGGAGGGTTGGGGTGAAAGGTGGGTCAAAGATTGGAGGGGGGGCACCAGTAGGTTAGTGGGGTGGGGTGGGGTGGGGGGGGGAGGCGGCAGCAGCAGGTGGGGGTGGAGGGGGGCTGAGTGGTGACAAGTTGGGGTGGCAAGGGGTGATGGGCAGGGGTTGAGTGGTGATCGCACCAGCAGGTAGGGGGTGATGTCAGGGGCTGAGTGGTGGCGGGTTGGGGTGTCAGGTGAGTAAAAGATTTGGGGGGGGGGGGGGGCAACAGCAGGTTAGTGGGGTGGGGTGGAGGGGAGGCAACAACAAGTGGGGAGGGGGATGGGGAGGGGGGCTGAGATGACTTCATAGCAGCAGTCTGCCCTTTATCTCCCTCTCCCCTGCCCAAAGTTCTCTCCCTCTCCTCTCCCCCCCTCTCTCAGATGTCCCTCCCTCTCCTCTCCCTCCCCCACCTTCCTTCTCTACTTCGTACAGGACAACCACTGCTCCGGTCTCCTCTCACTGGTAATTCTTTTTTTATTTTGTTATCTTATTTTATGAAACTTTGATTTGTTGATGAAATTTTATGGATATTGTCATATTGATTTTGTAATTATATGAATTCATTCTTTTTCCCCATTTTCATCCTAATTATTAATTTGTATTCTATTTATATTCTATATGCCATAAGATTTTAATGTATGGTAATCTGCTTCGTTCATACGATGTATAGGGAAATCATGAATGCTGGAAAAAATCAATGGAATTTGTTCCCAGATTTTGATCAGAATACCTATGCTATTTTGATAAGAATACATGTGATATTTCATGTTTAGTTATTCTTTACTCCCCGTTTTTTTTCATTTTCATCCAAGGCTGAAAACGAGTGCACGATTGTGTTTAGTTGAAGCCATGTAGAGTTTTTAGTACTTTAGCAGTTTTGAGTGTGTGTAGGTATTATATAACACTTTAATGGAATATGACATTCTATCCTTTATTCAGGCATCTGAATTTAATGTCCAAGTGCCGCCATGGATTTCTATTAAGGTAAATTTGCCCACAATCCACAAAAAATGGCCCATTTCGTATTCTTTTGTTTAATTTAGGTGATTACTCAGACTTTGTACAAGTAAATGCCATTGTACTAACTCTATTTTAGGGGACTTCTTTATTTCATATATATTGAGATTAATTTTTCATTAATGGAATTTGGGCCATTAATTTTTATTGGGATCATTGTCCAGATGTGTATTAGTGTTGTTGTGGACTTTGTATTGTTTTACTATTTTTTATTACGTAAACAGGGTAGTGGATAGTCCTATAAACAAAGAATGTTCTGCCCAAAATTTTTAAAATGTTTACACTCTATTTACTATAAACAGGGTGGTGTATTGTTCTACTAATGGTTATATCATTCCCTCTATTTACTATTATATTTGAGCGTTAATATTTTAAAAAAAATTTGTACAGTTTCAGCTGTTGGAACAACAAATGATGAAACAACAACACAGGTTACTACACATGTTCGTTGAGATTTTCTTATGGAGTGGATTTCAGATTTCATGTTCAAGGTATGGTTTCATTTTTTTTTTACTTTTTTTGTTTGATGACATATCGAGGAGCTCTGTTTGGTGCCTGTACGTCTTTACTCTTTTTGGTGCTGCATTGCTTTGTTCAGATTTATCGTGGCTCTCTGTGATTGGTATGAGGTGAGGTTGTTGATCTGATTCAAAGTTAATTACAATATTCCCATTTTTCTCGCTTTTTCAAATATTTTTGTAGGTTTGATGTGTGAATTTGGCAATCTAAAGAATATGATGTGATTATAGCAGGTAGGCATGTAAATTTGAATGGTTATAACAGCTTGGCAATCTAACATTTTGATGCTTAATAACAAATTTTTAATTGACAAATTTATTTCATAATAAAATTTGTACAATAGTTTTGACAACTAACATATTATTATGGTTAAATTTATTTCATAACAAAATTTACACATTAGTTTTAAACCAAAAGTGATATTTAAAGAACATTTTGATTTTAGCTTATTCTCTGTAAATGAATACAAAGTAAAGCTGCACATGAAGATTTAGATTATTGCTTATTCTTTTAGATATGAGATTCAATGCTTAGTTGTTTTTGCACAGTTTAATTTTAAGTTGAAATGTTTTGTTCACATTTCATTATTTTTACTCTTCTGTTGATTTACCTTTACGCAAATAACACAAACTAGGGCATTTGCCCACACATGTACAGAAATGACATTGTCAATTTTGTAGTTTCATTAATCATGCTTTGTACATATATTTCATGTAATTGTGGCCTGAATTCGATTTTTTATTTCAGGGAATGGCACCACGCGATTCTTCAATTAATTCACAACAAACATGTTATTGTGGAGATCACACTCTTATCAAGACTACAATGACATGCAATTCAGGGCAGGCGTTTTTGTCGTGTCCAATTTTTTTCATTACAAATCAAAGAATTGGAGTTGAATTAGTCTTGCGTTTATTCATTTGATATTTTTGTTCATAATTGTAGAATTGTGATAGTATATTTTTGTTGGACAGGGTGGATAGTCCGATATACAAAGGAGACTCTGCCCAATTTTTTTAAAAATATTTACACTTTCGCGTCATAAATAATATTTTTGTATTATAAGTGATGTTAGAGGGTGGATAGTCCGATATATAAATTGTTCACATTTGTGTTGTAATAAAACTTGACTTGAATTGTTTACACATTTCGATAGTCCTTTAAACAAAGCAGATTATGACCATTTCTTTTAAATTACACTTTGTTTAGTCGGGTAACGAAGTTTTTGCCATTTTTTAATTATGCAATTTAAAAATTTAACCTGTTTTACGATTACGTACTTTGGAATGCTTCATCGTATCTTTAGGCACGGGCATTCCGCTAGTATATATATAAATAGAAACGATTATATATATTATATTTACTTATATATATACACTTTACAAAAAAAATTAAAATCTGAACAACGTTTTTATTACTGCTGTTTTTTTTTTTGTTAAAGTTAAAATATATATATATATATATATATATGTGTGTGTGTGTGTGTGTGTGTAGAGGGAGGCTCACCTACATCATGCTCTATACATCACCCATGCATCATGCCAAATTCTAGGCCCTAAAAATCTTTTTTTTTCCAAATTTTATATTTTTCCAGGAAATTAACCTTCCAATCAACCCATATGCAAAACATTAGGTCAAAATACATTTTGTAGCTATTTTTAAAAAATCCACAAAAAACTACTAAAAATACCTTATTTTTAAGGGTCTGCGCCAATAGGTTTTTATGAATTTTTTAAAAATAGCTACAAAATGTATTTTGACCTAATTTTTTGCATATTGGTTGATTGGAAGGTTAATTTCAAAGAAAAAATATAAAATTCGAAAAAAAAAATTTATAGGGCCTAGAATTAGGTGTGATGTACGGTGTGATGTATAATGCATGATGTAGGTGAGCCTTCCTCAATATATGTTTAGATCCGTGTATATATATATATATATATATATATATATATATATATATATATATATATATATATATAGAGAGAGAGAGAGAGAGAGAAGTTACCAAAAACTAATTGGCCACCGAAACCTTCACGAGAAGGAGGAGTGCCTCCGGACAAAATGGGGACCCCCGAAAAAACAGTCCGAAAAAGTAAGCCTCGCGAAAAAAATCGCCACCACCGGATCCGGACAGCTCACCACCACCGAAAATGCCAGAAAATAAACAGGCCAAAAAAAATCCAAATCGAAAATGCTTTCGAACCTCAAAACCCAATCTTTAACCACAAATATCAACAAACCCCTTCTAAAAAATGGTAAAAAGAAACAAAGAGAATAAAAGTGTTGGGCAAAAAAAATATTGGCAGCTTGCTCTCCAAGAGCTCGTTTGGGAGTTTGGGAGAGAAGAGAAAGGAAAGAAAAATTTTATTAGGAGAGAAAAGAAAAGAAGGGAAAGTTAATAAGAGAGAAAAGAAAATAAAAGAAGAGAAATGAGTTTGGGAGAGAAAAAAAATAATTTTCTTTCTTGCGTTTGGGAGTTTGGGAGGAAATTAAATTTTTTAAGAGGAAGAAGGAACAATTTTATAAAAAACTTTCCTTTCTTTCCATTTCTTTCCGAATTGGAAAGAAAGTTTTGTAGAGAAAGGAAGAGAAAGTTTTTTAAAAATCTTCCTTTCTTTTCTCTCCTTTTAAACTCCCAAACGAGAGAAAGTCACTTTCTTTCCTACTTAAACTCCCAAACGAAGGAAAGGAAACACACTTTCCCTTTCTTTCCTTTCTTTTCTATCCAATATAGAACTCGCAAACGAGGCCCAAGAGAGGGAGAGAAATGAAATGTAAAGGAAAGGAATAGTTGGTCGGAAAGGAAATGACGGTTATGTTACGAGAGAAAAGAGAATGAGAGAGAGAGTCTTGACTTAAACAAAAAAAATGGAACCCTAAAAGGCTTTTCCAAAGCCCACTTAAAGCCCAAAACACTTAACACACAAAATATAAAGTCCAAAAAAAATAACATGAGACTACAAACTTAATGAAAAAAAATATTCCGAATATATATATATATTTTTTAAAAATTTATCCAACGAGTTAAATAGGAAAAAAAATACCCAAAAAAATATTAGACTCAGATATGAGAATACAAAAATGTTTGACAAAAAAATACAAAAGAACTTATATTTTGACAAAAACAAATTGTACACTCCACAAAAATTATTTTGTCTCAAAAAAATAATTTATATAATAAATCAGTATAGAAAATATGCTTTAAGATATAAAAAATAGATTTTAATAATAATAAAAAAAATGCAAGAGCATATAAATAAAAATTGTTTGTCTCAAAAAAATAATTTATATAATAAATCAGTATAGAAAATATGCTTTAAGATATAAAAAATAGATTTGAATAATAATAAAAAATGCAAGAGCATATAAATAAAAATTATTTGTCTCAAGATTGGGCCAACACAAGAAGAATGAGATTTTCAATGACCAGGGCCGGGAGTCATGAACCTAGGCCATAACCAGAGCCACGGGTCATGAACCTAGGCCCTGACCATTTTTGCGATGAGCAATAACAGTGGTCACGGACCTCATCCGTGACCCTAAATGAGGGTCCCATGGGACAATAGTTACTCTATGGTCATGGACTTGGGTCGTGACCCCATCGTCATGGTCCAGGGTTATGACCATGGGTGAGATAATGTTTAAATTAGGTCACGACCCAAATCTATGACCCCGTGGTCATGACCCATATCCTTGACCATGAGTGGGACAATGTTGTAATCGAGCCACGATCCAAATTCGCGACCCCTAATTTTTAAATAATAAATAAATAAATGGTCATGGTCTTGGACCATAACCATTTATTTTTATGTTTTTAAAAAAATTTAGGGGTCATGAATTTAGGCCGTGTCCATATCCATTTAATAAAAAATTAAAATTTATTTTCAGGTAGCCCCCCCCCCCCCCCCCCCCCCCCCAACACACACACAAAAAAAAAATATGTATTGTACAACCAATTAATATACAATTAACCAATATTAATCGTGGAGTTAAGAATTCAAAGTAAAGATCGTGATATCCTAGTTAATTCATAATCATATTAAACGTTTATAATTCAAGCTTACATTTATAAATCAAACTAAAGCGCCAATATCATAATAGCATACAACTTGGATACAAATAGGATTTTCAAGGGATAATATATTATGAGTTACATTGGTCATGTGACTATGCAGTTAGTTTCTATGAGTTACATTGATCCCGTACAAGGTTTTCGTGCCTCTTACAGGGACGTTTGAGGGATGTTTTGGGTTTTCTACATCTAGCGGAATATTTTCAATCATAATTCTTGATATTTTAAAATTATCATCGTGTTCTCAAACCACGAGTCTCGTGAATACATGGTCAGTTCCTAAGAGCTACATTAGTCCCGTCGAGGGGTCTGTGTCTCTTACGAGGCCATTTGGAGGCTGTTTTGGGTTTTTATCCTCTAATAGCATGTTTTTAACCCTAAGTCTAAATATTTTCAAATTGTCATCATATTATCAAACTCGGATTTTTGTGACTATGTGGTTAGTTCATATAAGTTACATTGGTCTCGTACGAGGTGTCCGTGCCTTTTAAGGGACCGTTTGGGGGCTATTTTGGGTTTTTACCCTCTAACGGCATGTTTTTAAGACTAAGTTTAGATATTTTAAATTAAAATCATATTATCAAATCGGTAGTCCCGTGACAATGTGGTCAGTTCCTATGAGTTATATTAGTCATGTGCAAGGTGTTCGTGCCTCTTAAGGGACCATTTCGGGGATGTTTTGGATTTTTGCCCTCTAACGACAAGTTTTTAAGCATTAGTCTTTAGATTTTTAAATTATCATCATATTCTCAAATCGAGAGTCTCGTGAATATGCGATCAGTTTTACGAGTTATATTAGTCTAGTACGAGGTATTTGTGCCTATTACAAGGCCGTTTGGGGGGATATTTTAGGCTTTTGCCCTCTAACGACATATTTTTACGCCCAAGTCCAGATATTTCAAATTATCATTGTATTCTCAAACTTGGCATTTCGTGACTATGCGGTCAGTTCCAACAAGTTACATTGATCTCGTGTGAGGTGTTGATGCTTCTTACGGGACCGTTCGAGGGCTATTTTAAGCCTAAATCTAGATATATTTAAATTATCATCATATGCTCAAATCGAAAGTTTTGTAACTATGCGATCAATTCCTACGAGTTACATTGGTACCGTGACAGGCATTCATGCCTCTTACAGGGCCTTTGGGGGGTTGTTTTGGATTTTTCCCCTTTAACGACATATTTTTAAGCCCAAGTCTTAAAATTTTCAAATTGTGATCATATTCTCAAACCAAGAGTTTAGTGACTAAACTGAGTTACATTGGTCCCGTGAGAGGTGTTGTGCCTTTTACAGGGTCATTTGTGGGTTATTTTTTATTTTCTCCCTTTAACGGCATATTTTTAATCGTAAGTCTTGAGATTTCCAAATTATAATCATATTCTCAAATCAAGAGTCATGTGACTACACGGTCAGTTATTAAGAGTTACTTTGGTTCTGTGCGAGGTGTTCATGCCTCTTACAAGGTCATTTATGGGCTGTTTTGGGTTTTCACTCTCTAACGACAATTTTTAAGCCTAAGTATAATATTCTCAAATCAGAAGTTTCGTGACTATATAGTCAGTTTCTACAAGTTTCATTGGTCCCCTGCGAGATGTCCGTGCCTCTTACGAGGCCATTAAGGGGATGTTTAAGTTTTTTGCCCTCTAATGGCATGTTTTTAAGCCTAAGTCGTGAGATTTTTAAAGTACCATCATATTCTCACCCACCTCGTATGACACATGAGATTCCCACCTTGCATAATATGCATGAGATCCCCACTAGATCACATCGAGCGTGCCATGTCATGGCTTCTACTATCCATGGTGTGGTGAAAAATCGTTTTAACCGTGACCCGAGAGGAAAATACTTCAAAACCTTATGTGGAACTTGCGAGCACTTGCAATATTTTACAGTCTCGTCTTTTTCCATTCTTACAAGCCGCATATCTAGGCCCACTACATACAAGACACTTATCCTTCTTTTCATGCTCGTTACGGTACAATATGGAATGATACTTATATGCATGAATAGATTTATACTTCAAACTGAAACCCTTTAAGCTCTTCTTCATATTAGGATAATTTCTAACAATGTGTTCTTTTTGGGAGAATGTCTTTAACCCAATTAAGAATTTAGGTTACATTTTTTCCTGACAAACCAAATTGAATCTTCAAATTATGCGAACCAATCATTACATATAATATCAAGTGATCTTAATCGAAATCTTTTAACAGTGGTCTAGTGGCATCGTTGTTCAACCGTATGTATTCCCTATGTTCTGGTAATTCAGCATTAATTTTTTCATTGACTTAGTCATAATGTACATTATCTTTATCCATAGGTTGGTGGTGGACTGTGTAAGCATCGTCATTTAGATCGGTCAAAGGATAATGTGTTGGCGAATTATGTACCACTTTCACTTAGTGGGATTCCGTTACACAGTCGGGTACTGGTAATTCTTCTGGAATATAAGGTACATTATTTTCACCATGGTATGTCCATATCTTATAGTCTTGTAAAATTCTCCATTTTACAAAATGCAACTCAACTCCTTCCAAAGACTTATATTTTCCATTCATACAACGGGCACGGACACAAAATCTTATCACTTTTAAGAATTCTATATGCGTATTTAACAAATTCTTGAGCGCCCCTTACATAATTATCAGATTTTCGGTTACTCTCCCCCATCCACTCTTTGTATTATGGGAAATCTATTAAATAATATTGAAAATTCAATTCACCTATATTAGTAGGTTGAAACAAAGGTCATGCAGCATATAAGAACACATAATTAAAAATTCATTCAAATTATTCAACACAACTTAAACTAATATTAAAAAACTTAAACTCAAATTCATATTCCATACACTAGAATTGTCAATAAATGACCCACAAACTTAAAATAACTTATATAAATAAAATATTACAACATGTTCTCAAATTAAACATTGTTTATGTCTTAGGCTTGACCAATAAATAAACTGGCTAAGTGATAAAAAATTATAATAGTATATCAGCACGGGATCTTCTCCACTGTCAAAATGAACATGCATTTCTTCGCAACCGTTGTATATGTCATCAACGATTCTCTGAGCCTCGCCCATTTATAAAGGGCGATAGTGAACAGGAGTTCTGATATTTAAGAAAATAAGTATGAACGTGCAAATAATCCTACTATTGGTGTAGTCCCTTATATAGTACTGCTCATCATAGTCACTGTGAGTGGATGACGAATATCGAGGGACTGTGTCAGACGGAGGCACTAGGGAGGGGAATGTTGAAGGAGGCAACATTTAGGAAAGAAAACCTTAAGACAAAGGATATAGAAAACCTTGAGAATGAGGGTAGGGGAAATCTTAAGGAGCCATCGGGGCCCGAAAACCTTGAGTAAATAAGGCCATAAGGCACTCAATTTTACCCGCCAATACTCCTAGATTACTCCTAATATCTTGTACATCCCTATTTATCTTGGACAGACTTGCCTCTTGGCTCGAGATGTAATTCCTCACCAAAGATAGCTCGTCTATGAGAGGTGCGGTATGTTTTAATTAGAAAATGTGATCCGACACCTCTCTTCCTCCCTCTTTTGTCATTTCCAAAGATCCAGGTCAAGTTATCATCACCAATGTCATTATAAGGGCTCGAATCAGACTGACTGCTAATGGCTTCGATTGATTCATGCAGTGTGAAATTATATATAGTCATATAATTTTAACATTATTTTATATAGCGTATATATATACACGGGTATATATATATAGCTGGTCATACTCTCTAGAGTCAAAGACAAGTGTGTTGGGAATTTATTATCTTTGTCTCTTCGGGCATACACGTACAAGTTTCCCCGTTTGGATTTTTTATCGGGATCTGGACCGCCCTTTGTCCTTTCTGACCATTCACTCCTAAAATATTCACACAATTTAGACCCCAGCCTATGGACATCAACTTTCTTCGCTTTGTTTTGTTTATTTTTCTCCCTTTAGACCAGTTTTTTGTCCATCGCCTCATTTTTGAAAAAGGGGTTCCATTGATCGACCGAGATTTCAACATTCAGAGGGAATCTGTCATTCATAACGAAAATGTTGTAACGCGATGCCCCCTTCGAGAAATGTATTTACTGAAGGTTTCTCCAATATATTCTCAATTGTTCAAAAACTCGGGAAAACCCTTTTCTTTGAATGATCAAGGAAGGAAAAACTCTTACAAAATTGTTTAAAAATGTCATCCTTAATGGCCTAATCAATTAAGTTCTAATTATCTGCTGCCTCGACTCCCACATTCATTTTTCCAAGTGACAAACATTGGGAATTAAGGATCTGGATGTAAATTTTATTACCAATAGGATAATTCTCGAGAAGGAAGAACTCAATAGGCTGCTTCTCATTTACTCAGTAGGTGTCAAAAACAGGGGTTGGGGGTATTGGGTTAACATGTATTTGTTGCCTACTCATAGATGCAGTTGTAGAGTGAAACATTAGCGGGGAAGGGTATTGTTCACCCAATGGTGATGACAATTCAGCTTAGGGTGCAGAAGATAAGAATCTAGGAGGTATCCCATCATCATTTAGTACATTATGTCCATTGTCGTTCGACATCACCTACAAAAAAATAATAAGCGATGAATTCATTATACTAATATGTTTACGACTAACTAATCATGTTTACAACTATATATATAATAAGACTTTGAAATATGTCTAATGAATCTGATCTACATCCATTCACTATTACTTTTTAAAAATCTGTGGATTTTTTCACTTGGCTAATTAACAAGAAGTGTATTTATTATTAGTGTATAGATGTCCATGACATGAACTCAGAATCCTTTATTCTTCAACTTATTGGAAAGATTCAATTTAACGTGCGTATGTTGCGAGACATCACAGTCTTGGTCAATACTCTCTTTACATTGTTGTATCCATAATGGATGAATGTTTTTTTTTTCCTTCTCTAATAATGCAAGTAACGTCAGGACTATGTTAGAATTATATAGGAGAAATATATTTTTATTGCCTCATCCTAACTTTTTGGTTGTGAAAACAGAATATGATCGAACAGATACTCTTACGGGAGATGAACTACATGATTTTCAAATTAGTTAAATTGTTCAATCTTCTTATTCCCATACTTGTAAATATGATTACCCTTTATATGGCACGCACTAATAAAAGATGTATAAGTGCGGTCCAATTCCAACCTATCGTACTCCTATTGCCAGTGATTATCATCATGCCTCATTTTTCTTGAGAAAAATATATGAGGGACTGAATATGAGTACTATAAGTAATGGATCTAATTAATCAATAACTAGTTATTATTTTTCAACTGATCCAAATTTATATTTATCTTATTTTATTTTATTTTAACATTATTATGCATCCTTCTAAAACTGAAATTGGGGTTCATAAATACACCCAAAAGGGTCACATAAAAGGTCTCAAACCATAAACCCCGAATCAATTTACCCTAATTATCCACACACTTTTGATTATTGACAACAAAATGACCATTGAGACACTTTAAATGGCTAATTTTAGCAATCTACTAAATGAATAATTAAAAGGTGATGTGATAATTTTTTATGATTCAAATTTGATTGAAGAAAATTATTCAGGTTTTGTAAATCCAACTTGAAAAGGCTAGGATGTCACATGACTGAGAGGCTTTATGTTTAATCTATCCATGGAATGGGTGGTGTAGGATTTATCTAATAAACAAGAACTGTTTTAAGACTTGGACTCATTAATTCAAGAACAACAACAAACTCTTAGTGGTGGTTTTGCCTCGGCCCCTTCTGATAATGACATCACATATGGTTACACTAACAAACTCTTAGTTATAAAGTCCAACATGGAGTTGAATGTCTCAATTTTAACCTTGTCTTTATTTGATGTAAATTTTCATTATACTATCATAATGCATATAGTCCAAAATTTCAAAATAAAAAAATCTTTGAGTACTCAAGTTATATCAACAATACCTAATCAACTTCAAACCCTAAATAACAACATTCAACCAAATTTTAAACCCTAAAGAACAATATTCAATTAATATTTATTGTGCCCAAATAATTTCAAGCCCTAAATAACAATTCTCAATAAAGTTCTAGCCCTAGGCCTATACACCCAATCAATATTAACAATACCTAGTAAATTTCAAGCCTAAATATAAATACCCAAACAATCTCAAGCACAAAATAACAACACACAATTAATATTAACAACACCTAATCAATTTTAAGCGCTAAATAAAAGTACTTAAATAATTTTATAAAATATGTTTCACAACAAATTCAATTACTCGAAAATTTAGCAACAATTTATGTAATTAAATTGAATTAGAAACTTTAGGGAAGTTAAGATAGGGAGAGTACCTAAGAGAGAGAGAGAGAGAGAGAGAGAGAGAGAGATCATAAAATGAAAAAAAATTAGAGGTTTTTATGTGTAGAGGGTATGGTCATGGCCCCAGGATGTGACCATTTATTTTTTTACATGTCACGAATTAGGTCATGTTCTAGGACTGTGGCCAAGATGGTGACATGTAAAAAATAAATGATCACGACCTAGGCTCACAGCCTAGGACCGTAACTACCTTACATGATAATTTCAAAATCTCCATGGCTCGTAATTGTGACCCATCTCAACTGAAACCCTAACATTTGTCATGCCCATGGTCACGGTCCAGGATCGTGACTCATTTTGGGGGGAGTTTTGACGCCCATTTAGTTGCGGGTGTGATCACGGACTAAGGTCGTTACCCTCATAGTCACAGTCTATGGCCATGACCACAAACATTTAATGGAACCTTTTTTCTTGGTCACGACTTTGTCACATGCATTTGGCTCTGATCACAGTCGTGGGTAGTGACCACCAGGTCACGGTCCTAGATCGTGAACAACATTTTGTGACCATTCTTGGTGTCTGATGTAGTGGTAGCGTTATCCAGTTGGTCATGCTCTCTGAGGAGTATATGGTATAAAGGAGTTGATAGTTGATCACTGAATTATTTGATTGTAAGTCATTGTATTTTATTGTGAAAATATATACCATATTACATTGGTCATTCATTTTGGATAATAGTTTTTTTTCGTTGTCGGTTTTCCTCATGCAACTTAGTGTTGTGTGATTTTTTACCCTTCTGCATTTAGGTTTCTCACCTAACATTGAAGAAAAAATTTGATGTAACCTAATTGGTAAACATTTTAACACATAAACTTAGGTTGACATATTTATGCTCTAAAAGGAATTAAAAGAAAATATAACATGTTTTACAATAATATATATTTTAATTTGGGTACCCTCACTCCATCTCGACTTTGAGAACATGCACTCTCACAAATATATTTATAAATTATTTAATTTAATAATAGAAATAACTACTTTTACCACTACCTAAACATGACATGCTAAAAATTTAAATTATTTTTTTATTAAATTAATATTATTGATAAGTTAGCCTCTTAATATATTCAAGGAAAGAATTAGTTGAACCAAATATATAACACATACCCGTTATACATGACATACTAGCATGTAACCAGCGCTATGCGCAGCAAATATAATGAGACTTGCAAATTCAAAATTATTATAAATTCCTTTAACATGAGATATGTAAAAGTAAGGGGCTAATCAAATAAACAAAAAACTAACCACATAATTCTTTCAATGTAGGTCCCTGTTTAATAATAGACACATAAAAAATAAAAGCAACAAAAATATACTTAATACATGTATCTTTGGTTTCATACTTGCATACAAATAGTGACTTGGAGAACGGTTGCACTAAACTCTGCTTGACACCTTAATTAATAATATGAGGTAACACATATTATGTTACATGGGTAAGAGGTATTCCATTCGTTGAAAAAGTGAATTACATTACGAAAAAATGGGAAGGATATTCTTGGAACTGATGGAGGCGCCAAGTGCCTTGAACCTTAGCTCCATTGAGTGAAAGACTATAATAATAAAACGAAAATTAATTTTTTAGAACCTATACTTCTGTGTGTTTATGAATTTCACAAACACAATAATATCAGTAGGGCTCAGCTTCTTATCATTGTTATCATGCCCATCCTGCAACATGACAAATGAATATAATATAATGTGAAATATATATATATATATATATATATATATATATATATATATATATAGAGAGAGAGAGAGTGGATCTAATGCGGACTAAGTATGCGGACTAGCTACAGTCCAAAACTTACCTAGGGACCACTTTTGTTTTTATATGTTTTCGTCTTTTTCTAAAGTTTTAGGGAATAGGATTTTCTACCCCAATGATTTCTAAAGTCTTTTAAGCTTATTTTAATGCTTAATTAATCTGGAAGTCTAAGTGTAGATGTTTCAGGGCTACTGCTACTTCTCTAGCTTCTTCCGTCACTATAGTACTGAAGTTCTGAATAGCGAGGATTATCAATATAAATAGTTTCTTCAGGGAGTTTAGAAATTGCAAGAGGTTTTGATGGAAAATATTCTAGTCTTAAATACCTTATACGGTATCGTGGATTTATCTGTCTAGTTTCTTTATATATTTGATTAATAATATCAATTATATCGTCATCTATAAATTCGTCTAAATTATTATCACTATAAGATGAGAAAAATCTACAGTATGTTCTAGGGGCAGCTGTCTCTACGTTTTTAAGAAGAGGGCAGATTACTTCGGCTCTAATTCAAATAGCCTTTGTTTCAGCTATCCTTTTTTATCTAATAAATTTTAATACGTCTATACTGTCTTCAAGTATCCTAGTGTATTCTTGATATTTTTTAGGTCTTGACAGTTCTTCTGTAAAATCTTCAGTTCTTAATTTTTGTCTAAAGAGATCACGGATCCCTGTTCTAATTATTTCTATTCTAGGTACTTCTCTTCCTAACCATTCAATAATTTGGTCTATATATTTGAAAGTACCACTTGCGTATATTAAAGTAGATTCTATAAGTTCTTTATCTTTAGAGTCTATAAGAGTCCAATCTTGGATTTCTCTAGTTAAGTCTGAATTTGTTTGGTTAATAAATGCTAAAGAGTTTGAAGTGATTTGTAAGCTCATACAAGATTCTTAAAACAATAATATGTAAAATAGTTAGGGGTTTGGTTCGAGTCATACCTTCCTTCTGGTCTGCAATATCTTTATCTTCCTTCTTTCTTCTCTTCAGCCTTGCTACTATTCTTCTCCGGTCTCGGCCTCCTACAACTCTCTCTTTATGTGTCGCACCTTAATCCACTATTTTGGCGTTGAACCCATTTCCTGCCTGTACTCCTTTACGCCTAACGCCCACCTGGCTAACGGCTCACGGCAAATCGTCACCTGACGGAGGTTCACCAGTATAACACCTTGTGTGCTACACCAGAGGTTCCACACAATAGTCTCTATGAACATAAAGTTGGAGACAATTTGGAAAATAACAACCCAACATAACAGATTTCCAAAAAATAAAATACTTTTATTGCATTGCATAAGTAAATACAACTCTCCCCTCTCCCCTAACTATGAGAGATTGACTTACTCATGTACATATTACTCACTACAAGCATACTCTCTCTCTCTATCTCTCTTTATTATCTTCTACTGGAAGTCTAATAACTGATCACTCTCTAACAACTGATATCTAAAACTCAACTGGACGCTCCCTTTCATAGCTCAAGGGAACTACAAATGACTGGTAACCGATTACAAAAAGTGATCCAATTGAAAGCATACAATTATTAAAGAGAAATACAAAAGATAAAGGTCTAAAGTTTTGGAATCTTTTGAGTCTTCCTTTTTCAAAATAAATCCTGTCGTCTTGTAATTATTCTGCACCTAACGTCTTTAGTTGTCTCCTTTATCTTTGTGAAAGGAGGTTATCTGGGGCCCATATGGGGCAGGTCTGAGTTGTCTTTCACCTTTATACTGCAAAGGAGTCTTGTCATCTTGCATAGGTCTAACGCATAACATCTTCTATTTTTAATAATTCTTCAGCTAACGAGGGCCCCATCTTTATCCCATCCGTGTCTTCTTCTTCCTTATCTTGGTTTGGTAGGTCATTATTGAAAAATTCATCAATGAGGCCCACAGTTCTAAGGCTAGTTGGCAAAGCTATCTCTATCATTTCCTTGGATTCTTGCTTGAGCCTTTCGTTGAATGGCTCATCAGCTTAGATTATCAGGTCTTCTTTATGGTAGGCAGTGTACCACATATCTTCTCCTGTCAATAACTCCAGGATTTCAATTATCTCCATGGCTTGAGCAATTTGGAGCTTGGACTTATCAACAATTAAATATTTAGTCTCGTCTTCTGATAAAATCTCAACGTCTTCGAATATATAATTGGAAAATCTAATAAGTCTAAATCCTTCAACTCTCATTCCTCTACAGGAACTTGGAGCAATCTGATAGATTCTAGAAAATAGAGGAAGGAAGTCTTCTACCTTCTTAACATACTCATGGACTATTTTTCCAAGAGCAACAGAGTCTTCAATGTCTTTTATCTGAACAAGTCCAAAGAACACGTGGTCTGCAAGAGTTATATTAGCCATGTCTGATTTTCCAAAAAGATATATTTTTGGAACGTCTTTGAAGAAGCCTTTAATCATTAAGGCATCTCCATTTATTTCTGATAATAACATATTAAAATGATCAATAATGTTATTAGTTTCTTTTTGAAAGTCTTCTGCTAATAGGAGATTATTATGACCAAACGGTATAACAATGTTAGTCTTAAAAGTCTTTTTCTATTAATAGAAATCAGTAGGTCTAGTTTTGGAGGTTTCTCCAAGAGTCTGAGCATAAGTCTGAGTCTGAGCTGGGTAACTGCAAGTCTTTGAGTCATCATGAACCTAGCAATGGCTACCAAGTTTTGTTTGAACTCAATCCATAGTTTATTCTACACATTCCACTATATGGCGTCTATAAGAGTAATTTCTTCATCTGAAAATTCTCGTCTAAATTTGATCAAGTCTGGGTATCTTTGATTGGGTCTATATTGGGGAAAATACATCTTCCCAATGAGTCTATTTTGAGAAATAATCTCTTGTCTGGATTTTCCTGGAGGAACCAAGATATCATCAAAGTTCTCTAGGATTGGTCTTTCTTGAGAGTCTAGAATATGAGTCTGTCTTTGCGTTGTACCATCATTTGGTCTTACGCGTCTAAGATAGTCTACAACGTCTTCTCTGTTCAGTCTATTAGTTCCAGAGGAACTCATGTTGTTTAGGTCTTCTATTTGCAACATAAAACATGAAATTATATTAGTGTTAGAAAACATTGGTTCTCTTGATATGATGTCTAGAATGGTATTTTTTCTTCCTTTAATATGTATAACAGAGAAGTCATAACCATTAAGTAATTGTTGCCATCTAATAAGTCTATTAGTCATTGATTTGAAAAAGTCTAAGTCTCTGAATTTTACTGCATAAGGAGAGTCAGTATAAACAGTAAAATGTTTAGGTCTTAGAAAAAGAATATATTTTTCTATTGCCCTTACTATAGCTAAAACTTCTTTTTCATGGGCAGTGTATCTTATTTCTGGGTCTGTAAAGGTTCCAGAACTATATCTACAAAGTTTCTTCTTTTTTTTCTAATGATCAATGGCAAAGTATATTACTCCCCATTGTTTATCAGAGGCATCTGTTTCTACTATAAACTGGTCTTTTACATTTGGCAAGTCAAGTAAAGGAATATTCTTGAATGCGTCTTTAATCTGTCTTATGACTTCAAAATCATCTTTAGTCCAATAAAAAGGATTAGTTTTGTCTGTTCCTTTTAATTTGGCAGTTAAGCTTTGTCTTTTTGAGGCAAGGTCTTTAATAAAGTCTGCAGCACAATTAAGCAATCCTAAAAATAATTGTAAATGTTTTTTATCTTTAAATTGGTCTGGAAACTCAATAATCTTTTTGGTTATGTGTTTTGCCAAGGATAATTTTCCTTTATTAATATGCATTCCCACAAAGTTTATTTCAGTCTGAAATAATTGCATTTTTCTTTCGAAAATAACAATACCATGTTTGTCCAATTCTAAAATAATCTTTTTAAGATGGTCTATATGCTCTATCTCACTCTTACTGGCTACAAGAATATCACCTATGTAAACAAGACAAAATTCTGAATAATGCCTAAAGATATTATCCATTCTTCTTTGGAATACTTGAGGAGAGTTCAAGTATCCAAATGGCATTACTAGTCATTCGTATTTTCGTTGGGGCACACTAAAGGCTGTCCAAGTAATACTGTCTGGATGCATCTTAATTTGCCAGAAGCCTGATTTGCAATCAAACTTACTGAATATAATTACATCTTCAATCAAATTGATTAAATTATTCTTGTCTGGTATCTTATAAGAATCAAATTCACAATTCTTATTTAATTGTCTATAATCTATAACCACACGTCTTTTTCCTCTTTTTCGTTCAGATTCATTTTGAACATATAAGGCTAGGCTATTATGTCTACTTTTACTTTCTCTAATAATGCCTAACTTAAGCATTTCGTCTATATCTTTTTTAAATTCTTCCCTATCTTCTTGCGAATACCCTTTCTTATAGGTTCCACTATTAATAGTGGCATCTAAGTTAATAGGGATGATTTCACAATAGCTTTGGTCTTTATCCCATTTAGCGATGGGATTTTCTCCTAAAGTAGGCTCTGCTAGTTACCTAACCTTTTCCTTTTCTACTTCTATATCCATTTTCTTCTGTTTGGATATAGCTTGAACCTGCAATAAGGTATGTTAGGCTTGATCTAAGATGTCTTGTTGTATAAGCGTTATTTGCTTATAACACTTTTGGTCTGGACACTTACATTCTTTTTGTAAGGGTTTGGTTATTTCTAAGGCTTCTTGTTGGGTTGTAGGTCTAGGTCCACCATGCTCAGATGAATAACTCTGATGTTTTATGGGTCTATAGTTAGGTTTGACCTGCATAAGATCAAAGGCAATCTTATGATCTATTAGAGGGGCCTTAATATTAAATTTCTCTTTATCACTAATTAATATCTTATCGTTATACTGAGTATAAGAATGATATTTACTAATAAAGTCTTGTCCTAAAATAATGTTTTTTGTGAAACTAGGACGGTGATCCATTATCCAAAATTGATGATTGACGGTTTTGTTGGTTTGATTTCCTAATTTAAAATAAATAGGAATAGTCTGGAAATATAAGGTAAATGGATCTCCATTAGACACCTTACCATAGATTTTTTGAGTACTTTCTAAAAAATAGTCTTCAAAGAAGGCATTAGCCTTGCAAATACTCTGAGAGCATCCTGTGTCTATAAAAGGTGAAAGTCTTTTAGGATAGTCTTTGTGTTGAACAAAGAATTCTACAAAACAAGCATGTGGTTTAGTAGAAATTCTTAAATTGTTCTTTTCTAAAATAGATATTCCTTTCTGAGGTTTATCTAGAAAATCTAAGGGTATTTGGTCTTCTAAACTACTATCAGAATGGTATTCTTCTAAATCATAGGAAATTCCCTTTCTTTTGAAGTCTTCATTTTCTTGCAATTTTTTGGTTATATTTCTATCAATGTCTTGATAATATGTTTTAATATCTAAGTCTATTTGAGCGTCATACTGACTAGTGTAAATTGCTTTAAATCTAGTTCTCCAACAGTCTTCATGGTAGTGTAATGGACAAATAACACAAACCATAAATAATTCTGTTTGTATAGTCTCAAAGAATTCTACACATCTAAAGTCTTTCTTACTACATTTCATTTCAAATGTGCAATAATGTCTTTCATCAAAGTAACATCTAGGTATATAGGTTAGTAACTCAGGATTACTAACTGTCCATATTTTCTTTAAAAATGGGCTTAATATACACTTATACTAAGCTTCTTCAAAGTCTATATATTCATTATCTAAATCGTCTTGACTAGTTTGCATCATATACAAGTTTAAAGTATCCTGAGAGTCTTCATACTCATCAGTATCAGTATAGTCTTCTGAATCACTATTTGTATATGCGCTATAAATACTAGTATTATCATCATCTTCTATGTCTGATATTTCAATAGCATATAGGATATCTAATTCTTCTTGATCGTCATAGTCTAACATTGTATTAATAATCTTAATACCTTCTTTATCATTCTTATTAGGGCAGTCTTTAGCAAAGTATCCTTCTTTGCCGCAAGTCCAACATTCTTTGATGGCAGTCGTAGATTGAGCTATATCTTTATCTTTTTTATAATTAGGAACCTTCTTATACTTACTAGTAGTCTTCTTAAAATATCTTCTTTGGTTAAATCTATTTTTCTTAGTCTTAGTGTTCCTTTCTTTGAAGGTGGTAGATGGTCTAAATTTATACTTCTTTGGAACTTCTAAAGGTCTAGTCTTAAACTTTCTATGTTTTCATTATAATTTCTTTTTGAATTTCTTAGATTCACTACCACATCCCCATTGGATTGGAGCGATGTCTCTTTCGTCTTTGATTGGAGGGATCTGTTTGAAAGTTTCTTCTATTAACTTTCCTTGAGTTATATCACGTCTCTTTGATATGATATAGTCTTTGGCGAAATTGATTCTTTCACCAAGGGAGTTGTTCTTAACTCCAGCTACTCCTGGACAATTCCTATATTCATTAATTAGTATTTGTCCTATGGCTGGTATCTTTCTAAAGTATTCATCTTTTAAGGTCTCTTCAAATTCTTTAATTTGGTAATATAGCTGCTCATAATTATTATTATATTCATTTATCTTATCTAATTTGCAAATGCTAAGGAGGGCTAACTTAGTTTTTGCTAGGTTTTGTTCATTGATTTGAGCTAGATGCCCAGCTCCAATGAATTCTGATGTGAACAATTGAATATATTCTTCAATCGATCTTTCTTCTAAGTTTTCTTTCACCTTCTCAACCTTTGCTAAGGAGTCTTCATCAATAGCCTTTCTTAAACTATCTAAATAGTCTTTTGCAATACCTCTAATGGATTGCTCAGCGTATTGTTTACATGAGCTTGCATCCCATTGTTCATTATATGCAAAACACATGTTCATCTGATTACGCCATTCATCTAAGGCTTTCTTCCTATCTTGAACATTGTCTAAGTTAAGGTATATACCTACTGGGTTTATAGACTGGCTTACCATAGTCTTAACGGGAGTAAAACTCTTATCACTAGTTGGAAAGTCTTTAATATAATCAGGTTTAGTCTTTACTACGATGCTTGAGTATATAGGAATATTTATTCCTATTGGTTTACTAAAAAGTCTAGGAGCATCTTCTAACCTACTACTACTTCCCATATCTTTCTTACTAGGCTCTACTTGTGTAGTTGGCATTAATATTTATTTTCCTTCTTCTATTAGTCTTAGGTTTCTAAGATGTTCCTTAGTATTCTTAGATTCTTTTAATTTTAATATACGCTCTTGAGCTATCATATTAAATCTTTCTCTTTCTTAAAATCTAACCGAATGACTTTTCTTAAGGTGATCTTTAAATGTCTTCATATCCAATTCTGAGGGTTCTTATCCAAAGTTTTAGATCCTAGATTTTTCTTTAATTAAGTCTTTTTGTTCAAATGATCTTCTAGGTCTAATTATCGGGGCTTGTCTTAGTAAGTTAGCACTAGTCTTACTACTTCATTCTCCTTCTGAAGGATCATTGATTATGGTTTCTCCCATATTCCTGAATCTAATTTCTTCGGTCTGGATATTCGTATTGACAATCTTAGGAGGACCAAACTGGATTGTAACATTTCCAGTGATGTCGTCTTGATTAATAAACAAAGGTTTATTTTGTATAGTCTTAGTTTCTTGAAATTCTGGTAATTGTCAAAGGGTCTTAGCTTTTTCTTTCATAGGTCCAATATTTCTAATACTGTAAGTATGATTGTAGTCTAAAACATTGGTTCTAACTAAGATTTCTTCATTAAGTCTACATCTAGGAATTCCCGATTGCATTCCTTCATAAGGAAATTGAGAGAACTTCACATAGGTTTGAAATTCTATATTTATATTAGCGTTTGGGATAATATAGTCTTCATAACCACTAGAATATAAGATTAACTTAAAATGTTTGGCTGTATCTACGGTTATTGTAAATGTCGGAATGACATTAAAGTATCCTATGTTGTCTGATATTTCTAATTGGGCTATCCCAATAAGGTTTTTCTCAAAATATTTTTATCTTTTGTCTACTAAACAACATAATATGTTGATATTATTCTGAGGTCTATGTAATCCTTGGATTCTTGCTTGAAAGAGTCCAAAGGTTAGGAATTAGAACTTCCTATCAGTTCCTCTAGATCTAAGCCATTCTGAGTCAAACACTTGGAGCTCAGTATTGGATTTATCTAACACATGATTCCTACAATGGTAAGTTATGTTATAATTAGGAGTCTTGGGAGTGGCACCTTCTTTAAACAATTTTATGTATCTAATGGATGGAAGTTATCCATTATGAATGGAATCTTCAACAATCTTCAAGTTAACTTCACCCCATTCTTTCCATTGGAGAGGATTGGTGAAATTTCTTTCTTTCCACCATGTCCTAACATTGGAGGATGAATCCTTAAGTCTTTGGAGCATATGATTACTCTGTCCAATATTTGGGATAGAGCTAACTATCGCTAGTCTTGTCTAATCCATCATTTATGACTCGTTTACCTATGGTATTCTTTTCTCTAATTTCTATAAAAGGGGGTTCTCTAAATTTACAGGTGGACACCTGTTTTTGTTCAAGTCTTTTTTTAATTCTTTCTAAGAAGTCTGAATAATCTTTTTGTCTTTTTATTTGACTAAGAATTTCTTCTTTAAAATTCTTATTCTCTTTTCTAGTCTTCTTAGAAATTTCTTCACCATGTCTAGCTAGATAATTAACTAGGGATTTTGCAACATTTGTAATATAGTCTTTTACTTCTTTATCTTTTTCTTGTTGTTGCACAGATCTAGCTTCTATAAATTCTACAGTCCTTTCTATTTTGTCTAAACGAGTTAGGATAAAAGGAGAGTCTATTTCTTCTTGGGAATGTTTATTATATACGGCCTTAATTCCGTTTATAATTTCTTCATATTTTTCTTCTACTTAGGTCATGTCTAGTCTAAGTTCATTAATAATACTATCCATTTTGGATAGGTTATGGCTTTTCATATTATTAAGGTAATTTGCTAAATTTTGTTGGAATTTAACAAAGTCTCTATAGAAGCTGGTTAATCTTTCTGTCTTAGCTTTTAAATCTAAATGCAAGATTTTAACAAAGCTACTGTTATAGTCTTGGGTAGCTGCTATGGATGTAGAAATTAAATTTAGTCTTTCTAATATAAGTCTAATTGTTTTAGCCGCATTGGCAATCTCATTTTCATTTATCTTATAATAAAATCTATCATCATTTATCTTTTCTAAAATTCTTTGATAAAAGTCTGATAAAGTCTGAATGGAGAGGTCTCTTGGTACCTTATTCCAGTCCGATCTAACTATATCCAATAGGAAGATAACTATCTAATCTAGGGATAAGCTTAACTTGTTCTTTAGTAAGTTTAATTAACTCACTGTCTTGATTTTTAGTTAAGGTTTTAATTTCTAAGATGTCTTTGTTAAGGACTTATATATGATCAGTCTTAATATTTATTTCTCGTAAAACATGGACAAGGTCTATTGGGATTTGGTTATCTATTTTAAGTAGTATTTTAGAGATATTTTTTATCTTTGTTTCTAGGGTTTGAGTGTCTTTTATTAATTGTCTTAATATAAGGAGTGTACACTTATTTTGGTCTATTATGCTATTAATAGCGCTAGCAGTAACTTGTCTATTGTTTGCGTGTTTGGCAGTGATGTGTTCAGTGTGGGAACAACCGTCTATGTAAGAGGTTAAACAACCTATTGGGTATAAATCAGTTATGGGTATGGGATGGTAGTCTGGGTTGGATCCAAAAATATCTTTGTAAATATGAGGGATAAATCCCAAGGGCATTATAGTCTTTTTACTAAAAGTCTAAAAGGAGCGTCTTATGGCTCTGATACCAGAATTGGGGTTTGGTCGGAAGAGAGAGAGAGAGAGAGATTATGTGATTGGAGTAAAAAAATATAATTTTAAAAGTAACAGATCTCCCTTTATCACATTAACACTTAGTTTCACTCACACTTTAAAATCAACCCAAAACCCTGAATGGAACACTACCTCAGAGGCACGTCTATATATATAGTGAGAGTATACACAATATATAATCATATAAAGGTTGAAACTTTGGCACCAAACGCTGGCAACTGGAATGGAGAGATAATTGACATGATATTAACAAAATACCCAAATGGACGCTCTTAATTCACAAAACATAAAACTCAGTCATGGGTCCTCCACAATCATAACTAAAATCGAGAGTTGTTTCATAGTTTTTCCAAAAAGCCTATTAAGAAAACCACTAATAATAATAGTAATAATTAATCAAGTGAAAGAACAAAAAAAAAACTGTTGAGAGAATCGTGGGTTCAACTGGTTTAAAAGGGGGGATAATGGAAAAGGTCAAAAGATGGAGAGGTTTAAGAGAGGGACGTGAGAAGATGGATGGGAAGAGAGTTGAAGGGCTACAGTTGAGAAATGAAAGATTTTATGGTGCAAGTTTTTTAAAACCAATGCATTACGATTTGAGTATCATTAATGGCATTTATAACTCTAATACTATCGTATTAGAGTTATAATATAGATATACCATCATTAAGCACACAAACCCAATATGACACAATCAATAGACATGTCTAGATGCGAGTGACGTTGAAGGAGGAGGGGGGGGGGGGGGGGGGCAAATTTGTATAGAAAAAGAAAATGTTTGTTAGTTAACATTCACTAGAATACATGCTACATATTAAACATTAATTGCCTCCTAATTTAATTAATACATTATGTACTTTTAGGATTTGGAATAATTTTGGATAAACTTATAAGAAACACATCTTTTTAGTTATTTTTTTATCCGTTATTTTTATATTGTAAAAAATTTCAAATTATGTTAATAAGTTTAATTCCATTCTTGAGGTATTTTCTTAGAATTAGTTAGTTTTATGATTTTCTTTAATTGTCCCTTCATCAACAATATTATTTGATATCTCGATTTCGATAATACTAATTGCATTCTTATTTCGCAATAATACAAATTAGCAAATTATCCTTTTCATTTTCTATTTCATATTCATGTACATTCGTATAAGTTAAGAATTACATTTGGCAAATTTATTTTTGCACGTAGCACTACGTATTTATATGCATGCAAATGAAAAAAATACATAAGAACTAGCAAATCTATATTTACAAGCAGTTGTTAGGCACGGATTTATGAATTCAAAGATTAAGCACACAATTGCAAGTTTTTGTTTGTATTGCTAAGGTCTATGTATATGTATATACCAACAGATAGCCTTTTGCAAATTTATATTTGAAAGTAGCTTATTGTATTTTGATTTACGAAATAAATAATTAAATACATAGTAGGATTTTTTTTTTTTTGCATTTTAGGCCCATGCATATTATTTTTGAAATCAATACACAAATATATATATAATTAAACCAATTTTTGCAGTTTGACCTTTTGACAGTAGTGTATTTAAATTAATGAACAAAAACAGTCCATGCAGCACAATCCGATGAGAGAATATACTACTCGATTTCCCTTATAGTATATAAAAATAGTAATTTTCCGTTAAAATTGTAGAAATGTGTATAAACCGGTATAATATATGAGAAATGTTACACATAGCTCATGTCGAACCAACCTGTTTTTAGTTTTTAAAAACAATCTAATTTATTTGGTTTAGTTTTTAATTTAATTTTTTATACGATTAACTTGTTTTGAATCTTAAGTTTTGAAATTATTACAAAACCATCCACACTATGTTCACCACTAGACATCACATGATAACGGAATGTCTCGCCCATTATTATCTATAGAGTCCTTCTACATCGACACAAATTTACGATTTTTGTGCGATATAGTGACATGTTGCACTCGTATTCGCTAGTAATGCGGACGCGAATTCACACCCATATGACAATAATCAATCACGGTGTGACATGTCACTGTGCCGCACCACTTTGTGTCGCAAATGAGTGTGGGTCTAGCATTTTTGTTATCTATATTAGATGTGAGTAATGATAGGGAGATTCAATTTTTTGACACATTATTTGGACACAGTAATGTGTCATCATCACATTGAGTGTTGTTTTTAGTAGAACCCATATAATCCACTACACACACCACCCAATATAATGATGATACATCAATGTGTCCACAATCTGAGTCTCCCCATCATTACTCATTAAATTTAGCGTGGTGTAAAATAAGACTCACCAATGTTAAAATAATTTGAGTTCTTAGGAGTTTCTTTCATCACGTCAAAACCATGATCACAAGTGAAATCCATGTTAGTTACCTATGAAATCCCATAACTTAAAGATAAGGGACAAAGCAGTTCACTCAATCTAGTTAGCCATAAAATAACCAGATAGGGGTTTCATTTTAGTAACACTACAAGAAAAGTGTAAATGGCAAGAAAAGAAAAGCTTTATATGGATGTTCAATAAAGGGACTATTATGTTTTGTCTTTCTTTTTGTTTTAGACACAATTTTAGTTTTTAGCTGGTTTATAAAATTAGGGACTATAATATCCTATTTATGTAATGTAATTACTTACAAGTCCTAGTTTTCAAAAAAAAAAAACTTTAAATAATAATGGAATTTCGACAGACAATAGTAAAATCATCCCAAAACTTATGAATAATAGATTATGTACTTTTAGGACTTAAAATAATATTGATTATGGATATAGGACAACAAACATTTCATTTTCATTTTTAGTCCCTATTTTCAAATTAAAGGGACACGTGGCATGCTGTGATTGGTTGACGTTTTATGAATATGGGTCCGCGCTAGTGACTTTATTAAAAAAAAAATGGCTAAAACTATAAATAAAATGTTTGTTGTCCTATTTTCAAAATATATATTACAATATGTCCTAAATTTACAAAACTCCATTCCCTTTTACTATGCTATTAAAGTGATGAAAGTATTGTACCTTAAATTTTTTTTTTTTTAACTTTCTCTCTCACGTGGATAGTGCCTCTATTCCTTTCACTCTAATTTTATGTGTATTTGTATTTGTAAAGGAAGAGTGATAAAGCTTTTACGTTATAAGTCCTTCAATTTTGTAAAGGTGGGAAGCTACATGTGAGCCACTCAACTCAATGGTGTAAAACACAAGATTTACCCCACACATAAAATGCATGCAATGTCAAAACGTAAATATTAATAACAAAACCGTAGCTTAATTTGTTGGGAGGTTCACATGTAACATGATGTGATGAGAATAGCTATGACTATTTAAAGGGTCGGTAATTTGCAATAAATTACATGACAAAAAATATTCCTAGCCAAGCATTATATTATATACATTTTTATGATGAAGATCAAACTATTGGCCTTGTGGGTTCCTCTTCTTCTCATGCAATGGGTATCTACATACGTGATAGGTGTGCCGCCGGTGGTGCACCTACCTCCGCCTATCATACCCCTTCCACCGGTGGTGCGCCCGCCTCCGCCTATCAGACCCCTTCCGCCGGTGAGGCCACCAGTGCCGATCAGACCCCGCCTAGTGAGGTGTCGAAGTATAGTCTTCCCGGCATGTTTCAATATTTGGATGAGGTGCCCAATTGGCTGCCCCACCAGATGTCTGATGGATTGTGTCGGTTGCAGACCCGTTTGTAGTTAGTTTCCATTTTTACTTTATATTTATTTATCCGCTTTATAGGGAAACACAATAAAAAAAATAAGGGAGTTCTTGGATACATCCACTTAAACCGTCGTCTCACCCTATTTTGATAAACATTCGTCTCACTCCGTCAATTTTTATCAAATGCATGCAACTCACCCACGAGGTGGGATGAGTTTCTCAATTAGCTTCTGAACCAACTTTGAGTCAAAATATTAATTTTTATCCATTTCTCATACATTCCAATAAAAATTTAAAAACATCTTAGTGGTTAAATTTTAATTATATATTGTTCCCCAATAACATTTATTTTCAAAATTTGATATCACTATGTTGATACACAATCTAACACACATATCCAATTAAAAAATTGATATATCCAATTAAAAAAACTTTCGAGAAAAAATTTACGAAATAACATGTAATTATCGAGTTACAACTTTCTTTATTTACTTAAAATAGTTTAGTAAATTAATATATTTATTAAATAAACAGAATAGTAAACCCTTTTTTAATATATAAAAAATATTTTTTGTTTTAAATAAGAAACATTTTGTTTCTTTTTTTTTCATATTTTTTTTACTTATAAATAACAAAAAAAACTCTTTTCGTCCTAGTTTTTATTTATTTAAAGAAATAAAAAAATATTTAAAATTGTTTTTTTCTTTTTCATTTTCTTTTTATCCATTAAAACAAACAAAAAAATTATTATATTTTTTGTCCCTTTGCCTCCTGTTTTTTCGGTCCTAGTTTGTATTTACTTCTCTTTTTTTCCCAATTTTTATATATTAAAGAAATAAAAAAAAAATCTTTTTTTGTCCCGATTTTATTTATTAAAAAATTTAAACTATTTCTTTTGTTTTTTTTGTCACATTTTTTATTTGTTAAAATAACAAAAACTGGTTTTCCTTCCATTTTTGTAGTAAAAATAACAAAGCACGTTTTTGCATTAGATACACAAAGAAGATAGAGGGAGGATATTGGATTTACACGGGGTCAGAATAATATTTTTAAAATGGTATTTTAAACAATATAAAGTTGGTTGTTGGTAACACATTGGTTGGGTGAGATGGCGGATTAAGCGGGAGAAAACAAAAACTTTCAAAAAATAAATTCATTATTGTCATGTCTAACAACTTTAAATGTTTTAAATAATGTGGTGAGATAGTCACCATGATTGTTTTTGGACGACGGCAAAAAATTTGAACTCAATAAATACAAAACCATGTACACTTGAACATTTGGTGGTGTTATACAATTTCAGTTCAGATAAAAAAAAATTAATGTGATTTTTTTTAAATCATTATGGCTCACCGTAGCTAAAATCGTTCAAGTTTTTACATTATTGTAGTGTTTATATTCATATCGAGACAAGCTATGTCGAGCTTTAATATATGTCTACTATTTTATTAGCTTGTTTCATGAACTATTTCAAACAAGTTGTAATTGAGTTGATTACTAGTAGGATAAAAACATATCTTATTAAAATTTGAACCTCAAATTAACGATTAGTTATGAACTAACTTGGTTCAATTTATAGTTGTATCGTCCCGTATGATATTGGTATAATATGTGAAATTGATTATGCACCATGTTGGCTTATCCCAAATCTATTTAGTCCTTCCTATATGTCATGTGTTCGTGAAAATATATGTATGTGTGCATGTGTGTTATGTCATGAATGCATTGGTTACTTTGTGACTATATATTATCGAATCTTACTCTCATATGCCATGCTATAATTGACATATTGAACCATTTTTCATCTCTAGACAAAAGATATCACTATTATTTTTGTACACAGGTTGCTATGTTCCTGGTGCTGTTTGTGAGGACCCTCGATTTGTTGGTGGAGATGGCATTACTTTCTACTTCCATGGCCGAAAAAATCAAGATTTTTGCCTAATTTCCGATTCTAACCTCCACATCAACGCCCACTTCGTCGGCAAAAGAAACCCTAATCTTAAAAGAGACTTCACTTGGGTACAATCCATTGGAATAATGTTTGACACCCACAAACTTTTTGTGGGAGCCAAACGGACCGCGTTATGGGACGAAAACGTTGACCGCCTCGCAATATCCTTTGACCAAAACCTTCTTTCTCTCCCCACAAACGAAGGATCCGTCTGGAATTCCCAAACTACCCCTATGGTCACCGTTAGGCGAACACGCAACACAAATGGAATAACAATTGAAGTTGAGAATAATTTTAAAATTAACGCGGTTGTGGTTCCAATTACAGCACATGAATCAAAAGTGCATGGCTATAACATTACCAATGAGGATTGCTTTGCTCATTTGGAGCTTGGGTTTAAGTTCTATAATCTTAGTGACATGGTGGATGGAATTTTGGGGCAGACTTATAGAAGTGATTATGCGAGTAAAACCAAGGTTAATGTGCCAATGCCGGTAATGGGAGGTTTACACAAGTATTCATCGACCGGTATATTTTCAACTGATTGCATTGTGTCGCGATTTGGACGAAATGATATTCGGAAAGAAGGTGGAATGAAGTACTCTAGCATGAATTGTAGCAGTGGTATTAATGGAACTGGGGTGGTTTGCAAGAGATAGATTGGTTTAACATACTCATCATGTTGGGGCTATGTTTGGTGAGTGAAAATGTATGACAAAGTAAGTTTCTAAATAAATGAAGTGTGACAGACTATGTTTGTGAAAACTTAATGAATGAAATGCAATATGCTACAATGATAACTTGTCTTCCTGTTCTATATGCAAGTTAGTTAATAATGAATATGTATTATGTATGTGACCATCCTTATCTTCTTCCCCAACCACTAAAATTTTATTAATATGAATTTTTTATTAATTAACGGAGTCTTAAAGACCCCAAACTAAATACATATAAAAATTTATGCAAGAATTGATGTGTCATTATTTACTATTGCTTAGTTACTTAGTGTCTTCACTAATCTCTCACCATCTAATCCATCTTAATAATAAATATATTATTTGCTGAGATTTTGTTTACAATCACTTGTTTCATCAACTCCCCATGAAAAATCAAGGGTTAATTACACTGGGCCCCCTATACTTTAACTCTCTTTCCACTTTTCACTATGTGCTTTCAATTTTTTCAATTTACACCCCTAATTGTAAAAATGACTGCGGTTTACCCCCTACAGTCCAATCCCGTTAACTTTTTAAAAAAACGGTTTGTCACGTGCGTGGCACATGACATTAACAAGGGCATTTTCGTCCAAACCTAATTGCTTTTTAAAAAAAATCTTTAAATAACAAAAAAAAAATTAAAATTTACAAAAATACCCCAAAAAAATTAAAAATATGAAAAAAACATGGAATAAATTTTGAAAATACAAATATATATTGAACAATTCTGATAATAGCAAAAAAAATTGGAATAAATTCTGAAAATATGAATATATATTTAAAAATTCTGAAAATACAAAAATATATTTAAAAGATAAAAAACTTGGAACAAATTCTGAAATTATGAATATATATTTAAAATTTTCGAAAATACCAAATAATAATTAAAAATATAAAAAAACCTTGGAATAAATTCTGAAAATATGAATATATATTTCAAAAATCCAAAAATACCAAAAACTATTTAAAAATATAAAAAAACCTTGGAAAAAATTAGGAAAATACCAAAAAATATTTTTAAAATATAGAAAAACACTTTGAATAAATTCTAAAAATATGAATATATATTTACAAATTCTGAAAATACCCAAAAAAATATTTAAATAATACTAAAAAACCTTGGAATAAATTATGAAAATATGAAATTCCAAAAAGAATTATATACTCAAAAATTCTGAAAAATCCTAAAAACATTAAAATACCAAAATATGTAAATATAAAAGCAGGATCTTTTTTCTAAACAAAAACAAAAATTGCAAATATTTATTGGAAAATATACTAAGATACCAAAATAAAAAAATGGTATCCGTAAAAACAAATATATATATATATATATATATATATACACACACACACACACAGCGATGTATATAATTTTCAAAAAATATATATAAATAATTTTTCCAGCTTAAAGAAAAAAATGATTTTAAATATGATTACCAAAAAAAAAGAAAAAATCTATAAAAATAAAAATGCACCAAATATTAAAAAACAGGGAAAAAATATTGTCCAAAATGTGCAATTATTGGAAACCAAAATAAAAAAAAATTATATTCAGCAAAATAAATTATTTACGGTATTAAAAAAAATAAATCCAACAAACAAAAATGGTTTCCATTAAAAAAATGATTTCCCCAAAAATTCAAGCAAATAAATAAAAAAATTCAGGAAATAAAAAAACATAACAAAAAATAGAACCCCCCCTCTCCCAACACAAACCCCTCCACCCCAACACACACCCCTCCTTCAACATAAACCCCTCCCCCAACACTAACCCCCCCCCCCCCCCTTCCCCACCACCACCAGCCCCAGCACCCCCAACACATACCCCTCCGCCCCTAACGAACAGATCTACTCCATATTTGTGTGTGTGTGTGTGTGTGTGTGTGTTCATGGTCGTGGGTGTGGGTGTGGGTGTGAGGGGGACAAAGGAGGAAGAAAGAGAGTGAGAGAGAGAGAGAGAGAGAGAGAGAGAGTGTGTGTGAGTTTAGTTTTTTTTAAATACCCTCTTTAAAGACCAATTTACCCCTCACTTAACACATGTGCAACTCACATGTGCCTTTTCCTGCAAAAAAAGTGATGTCATCACGTTTTTGGGTCAATTACACTGTCAGTGCTAGTAATTGAAAAAATTGAAAGTACATGGTGGAAAGTGAAAAGAGAGTCAAAGTATGTGGGGCCCCAGTGTAATTAACCAAAAAATTAATCAACAACGTGTTTTATGCTTCCTAATATACCCTTTAAAAACATTATTTTCAGCCTATATGAACCACCGTAAAACCCTTATCATTTAATCCATTAAGACTAGCTTCACTCGAGATTACATAGTGCTCTTTACGATTTCTTCATGGCAAAAAATTCTTTGAATTTCTATAAGGGTGTTTCCTTGAAAAATTGTTGTTTGAACTCATGTTTTATGCTTGTAGTACCTTAAACACCTTTATATAAGTACAATACTTATTCACGTAATAAGTCTTTCATCTAAACCTCATTTTTGTTGAAAAATATTACTTATCTACCCACCAAAGAATTGATTTCCATGGAAAATTAAAAAAAAAAAAAAACTCATATCTTTTTCGTCTCATTTTTCAACTTCTTACATGCATTTTCGTGTTTGCAATCAAACGCACCCTAATCGAATATTATTTTAGTGTGTATGTGGATTTTGTATAGATCTCAGCTCGATAATAGTACATGTCTTGTAAATGACGATTGCAATTAAAAGTCAAAAGTTTAAGACCTTGGTGTTGCTTTCAAAAGTTACTTGAAATTTGTCTATAATTTAAGAATTTATCTTTTTAGATGGTTATTTCACATATTTTCATGGAGAACAGTGAGAATGTGAAGTAAGAAGTCTCGGGAGATTACGGAAGATAAAATTTGAGGTTTTATTATGTTGGATTGAGTATAAGCATTATGATTAGATTTTGAATATTAATGTGATTTAGGAATCATAATTAATAAATTTAATTAGAAATCTAAGGGATTAGATGTATTAAACTTTTGTTGAAATGTACATAAAAAATGGCCAAAATTGAAATCTTAATCCAAAAATGGCTTGGGTTCCAATTGAGAAACTCACATCACCTAGTGGTTGAGTTGGATGCATTTAATGAATATTGATGGGGAAAGATGAAGGTTTCCCATAATAGGAGTGAGATGACTAATTTGGAGGGTGTATCCAATAATTTTCTTATATTTTGCATTCAATTTTATGCGCACAATGTGTATCATTATTTATAAAGAAAACCAAACAAGATAACCAACTAGATATTCAAACATCAAATTAATCAACTAACTTTATCTAACAAACAACTTGAATAATCCCTAATCCAATAGTAGATCTCAATGCTAAGAATTTATCATCCAATACACTCAATTGAAGAAACAACTTAATTACACACACACACGTATGTGTGTGCGCGTGCACACGTGTGCATGTGTGTAAGTAAGTATGTATGTATGTATGTATGTATGTATGTATGTATGTATATGTTTTAGCATGTACATAGTTGGAACCTTATTTTTAGGTGATGGTTTGGTTTGAGTTTTTGTGATTATTTTATGCTTTTTGAGAATCTTAAATTGGTATTAGTTCATGCAAAGAGTTTGAATGGCATAATGTCGATCTATTTCCTAATATTCAATTTTATACATAAGCATCTACCAATTTAAACTCTCATAATCCATAAAAACTCATAATCACTACGAAAAAAGAGTTTAGCGACGAATTATCTTTGCGATGAACTTATATTCCTTGCAAATGTTTCTTTTAGAGGAAAAAATAAATTACTCGCTAATCGAGTGACCCCAACCTTTCTTATTAAGTCTTCAACATGTCAACGATAAAACACTTATACCAGACGTTATTTCCCAGAACCGTGGTCTGTAGTATGCAACATGGGGCTTAGCATCTCCTTACAAGATCCTATAAGGTTGATGGGTAATTATTATCCCTCACTATAGGTTCCATACCTGAGGGAAGCATCAACATCAGCTCAACAAAGCCTCAACGAGGCATAATCCATCTTTGGTACCCTCCTCATAACTTAGCAGATCTGAGGAACAATTATTAAAAGTTGGGACATGTCATGTATCTCATTAGACTAGCCTCGGGGTCAATAATACTAGAAAATATCTCAGAGGAGACCCTTATTCCAACCTAGAGGGTCGGTGAAAACATACACTCACTATTTCACCAACCCCCACTCAGCTTGTGAAGTTTGTCTTCGAGCAGTAGATGGCATTTTTTTTTTGGTAGAAAACAGGAAACTAAGACAAACAACAACATAAAAAGTAACTCTTAAACGAAAAAGAATCCTTCCTCATCCAATTCACTTTCAAGCATCCTGCGCATTTCTTCTGGAGCCTCCTCGTACTCAACATACAGTCCGTCCATATTTTTGGCCAGCTTCACCATACAGTCTGCCACCATATTACTAGCTCTCGGTATGTGAATTATTTTTGCCTTCAGTTCCTTCACTAAGTCCTTGCAGTCTTCTACAATATTGGCTAGAGGGTGATTTTCGGTGGTCTCCCTTTTGATGAGATTTATAGCTTCAAGACAGTCATTTTTAAGGCACACTCCTTTCCATCTCTTCCTGAGGGCAATGTTTAGCCCATGAAAAATTCCTTCCTGCTCCGCACGCAAGGGGGTAGAAGTGCCCTGGAGTTTCCCGACGAACCCCACTATCCATTCACCATCCTTATTCTTCACTGTTCCACCAAACGAACCAGTACCACTACCGTGATCAAATCCACCATCCGTATGGATAATAAATCTACCTGCATGAGAAGTCGGTAACCATGTGAGAATATTATGACTTACCCCGCAACCGGTTGCACGCTTTTGGTTATGGGCTTCAAAAAGGTTTTTTAAGAAAAATGAGATTAAGCGGGTAGTCGTTTGTGGGGATTCATTAACCTTCTTAAAAATGAAATTATTTCTAGATTTCCAAATATGCCATAAAGTAATAACAAAGCTTTTGTACCTTTCATCATTAGAATTGCCCCAAATATTTAGGCAAACCCAATCTTTAATATTACCTGTGAGATTATGGTCATATGTATGTTCAAAGCCGAGCGGAATCCAGATTTCCCTTGCGTGGTGACAGTCTTTGAAAAGATGAATATTATCCTCAACAAGCCCACACCGTGGGCAATCTTTATTAGAAGTAAACCCTCTTCGCATGCGATGTTCATTAGTAAGAAGTTTCCCATGAAGAAGCAACCACAAAAAAGTTTTGATTTTAGGAGGTATGTTAAGTTTCCACAACTTACTCCAACCCCCCCCCCCCCCCCCCCCAAGTTTGTTGATCTTCTTCATTTAATTCCACAAGGGATTGATAACATGAGTTAATGGAGAATTTACCATTCTTGCTTGGATTCCATGAGGGTTTATCCTCGCGAAGGCTAGTACGGGGGAGGGGAATGTTAAAAATCTCATTCCTAGTGTTTAGGTTGAAAGATATATCAATCGCAACCATATCCCATTCCCCATTTTCAGTAATAAAAGAGTTAACATTTATGTCTTCCAAATTTCCGGGTTGATCAGTGGGACTTAAACACTTTTCCCCCACCCACCAGTCTTTGAGCGTGTTGATATTTCTACCATTCCCCACATTCCATTTGACCTTTTTTACAAAGGACTCCTGACATTTGAAAGTACTTCTCCGTGTATGAGAAGCAACATTTCTTTTTTTCCAAAGTCTAGGGTTTTGACCAATTTTATACTTATTCCTTAATACATCTGCCCATATGGACTTATCATTATTAACAAGTTTCCAACCCAGCTTAGTAATTATAGCTTGATTATTAAGACCACATTTCCTTAATCCTAGGCCTCCTTTACTTTTAGGGGTACAAACTATATCCCACTTTACCAGGTGAACCTTTTTCTTCTTATTATTATTAACATTTACCTCCCCCCCCAAAGAAAATTCCGATTTAGTCTGTCAAATTCATTACAAACTTTAACGGGGAATAACATGGTTTGCATATTGTAATTAGGTATAGTGGAAGTAACAGCCTGAATCAGGGTCACTCGCCCAGCAAGTGACAGACATTTAGATTTCCACCCTGTCAAACGTTTTTGGACTTTATTTAATATCCCAGTAAAACTTACAAGTAAACCAGATATAAAGATGGCGACTAAGGTTGTTGTTTCCATTATTATATAATTTCAAGACATCCTTCTCCCCCTCCTTTCTCTTTTTTCCCTTTTTATAAAAATTATAAAAAAGGGAGGAAAGAGAAAGAATAAAAGTAGATTCAACAGCTGCGAGACTCGGGTTCAAGTTCGAATTGAAGATCAAATTCATAATATAAAATGAATAATAAAGGAATGTAGGTGGAATAAAAATTGTGGATCCTTAAAATGAGACCCATTCATTCTTTCGTGAATAAGTCTATTACCTAGGTAGATGCCTAGGTCATTTGTAAGGCTCATACCAAATATATGACTCATCTCCAATGCCTCTCTCTTGGGGATATTAGGAGAGGCAAACACTTTGGATTTAGTATAATTAATTCTTTGCCCAAAAACATGGCAAAATTCCTCAAGGGTTTCCATAACTGCTTTACAAGAAATAGTGTTATTTTCTGAAAATAAGATAAGGTCATCAGCAAAAAAAAGGTGAGTGATGGGTGGGCCCTTAGGGGGTGCCTTAACACCAATCCAAATATTCTGCTTGACTTTTTCTAATATCATGGCGGAGAGGTACTCCATACACATAACGAAAAGATAGGGAGACAATGGGTCCCCCTGTCGAAGTCCTCTGGTCGGTTTAAAACTCGGGAGGGGGGTGCCGTTCCAGAGGATAGATGTAGATGTGTTCCTAACACAACTCATGATAAGATCACGAAAGTTTTTATCAACATTAAATCAGATAAACACTCCCTCTAAAAAGTCCCAGTCAACCCTATCATACGCTTTCTCAAGGTCGATTTTAAGGATATAACCCCCACTTTTGCCTTTTAGATTTATAAGAGTATGTATGATTTCTTGAGTAACAATAACATTATCAGCCGCTTGTCTCCCTGGGAGAAAGCTAGCTTGATGCGGGCTTATATTACGACAAAGAATAGGTCTTAATCTGTCCACTAAGATTTTAGCCAGAATTTTATAGGAAACATTACAAAGAGTAATAGGCTTAAATTGGGAAATATTCTCAGGGTTATCAACTTTGGGGATAAGTGTTATGAAACTATTATTTGATTCAGTGGGAAAGTAATTTCCACGAAAACAGTTATGACAAAAGGAAAACATATTAGTAGCAATGGTATTCCAAAAATGCTGATAAAATAGAGGTTGGATACCATCAGGGCCGGGGGCTTTTAGGGCTTTCATGCTAAAGGTAGCTTTCTTAACTTCTCCCATCAAGAGAGGGGTAGTTAGGAAATTATTGTCATCAACTATAAATTTCATATTCTCAAGATTACGTAATTGGCTTTGCACATTATAAGTAAAATCAGCTCTAAACAAATTACTGAAGTAAAGATTAACGTGATTTGATATGAGGGTACCATTGTCGACCCACTCCCCATTAATTTTCAATTTATTAATATGATTTCTTCTTTGTCTAATAATAGTAGAAGTGTGAAAAAATTTTGTGTTCCTATCTCCTTCATTGAGCCACGATATTCTAGATTTTTCTTTCCACAAGCTTTCCTCATGTCTAAGTAAATTATTGAACTCATTCCTGAGGTTGTTCTCAAGAATGTTAAGATTATGAGAATAGGACACTTCTTGGGCTTTTCGGATTCCGCTAATTCTACGAAGGATTCTCTTTTTATTTTTGAAGATGTTTCCAAATAAACTTTTGTTCCAGTTTTTAATTTTTTCAGAACAATGGTGTATATTAGTTTCAAGCTTAGATGAAATATTCCAATTCTAATTTACAAGATCATTGAAATCCATTCTATCAAACCAGCAAGCCAAAAGCCTAAAAGGCTAAGGAATGAAAGAGTGAGGTGAAGTACCTTCAAATTTGATAACCATTGGGCAGTGGTCAGAGGCAGTCCGGGGTATGTTTTCAACTCTCGCTTCCGGGAATTTCAGACTCCACTCAGCGTTAGCGAGCCCTCTATCCAATCTAACTAGTGTATTAGCCAACCCCTTTCTACTGTTAGTCCAAGTTAACTTAGGCCCCGTGCACCCCAGGTCCGCAAGATTGCACTTGTTTATGTTATCCATAAAAGTAGAGCTATTATTGTCCTTCACCCATTTCCCATAGCTCTTTTTCTTCGAATCATCCATGTGATCATTGAAACCTCCGGCAACTAGCCACGGAAGGTCAATGTTTTCAGCAACTTCAATCAGGTTGTCCTAAAGTTTTCTGTGAAGGCGAGGATTTGGACTAGCATAAACCGCTGAGAAGACCCACTCGTCATAATTCTTTTTTGTAACCATGAAATGAATGGCTTTCCTAGTGATGGAAAGGGTTTCCAGATTAATGGAGCTTGGGTTCCATGTCACCCAAATTCCTCCCGATCTGCCAGCAGGATCTAAAACTTCTTTTTCAGTGAGGCCAATGCCAATAAAAAAGTTGCCCATATTAGCAATGGGGATATGAGTTTCAAGAATAACAATAATATCAGGGTTGTATATATTTTTGAATTCAGTGATTGTGGGTTTGAACAGGGGTTTGCCCGCCCCTCTACAATTCCAGATTATAGCTACCATTGAGGAAATATGCTGAATAAAAGAATCCACTTCTTCAACTGTCGATTTGCATCTGTTTGCTAATATCTGGTGAACTTGCATGCTCTTGTTCATCTCCACCATAATAGCAGTTGTCATCCTCTCTTTCTCCCAAAACTGATCTAGCATGTTGATAATCAGTTTGGCCTTGGAAATTTTCCAGCTTACTTGGAATACCGCTGCTTCCTCTACATTCCCCATTAGGTTGATTAATGCTTCCCCGGAGTTGAGTGATTGGTTTTGTATCTGAACGTCCCCTAGCATGGCTAGTGGAAACAGGGGGGCCATGGTCAATTTGATTAACTGGGATAGTATCAGTTGAAGGGTTTAGAGGGGTAGAATGCGTACTAGTGTTGTTTCTACAACTAATTATCTCGTTATTGCTTGGGCTCTGCTGGTTAATAGTATTATCCTTTGGGGTAAACCCACTTTTTTTAATTACTCCCACAGTGCTGCCACAATTACTGACGTTGACGGATTGGGTCTTACCCTTCACCTGTTCCGCCGACGAAGTGGGACTGGTCTTTTCAGTAGCTATATTTATTTTTACAAAATCGAGATTTGTACCTTTTTGAGTCACCTTATCCATATCATGGCTTCTTCTTTTCGTTAGGTGTTCACGACTTGTTCCAGCTCTTAAATTATCCGTACGTTTACTGTGGCTATTGGAAGCCTTTTCAGGTACGCAAGTATGTCCTTTTATTTGTTGGTACTTTGGATCAGCTGTATCTTTCCCACGTGGTATAGCCATACCCGACTGTGGCTGGTCATTTCTGTCAGTGACAAGCGCAGAGAACCTATTCGAGTTGTGAGTGGCAATTCCTTTAGTTCCATTGTAACTAGCCTCGCCTTTTCTGTTGGTATTCCTTTTGTTTCTTTGAACCAACATCCAAGGTCCATATTGCTCATCTTTGTTTGCCATGTCCGCTCCTGGTTTTGCCTTACTAGCCCCACTTAGGGTCTTTCCAATATCTCCATTTTTGACCGTTGCAGTCTGTGAATCGCCTGAGTTCCTGGCGTTCGAAATTTTCGTTGAATCTGTTCTACCGTAAGTTGGCGTCTGGAGAGGACAGAACTCCGTTCTATGTCCGATCCTTCCACACATAAAGCAGACATAGGGGAGGAACTCATATTCAACCCTATACTTTCTACCATCCAGCTTATAACAAGGTATCAAAGGTTTAGATAGATCAACCTCAACACAAACTCTAGCATATTTACCTCTAGAAGAGGATATCGAATTAAAATCTGTTTTAATGGGTCTTCCCAGTTTACAACCAATTTGATATAATGCTTTTTAATCAAACCACTCTATTGGAAGTCGCAGAAGTCTAACCCACATTGCAGTGGTAACTCTATTAGACTCTAAGGGGTTAAAATTTGGAACCCATTTTCTAACAATAAGATAGTGATTATTAATAACCCACGGACCACCCGTCAACACATTGTGATAATCTTCTTTCATCATAAATTTGAATAGAAAGTGCCCCTCTTCCAAATCCACCACTTCATAATCTCCTTGCAAATTCCAAAGGTAAGGGACTCTTGCACTAAGGACCTTGAACCCAATGTTTTTACCCAGTAGGATCACTATGACACTATCATTCCATTTCTTTCTGAGATTTTCTATGTGTTTTTGTGGTATTGAAACAACTGGGCAAAGAGGGTCCTCTTCCTCCTCAACTGGATTAGAGTTTAGATCCATCATTTGGCAGTTGTTATCCGAGTTGGTTTCCATTTCTTCATCGGACCATACATAGTTATTATCGGCAAAGAAGATATCTGAGTTTGTTTTTCTTCCCACCACATCCTTATATGATAAGGTTTTTTTTGGGTTTCCATTATTGTCATTTCCACCTTCAATCAAGGCTTCTGAATCAATAGTACTGAGCATACAGTCATTTATCATAGGTGATAAGTCACACACCTCCTTTCCATTTACATCAACTTGGATGTTGCTTTGGATGATCATAGGATCCTCATAGGTCTCTAGAACCATGTCCACCCGATTTTCATGATTATCTTTTTGTTTCTTTTTACTACGTAGCAGTAGGTCCTCTTCTTCCTTGGAGTTGGAATGTGACAAAGGAGGGAGAGGTCTCCCCGTCTTTCCACTTTCCATTTCAGTTCGGTCGGAGGTGAACGCATGTACCCCATGCATGGTGAAGAAAGTAGATATCAGTTCTTAGAGAGAGAAAATAAAAAAGTACTTGTTAGATGGCATTTATCTCTCCCAACAACCATTACCACTTGACTATAACACTTAATGACAAGAGTCCACCGATCCATTTTAGTGGCACACCCTAGGGAATTTTCTTCCATGTCGTAGATGTCCCATATCACCAATGCAAGCTAGACGGACTATATATTGGACATTTGGGGAAGGCAATATGGATTAAATCTGAATCAATCTTAAGAAGAGTAAAGAGTTAAGCCATTATCCTTCATATTTGTACAGATATTGGACCACTTCATCCTATACTATTGTAATCTAGGATGTTTCCTTATTTTCCTTAGATATATATGAGTCTTATGAGTCAAACCAACACCCAGAGGAGTTTTTTAGTTTCTTCAACTAATTTCAGACCCATCAATTTATCGCCATTTGTCGGAACGTTTGTTCTTTAAATTAATTTTTATCAAAAAAAAACTTTTTTTCTTTAATCTACTTCAATCACCATGAAAACTAACTCCCACTTCCTAAAATCATGAAAAATGGAGGCTTATCAAAAGGGGCTCCAAGAAAAATTAGTTATTGTACTAAAAATACTGTCGCTTCTTATATCGGCCCTAGTTTCCTCCTCATCTGCTGATGGAAGGGAGCGCGACGAGGGATCCAAAGAAAATGATGAACAAAAACATATTAAGGGAAACCAAGAAGTTGTCCCCCAATCACAGAGGTCACACGCATGCATCTCAATAAGGGAAAGACTATTTATTTCTTATGGTTCCTCCAATGGAGAACCCAGGGTGGCCAATCTCTAAGATCATGAGATAAAGAAGATGCAAAACCAGTTAGGAAATTTCTTTAATTGATACCAAGCTAATACCCTTAAATCCATTAAATTAGCTTTGCAAAAAAATCTCTCTCATTTCTTACCATACTATACCCTTCATCCCAATTGGAAGATGCCTATAATAAAAAATTTGATGGGACCATATATCCCACCAACCATATTGAAACCTAAGGGTCTCTCATGTTGCTACAAGACACCCCTGATGAGGTACTATGCAGAGCATTTCCAGCCACTCTGAGGGAAATCTCGACATTAGTTTACCAAACTCAAGAATGGGACTATCTAAATCTTTACTGATTTGGTTAGGTCCAAATTAAAATACTCACATGTTGTATACCTCTCCTTGAATTCAGGTAAAAATTGGGAATGATCCTTTGTAAATACATGAAGATGTTCAATCTTGATGACCTCACTTTCATTACAAGGATTACTCATAACATTATTAACATCTTTCAAAAGCAGGCCACCTATATCCATAATTGAGTTACTAGAAAGATCTTAGAAGTACATGAATGTAGAAGATGCAGTCATAATAAGATTGTCAGACCTCTCCCCTTCCTCCTAACTTTAGAAAGGGAAGAGAAAAGATGAATTCTTTCACCAGGGACAAACCTCGACTAGAAAGTTCAGCACCAAAGGAAATAAAGGAGAAGAAAAATGAAGCTCCTGAGGCCAAAACTTTAACAACTCCCACTGCATTTTTCAAAGATGTCTTCTCAATAGTAGAGTAATAAAAATTTCTACATGAGTCATGACCCATGAGGAGCCTTAAAGAGATAGCATTATAGTTTCCATAAGGGTCATGGCCATAGCACCAATTATTATTACTGCCTCAAAGAAGTCGTATAAGAGGTCATCAAAAGGCGCCTTATCAAATAGTTCATTTCCAAGGGAACAAAACGTCTAGGTTAAGTTAGATGTTAAGAATACTAACTTTATTTGATGTTCATACAATCTCAAGATGATTCACAAAAGAGGGATCATCCTCCTTCACCCTGAAGGCCCATTTGATAAGCATGCAGTAGATCGACATCACAAGCTACACCACTATGGTAGTACTCACAATGATTTTTTTAGCAGTGAAGCTCACGAGTAATTCCTTTAATCGTGATGATCCTTTATTCGTTACCATGATATTGGGACATGACAAGATTCACATGAAACACATTGACACATGGGGCTTAATCAACATCATCTTAATTGATTCATACAAAGCAATGGGACTATCCACGAAGGACATTGTGACTATCACTACTCCTCCAATATAATTTAATGGGGAAAATGACTCATGTCATAGGTTATATCACCGCACCACTCACAGTAGGGTTTGAAGATAGTTGTACCACCATATAGGTCAATATTCTCGTAATTGATCTCCCACTAGCACACAATGTTATACTAGTTAGATCATCACTTATAAAATTTGATGTCGTGGTACCCAAGAGACTATTGTTAAACTTTCCTACCCCCACCAGGGTGGGAGAGGTACGTGGAGAAGAGAAAACAAGCAAAGGAAAAAGATAGAAAACTTATGTAAAAAGAAGAGGTCATTAAGGAAACCTTTTATCCTTGTACCAACTAAATCCCCAAGGCTCGTGGCTAAAATTATAAAAGAACTCCTGGATGCATTGAAAACCTCATTAGAGAACTCAAAATTGGGGTAAAATGCAAAAAATGCAAAAACATCTCTAATACCAATTGTTTGAATGAAGTTACTCTAGATTCACGTGATGAAGGAAAATAAGAAAGATAGGTTCTTGATGAAGACCTCGGTGAGGTTTACATTGATGAAAATGACCTTACAAAGATAATACAATTTGGGGTCGACCTTGTTGGAAATTTAATAAAGAGAAAAACACTCTTTAACTCACTATTTTGATACAACTTTGATTCACACACAAGAAGAAGAAGAAGAAGAAGAAGAAGAAGAAGAAGAAGAAGAAGAAGAAGAAGAAGAAGAGGAAGAAGAAGAAGAGGAAGAAGAAGAGGAAGACGAAGAAGAAGAGGAAGAAGAAGAAGAAGAAGAAGAAGAAGAAGAAGAAGAAGAAGAAGAAGAAGAAGAAGAAGAAGAAGAAGAAGAAGAAGAAGAAGAAGAGAAACTTATTTCTTTATTGATAACTCTCCTGCTTGATATCTAACACTTACAAGGCTTCTATATTTATACTAAAATGGAATGAACAAACACCACATTATATTAAAGAAATTTAAACATAAACCACACACTTAAAGTCTATCTAGCTGTAGGAGGAGTCACCCATTATCTTCTTGCTGAAATGGATGATGAGTCATTTCCATGATTGAGTTTCTTCACCTAACTTAGAAGCTTATATGGGTTGGGCCTCCAAAGAAATAGGTTGGACTTCCCTCTAATGGATTTGGGCTTGAAAAACAAGTTTACAAATCAACATTCCCCCCTTAAACTTGTTTTATAACACCTAGTAAATTTCTTAACTTCGCATAGTCTTCAATCCTGAGGGGCTTAGTGAAGATATCTGCAATTTGATCTTGAGACTTCACGTACTCGACTTGAACATCTTTTTTGTGATGCACTCCCTTATGTAGTGATAGCGAATATCGATGTGTTTGCTTCGATCATGGAATACTGGATTCTTTACTAAGGTAATGGCTGACTTATTATCGACAAAAACCTTGGTGGGCTCTTCTTGTGTTAAGCATATCTCCTTCAATAGATTTCTAAGCCAAATTGCATGACAAACACATGAGGTAGCAGCAACATATTCTGCTTCACAAGTGGATAATGTGACAATCAGTTGTTTCTTCGATGTCCATGTGAAAGAAGTATGTCCCATGAAAAATACAAACCCAGTAGTTCTCCTTCGATTATCTATGTCTCCACCCCAATCGCTGTCGCTATATCCAAAAAGTTTGTAATCATTAGAAACTGAATAGAACAGGCCAAAGTCAATTGTACCTTTCAGATAGTGAAGAATTATCTTTGCGGCTTTGAAATGAGTGGTTGTTAGAGATTCCATGTAGCGACTAACCAATCCGACTGCGTGAAGGATATCAGGCCTCATGCAGGTCAGGTAGCGTAGAATTCCCACCAAACTCTTGAAGAAAGTTGGATCTACGCTTTCGCCTTCGTCATTCTTTGATAGCTTAGCTCCGCACTCCACTGGTATGTTAATTGGCTTGCAGTTATTCATCTTGAACTTCTTGAGGATCTCCTTTGTGTAGCTTTCCTGTGAGATGAAAATTCCATCTTCTTGTTGTTTAACTTCAACGCCAAGATAGTAAGCCATTAGCCCAATATCTGTAATCTCGAACTCTTTCATCATTGCATTGTTGAAGTCATTGAACATCTTTGGGCTGCTTCCGATAAAAATCAAATCATCCACGTATAGGCACACGATAAAAATATCTCCATCTTTGATCTTGATATATAAAGCGTGCTCGTATGGACATTTACAGAAACCATTCTCTTGAAAGTACTTGTCAATACGACTATTCCACGCCCTTGGTGCTTGCTTTAACCCGTAGAGAGCTTTCTTCAGCTTCAAAACTTTGTCTTCGTGTCCCTTTACTACATATCCCAAAGGTTGCTCGATGTAGACTTCTTCTTCAAGTATTCCATTTAGAAATCCAGACTTTACATCCAACTGATGAATCTTCCACCTGTTTTGAGCTGCTAGGGAGATAATTAATCTCACAGTTTCCAAGCGGGCAACAGGAGCAAATACCTCATCGTAGTCAATTCCATCTCTTTGACTATATCCTTTTGCGACTAGCCTCGCCTTGTGTCTTTCTATTTCTCCCATAGCATTCCTCTTCATTTTGTACACCCATTTGACACCAATAGCCTTCTGACCTTTTGGAAGTGAAGCGAGTTCCCAAGTGTCATTCTTCTCAATGGCCCTGATTTCTTCGTTCATCGCGTATCTCCACTTCTTCTCTTGTGCAGCTTCTTGGAAGTTTACTGGTTCACAATCAGCAAAGAGACAAAAGAGTGTAAGATTATCATGTCTTTTGGTTACCTCATAGAGATCCCGTAGACTTCTTATGCGGGGAACAAGTCTTTCATTGAAACGTTCACTTGATGATGGTGGTGAGTCTCCATGAGTGGTTGATGTTAGTGAGGTAGGTGGAGTAGTGGTCTCTTGTTGAACTTCTCCTTCTTGCTCTATCATGGTTTCTCCATTCTCTTCTTCAAAGTCGAGAAAGAAGTTGAAATCATCTATACTTGAGCCGAAATCAAATTCTCCTTTTTTATCAAATATCACATCTCGGCTAATTACAATCTTCCCATTGTTAGGATTGTACAATTTATAACCTTTGGAGTTGTTGTCGTAGCCAATGAAGATAAACTTCTCTCTTTTGTCATCAAGTTTGGTTCTTCTCTCGTCTGGTACATGTACATGGGCTATGCTCCCAAAAAACTCTCAGGTGGGAGATACCCGGTTTTCTTCCACTCCATGCTTCTTGCGGTGTCTTTCCCCAAACACTTCTTGTTGGAGATCGGTTGGACAAGTAGACGGCACACGCCACTGCTTCTGCCCAAAATTCCTTGGGCAGTTTCTTTCTTTTGAGCATACTCTGAGCTATGTTGAGGATAGTTCGATTCTTTCTTTCCGCCACTCCGTTTTGTTGAGGGGATCGAGGAACAGTCATTGGTCGACGAATTCCATTTTCTTCACAAAACTCTTGAAATTCTCTCGAAGTGAATTCTCCTCCTCGGTCAAATCTCATTGCCTTAATCTTACGGCCACTCTCCTTTTCCACGGCAGCTTTAAACTTCTTGAATATTTCAAAAACTTCTGATTTCTTCTTCAAGAAATAGACCCAAGTTTTTCTTGAAAAATCATCAATCAAGAGAAGGAAATAATTACTCTTACCAATAGAGATTGGCTTGATCGGACCGCATACATCGGTATGGATTAACTCCAGTGGATTCTTAGCTCTTGAGTCTGACTCCTTTGGAAAGCTTTTTCTGAATTTCTTCCCAAGTAAACATCCTTCGCACAGTTGGTTAGGATGATTAATGCAAGGTAAGCCTCTCACCATTTCCTTCTTGGATAATAGCTCCAATCCTTTAAAGTTGAGATGCTTAAATCGAAGATGCCATAGCCACGATGCGTCTTTGTAACATACCTTTAGACACTTTGCAACATCGTTTTGAATATTCAAAGGAAACATTCTATTCTTTGACATTTGTACCTTGGCAATTAAATCTCCTTTGTCATCTCTTATAAAAAGACTGCAATTTTTCATATGGATATCATAGCCTTTTTCTAAGAGTTTACCCAAACTCAAGATATTGCTTTTCATATTAGGCACATAGTAGACACTTGAAATTAATTGGTGACTACCATCTTTTGCACGAATAAGGATGTTACATTTTCCTTTCACCGATATTGTGGAATCATCTCCAAATGAGACATTTCCGCTTACTGACTCGTCCAACTCCACGAACATGTCTTTCCTTCCACACATGTGATTGCTTGCACCGCTGTCAAGAAATCAAGAATTTTTTTGGCTACCATCAGTCTCCTATCGTGATAGAAGAAGAAGATTTTATTTCTCATTTATCTTCTCCTCCTCATAATTGGCCTTCTCCTCAACTCTATTATTGGGTGTTCTGCATTCTGAAGCATAATGCCCAAACTTCTGACAATTATAACATCGAACTTGAGATTTGTCATACCTCGAGTTCGGATTGCCTCTTCCACGACCTCGTGTTGAGCTTTCCCCTCTCTTGTAGTTGTTATTGGAATTGTAGTTGTTAGAATTCCAACCTCGTCCACGTCCGTAACCTCGTCCTCAGCCACGACCTCTTCTACGTTGGCTTCTATCGTTGTTGAAACTTTCTTCTTTCTTTGTTGGATAGAGTTTCATCTTAAGAAGTTGCTCCAAAATCTATTGCTTCTTCTTCTTCTTCTTCTCTTCATATGCTTGCAATGACCCCATTAGTTGTTCGATTGTCAACCCATTTAAGTCTTTAGTTTCTTCAATCGTCGTAATAACGTACTCGAATTTTGGATCTAACGAGCGGAGTATCTTCTCCATGATCGTCACATCTTCTAACTTCTCTCCATTTCTTTTTAATTGATTTGAAATAGCTAAGACTATTGAAAAGTAATCATAGATAGACTCAGACACTTTCATATGTAGAGATTCGAAATCACCTCTTAAAGTTTGAAGACGAACTTTCTTCACTTGTTCGGCTCCTTTGTAAGAGGTTTGTAGTTTCTCCCACGCTTGCTTAGAGGAGATTGCACTTGAAATCTTTTCGAAACCATCATCATCTAATGCTTGATAGATGAAATAAAGATCTTTCTTGTCTCTCTTTCTTGAGTCTTTCAAACTCACCTTCTGAGTTTGGTTTAAGACAACTTCATTTTCTGGCTCACTATAACCTCTCTCTACGACTTCCAAAACATTGTGTGCACCCAAAAGTGCCTTCATCTTAATACTCCAATTATCATAGTTGTTGTTATTGAGTATCGGGACTTGAAAGGTTGCGATACCACCATTTGCCATAATTCTAGTGAGAATTTGGAAATTTTAATTGCGCGGATGAATCCGTAACGCCCAAAAACCTTAGGAAGAATGTGGACCAAAAAAATGAAAATTCAAAGTCAACTTTTGGTCAACGGTTAGCCTTTGGTCAAGGCTCGACAGCTCGTTCAAGCAGATCAAACAGGCTTCACGGCTCGGTCAACTCGGCTCCAACTCGGATGATTTGGCTAACTCGGTGAGTTAACTCACTTTCTGGCAGCAACGTTCTAGTGACACGTGGCGGTGCTTCAGACCTCCGATGGGGATGAATCTAGCGGCATTGGATTCGTCTCGTCGAGAGCTTCGATTTGATATGCTATAGCGTATACTTTGAAATAAATTTCCAATTGCTCTGATACCACTTTGTTGGAAATTTAATAAAGAGAAAAACACTCTTTAACTCACTATTTTGCTACAACTTTGATTCACACACAAGAAGAAGAGAAACTTGTTTCTTTATTGATAACTCTCTTGCTTGATATCTAACACTTACAAGTCTTCTCTATTTATACTAAAATGGAATGAACAAACACCACATTATATTAAGGCAATTTAAACATAAACCACACACTTAAAGTCTAGCTAGTTGTAGGAGGAGTCACCCATTATCTTCTTGCTGAAATGGATGATGAGTTATTTCCGTGATTGAGTTTCTTCACCTAAATTAGAAGCTTCTATGGGTTGGGCCTCCAAATAACTAGGTTAGATGTCCCTCTAATGGATTTGGGCTTGAAAAACAAGTTTACAAATCAACAGACCTCATTTCTCCCTTGCATAAGCTACTCATTAAGTTCCTAAAAGAAAACATATACCTCATTAATTAGTGCCACAGTGATATAACTGGAGTATGCCCCTCTATTATGGTTCACGGACTCAATATAGACCTAAACTGAAAGTCAGTATGTAAGAAGGAAAGGTTCTTTATCCTAAAAAAAACCATAATGTAGCAAGAAAAGTTGAATAACTTCTAGCAACCAAATTCATCACGTAAGTGAAATATTCAAAATGGTTTCCAATTTGTATGTAATTGGATTAATTTCAGCTGGGCAAAACTTATTTGTATCATAGGTTGATATTTGAGTTATTTGTCCTACAATCGTATGAAGTGTGATTTAAAACAGTAGCGGCCAAGTTAAAGCGACATCGTGTATGTGTCAAATTTTATTTTCAACATATGAGAGATCTTAATGAGGTATGAATTCATATTTATGTTTGATCCCTAGATTCATGTTATGGATGTTTGCTTTTATAAAAAAAAATTGAGGCATTTGCGCTAAAATAAATTTCAAAAGAAAAATTATTTTTTGTTACAGTCATTCGAACGAGATTTTCGTAGTCTTTTAAGTGAGTTTTTACTGTTCGGTCGAATGAGACATGATTTTACATCCAAAATGAATTTCCAACAACGTTTAAACGAGAATTTTCTATTTGACAAAAAATTTCTCGTTCAAAGGAAGTTCAAATAACTTATACAGGTTAGTTCGAATGAGATTTAATTTCATACAAACGTGAATGTATACTGCCTTTTAAAGAAATTATGTATTTCGTTCGAATGAGATATATCAAAAAAACATATCACCTTAAAATTTGTGTTTTTTTGTAAATACTTAGGGCTGTCATTTATTAAGGGTTTTCACAAAAATGAATTTTTAAAGTCAAATCTAAAGCCTCTCAAACTTTAGTTTACACCCGAGGTTTTAAGATCCAAGTTTCAGATAAATGCGTCTATTTAATATCTCTTATGTGTTGTACCATTATTATTTTCTATTCTTGTAGGGACCATGTTTGTGTTGTGTGACTGCTGAGCTGGTCACGAAACAAATATGATTGGTGGGATACCGAGATGTGAGAATCGTTTGCATTGTGTGCTTATTAAAAGACATATAATAGTGGCTACGAAGAAGGTAATAAGGATCGAAGAAGCACTCAAGGCTTGAAGGCATTGAGTCTGTGAGTAAGACTAATTTGTCATTATAACGAGACCTATATCGTAATGGACTTATATGGCTAGGACATCTGAGTTTTTTTCCATTATGGGTTTCCCTCATACATCGCCATGTTATGTTTTGTTATTTTATTCTTGTTTATATCACCTAGATGCAGGCTTAGGTCAAGATTAAAATTGTTAAAGTGTTTATACAACACTGTGGTTTAACTGGTGCAAAGATAAATTGAGAATTTTTAAAAAGTTATGTGTTTGATAATCCGTATAACCCTAGGGTAGTAGTGCATTTTTGAATTGGTAACAACGTGGGTTATACTAGTTTGTTGTGTTTGATCCCTTTTTTTGTGCACGTTTAGGATTTTGATGGATTTTAATCGAGAAGGGAGTTTCGTTACCCAGTCTCCATTATTTGATGGGACAACTATCCCTATTAGAATGTGGAGATGTGATTTTTTTTTCAAATCAATTGATGAGAACCTTTGCAAATCGATTGAGCATGGGTGGTATCCTACCACTGAATTTGGTGCTCTGAAAGTGTATGCCTTTTAGACAACGGCTAAAAAGAATGCCTCGATATTTAATTCTAAGGGTATGAACGCTATCTTTTGTGCAGTCACTGAAAAAGAATTTATATGTATTAAGACTTGTGAGGGCACGAAGGATGCTTGGGATATTGTGAGATCCATGGACGAGGGTATCAATACTCTTAGGGTTTTCAAATTGTAAAATGTGATGACTAAGTTTAGGAGAATTAAGATGTCAGAGAATGAGTCTTTTGATGATTTCTATGCCAAGTTGTCGAATATTGTCAATTCCCCATTTAATTTAGGAGTGTCTATCCCCGATACTAGAGTGGTGTGTAAAATTTTAAGGTCGTTGCCAGAAAGATTTAACGCTAAAGATACGGTTTTATATTCCTTAGGCGGTGTCGACGTTATGAGAGTTCAAGAACTTGTAAGTGAACATCACACCTATGAGATGAACATGTGTCCTCCGAAAAAAAAAGATGAAAAGAAAGATAAGGATGTTGCTTTAAAATCAAAAAGTAGGATGTGTCGGATTTCCATAATGACGGTGATATCGAACCCAAAGAGATATCTAAGTTTGCTAGGAAGTTTAAAAAATTTCTTAAGCTTAGAGAAGTTAAGAGTTTTGAGAAGAAACCTAAAAACTTTTATGATCGTGATAAGAAGAAAAGGTATGGTCCTAATAAGGTGGATGAAGGGATAAGTTCTTTGAATGCTAAGGATTTGGGCATTATTCTCAATAGTGTCCCACTAAGCTAACAAAGTAGGGAAAAAATCGAAGGTATACAATGCCACCCTTAATAATAGTGGGTCGGAAGAGAAATTTGATTCCTTTGTTGAGCACAACTACACTGCTTTTATGGCTAGTCATGTGGGATTAAATGAGATGCCTTCCCCGGATGAAGATAATCATGAGCATGAAGGTTTCGAGGTCTGGTCTTTTGATCCCCAAGATAATGATAAGGAGGTTGATGAAGAAGTGGGGGAGAGTGAGATTCAAGTGTACTTATGTGAGTTGTACATCAAATCATTGAAGTTAAAAAAGGATAACTTGAAGTTAGAATCAAAGTTGAAGGAACGTGCCATAGGTATTAATGGTGGTAAATTAGTTGAGTATTTAAGGTCACGTGAGAAGACTCTTGGGGAGAAACTCAAGTACATTGAGGGAGAGAGAGATAACCTTCATGGTTTAATGGAGCATTTGAAGAATGAGTCATTTATATTTGAAGAGTCTAAGTGTTTGCAAGATTATATAATTGGGGAGTTTGAGGAGAGATTGAGACACTGAAGTGTGTTAAATTTGATTTGGAATCTAGGATGGGGAAATTAGATAAGATTTAAGGCACAACTCGAATCAAAAATGAAAATTTTGAAATTGACTTCGATGATAACAATGTTTTCATTACTAAATCCAAGACCAATATTTTAAGAGTCAACCACTCCTAGGGACGTTAGAAAAGGTCAATCCAAAGGCAACATTCATCATGTCTACACTTGCGCACATTATGGTAGAAAAGATCACCTTAGGCATTTTTATTAAGATCTTAGAAAAGGTCCTACGAACTCTAAGACTAGTATCACCAAGGTTCCCCAAACCCAAATTTTGCGTGTTACACCAATGTGGGTTACGAGATCCGATTTGGAGGAGCTTAATGTTAGTCTTCTTGATTCTTGTATGCTTGCACATGATTCTTATCATGCTAAATCTAATGGTTGACTGTGTTTGCATATTTTTCATACTCTAGATTTTGTGGTTCATATTATATATTATTTTTATTTGTATGATGTTTTAGTCTTTTGTAATTTGATTTTTCCTTTATTCAGTCTTATTGAGAAAATACAAAAGATTTTGCTTGGGTTTTGAGTTACTTTTGAAATCGGTATCATTTTTTAAAAAAAAATTAAAAACTCAAAAAAAAATTGTTTGTGTATTTTTGTTTTACACATTTTTTGTGGCATATTGGCGTGTTTTAATCACATTAGTTCCATATTTCCACGTGCCTAACACATTTGATTATGATTTTCAACGCTTGTATTATTCCTAACCATGCTTACATGGAGTTGTTCAACTTTAATTTGCTTAGTGGATTCACTTTGTATATGTCTTTGCACACACCTGCACGAGATCTTTTTGCATTTTAACTACCCACGTTGCATGAGATAAGTTAGGTGTTCTCCTATCGATCTTGTCATTTACATATCTATTTGACTGTGGGGGATTTGTGTATGTAAGAGCAATTACCCAAGAATTTGTTTTGTTTTTAAAAATATATAAGGGTACAATGGAAAAGGGATACGAAAGGAGAAATCTCCTTTTCATGAAAGGCCACTATTGACAAGAGCCTAAAAGAAAAGAGAGGCAAAAGAAAAGAAAATTTTCCAAGGCCATATTTTGTATTGATGCTTCAAAAAAGATATCTTCAAAGAGAAAGAGAAAATGATATATGTTTATTTTTTAGGGTGCTACGTTGAAGATAAATGAGTTTTCATCATGAGTCTAAGTTAAGCTTAATTATTTTATCGCTATTAATCTGAGAATCATTAAGATTTCTAGTCTAGTATGCATTGCGTATGTTTCTTCATTATGAGTTCATTATTTATCAGTTGAGACTAAATTGAAGTTTGATAAGTTAATGCGATCAAATAGAACTCCTTGGATATTTTGATTGATATGGTCTTATTTTTTAATTTCTGGTTCACATTCCTTCACTTCATACCGCATTTTTGTTTGGACACATTGAAATTGTACAAGTATTGAAAACTTATGTATTTTGTGTCTTTTGTGGTGTTCATACCTATTTATATTTATGTGTGTCATTGTTATATGTCCGGTATATATATATATATATATATATATATATATATATATATATATATATATATATATATATATATATATATATATATATATATATATATATATATATATATATATATATATATATATATATGTGTGTGTGTGTGTGTGTGTGTGTGTGTGTGTGTGTGTGTGTGTGATGTGTTTATTTTTTTATCTTTGCATTTATATTTAATCCATGTTTGCCATATGCTTAATATTTTATTCAAATTAGTATATTTTTATAATCATATTGGTGTCTTTTATTACTTGTTTACATTGCTAGCTTATGCTTCAATTTTTGCATCAAAATTGGTTCCATATGTTTTATTGTTTGGATTATTTGTATTTGTGCTGCCAAGATTGTTTGTCATTGCATGTTTCACTTCACGCCATTCCATGATATTTCTTATTTTCCTTTATGTTTACATGTGTTACATATAGGGGAGATGATTGTTTTATGCTATTCACCTTTATCTTTTGTCTATTCCTGAACAAAAAGGAGGAGAAATGGTATTTAATTCTTTAACTGAGAGGGAGAGATTTTTATCTTAGGGGTAGACGTCTTATCTTAGGTGGATATTGTTAGACAAGGGGGAGGGTTTTTCATAAGCAGTTTATATACTTTTATATTCTCTTTGAATTTGAAAGCTGTATTAAGTGTGCAAGTTATCAACAATGAGACAAAGTTTTTCAGGAGCAAAGCTACTCAAGTTTGAGTCTGTTAAGCGTCTCTACTTTTTCCTTTGAGGATTGAGTCTTACTGAGCTTGACGGCCCAGTAGGCTTTTATTTTTGAGTTTTGTCCTGGAATAGCCAAAGGGGGAGATTTGTCAGGACAAATTTCCAATCCAGTCCATTTGTATACAATTGGCTTAATTTTATTTGGACAAAACTTTTTTATGTCATAAGATAAGATTTGAGTTGCTTGTCCCTTAATACTATGATACATGATCGAAGAACGTAGTAGACAAGTTAAAGAGACATAAAGTATATGCCGAGTTTTATCTACAACATCTGAGGGATCTTAATAAGGTATGAATTCATATCTTTATTTCATCCCTGGATTTGTATTTGGGGTGTTTAGTTCTATGAAATGTTTTTGATGCATTTTTGTAAAAAGAATTTTCAAAAGAAAAATTATTTCTTGTTTTAGTCGTTCTAATGAGATTTCCTTAGTTGTTCAAAAGAGTTTACACTGTTTGTTCGAACGATTATTAAAAAGAAAATTGTTTTTCATTAAAATGACGTTAAAACGAGGTTCAAAAGAGAATATTCTGGTTGACAAAAAAGCTCATTCAAAGGACATTCAAACGACTTATACTAGTTTGTTCGAATGAGATACAATTCTGATCAAACGCAAAACGACCTATATTTTTCGTCCGAACGAGATGTATTGAAAAAGATGTCACCTAAAAATTCATATTTTCTATAAATGCTTAGGGTTGGCATTAATTTTTTTAAAGGTTTTTGCAAAAATGAATTTTAGAGTCAAATCTAAAGCCCTAAACCCCAGTTTACACCGAAGGTTTTGAACTCCAAGTTTCACATTCATATGTTTGTATGAGATCTCTTGTATGCAGCACCATTGTTATTTTCTTTTTTTGTTGAGAGTGTTACCAGTGGTGGATACTGTGTTTGTGTTGTATGACGGATGGATTGGTCACGAGACAACCAAGATTGATGGGATATCGATACAGGGAAAGTGGTTGAGTTGTATGGATATTGGAAGCCATATAATATATATTGCAAAGAAGGGAACAAGGGATACAAAAGCGTATTAAAACATGAAGGTATCAAGTTTGTGAGTAAGTCTAATTTGTCCTTGTAATGAGACTTATATCGTAGTGGACATGTATGGCTCGACCATCCCAGCTTTTTTTTCGTTGTGAATTTTCCTCGTACATAGTCATGTTATGGTTTGCTACTTTATTCTTACTTATATCACCTAGATGCATGCTTCGGTTAATACTAAAATTGGTAAACTGTTTATACAACACTGTGGTTTCATTGGTGCAAAGATAAATTTTAAAATTTTAAAAATTAGTGTGTGTTTGATAATCTGTATAATGTTGGGGCACTAGTCCATTTTCAATTGGTCCCAAAACCTAACAAAAATGCAAATATGCATGGAGTTCACTGACCTCAACGAGGCCTTCACAAAGGATTGTTATCCAATGTATAGAATAGACAACCTGGTTGACTCAATATTTAAGGATAAGATTCGTCTTTCATATATTCCTACTTCAGCTACAACAAGATCAATATAGAACAGTAGGAGGAGGAAAATACTTCCTTCATCGGAGATAAGGTCACTTATTACCACAACGTAATGCCATTTGTCCTTATGAATGTCAAGTCCACTAATAAAAGGATGGTCAATGTTATATTCAAAAATTTAATTGGTTCAACCATGGAGGTTTATGTCAATGACATGGTAGTTAAAAGCTTGGAAGAATAAGACCATATACAATAATTTAAGAGATATTAGCAATACTTAAAAGAAACAAAAGGATCTTTGACCCTAAAGAATGCGCCTTTGGAAACTTAGGGGATAAATTCTTTAGTTGTTTCGTTACACGAAGGGGCATGAAAGCCAATACCATGAAGATCAAAACTCTACAGAGATGAAGTCCCCTAGACCGTGAATGAAGTGCAGTGCCTAGTGGGGAGAGTGGCAGCCTTAAATTGGTGACTAAAAGCAAAAAAAAGTGCCTACTATTTTAAAAAATCTTGAAAAAAACGTTTCCAATTGACTTCTAAGGCTGATGTAATAACTCCCATTTTCTCATGTAAACGTTGGTCAGACACACTATGTCGAAGATGGGGCTCATAAACAATTTATACCATTCTCAACACTGAATAAAAACAAAAGTTTCTTTTATTATTCACAAAATTTCATATTTAATTAAAATATCAAACTGATTTAATTCATGAATACAAACTAAATCATTATACCATGCCCATAAAGTAAAGATAAATATAAACTGATACAAATAAACCCTTAGGATTATGCCCATACAAATCTCGATATGAAATGAAATGAATAAATGAAAAAATACAACATATACTAAAATCAGTGGAATGGAATTCACTATGTCCAATGCAACTGCAAGTCTGATCCATCACCAGCCCTGTTGTCCTGTTTATGAGAAAAACCTGAGGGGAAAACATTTATAATTTTTGTTCAGAACCCTAAAGTTGCAAGGATTCTTCACCAATAAATATGCAAAATGTAACTAACTCATACTTCACGTCTCACGATCAACGCTCACATGTACCGAATATCTCACCTCTCATCTAGAAGCAATCCTACTCGAATCCTCAAACAAATACTAATTATAAACTCCAATATCCAATCTGACATGTAAAGATAAAGATATCTAGCTATGCATCAACTAAAAATGTGTATTTATGCTTAACATCCTAGCCCCCGGATTAACTTCGTAATGCTGCCCACTAAGTTCCATATAGGTTTTCAGTGCATATATTTATGTAATATAATGTTCCTTTACTTTAGTCTACCTTGTCAGACTATTTGATTTCTAATTCATACTAATTATCGTCTACATAATTAGACTGTAAGTTTCATTTCTTTAATTATCGTCTACATTCATAGACTGCCCAATTATTATTCTCATCAATAATTGTCTATTGTATTAGCCCATTAGAACTTATTTTTGCTACCAATTATTCACATCGCTATATTAATCTGACTTTGTCATCATTAATTATTGTCTACATATATCGGCTATGAGAATGCATTCTCATAGAAGGCACACCATAATATGTATATAGATAAATACATATATTTGCATATATATGTATGACACATGAAGACATATTTGGTGTCCTATTCGTGCTCTATCGGTAATACCCGGAGGAATCCATCATCCTAAAGTGGGTAATAACAAAACATAAGCAAGTAGGGCGGTACCGACGCAGTACATCAGTTCACGATCCATACCCAGCGGGAGCAAAGGATCCCATCATCTACACCTACCTCTCGTGAGTTGTGTTGTTATGTAGTACCTATAATATGACCTAACACTAAGCCTAGCGCACCTGTATCGATGTGTGCTTCGATCCCGAACACGCGCACCCCCACCGATAGGATGGTCCACGAACCCAGGTATATCTACACACAATAATATAATACATACTATCATCCAATATGTATAAGAGATTCACTTATTCATTTACTTGATTATTTATTTCACCGTATATATGTATGTAGTTATCCCATACTACTTCTTTCAAATTAAATGTTATTTCCCATATTTTGTTCTCTTAGGTACAAACTTATATGTACATATATAAGGAATCAACTAAGTGAATAGAGGTTATATGTACATATATAAGAAATCCACTAATATGAATAAGTAGTTTCACCCTAACTACTATCACAACCGATACTAACCATTTAGACTTAGCCCATTAAGTTTAGGATACATTTCTATTTAGTATTCTCATACGTTAATAATTTGAGGAAGCTAACCATTAATTATATTCTCAAGCATTCGACTTATCACTAATAAGAAATTCTTTTATTTAAAATTACCCCACCTTAATCATAAATTTATCATCGTATCTTTTAGGGTCTTATCATCTATGTGCCCCTACCAAAAATGCCCAATCATCTAGGTGCATCCCTGTCTTTTAATATATTTATTTTATATAGCTTTATTCAAGAATCCCACATAACTCATCTTGTTCATATAGATAAATTGTACTTTAAGTCATCACCATATCGTGAACCCATCCCGATTTAATTGCATATTTAAATTCATAAATATCATTAATATCTTGGAATAAATCTCTATCTCACTTGAAAACGGTCTCGCACACCTTTTCGTAGAAAAATCATAACTGATTCAAAAAAATCAGAAAAATACGAAGTCATCGCCCACACGATCGTAATGAAAAGATATAAAATTCCCTGACCTGAGGCTGACCAAGCAGGTACATAAAACCAGTTCTCAATGGGGAAGAACCGGTTCGGACACCCCACTGCGCCCAGATCTGTAATTTTCTCATGACAGGATTTTTCCGCCAATTTTCAAGTATATCAAACAACGTCCTTATGACACAAAAACCTCAAATAGGATATGCACATGAGTTATAATATGAAATGTGAATAATTTAATTATGATTAAACCTCTAAATCATCCCGAGATTATCATCAAATTATCAAGATTTTTCAAGAAACTATAAACATGCAGGTTTTCATATCTCATCTCAAACTCTAACAAAATTTTCAGATTTCAGAGAAGAGTTCTACCATATGATTCCTACACAAAAAATCCATATTAAACCACATGAATTTATACATCTAATCACATATAAAATTCTATAAATGCTTTATACATTTTTTGTATATTCCATCATTATCATATACGTATATCCGTAGTACGGTTTAATTAAATCAACGAGTTATAAATTTATTCACTACTATCTTTGTGAGGACATTATTTATATTGTCCGTTATCAATTGAGTATGTCGTATACCGCTACAACTGTCAATAAATATTCAATATCACATATGCATCAAGACGGATTCGAATTTCAAGTGCTCTTCAACATTCAAGCCTCCACAAGTTTAACATTGGTAAGGTTGTGTTTTAAGTACCTTAGAATTTCACTTAGAATATTGGGATAACTTTTCTAAAAAAAATTCTAACTATTGGAGAGTAGTTTTCCGTTAAAAAAAAATTTCAAAGTTTTGAGGCTGAGTTTTTACTGGCAAAATAAAAAAAATTACTTTTTAATTTTCTCGTTCGAGTAACAGACTTTCTCGTTCGAGCAACATCCTTATTTTGCGCGAAGTCATTTGAACGACACGTGTCATCGTTCGAGCGACACAACCATCTCGTTCGAGCAATGCACTACTTTAACTTTTTGTATAAATAGGGTTATTCAACTCCGTTTTTCAAAAGAAAACCTGCATTTTTATCAGCTACGGAAACTGCTTTGGTTGAATACTTTGTCTTCTCAGTGTTAGGATTTACTCCTTTATTTTCAATTCACAATCATCCCGATAGTTTATGTGAATTGTTTTGAAACCCAAGAACACAATTTTATTGAAGTGTCACATGTAGAGAGGGTAAATCTATGACTAACTTGATACCGCTTGAGGGAGTTGCTGCTGACTACGACTGTGGTCATTGGGAGTGCTTGTGGGTGTTCCTTGTTGTTTTGTGGATTTGTTGTAGGAGTCCATTGATGAGTTAGGTTGCGGCCTATGAGAGTTTGCTGCGATAAATTCTTTACATATTTCGCTTGTAATCGTGTAAGTTGTGATTTACAAATTATTAGTGAAATAAAAAGGTTTTTTCCCTTCGGGGATTTTTTCTTGAAAATTGGTTTCCTTTGCATGCTTCTTAATTTTATTATTCCAAATAACTTAGATGCATGGTTTAGGGTTTAACTAAAATTTGGGATTAATTGAATTTGGTTGATTTTTTATACAATTAAATCAATTTAAAAACACTTGAAATATTTTGTTGCACTGCACAAGTTTACAAATTGATATCAAAGTTATTTAAGAAGATCACTGATTTCTCAAATCGATATCAGAGAGGATTGCACTAAGTTACTGTGTTTTGATATTGATTTTCTTAAGTATGGCTTTTGGTGGTATTGATGATTTTAAATGTCAGATTTTTGAAAGGTCAAATTGGAAAGTTCACATGAATTCTTATTTTAAATCTTCCGTTGAAAATGACTCTGAGGGGTGTCTTGGTTATGAGGGAATTGGTCATTCGGTAGATGAGTGTCCCACTAATATAAGAAAGAATTTTAATAAAGCGACATCTCATGTTTCTTCTCTTAGTAATAGTAATTCTGAAAAGAAATCTTTTATGCTACTAAGCGAGAGCTTATCACCCTTGTGACTAGTGATGAGAGTGAAAGTGACGAGAGTGAGGAGGAAGAGGAAGAGTTGAGTGAGTTGCAAGTTGTCTACAATAACCTGTATATGAAATCTTTAGATTTAAAAAAGGCAATTAAAACTAGAACCTAAATTAAAAAAACGTGCCTTAGATAAGAATAACATAAGTGCCTTAATTGATGATCTTAATGTAACACCCCTTTTTTTTGTGCATTTAAGATTTAATTAATTCGGGAATTATAAATTACTAGTGTATTGTAATTTTAAATGAATTAATTGTGACACCCCGACTAATTAAATACCGGGTAGCTACTCCTTTATTAAATTAATTCAAAATGCCAAGTTGGCTCAGTTAATAGCATCACTGTCGAAAACATTTTATTTTTTTCTAACCACCTAGTATTTAAAAAGTAAGTGCCAAATTTTATTTAAAGTCTGATTAACATGCAACAAGTGTAATGAAGAAATAAATAACACCATACACCATACTGAAGTAAAACGAATAACCATCACAATAGAGTAAATAAAGTCTGGAGGAAAACTCCTCTCTACAATCCCATACTGAAATAAATAACCGAAACTGAAATAAAACATGCTAAAGTCTGAAAACTGAAATGTAAAAGATGTCTCTAAATAGAAATGGGCAACATGCCCTACAACTGATAGATAGTGACTCCGGAATCCAAAAGATAGAAGCGTCTACATGCAAATCCCTGTAGCTTCCACAAACCGCTACAGCTCGTCACCTGAATGAGTATCCTATGCTTGGTGTCCCTGTGGCTGGGCACCTAAAATGGTTTTACAAGAAAAAGATTTGAAAAGCAAACGGGTCAGAGCCCGAATGTGGAGTTATATTTTAAAAACCTGCAAGTGCTTTAAAACATTTAAAATATTAAATGCAAAGTACATGTTAGGACGTACACTCACATGACATTCTCACCTCTCGTCTAACTGTGCACTCCTAACGTAAGTAGCCATCTACAACGATATAAACCACTAGCTAAGTGACATCATAACTAGCTAGACTGTAATAGTTTCTACCCTTATTACCCGGGTCTATTAACATATAACGCTCGTAATTAGATAGGGATTTAATGTAAACTCAGATGCTCAAAATGCAATATATTTCTCTATTAGTTAACTCGTTATATTTCTCGAAACAACACCGTAATATATTTACAACATTAACATGAGGATTTCCATTAATTAAATGTATATTAATCACATCATAAATATATAATACAAGCACCCCGAGAACTAAGCTGCGGTGCACACATACTCTGCTATCCATCCCGGTACATCACGTACATAAGGATCACATATTCCGAATCTCTCAGGAATAGTTCAGATAACACAAATCACAAATAGTGGAGGCGAACACAGTCACCATCACGTGGGTCACGCACATACCTACGCTCCCACGGTCAGCGGACTTATTAATATCCCAATAAGTCTTTCTATGACCTATGTTCATCGAGGTACCAGTCTATATCCCCCCCGTAGGCACACAAGGATTAGAGGATCCTAAGCGAACGCAACCTCCCGTGATAGAAAGTATGGTAGGTATGTCATACACAATCATATACCAATACTAAGTAAACACACGTCTTAGTAATACCGTATTTTAATCGTAGTACACATTCTCATACTAACTTATAATTATCACAATTCATACTGTTTCGGTTTGTAATTGTACGCGCCATAATTATCTCACGTCGTAGTAGACACTCACGTCTCAACCCAAACCGTCCATGTAATACACTCTCGTATGTAAATTCCTTCTCATAAATACCCAAATGTCCCAATTCTATCATTACTACATATACGGAATGATATCTATAACCTCGAACAAGTTTACGGAACTCCAAAAGTCAAAACGGTCCAAAAAGGACCAAACTGTCAACTCGTTAGAAGTCTCGTTCGAACGAGACTATTCGAACGAGATTCCTCTGCCAACTCGTTAGAAGTCTCGTTCGAACGAGGCTGTTCGAAAGAGGTTCCAGTTCGTTCGAACGAACTGTACCTTCTAACGATATCTCGTTAGCAGCGACTGGTCAACTCGTTAGAAGCTCGTTCGAACGAGTTCGTTCGAACGACCTGGGGGCTGCTTCTAACGAGCTACCAGCTTCGGCCCAGATTTTTCCCCAAATCGATTTTCATCCATTTTAACACCTCAAATCTTCTAAAATAAGTCCCAACAAACGTTTAAAGGTCTATAATCAATACTAAACATATATAGTCACATCCTAACATGTTTTTAAGGGATCAATCCATCCTAACATCAATTAAATTTACAACTTTCTACACTTTTTCCAAATATCTCAAGAACAAGAACCCTAACTACATATCATCATCAAATCCCAGAATTTAATTCGTTTTTCTTTCACCCAATCATGTATTAACATCAGATTAATCGTCTCCAAACTATTCTACATGCAATTTATCCTCAATCTTCTGAACCTAAGTCCAATTAATCATGGGTTTCATTCATCTTCCAATAACAATTATAAATCTTCAATTTTCTAACATGGAAAGAACATTTGCTAAAGTTAAACATAATTAAACCACTTGCCTTGTTTGTTTCCGGATTTGGTGTTGATTTGGTGAAGAATCTCTGCAGAATTTTCTCTATTTCTCTCCTTCTCCAAGCTCCTTCTCCAATGGTGGCTTAAGGTGGCTAGGGTTTTGATTTGGGAACTTAGAAAACCTAAATGATAACCTACGTTGCTTTCTAGGTTAATATGGTTTGGTTAATGGGCTTAATGGGTTAAATCCACATCATATTTACATCTCTAATTTTCGTCACTTTTAATTCCTAAAAATGTAAAATTACCAAAATACCCTTTAAGTTGCCGGTATGGCCTAAAAATACCCCGGGACCCAAACTACACCCCCGGGTAGTGTTTTCTGACTATCTCGACCCTTCCGGACGCGTTGGCGCACTCAAAACGACCATACGGGTTATAGATTTTAAATTCACTTTTATTATCAAAATATTATACTGTGACGCGGCGGTCCCACGCGTCTCAACAAAATTTCTAAAATGCCGTATATAAATCTCACGACAAATTTTATAATACCAAATACATATATAATCATATATGCACATAATCAAATACCAATTCGCATCTCATTAGTATTTATAACCCGGATTAACTATCAATTAATACGCATTTAATTAATTAATCCCAAAAATAAATATAGTCAAAAGTACGGGGTATTACATTAATTATGGCAAAAAATAATTTAAATATTAATCGGGGAGTAAGTGGTTAATATTTAGGTGGATTTAATTACTAAGTGAATAGTAATAATTTATTTACGTCATTTCGAGTATTAATGACGGGGTATGTACTTATCTCAACCGGGAGTCAGTATAGACTAAAAGGGGTGGGGAATAAGTATTTTTATAAATTAATTCGGATGCCAATTCTGAGTGTACAGTTGAGACCGGATGGGCCGAAATAGTGGGAAAAGTGTACCTGGGGGTAGGAAACGGGTCACGGAGCATTTTTAGACATAGTCGAGCCCACACGGGGGAGTTTGGGTCACTTGGGCTTGGCCCATTAGGCAAAAAATGGGATTTAGGTTAATTGTTAAATTAGAAGAAATAAGTAAACAACTGAAGGAGTTTAGAAAAAGGCTAAGTGAGTTAAGGAACCCTAATAGCAGTTAGAGGAAGATTTGGGATCACTAGAGAGCCAACAAGAGTCACCTTCAACCATGGAATTCATCTCCAAATCAGACACTACAAAACCTAAGGCAAGTGGATAACTTGCAATAGTATTGAATCTGTTTTTCAATTCATATTTATGTGAAGTGATTGATTAAAAATTCGTTTTGGGTGTTCATGGCATAAATATGGGATTTTGAATACATTAATCTGATTTACGAATTTGAGTAAGGATTCATATAAAACCTGATATTTATAAGTTGATACATATCTGGTAGGATGATATCTGGACAATTAGAAACGAAATTGATGAAGGAATTTGGAGTGTAAATAGGTTAAGGTTTGAAGATAAATTTTGTTCCAAATTCAGAAATCGTAATTAATGGACAAATTAATAATGTTAATGGACATTCTGGAGATCCCTAATAAGGTTTCTAACCTGTATTAATGCTAAGAGGGCTTGAGGTTACTGGTAGAAAAAACTAGGGTTTGAGAAATTTCATCCATGGCTGATTCGGTCTTCGCAAAGAAGACGAAGACCTGCTCGATCGATCGATCGAAGGTCTGGGGTCGATCGATCGAAGGTCGGCAGAATTTGGCAGATTCGCCCAGTTATGTATATAAAAGGGAATTTATATAATAATCTTTATGTAATTAATTATTGAGAAATTAATACATGAGTTTAAATCTAATTAATCGTGAGTAAAGTTAATTAGGATTTGAGAGAGTTTTTGGGTGTCACGTCATGATTAAAAATCTGGGAGTCGATAATTTAGACTCGGGTGAGGTTATTTCGGGCTACGAGAGTAAGTACAATTTTATGGTGGGGGCGACACCAAAGGTGACTTAATTAATTGATGTGTAAATTAATTAATAATTAGGATTGGACCATAAACTCTTAATAATTTAAATAGGCTTGTGTCACGGATTTAGTACATGGTGTAGCCGGGACATTTTATATTTATATATATATACGGTGTGTGATAGTATATATATATATATATATATAGTGTGTGTGTGTGTGTGTGTGTGTGCATTAATTTCAGTGATTGAATATTATTATTATATACTCTAGTGCTATAGGGGGAGGTTGCGCGTAGTGGATGAATCCCCCAGCTTGAGGAGTAGGGCGAGTATATTCCCAGGTCATAGCGTCCGTTATATGGGGTGAGGGGCATCTCACTTTCAGGGAAGGAATATGACCGCCTCCAATCGTATGTCAAACCAAGTTAGTGAGCGATTCTGATTTGGGTAACTAGGTTATGTGAATATACCTAGTGGGATAGCACTTTAAAGAAATTATATTTTGTGACTATTTTTACTCGGTTGGATATTAATATTAAATGTTGTTTCAAGTATGTTTGTGAATACTGCAATATGATTTAAATATATAATTAGGTAAATAATTATATATGGGATAATTAATACATAGTGAAAAAAATATATATTATGTGCATAACAGGTGTGAGTGTTATATGAAATTAAGAAGGGTAGTGATTTAATGAAGTTGATGTTTATAATAACTTAAAAATCATGATTTAAGGTATACTCAGTTAGAGTAGGTTAAATGCAAGGGGTAACGTAAGTGTTGGGTCAGGAGAGTAGGGCCTAGGTAAATTAAATGAATGCGTTAGTAGTGCACATTAGAGGAGGGGTAAGGAAATCCTCAAGAGAGTGCGGCACTAACTAAAATATGAAGAGCATGCATATTTATTTATTACTGCAAGTTAATCATTTGTTAAATATTTTCAAATGTTTTTGGGTACTAACCCTTGCTATAAAAAAAATTAAAAACCTTTTAGGTGTCCAGCCATAGGGACGCTAGGCTTGACTCTATTCCAGGTATCCGTTGCTGCAGCACATGTGGATGTTGCGAGGTTTTTTATAGACGCCTCATTCTTTCATTCGTGTAGAGACCCATTACTAGTTATCGGAGCATGTCGCTCACATTTCATTTATTAGTGTTAGACTTGTTGAGATTGTCTTCTTGTCTTTACTTGTATTGGATATTTGGACCGATGGTTTATTCGGTTAGGTATTTTATTTGTGGATGGTTATTTCAGTTTACTGTGCTTGTGTATTATATTATGTTCCACATGAGCTTTATTTAATTAATTGAAAGATAAAAATTGGCACCAGTCTACTTTTCTCACTTAGGTGGCTAGTAATTAAAAAGACGACAGTGATGCTAAGAATGATCCAACTGAGAAACCTGTTCTAACTTGATTTAGGACTGATCACCCGGGATTAATTAGGCGGGGTGTCACAGATGGTATCCGAGCATCAGGTTCTAGTATCCTTAGGATCTGTGCGTATTTCTACGTTTCAGCGTAGCACTCAGTTGTTATAAAGCCCTATTATTAGGACCGTTGATTCATTTTTAGCTTGTGAGATATCGTATTTTTGCTGTGAATATTGTTGTGTAAATTGTGTACTTATACGATTCAACCTATTTCAGATTCCACCCAGGAGACTGAGAGCGGAAAGGGCTGAGGCTAGGGATGAAGTCAGGGAGGCTCACCAGGATCCACAGGTACCGCCACCACCACCCCCACCCGAGTTGATTTCCACTACTCAGGTGGCAGTGATAGTTGCACAAGCGGTTGAGACAGCAATGCGAGCTATGGAAGCTCATTTTCCACAGCCCCAGGCACCGCCTCCAATGGCACCAGTAGTTCAGGCTCCAGTGGGGCCACCATCTTGGCAGAGAGTTAGGGAGACCTTTCAGAAGGGTCACCCACCTGAGTTTAGGGGTAGCACAGATGTAGTAGAGGCTTGTGACTGGAAGAAGAACATTCAGAGCCATCTGCGCATGCTGGAGTCTACTGAGGTACAAAAATAGATGTTTGCTACCTTTTGTCTGTCGGGGGCAGCCTTACAGTGGTGGGGGTCATTACCACCACCAAGGAGCGAGACTTGATGCCGATAGCAGAGTTATGGGTGCGGTTCGACTGCAAATACTTTCCACCAGCAGTAGAGGTTGAGATGAGGAAGAAATTCAGTGATTTAGTACAGGGTGACCGATCAGTGGCAGACTATGAGGAAGAGTTCACCCGTTTGGCAAACTTTGTGCCAAATGAGGTGAGCGATGAGGAGCGTAAGAAATCGAGGTTTATGGACAGTTTATCCTGGCGGATCAGGCAACATTTGATTGGGAATTCGGCGTTAGTGACGTATACAGATGTCGTTAATGCCACGCTTGTACACTGCCAGGATCATCGTTTCCATGAGAAGGGAAGCAAGAGAACAGGAGAGTCGAGCCAATAGGGCAAGGCAGTTACTAGTGGTGACACAAGTGGTACTCAGCAGTAGACGGGCAGTCAGCAGGGGAATCAGGCTAAGAAGTTTAAGCCTGGTGGGTTCCGACCAGGAGGACAGGGGTTCAGGCAGGGGAAGCCGGGCCCGAATCAACAGCAGCAGGTTCCTCAGGGCCGTCAGGGCCAAGGGAGCAATGGGGGAGGCCAGCAGGGCCAGGGCCAGTTGCGTCAGGGCCAACAGGGCCAACAATAGGGGGATGGTCAGAGACGTTATTTTGTCTGTGGCCAGCCAGGATATTTCAAGAGGGAGTGCCCACAGAGGGGCAGAGGTCAAAACTAGGAGGCCCAACAGGGGCAACGGGGGCAAATACCGCCAGCAACACCAGCCCCACCCACCCCACCATAGCAGGGGCAGATGCACTACGGCCGTGTGTATAACGCCCGGGATGTTCCCAATCCCCCAGCACAGCAAGCACCGCCAGCAGTTGAGGGTATGTTTCTCATTCATGGTTATAAGGGTAGTATTCTTTTTTATACGGGAGCATCACATTCATTCATTAAAATAAATTTTGCTAAACGGGTCGGACTACTAGAGACCGCGGGAGGTCTTCGGATGTGTGTAGAGTCGCCAGTTGGCAACGGGGCCACGATTCACTCGATTTGTCGGGGTGTGGACATTTTGAATGGGAGACTTAGTTTAGCAGCGGACCTACTAGTGTTAGATATGGAGGGTTACGATGTCATCTTGGGTATGGATTGGTTGGCAGGTTATCGGGCGACGGTGGATTGCTACGAGAGGACCATCGTGTCTCCATTCTAGGGCAGGAGATGTTTTTTATAGCAATGCCGCTACCTGAGGGAGGGTCACGCACACACTTGTATTACATTGAGGAGGAGACCTCACAGGAGGTGGCTATTCCATTGGACTCAATCCCAGTGGTGAGAGACTTTGAGGATGTATTTTAGGAGATACCAGGGTTGCCACCTAGCAGGGAAATCGAATTTGTGATCGATTTAGCACCGGGGATGAGGCCGATTGCTCGGGCCCCATACCGTATGGCCCCCTTCAGAGATGCGTGAGTTGAGAGAGCAGATTCAACAACTTCTGGGTCAAGGTTTCATTCAACGGAGTACATCTCCATGGGGTGCACCGGTGTTGTTTGTGAAAAAGAGAGATGGCTCACTACGGTTATGCGTGGACTATAGAGAGCTGAATAAGGCCACGATACGGAATAAGTATTCGTCGCCTAGGATTGATGATCTATTTGACCAGTTGAGAGGGGCATCTTACTTCTCTAAGGTCGACTTGAGGTCAGGGTATCATCAACTACGTATCCGAGAGGAGGATGTTCCTAAGACCGCCTTCCTGTCGCGGTATGGATCTTATGAGTTCAGGGTGATGCCATTCGGGCTCACCAATGCACCAGCAGTGTTCATGGACCTCATGAACAGGGTTTTTAGGGAGTTTCTTGATCGGTTTGTCATAGTGTTCATTGATGACATCCTGATCTACTCACGTACCGAGGAGGATCACGCAGAGCATTTGTTTATAGTTTTACAGACATTGCGGGATCACCAGCTCTATGCCAAATTTAGTAAGTGTGGATTTTGGCTATGGGAGGTTCAGTTTCTTGGCCACGTGGTGTCAGACTGGGGTATTGCGCTGGATTCGAGTAAAGTATCGGCGGTGAGGGAGTGGGGACAGCCCACGACACCGACTGAAGTGCGAAGTTTTCTGGGATTGGTCGATTATTACAGGAGGTTCATCAAAGGATTCTCAAGGATTGCGGTCCCTTTGACGAACCTAACCCGAAAAGGGGTACCTTTCACTTGGAATGATCATTATCAATTAGCTTTCGACGAGTTAAAGGACAAGTTGACATCTGCACCCGTGCTTGCATTGCCGAAAGGAGGATTAGAGTATCGGGTTTACACTGACGCATCCTTATAGGGACTTGGGGATGTGCTTCAGCAGGAGGAAAGGGCTATAGATTATGCATAAAGGAAGCTAAAGCCCCACGAGAAGAATTACCCCACTCATGACCTGGAGTTAGCAGCGGTCTTTTTGCGTTAAGGATATGGAGACATTATCTTCTGGGAGAGCAGTTCACGTTATTCACGAATCACAAATCACTTCAGTATCTCTTCACTCAGAAGGATCTGAATATGAGGCAGATCCGATGGATAGAATTCGTGAAAGGCTAGCAGTTTGATATTCAGTATCATCCTGGTAAGGCTAATGTGGTAGCAGATGCATTAAGTCGGAGACCGACTGGGGAAATATCAGAAGTCTGGAAAGCGAAGTGGAAAGAACTTCAATATGAGGACGATGTAGCCAGGGCTTGTATGTCAGCATTATCCATCACACCTGAGATTATTATGCTGGTTGTGAGGGCTCAGGCAGAGGATCAGACCTGCCGGGATAGGGTGAGTCAGTTGCGAGCTGAGGGAGCAGAGGGTTACTCGATCAGCTCGAAGGGAGGCTTACGCCTTAATGGGAGGTTGATTGTGCCAGAGGATGAGGAGTTGAGGCACGTTGTTATGACGGAGTCTCATGGGTCGAGATTCGCGGTACATCCCGGTGGGGATAAGATGTATCAGGATATGAGGAGGCAGTATTGGTGGGCAGGAATGAAACGGGACATAGTAGAGTTTGTTTCGAAATGTACCACGTGTCAGCTCATGAAAGTTGACCATCAGAGACCATCAGGGATGCTACAGCCACTTGAAATTCCCGTGTGGAAGTGGGAGAGCATCTCCATGGACTTCATTATAGGGTTACCGACATCGCAGAAGGGCCACGATTCCATATGGGTCATTGTGGATCGGTTGACCAAAGTGGCCCACTTCCTGCCGGTTCGCACAGACTTTGAGACGATGCGTTATGCACAGCTGTTCATAGCAGAGATTATTAAGCTGCACGGGGTACCGATAAATATTGTGTCGGATAGGGACAAGATCTTTGTGGCTCACTTTTGGCAAAGTTTTCAGGAGGCCATGGGCACGGAGTTACGTTTGAGTACAGCCTATCACCAACAAACTGACGGACAGACTGAGAAAGTCAATCAGATGCTGGAAGATATGCTCAGAATGTGCATATTAGGCTTTGGGGGAGGTTGGGAGAAATATCTTCCTCTGGTAGAGTTTGCATATAACAACTCTTACCAATTCACGATCGGTATGGCACCCTTCGAGACACTATACGGGAGACCATGTTGTTAACCCGCTTGTTGGTTAGAGGTGAGGGATAACAAACTATTGGGGCCAGAGATTGTTCAGGAGACATTTGCCAAGATAGAGCTGATCCGAGGGAGGATTCAGATAGCTCAGGATAGGCAGAAAAGTTACGCTGATGCTTCACGGAGACATATAGAGTTAGAGGTTGGGGATCAGGTATTGGTCCAGGTGTCCCCTATGAAAGGGGTGATGAGGTTCGATAAGAAGGATAAGTTAGCACCGAGGTACGTGGGACCTTTATCTATTATCGAGAGAGTGGGGCCTGTAGCCTACAGGCTGGGATTGTCGGAGCACCTTCAGCGGATACACAACGTGTTCCATGTAGCATCGCTGAAGAAATATCGCAGGAGCGAGAGGGATTTTTGGCACATTCCACTCGAGGAAATTGATTTACATCCAGACATCTCATATGAGGAGAGACCGGTGGCTATTCTGGACCGTAGTGAGTGTAAATTACGATCCAAGGTTGTTCCACTAGTTAAAGTACAGTGGGGCCATCACAATGTTGACGTGTCTACCTGGGAGCGGGAAGAGGATATGCGGGAACAATATCCAGAGCTTTTCATCACAGGTATGACCTAATTTCGGGGACGAAATTCCTTTGTAAGGGGGGAGTATGTAACACCCCGTATTTTTGGTGCATTTAAGATTTAATTAATTCGGGAATTCTAAATTACTAGTGTATTGTAATTTTAAATGAATTAATTATGGCAAAATATATTAAAATATTTATCGGGGAGTAAGTGGTTAACATTTAGGGGGATTTAATTACTAAGTGAATAGTAATAATTTATTTACGTCATTTCAAGTATTAATGACGGGGTATGCACTTATCTCAACCGGGAGTCGGTATAGACTAAAAGGGGTGGGGAATAAGTATTTTTATAAATTAATTCGGATGTCAATTCTGAGTGTACAGTTGAGTCCGAATGGGCCGAGATAGTCAGAAAAGTGTACCCGGGGGTAGTAAACGGGTCATGGGATATTTTTAGACATAGTCGGGCCCACACGGGGGCGTTTGGGTCACTTGGGCTTGGCCCATTAGGCAAAAAACGGGATTTAGGTTAATTGTTAAATTAGAAGAAATAAGTAAAAGACTGAGGGAGTTTAGAAAAAGGCTAAGTGAGTTAAGGAACCCTAATAGCAGTTAAAGGCAGATTTGGGATCACTAGAGAGCCAACAAAAGTCATCTTCAACCTTGGAATTCATCTCCAAATCAGACAATATGAAACCTAAGGCAAGTGGATAACTTGCAATATTATTTAATCTATTTTTCAATTCATATTTATGTGATGTGATTGATTAAAAATTTGTTTTGGGTGTTCATGGCATAAACATGCGATTTTGAATACATTAATCTGATTTACGAATTTGAGTAAGGATTCATATAAAACCTGATATTTATAAGTTGATACATATCTGGTAGGATGATATCTGGACAATTAGAAATGAATTTGATGAAGGAATTTGGAGTGTAAATGGGTTAAGGGTTGAAGATAAATTTTGTTCCAAATTCAGAAATCCTAGTTAATGGACAAATTAATAATGTTAATGGACATTCTGGAGATCCCTAATAAGGTTTCTAACCTGTATTAATGCTAAGAGGGCTTGAGGTTAATGGTAGAAAAAACTAGGGTTTGAGAAATTTCGTCCATGGCTGATTCTGTCTTCGTGAAGAAGACGAAGACCTGCTCGATCGATCGATCGAAGGTCTGGGGTCGATCGATCGAAGGTCGACAAAATTTGGCAGATTTGCTCAGTTATGTATATAAAAGGGAATTTATATAATAATCTTTATGTAATTAATTATTGAGAAATTAATACATGAGTTTAAATCTAATTAATCGTGAGTAAAGTTAATTAGGATTTGAGAGAGTTTTTGGGTGTCACGTCATGATTAAAAATCTGGGAGTCGGGAATTTAGACTCAGGTGAGGTTATTTCGGACTACGAGAGTAAGTCCAATTTTATGGTGGGGGGCGACACCAAAGGTGACTTAATTAATTGATGTGCGAATTAATTAATAATTAGGGTTGGACCATAAACTTTTAATAATTTAAATAGGCTTGTGTTACAGATTTAGTACATGGTGTAGCCGGGACATTTTATATTTATATATATATATACGGTGTGTGATAGTATATATATATATATATATATATATATATATATATATATATATATATATATATATATATATATATATATATATATAGTGTGTGTGTGCATTAATATCAGTGATTGAATATTATTATTATATACTCTAGTGCTATAGGGGGAGGTTGCGTGTAGTGGATGAATCCCCCAGCTTGAGGAGTAGGGCGAGTATATTCCCAGGTCATAGCGTTTGTTATATGGGGTGAGGGGCATCTCACTTTCAGGGAAGGAAAATGACCGCCTCCAATCGTATGTCAAACCAAGTTAGTGAGAGATTTTGATTTGGGTAACTAGGTTATGTGAATATATACCTAGTGGGATAGCACTTTAGAGAAATTATATTTTGTGAGTATTTTTACTCGGTTGGATATTAGTATTAAATGTTGTTTCAAGTATGTTTGTGAATACTGCAATATGATTTAAATATATAATTAGGTAAATAATTATATATGGGATAATTAATACATAGTGAAAAAAATATATGTTATGTGCATAACAGGTGTGAGTGTTATATGAAATTAAGAAGGGTAGTGATTTAATGAAGTTGATGTTTATAATAACTTAAAAATCATGATTTAAGGTATACTCAGTTAGAGTAGGTTAAATGCAAGGGGTAACGTAAGTGTTGGGTTAGGAGAGTAGGGCCTAGGTAAATTAAATGAATGCGTTAGTAGTGCACATTAGAGGAGGGGTAAGGAAGTCCTCAAGAGAGTGCGGAACTAACTAAAATATGAAGAGCATGCATATTTATTTATTACTGCAAGTTAATCATTTGTTAAATGTTTTCAAATGTTTTTGGGTACTAACCCTTGCTATAAAAAAAATTTAAAAACCTTTTAGGTGTCCAGCCACAGGGACGCCAGGCTTGACTCTATTCCAGGTATCGGTTGCTGCAGCACATGTGGATGTTGCAGGATTTTTTATAGACGCCTCATTCTTTCATTCGTGTAGAGACCCTTTAGTAGTTATCGGAGCATGTCGCTCACATTTCATTTATTAGTGTTAGACTTGTTGAGATTGTCTTCTTGTCTTTACTTGTATTGGATATTTGGACCGATGGTTTATTCGGTTAGGTATTTTATTTGTGGATGGTTATTTCAGTTTACTGTGATTGTGTATTATATTATGTTTCGCATGAGTTTTATTTAATTAATAGAAAGATAAAAATTGGCACCAATCTACTTTTCTCACTTAGGTGGTTAGTAATTAAAAAGACGACAGTGATGCTAAGAATGATCCAACTTAGAAACCTGTTCTAACTTGATTTAGGACTGATCACCCGGGATTAATTGGGCGAGGTGTCACACTTAAGACACGTGAGGAGATGCTCAGAGATAAGATAGGATATGTCAAGGGTGAGAGAGATAGTCTTAGAGGGTTGATTGAGACTATGAAAAAGTAGATTTTAGAGTTTGAGGATTCTAGACTTGTACTTAAGTCAATGATAGGTAAGCTCGTGAAGAGTTTAAGTGAGACAATTAAGGTGAAGTTTGATTAGGATTCTATGTAAAAAAAGTTAGATAAGATGTTAGGCACTATCCAAATCAAGGAGGATAGGTATGGTATAGACTTCGATGATAGTTTTGCACTCATTCCTAAAGTCAACCCCACACTTGTGAGAGAGCCTCCTAGGGTTATTAAGAGAGAAGCACCTACAGTTAGTAGGACAGAGCGAGCTAGGAACACTGTGAGAGAGGCACGTAGGAATTTTAGTAGAGCTTCATCTAGAAACTTTAGTAGAGGGTCACCTTTAGGTAACACTCACCACCCGATTTAAACTTGTACACACTGTAGTAGGCAAGGTCAACTTAGGCGTTTGTGTTATAAACATCAAAATACTCCTAGAAAGTTCAATAAGAGAATAAATTTGATTCCAAAAACCCCCACATGTCATTACAAATCTGTTTGGGTTAAGAAAACGGATTTGGAGGCCTTTGGATTGATTGTTCATGATTCTTGTTTGATTGCATGTGATTCACCCCATGTTAAATCTTTTGGTTGATCATGTTGTTTATTTTTCATATGCTAGTCGTGCTTCATGATAAATTGTTGCTAGTGTTATGACATGTGTACCATTTTTTGTATTAGATTTTTGTCTGGAAAAAAATTGAAAAATACAAAAAGATTTCTATTTTTTGAGAAAAATTTGAAAAAGACAAAAAAAAATTATTTTGAAAAAAAATGAAATAGACAAAATGTTTTTTGTATTTTGTTTTGCACCGTTTATGAATGGACATTTAGGATGATCGAGTCACAATTTCACTCCATATCCATGTGACTAATTGATAGTGTTTTGATATGCATCATCATTCCATTCATGTGCTTTACAATGTTTGGAGTCATTGAGATGTGATTAGTTGTTACTTCCTACATTTTTAACTCATAATTTCCTTTATTGCACACATGCACGGATTTATATGACTATGGTTCATGTCTATCACATATTGGTCGATGTATTTTCATCTCAATCCTGTCTTTAAAACGAACCAAATGCGATAAAATTTGACAATGAAAGTAGTGCATGTAATAACCCTTTACTGTGACGAATTAAATTAAAAAAATTATGAATGTTAACGGGAAAGGACTGTGAGAGTGAAAAATTAACTCATCGTGAAATTCATCGTTTTAAAATAGCCCAAAGAAAAAATTAAGGCAATCAAAAGAAATATATGTCAAAAATGGGCCAATAGGATTTCTCTAAGGAGAGAATTTAGTTTCATCACCTCAAAAGAAAAATAAAAGAATTATTATTTATGAGGGAGTATGGATGGGATTTAAAATGGGCTTGCACCTCCTTGAAAAGTCATGAAAGCGCATTACATAGTTTTAGACGTTATTGGTGTGAAAATCATGGTTGAGTTTGATTTGTCAATTAGATTTAGACGATGTCATCAAAATTCAAATCTTCGATACCTAAGTACAATCTTGAGATTCATTCGTTAGGAGTACACATATTCATCGTGCACATATGTTATATTTGATTGCATTTATTTGCCTATTGAATATGTTCACACCCATTCATTCCATTTCCATGATTTGGTTGTCTTAGTGTACATTCATGGTGTGATTTTGTAAAATTATTTTTGCATTTTGTATGAAAAATTGAGAAATCAAAAAATAGTTTGTGGAAGCTTTTGAGTTACTCCTTTGCATGCGTAGTTTGATCCATATTTTCTATGCACTTTTATCGTGACAACTCCATGATTATTTTATTTATTCGTTTCCTTGTCTATTTCGGTCAAATAAAAAGGGGGAGAACAAATTATGGGGGAGTTTTTGCATTATGGGAAAGATTTTATTATTATTGATTGATTGATTTATTGATTTTTAGATCATTTCAAATTCAATGGGTCACGAAGGTATTTTCTTTTTCTCATGTGTGTAGGTATAAAATTGAAGGCCATAGTTTGCACACCCTGATGACAAAAGCTTGAAGATTTGATGTTGAAGATTTTGAAGAAAAGTCTGAGACTTGCAAATTAGTACCTTTTCAGTTTTGGGTTCATGGGAGGGTATTATATTTGTATAGGCATTTTTGTTTGATAATTCGGATGTTTTTATTTTGTACCGGCATAGACATAGGTGAGATTTGTAATGAAATTATTTATATTGTCCAATATCAATTGAGTATGTCGTATACCGCTTCAACCATAATGAATGTTCAAGATCACATATGCATCAAGACGAATTCTAATTTCAAGTTTTCTTCAACATTCAAGCCTCCGTAAGTTAAACATTGGTAAGGTTGTGTTTTAAGTACCTTAGCATTTCACTTCAAATATTGGGATAACTTTTCTAAAAACATTTCTAAGTGTTGGAGCATAGTTTTTTCGTCAAAAAGTATTTTCGAAGTTTTAAGGCGGAGTCTTTACTGGCAAAATAAAAAAAAATTAATTTTCTCGTTCGAGCGACAGACTTTCTCGTTCGAGTGACATCCTTATGTCGCGTGAAGTCGTTTGAATGACACATGTCATTATTTAAGCGACACTGCCATCTCGTTCGATCAATGCGCCGCCTTAACTTTTTGTATAAATAGGGTTGTTAAACTCCGTTTTTGAAAAGAAGACCCGCATTTTTATCAGCTATGAAAACTGCTTTGGCTGAATACTTTATCTTCTCACTTTAGGATATTAATCCTTTATTTTCAATTTACAATCACCCCAATAGTTTATGTGAATTGTTTGGAACCCAAGAACACAATTTTATTAAAGTTTCTCATGTAGAGAGGGTAAATCTACGGCTGACTTAGTACCGCTTGAGGGAGGTGCTGGCTGACTACTATGCTATCATTGGGAATGCTTGCGGGTGTTCCTTGTTGTCTTGTGGATTCGCTGTGGGAGTCCATTGTTAAGTTAGGTTGCGGCTTGTGAGAGTTTGTTGCGGTAAATTCTTTGCGGATTTCGCTTGTAATCTTATAAGTTGTGATTTGCAAGTTATTAGTGAAATAAAAAGATTTTTACCTTTCGGGGTTTTTTTTCTTGAAAATTGGTTTCCTTTGCATGCTTCCTAATTTTATGATTCAGTTAGATGCATGATTTAGGGTTTAACTAAAATTTGGGATTAATTTAATTTGGCTGAATTGTCATACAATTAAATCAATTTGAAAACACTTGAAGTATTCCATTGCACTGCACAAGTTTACAAATTGATATCAAAGCTATTTAAGAAGATCACCGCTTACTATCTTCATTATTCACAATATACCATCATATCGTAAAATCATAATACTTGTATCACCTTTATGAAATATTATAATTTAAATACTCCAATATAATTAAAATACTCGTTTAATCATTATGTCAAATTAAGGGTTATTTCCATTATTTTATTCGAATAATAATTCTCACAATTTCAATTAAATCAATATAATTTCAATTTAATACTCAAAAAAATGTGGGGTATTACAGCTAAGGAGGCTTGTCAATACCTTAAAAGATATATGAGCGCACCTTATCTCCTCTCACATAAGTCAAGGAGTTATGCCTCTACCTCAATGCATCTCTCATCACTGCTGCTTAGTCTTAAAAAATTTAGTTTAATATTTTATACACTATATTAGAAGAGCCTTACATGGGAAGAAAATACGTAATCAAGAATGGAAAACGTTGAATTTTACCATATCATATAGGTCGAACGTCTGAGGCCTTATTTACAGGCCTATAAAACCAATGTTATGATAAACCAACCCCTTAAAAGAACTTACACAAGAGAGACATCTCTTGTAGACTAGTGAGGTGGTCTATAGAGCTTGGGGAGCTTAACGTCAAGAATGGGCCACGATTTGCCATCAAATCCCATGCCTTGGCCAATTTTATTGTAGAATTTTGAAACTTGCGTGTGGTGAAAAAAGGTCATTAATTGAAAACTAGTCCAGAAGAGGTCAAAAATATCCAAAGCTCCATATATATCAAAATCTTAACCCTAGCATACCCTAATAGGCCCCACACGTGGAGTAATCTTCCAATATCTTAGAAAATGTAGTAACATTGCACCTTACGAACCCATAACTAGTTAACATTTTACTCCCTTTATATTATAAACTCAAAACTTCTAATAAAAATACTAAATATGAAGCCATGGTATCAAGGTTAGTGTTGGGGTTTTATTCAAAACCATGTATAACATTTTTTTAATAAAGGCGTGTCACATTCCTCTTGAATTAGAATCATGTCTATGAGAATGAATTAAATTTATTATTTTAATATATTGTATGAAATGTCGATCAATTGGACTTAGTAGTAATTCTTGTGAATTGGGATCGATATAATCACAGTACGTCATAATTCAAGTTCTGGTACAATTGCACAGTTCACAACTTAGATACGGAGTTGACATCATATCGGTAAAGCTAGGAGTGCAATTGTAATAGTCTATCCTAAATTATAGGAACTTGTTTGATGGTTCTAAAACTTATATGATAGTTCAAAGAGGATTATGACCAGTACATTCGGGAATGTATTGAATAGGACCACGGGTCTTGACTGGATCAGTCTTGCACAATCTCACAGGTTTGAAAAGGGTGCATAGGTTCTTAATCTTGATGGGTATAAGGACTAGAATACTTGCACAATTGTTGCTATGATTATTATGGGTGTTATTAAATCTAATTGGATTTAAATTTACGCAAGTTGGGGAATCGTTGTGTAAGTAGGTCTCAGGTCATAATTCAAAGGAATCTGTGTTCAAGAAATATCTTGGATTATGATACCCCATGATAGGCTTGTGTATAAGTTTCTATTCTAGAAGAAAACCTAATCAATGGATTATTTTATAATTCGGTAGAGTAACAAATAAGTTTAGTCTGAGAATCAAGGAATAAATAAGAAATTAGTTAAAATTTATTAGCGATGAAGTGATTTGAGTAAGTGGGTATTTTATACTTAACGCGAGAAATCATATCACGTACTATAGCAACTTTCCAAACAAGACCTCATTATTCTGAGTAATTTTAAAATAATTTTATCAGGGTGCATTTATGATTATTTAGTAGAATTAATAACGATTAGATAGGGAAAGAAAATAATTTATTTATTCTCTTCTTAGTAGAATTTAATTGGGTAATTAATTTAAAGGTATAAATTAAATTTAATTGGGTAAAAATGTGATTTGATTAATTCATTGTGTTTCCATCGGTATTTTAAAATTTTGATTTGATTAATTCATCGTGTTAATATTTGGCTTTTCTCCCCTGTAGAGGGACTTAATCATGACATCATGACATTTTTTTAAATTCTTGAGTAATAGTTCCTTAAATTTAAATGTGAGTGAGTTCGGTCCCCCCATAGGGGAAGCTCCACACGTGTGGATTTAGTTACAATGAACTAACTGATGGTATACAATTGAACCCAACTAATGAATCATCCCCATCAAAATCATTGTCATTAGATGTGAGATCAAAAGACGTCGGCTATTCAATTATGTAGGACGTAATATTCCTGGACTACTCGGGGAACATAATTAAAAGATCAAAATAGGTCTAATTTAGGGTAAGGTGATTTAAGCTCCCATAAAAAAGTTTCACTTCACAAGGGAACTAAAATGTTCTACGGAATTAATTTAAATTGGCAGTAGGGGATGTAGATTTAAAATTTAATCTAGATTAATTCTCACATATTTAATTTGAAATTAATTCCTTTTTCAAATTATAATTCTCACATTTTAAATTGGGATCAATATTCAACCCAGTTGCTTCAATCATAAAGGATAAAAAGTTAACTAGAATGAACTATATGGACTGTAAATGAAATTTATCCATTGACTTAACTATTGAGAACTATAAATTTATTTTAACTAAACCATGCCATGTCAATCCTGATGTGGGGGCATCCGATGAGGATGTCCATCCTTATCAAAATAGCAAAAAGCTTTTTTGATCGCTCGGTGCTACATATTGTCCCCTATGACCAATGTTTTTCAACATTAACATCAGAATATACCAAGTGCTTTCGACATGATTCTGAACATCTAAGATATGTTTGAGGATCACAAATGTATCAAAAGGCTAGATGTTATGGCAAGGCCGATTAACACAAAGATTCTAGACGGCACTCCATTGCGTGATAATGTTATCCAAGTGGATGAGTTTTGTCTCGTCATGATTTGCAGTGAATACACCCAAAAAAAATCAAAAACTTGACTCAATATAAAAAAACACAAAAGAAATATAACTAAGTTTCACTGCCAAATTCATAAAAATAGTATAACTTCAATTATCAATCTCAACTTATTGTGTATGTATACTTAGCCAATATAATAGTCCATTTCAAAAGATTTGATTGTTATGTTTCTTATCTGAAAGTTTATTTTGATCTAAAATCTCATGGGATGCACTCACAATCAAACACTCAGAAATCAGCTAATTTCTCACGATATAAGCGAATAAAAGAGTAAATTTATATTAGCAAATTTCATATATACATAATCAAAAACGGACTTTTTATTATATGGATGAATATGATCTGATGAACGAAAAATTGATTACCTTTTAAAAATATTGAATCGCACCATATATCCTATTCATCTTCTCTCTACACTTTAACTAACTCTACTTGAGATCGATTAGGACTTTCTTCTGTTGTATTGTAAATTCGGATTTTGTCTAGAAGGAATGGTTTGATAGAGTTTAAAATTTCTAAGAATATAGAGGTTTTTCGGTATTTAACTTTTAGGCATTTTTTCTAAACTCCATTTTTTTGCTCTTTTCTTTTCTTATTTTTCAAACTCCCGTCTCTTTTATTTTCATTCTTCATTAAGTTTCTCATTTTTTTCCTTTCTTTCTTCCCCTTTTTTCATTCTTTTATTTTCACACATCATTCGTGCAAACTTTTTTTATCAATTTGACCTATTTTCTACCGTAATTTTACCCTTCTATTCTCAGAAAATGGGTATTGCTTCTTTTCTGGGTTTCTAACTTCCAGTTAGAGTTTTGTAGGTTAATGGGTTTTCAACAAAAGTCTTTTTTTTTCTAAAAGCGTCTTGCAACGGATTAATGTAAAAAGGTCGGTTTAGGCTCAATTTTGGGATTTCAGATAATGGCATAATCTCATTTCTCAAGTTATGTTAAATTGATTTGTTTCTCAAGAAGACTTACTAAAACTTCTAATGCTGGAGATTCATAATTTTGATTTTTTTCAATAATCGTACAAAACAAAGAATTTGAGATCATCAAAGAATTTATCACTGAAGGTAAGTTTGAGTTGATTTAACCCGATTGATTTAAATATTTGAAAAGGATGAACGACACAAAATCTCACCGGGTTAAAATCTCTACATTTATTCGATAAGCTCTATCACTTTTGCCTCAATATCCATTTTTTATCATATTATTTGGCTAATGTGTAAAAAAATTCATAAGTTGATAGATTCATGAATTAATTCTATATTAAGAAATCGTTTCAAAATATGATTATATAAAAATCGTTTTGGATTTTTGAATTGATTTTCTTTCATCTTATTTTAAAAAAAATACCATCCTTACCCCCCCCCCCCCCCCCCCCCTTCCCAAACCTAAATTTTACATTGTCCTCAATGTACACTCAAAATAAAAATATGGGTAGAGCAAATAAAGTATAGAAGTAAGAAGATGATATTACTCATACATTCCACTTGTTACCAATTCCAATCGATTTCACGTGCATTGCATCATAAATCAAAAGTCTCAAAAGTTTGGACGAGTTAAACCAATAGAAAAAGTATACACATGGAGTCACGTAATGAATTCAATGTGTGAAATTATGGTGGTGCTTAGTCACATTATAGCATAAATGGTTAGAACCAAACATACTCTCATAGTGGAATATTGAATGATGCTTTACGACTATATTTTCCTCAAAATGGAGAATGAATAAATCGGGATTTAAGTGGGACAAAACTCTAATCATGTCTTTGGTCTCGTAAAAACATTCAAATTACTAAGATGATGGACGTGATGGAAAAGGAAAATGTGATTTGATTAAACACGCATCACCAGACGAAAATGCTTGAATGATTTTCTCAACCATCACGTCACTGATAGATAAAACCTCACGAGTCAACATACTCTCGAAAGTATCGGGTTCGCATTCACAGCGAAGGAATTAATCTATCTTATCATCCCAGTCGTTTTCCTTTAAGTGACAAAATGAGTCCAATAATGATTGAGCTTCAACGGTGAGATCCCAATTAATGGGGTCAAATTCTTTCTCAAAATCTTTAAGACTCATATGTAGAGACAAATCATGTGGCCAAGAACATATATTAGCTATGTCCCTATCCCATGGGGTAGTTATATTGAACACTTCTGGACATATTTGATTTTATTTTCTCCCTCATCATATGAAGGCTTATCTAAATCTAACACATTCAAACCGATGGTCATTTTCCTAAATGAGAAGTTCAGTTTTCCACTACAACATCGAATGACAACGTTAGAAGTGGCAAAAAAGGATCGATCGAGCATGATCGAGATTTTCATTGATGAGTTTAGTACATGTTACGTGTGTAAGATCAAAAAGTCCGTCAGAAAGGTAAATTCACTCACATTAATCAATCCATCCTCTACAACACCTCTAGGCACCTTAATCTTAGTGGGCATTAACTCCCCTAAACCTAGTTTCTCGTACACGGTGTACGATAGAAGGTTTAAGAGTGCGCGTTATTCTTTGATGGAGGAAACATAGTTAATTAGATGTCAATCCTACAAACAAATTTTAATTAACCATAGAGCAAAATAAACATGTAAATAAATCACAATTTCTAGAAAAATCTCGCAGGGTAAAACTTTTAATTTCATGAAAGTTTACAAATCGCAACTTACAATACAATAGAGAAATACAGCAATGATTCCCTCGAGAACCATAGAGATCTCAATCTTTCTTCGGCAATGAATTCCCTCGAGAACCCACAATGACATCAGCCATGAGAAATAATTCTCGAAAGAATAACAAGATCAGCAGTAGGGACTCCCTCTCTATAAGGTCAGTAGTGAAGAAACCTTCTTCACAAGAGTAACTTCAATAAAGAAGTGCTTTGGATTTCAAAAATGGTTCACAAAAGTATTTGGAGTTATTTGTGTGAATTAAAAAATGTTTTGCCTTAACAAAAAGTGAAGAATATTTGGAGAAGGTTTGTAGTTTTTGTAAATCAAAAGTCTTAATAAATTTCTTCACGAAAGAAGGTATTTATAGGCGGACAAAAATTTCAAGGCGGTAAAAAGTCTTTCGAATGAGTTAAATAGGTCATTCGAACAAAATGTCTATCCCATTAGAAGCGACCTTCAAAAACTAAAACAGTACGCCTTCATCTGAACCATATTAGAAGTAGGCCATCAAATGTCTTAGGCAGGTCGTTCGAATAATTTTTGCATGTCGTTCTAACAACTATAGGGGAAAATTAATTTTTAAAGTTTAAAAGCATTGTTCGAAAAACTGTTTGAAAGTGCCTCGTTTTGACAAAAACTTGCTTATAAAAATATCCCCATACTTAGTAAAAATTCACAAAACATAAAACAAAATCAATACCAAATATTACGTTAAGTCGTAGAACATGTTGAAGATGCTTGATATTAGGATCCGACATTTCGAACATGTGAATTTGAATTTCCTTGATAAAAATAGTGGGATGTTCATACTCAATGTAAATTAGACTCTATGAATAAGTCTTAGATGTCAGGGGAATGGTGAAAAGTTTTCTCTTATTAATCTCCCCCTATGGCTATTCCGGTAAAAATAAAAAATCAGAATTGTCCTACAAATCTTATACAAATCTAATGCCCTCCTAGAAACCCAAAATGGAAAGATATTAGACATATATAAGTCTTTAAAATCTTCAACTTTCTAAACTTAAATCTTTTTGCTTCCTCTTGATATTCTTTTGGGAGCTTTGTCAAATGTGTGCTTTTCATATGCTCATCAAAGTGTACCTACACACAATAGACAAAGAAAATACCGGAGTGTTTCACAACAAGCATAAAAAATCAGCACAATCATATATCAAATTTTCTCATGAAATGATAATCTCAAAAGGCTCCTCAAACTATCTTTTACTTTTCAAAAATTTGCAAGGGAAAATCTTTTTAGAAAAACAACATACAATGGAAATGGAATGAATGGGTGTGAAAAAATTCGATAGAAAAATCATCTCAAACAATTTTAACATATGTGAATGATGAATTTGGATAATCCTACAGAATGAACTCAAAATCTCCCTTAGGTGTAAAAATATTGAATTCGTATGATATCGATTCAATATAATCAATAAATCAAAGTATAAAATGATTTTAACACCAATAATGCCCAAAACTATGTAAGGCTTTTATGAGACTTTTTTAGGACGTGCGAACCCATTAATCTTTAACTAAACTCCCTCAAAACTCACCTATAGAATATTTCTCTTCGCTCTTTTATTTTAAAGAAATCAATGCTCGTGTGTAGCGAAGCATCAATATTCTTTGAATTTAGCCTAGCACTTTATATTTTTCTTTTGAGTTCTTTTAATATTTTAGGCTCTTTTCTTTTTGCAAATGGTGGCTATTCACACAAAAATCTTTTTACTTTCGCAGCCCGAACCACTGCATTAAAATTAACACATTTACTGGAGATATATATTTCAATTTTTTCAATCCGGGTAATGGTTCTCACAAGCACTACTTTTATCATCTCGTTTTATCGCATTTGGTTCGTTTTAAAGACAGGATTGAGATGAAAATACTTTGACTAACATGTGATATAAAAGGCCAATACTCAAATAAATTTGTGCATGTGTGCATTAAAGGAAACAATGAGTCAAACATGTAGAAAGTAGTCGCTAATCACATCTCAATGACTCTAAACATTATAAAGCACGTGGATGAAATGATGTTGTGTCTCAAAACACTATCAAAAAGTCACGTGCATAATGGAATAATATTGTGACTTGGTCATCCTAAATGTCCATCCATATAAAGTGTAAAAAAAATATAAAAATCTTTTTTTTAAAATTTTATCAAAAATAATATATTTTTGGATTTTTCAAAAAATATATCAAAATAGAAAAAGATAAATACCATGGTAATACATATTAGAAATAAGCATAATGATATAAACATGAAAAATAACTTATGCTAGAAAACAAGTCTTAACCTCAATCATTAGTTCCGGGGGTGTTCTTCAAAGTAGGTCACATCCTATGAAAATCATTCATCAAGTCATGTGAAGTTTTGACCAAATACTCAACTTACTCTCGAAATCTCTCAATATCTCGCATATGATGTGCGGGAGCATACGGAGTAACATGTGTGGGAGTGTGTGCAAGAAAATGTATAGTAGCATAACGAGGTAAATACCTATGAGACACACTACCCAACATAAAGCAAAATTCCCTATGGTGTCCTCTTTGCTTCCAATAGGAACAAACATAAACGGGCTTAAGAACACCTCTCTCAAAATGTCTAGGATGCGCTCTCCTATAGGGAAACGGATGCCTAGGTGGGTTAGGTTGAGATCCATATGGATCTATCACAAACTCGAGAATCGACCCTGGTGCAACATCGAAAGTGGATGCATCGTCATAACTTATTCCTAAACTCTCAACATTACTCAAATCGAAACCAAGGAGAATCTTTCCAACCTTCTTAGATGTGTCCTCTAAAGTGACCTTGACCTCCTGGGCATGTTCCAGATCTCTCTCGAGTTGGGATACATGGGCTTCAATTTTCTCATGAGTCTCTAATAAAGATTGAAGATCTCGTGTAAGACTAGCCATGATGTTGGTCAATTCTCTATTTTTCTGGCCTAAGACGATCAACTGCTCACACAAAAAAACTCTCACCTTCTCGTTTTACTTGTCGACGAATCATACACCCTTTAAACTTTCATCTCTCTCTCTCTAAATCAATCACCCTCAGAGATAACTCCTTATTCAACCTTTTCATTTCAATGTGCCGGTGTACAAATCAATAAACGCTTTTTGGAGATCCCCTTCTCCTTCACTTGCAATCTCATCATCACACTCACTATCTCTCGAATGGATCAAAATATTATCGAGGCTTTCACATTTTAAAATGTCTTCATCGTCATGGGATAAACTGTGACACCCAGCCCAATTAAGTACCGGGTGAACAGTCCTTTATTCAATTTAAAACAAAGTATTCGGTTGGTTCGTTCTTAGCATCACTATCGAAAAATATTTAATATTAATAATCACCAAATAAATAATTAATCTAGTGTCAAAACATTTCCATTTTAAGTTATACCCAAAGAATACATTAATAATTTCTAAGTTATTAAAACATCAACTATTTACCATTCATATGGATACAAAAGATACTGAATATAACTCAACTGCTGAAATAAATAAGACTCGATAAAACATTATAGTTTAAAGTCTCAATCCAATAAACCATAAAATACTCAATCCAACTGAAATGAACATATAAAATAAACTGAGTACAATCTCTCTAATAAAACAACTGAGAAAGGGGAGGCACATGCCTTAAATGAAATGTCTGAATAGAACTAAAAAATATGATAGAGGCCTCTAAATGAAAGGACCTACAAGTCCGACAACCGCTGTAGCTCCCTAAACAATCCAAGCATCTAAGTTTGGTAACCCTGTGTCTGGGCACCTGATATAATACATATATATAGCAAAAGAGAGAACAATAGCAAGAGATGGGTCAGAGCCCGAGTTGTAAAAATATTTATTTTAGCAAGTATTTAAAATTTGTAATAAAGAAAGTATTATGTGCATGCTAGCTTGTCGGACTCTCACATGAGATACTCACCTCTCATCTATTGTGAACACCTAACGTACATCTACCCCATATTAGTTATGCAACCCAGCCTAACTAGTTCGAAGTCGCCATATCACCATCTACGTCACTAGTAGTATACCTGTATCGCCCATATAATACGTTATTGAAATAGTTTATCCCACATATCTAAATTTCATTATTTACCGTTCGAATGGTTAATCTTTTACCCACTAAGATTTTTTATTTCTTATCGTTACTATATCTACTAAGATTTTTTATTTCTTATCGTTACTATATCTACTAATTTCACACAGTAGAATTTTTCCAAGTATATTCAAATATATATATATATATAGTTGCGTCGTCCCTATATATATATATATACTAATATTAGACCCCTTGGTTAAGACCACTTAGTGCAAAGTATTTATTATTATTACCATATCTACTAGTTTCACGCAGTAGAAATATTCACAAGTGTATATATATACATATAGTCACATCATCCCTATACATACATACATACATACATAATATATATATATATATATATACGAATCCTGCACCCTTAGGTTAAGATCACTTGGCGCAATACATACTCTGCTATCATGTCCCGGTGCATTGCTCACTGCATAAAGGACTGTTGGTTCAATCTTTCACGAGCCACGAAATTCAAATCAAATATATTGGAGGTGAGCATAATCCCCATCCAAATGGATCATGCACATACCTACGCTCCCATTCAGCCGTCGAAACTATCCTACATCTCAGATAGCACGTAACCAAGTTCATATGCTCTGGGTATAAATCAAATATCCCCCCAATGGTCAACACATTATAAGATTTTACACTACGTGAAAACCTCCTCCTGAGAGCAAGCATAGTAGATGTGTTATACACATAATAATAAGAATATAATAGCCATACACACATCCTATTAAAATCAATGGGTATTCACCCAACCCGTACATATATTTTTCATACGTAGTGTTTTCTCATTACTACTTATAATTTAATCATTTCAATTACTCTCTCTCAAAATTTTAAGGTTAACTTAACGTTCCAATATTTAAAGTATTATTTCCCAAATACTTTTCGACAATTCTGAACTGTGCTAGATTCATAAAATAATAGTTTTCCTCACTCAAACTAACTGTGTAACTCAAACTGAAATGGGATTTTCCAGATTTGGGACTTGTCGTTCGAACCGGGTGTGATGTCGTTTGAAGGATATCTCGCGAGAACCAGTCTCGTTCGAACTAGGCTCAATCTCGTTCGAACGAGATTGAGCAGTTCCCTTGCTGAAACAGACCTGCTATGTTTTCTACCATTAATAGTTACGTTTTCACCAGATTTTCATCTATAAAACCTCTAAAATTCAACCCAAACATCAATCAATCAATTCCGATCATCTTCTTAATATATATATATATATATATATATATATATATATATATATATATATATATATATATATATATATAATTTCTAACACTATAACATCATTAAATCATCACTAATCATCAATCGAATTTGAAATCCCCAATTTAATTATCAAGAACCCTAGTTCTCAAATTTATATGCATAACTCTAACTTAAAACCTAGATTCATTCAGAATATTATCATAAATTCATGGACTTAATCCTATCTACATGAGCGAATCAAACTCTTATCAAATCAGTCCTAATTTATGATTAATTATCCCAAATTTTCATCAATTTCAACTTCATAGCAATGGGATAATTACTTATTCTACAATGAACATAATTATTACTAAAGAAAGCAATCAATAATCACTTGCCTCGATTATGATGTTCTGATTCGCTGATGAAATTGGTATAGGCTTGTTCCTCATCTTTCGATCTACGCTTTGGTGGAATTTGTGGTGTGAGTCCTTGAATTTTGAACCAAGAACCCCTATGAACTCTCCTTCTTCCTCTGTGGTTCTCTCTCTATCTCTCGTAGGTTTAGAAACTGACAGACTTCCTCTCACCCATGTACACTCCCTTTTATTTTTCTAATTTTCGTCCATATTAATTCCCCAAAAATTCAAAAGACAAAAATACCCCTACGGGGTGCCAGTTTGGCCTAAAAATATTCTGGAGTCCAAATAAAATACCCGAGTAGAGTTTTCTGACTATCTTGACCCTTCCGAACTCAATGGAGCACTGGAAATAACCATACCAGTTACTTAAAAATAATTTTCTTCTTTAATCTATTAAATTAGTCCTGACACGACTCACATGCGCGTCCCAACTTAATATCCAAACTGTCATATTTCACACTCTCGATAATTTATAAAATTTCATAATTCCATATTACGTATTCACACAGTAATATTCAATAATCCTCGTCAATAAGTATTAACCCTTGGCACGCTAGTTAATATTTATTTTAATCCGAATTAATTAACAATTAATTTCTCACATTTTAATATAATTAATCCAAAAATAATAATTAATCCCATAATTATTTAATATCATAAAAATACATGGTGTTACATACTTCCCCCTTACAACGAAATTTCATCCCAAAATTCGAAAAAAGTATACCAGGTATAAATAATATTGTAATAAGTTGTGCATCGCATCATTGCAATCCCAAGTAAACTACTCCATAACACCCATATACTACGCTATCGAACACCCTTAATAATGAACACTCCACATTGCCCTGTCACGTAGGTTCTTGCCCAAGTTGTATCGTTTAAGTTACACTACTTAAACTTTATTTTAGATATTCACTATCTAGACTACGATTATTCGCACTTTGGTAGATTAATCGTTCTTTAGATACATACGATCTCATCTCGCGATGATCGTACACGAGTCGATTATTAGCGCAGTATATACTTTACACACATTATATACTAAAGACATCAACTCATCTCTAATCTTCGCAATAGGATTTGTTCCCCCACCTTTAATAAACGAGCATGAGAACAACAAGGTTTACTGTGCCATAGCTCAACTGGCAACATGCCCAAAAGTGAACTTATATGAGTTATGGCACATAAAATTCGCTCGTGGAATGTACTATTCCCGTCCTCCCATAAGATTCAAGGGTACACATATATGTTAATCACCAACATCTGATTATTCTGCTTGTTCTGCCCATTCGTCTGCAGATAATAGGTCCTACTCAATCCTAACCCGGTAACTATAGCCTCATGAACACATTTTTAAAACTGAAGAACAAAGATCTTATCAAGATCGGACATAATATTTAATGGTACCCTATGTTTCCTCACTATCTCGGTTATAAAGATCTCGCATGCTACCTCGTAGTATGATCAGTCCTAACTCTCATAATGTGAGCTACTTTGGTCAACCGAACCACTATCACCCATATAGGACCGTAACCCCTCTGGAAAGTAGTTACCTTCGTGATAAAATCCTTGGGAATGCACTCCCATTACTATTGGTTGAGGAAACCTCTATTTCATCACCTCTGTCAGTTATAACCTAATACATTTTATGTTTTCCCAAATATACCTCTAACCATGATTCGCATGCCATGAGTCCTTCCCCACTTTAAAAATCAGTTTCTCGTGAAACGTAGGCCTTTGCCAGATCTTACGAAATAAGCTTCAACTTCCTCAGCTAAATTTTGTCGAATTCATGTGACAATCATAATCTACTTCATGATATAATGTTTTTAATTACCTAGGGCGCCAATACACCCTATATCTCGCACATTATTGCACAAATGAAATACACTATGCTTAAATCAATTTTTGCGCACTCGACATGTTGATATATTAGGGGTGTACTCAACCACCCCAATAGTCATAACTTAATCACTCTTTCAGTGGCATCATTATTCTATTCATAATAATATCTAGACTAGGCAACTCTACCGGCCTTAAGTCATAATAGAATTATAAACTCCCAATTATATTCTCATATATTTACAATAACCAAGGTACTATCTACCAAGATTCTCTCCAACTCTTGATGTTCGCCAGTTTCATGCATGGGATGTCTCGCGAAGCGAAATCTAAACAAAGAACCCCCCGATACACTACTACCTAACATTATCGATCATCCAGATTCGTAAGGTCCTCCGTCCATAATATGTATCTTCCCATAATATCCATATGTTGGCATATTAATCTACGTATGTCCTTAAAAATAACATGAAATATGGCGCTCTCACTATCCCAAGTTTTGGCGCTATATACATAATAACCTATATAAAGAACACAATACATCCTGAGTCACATCGGTAACTAAATCCCTACGCACCGGGATCACATATAACTAGACAAATACTCGTTGAGGTCTATGATACTATGAAATTTTCATATGTACATACATATGGGCCTAACCCTATCTCAGGTGGCGTCGCAAAAAATTATTATTACTCCCCACGGAGTATTCAACACGATAGTCTTATCACTCAATTTACAACCGTTTAAGCATTCGGTAATTAATCACTCCACATTACCATAATAGACTCCACAGTAAGTATGTAACTTGTAACAATATATACTCTTAGGGGCCACCCGGTTCACTCAAACGCGACGTTAAAAAAGCCCCGTTATTAACGAGAATTACGTTTGTAACAAGACTGTTAAAACTAATGTTCCCACTAAACTCGACTCGCACGTGAATCTAGGGTTTAAAATTTATATATAAGTTGTGATACACCATGTCACTTGAATAAATCCTTTTCTCACAAGGATGAAGAAAAACCTCACCAATTACACCCAAACGTAAGGTCCCAGAACGTAGCTGCCAACATGACCCATGAGCATCTGCAACCGTTATACATCTAGGATTTCATCCATTAGTTGTCCCCTCCCATTGTGGACAATTTATTTTGTTATGCGGCTTATAAACCCATCACTGAAACGTTGTCCTAACATCTCTAGGCCTCACTTATGGCTTTACTGGCCACCTTATATCTTCTTAGGCTACCCAGATTACCCTAAGGATTAATGTGCTATTGTTACCGAGGACTCCCTTAGTCCTTCCTAAACCCATCACTCTTAGGTTGTAAATTCTTAGGCCCAATTCTCTTGACCCAATTCCTCCTGTGAAAATCTCACTCCACAAGTTGTTATGCCTAACTGGCATGGTTTACCATTTCTAATCTTATCGGTCTCACTTCTCAATGTGGACACATTCAACCCTAGTAGTCTCATTTTTTACACGTAGGTAAACTTCCCAAGAAATTTCCCGTCACTGGTCCCACTGACCATTTTGGAATGTCCTTCCCTCGGATCGGGAAGTCTTAGCTCCTAATTATCCTCCAGTTGTCTTGTTGGCTATGTGGGCCTTTCAGAACTATTACTGGCCTCTACAACCCTGATTGACTTCATCGTCACTTTGTAGGCAGTTAATCAATCAAAATTATCTGAATAAGTTTCCTATTAGGCATACTCTCATGTGGTGTTTCACTAACACCATTAAGTTTAGTTTTGCTTTTCGGCCAAATTCTCTAACCCTCCTAACTCCCTTCTTCTGGAAGTGCTGAAATAACTTGCAAATGTATAACCTTGACAACATCAACATTAGTTATCCTAGATGGATTTCTCAACAATCCTCGTATTCTACACACGGTCCTATATCAATTATAAACCCTTTTTATATTATATGTCCCTTTTCCAGGTACGAAGTTCGTTATACAATTAAACCTTTCTCTCATGATCGGTCTCTAGCTTACCCATTGTGCTAAGTTTTAAAAATTCACTTCCATCTCTGTTATAACATCGAATGGAATACCTCATGGTCAAATCGTACCCAAATTTCTCTTTAAATTTCAAACACACTTTTTTTATGTGGTAATTGACTCTAAACACTTTATGGTGCTCATAAGAGTTACAATTTTAACTCTAAATTTAATTCTGAGTGTCACGGCATTCCACTCTACACAATTGCCTTCGGATTGTCTACTTACATTGGCGTGTTAGACTTTCTTTCTTTCTTCTCTGCATCTTCACCGATGACTTTTTAAAAGAGTCTCTCTGATTTCCCCCTCGTCGACTATGCTAGGTGATCCTAAAATCGCTCTACCGTTATCTATGAATGTACCGAGGGAACCCTTTGTTCACAAGTGATGATTCTATTATCACTTTCTTAAATAAGACTCATGGTTACTTTTGTCACGACCACCATTCCCAAATTACTCTATGTCGTCTGTCGAGTTACTTCTCCTGTAGTCCTTCTTACGGCCCTCGCTGCTCGTCCTATAATGTTCAGTGCATGAAGTAAAAATGATTTAGTATAATGCGTCACATCAATTATAATTCATAGTAAGAGAACGTAAGTGGCATATGTAAGCAAAAACAACAATCCTATAATAAGGCTATACATCAAAGTACGCTACGATGAAACGTAGAAAGCCGTACAGATCCTAAGGACACTAGAACCTGATGCTCTGATACCACCTGTGACACCCCACCCAATTAAATACCGGCTAATCAGTCATTTATTCAATTTAAAACAAAGTGTTCGGTTGGTTCATTCTTACCATCACTGTCGAAAAACATTTAATATTTATAATCACCTAATAAATAATTAAGCTGGTGTCAAAACATTTTCCATTTTAAGTTATACCCAAAGAATACATTAATAATTTCTAAGTTATTATAACATTAACTATTTACCATTCACAGGGATACTATAGATACTGAACTCAACTACTGAATTGAATAAGACTGGATAAAACATTCCAGTTTAAAGTCTCAAGCTAATAAGCCATAAAATACTAAATCCAATTGAAATGAACTACTGAAATAAACTGAGTACAATCTCTCTAATAAAACGACTGAGAAAGGGGTGACACATGCCCTAAATGAAATGTCTGAATAGAGCTGAAAGAAATGATAGAGGCACCTAAATGCAAGGACCTGTAACTCCCACAACCGTTGCAGTTCGCTAAACAATCCTTGCGTCTAAGTCTAGTAACCCCGTGGCTGGGCACCTGATATAATACATATATATAGGAAAAGAGAGGAGAATAGAAAGAGACGGGTCAGAGCCCGAGTTGTAAAAATATTTGTTTTAGCAATTATTTAAAATTTGTAATAAAGAAAGTATTATGTGCATGCTAGCCTGTCGGACTCTCACATGAGATACTCACTTCTCTTCTATTGTGCACGCCTAACGTACATCTACCTCATATTAGTTATGCTACCAAGCCTAACTAGTTCGAAGTTTCCATATAACCATCTACGTCACTAGTAGTATACCCGTATCACCTATACAATACGTTATTGAAATAGTTTATCCCACATATCTAAATTTCATTATTTATCGTTCGAATGGTTAATCTTTTACCCACTAATATTATTTTATTTCTCATCATTACTATATCTACTAACTTCACACAGTAGAATTTTCTCAATTATATTCATTTATATCAGTATTTTAAAAAATGCGCCTAGGCGCGAGGCTTTTTAGATACTCCTCGTTTTGGCCCTAAGCGTGGTCAACTTTGGTCAAAGTTTTTTTTTAAAACGTATTAAAAAAACGCATTTTTTTGGACGTTTAAACGTGCCTTAGGCAGCATTTTTTTTTAATTTATGGGATTAACCAAAATGAAATTGTTTTGATATCTTTTAAACCCAAAAAAAAACTCAACTACAAATCAGGATAAAGCCTAAACCTAATTGTGTTTTGAGTTCTCCCCTTTTCTTTACACCCGATCGCCGGAACTGGAAAGGGTAACTTTTATTTCAGCCCTAATTTTGATGGATCAGGTTAGAGTTTAGCCCTAATTTTGAGTTCAACCCTAATTTTGAGTACTTATGATGCAATGATTTTGGTAGAAAAACTGATTCATAGTCTGTAACTTTTTTTGTAATTATGAAATTTATGAATTGTTCAAAACAGAGGAAAAACGTTATTAAAGAGTTCAAACAATAGTTTTTGGATCTTATGTTCAATGTAGTTTATTTCCGGAGGTCCGTTTAGACTTTCAAGTTAAAATTCAGCATTTCAAAATTTTCTTTCATCTTTTAATGTCACATTAATATAAATATTTTATATTGGTTAAACAATAAAAAAAATGCACATAAAGTAAAACATGCATTTCAAGCTCCACAAGTAGAAACAAATTTTCAGCACTGTGAGGCTAAAAGAGCAAGGCAACTTAGTCTCTAAAACTATTAATCTGGTTTTAATTGTATCCTTATTTTCGAAAACAAATACAACTATAGACAGGCAGATTACCAACCAATAAAAATCCAACATGATCAAAATAATGTAGTAACAAACAAACTTGGTTATCCAATGAAGTTGCAATGAGAAAAGTGGCCTTTGGACTGAAAGTATATAGAAAATTGGCCCTAACTTTGGAATCTATTTTCCATTTTTTTTAATTTTTTTTGTTAACTATTTTTGTTAATCTGTTTCTTTTTCTATACAAACTTTGTAGATTAATTGTTAATTGTTAATATACAAACTTTGACATTAATGCACAACCATGGGTTGTTGATGGTTGTGATGATGATGATGAGAGTGTGGATGGGGTGGAGGCGGGTTCCGGACTTACATGAGATGCGACTCGAGAACCGAAAAATGAGATTTTTCAACCTAGAAGAAGCGGTAGAAATGCCCGTGATGAAAGTGAAATAAGGGAACCCGATGAAGATGATTTTGTATCGGATGGAACATAAGATGGAATGGATGAAGAAGATGATTTTGAAATGGATCCCGACAAGGAATTAGATGATTAAACATGTTTGTTTAAGTTTAAAAGATTGTAATATTTATGACCTTGTTTGAGAGATATGTTGTTTGGTTGAAACTTGGGTTGTACGAACTCATGGATCGTTTTAGTATTTTAATTTGAATTTTGATCATATTGTTATTTATGGTTAGGTTACTAGATGATTTATTGTAGTGTATGTTTATTAGGGTGATGTGGACTTATGGAGCATGCACGTGGAAAAGGGCTCCCAATGCATATATTGGTATTCAATTTCAAGGTATGTATCATTTTCTATTTTATAAGTGGCTATTTTGATTTTATTTATATTGATTAATATTATTTAGTTAAATTATTTTATTAACTACTTTGAATTTTGATTGTATGGAATTGGGTGATAATATGATGAAGACTTATGGAGCATACATATGGAAAAGGCATCCTAATTGCAAATATACGGACATATTTTTCAGGAATGTACCATTTCAGTATTATTTTTATTGGGTATGTACCATTTTCAGTATTTTTATTAGCCTTGTTTTAATTAAAAAGTATTAAAATATATTAAAAAATGTCTAAACGCCTTTTTGCGCCAAGCCCGCCTAGGCTTCTAAGGCTTAAGGCTTGGCCTCTATGCCTCGGTCATGCCCTATGTTTTTTATAACCTTGATATATATATAGTCACGTCATCCCTATATATATATATATATACTATTCCTACACCCCTTGGTTAAGACCACTTAGCACGTATTTATTATTATTACCATATCTACTAGTTTCACACAGTAGAAACATTCACAAGTGTGTGTGTGTGTGTATATATATATATATATATATATATATATATATATATATACGAATCCTACACCCTTAGGTTAAGACCACTTGGCGCAATTCATACTCTGCTATCATATCCTCGTACATCGCTCACTACATAAAGGACTGTTGGTTCAATCTCTCACGAACCATGAAATTCAAATTGCATATATTGGAGGCGAACATAATCCCCAGCCAAATGGGTCATGCACATACCTATGTTCCTATTCATCCATCAAAACTATCCTACGTTCCCATTCATCCATCGAACGACATTGAGCAGTTACCTTCCCCAAACATACCTGCTATGTTTTCCACTATTAACAGTTACGTTTTCACCAGATTTTCAACTCTAAAACCTCTAAATTTCAACCTAAATATCAATCAATCAATTCCAATCATCTTCCTAACATATATATATGATTTATAACACTATAACATCATTAAATCATCACTAATCATCAATTGAATTCGAAATCCCCAATTTAATTATTAAGAACCCTAGTTCTCAAATTTATATGCATAACTCTACTTAAAATCCAAATTTATTCAGAATATTATCATAAATTCATGGACATAATCCTATCTGCATGAGGGAATCAAACTCTTATCAAATCTGTCCTAATTTATGATTAATTCTTCCAAATTTTCATCAATTTCAACTTTATAGCAATGGAAAAATTACTTATTCTATCATGAACATAATTATTGCTAAAGAAAGCAAGCAATAAACACTTGCCTCGATTATGATGTTCAGATTCGCTGATGAAATTGGTATAGGTTTGTTCCTGATCTTCCGATCTACGCTTGGTAGGATTTGTGGTGTGAGTCCTTGAGTTTTGCACCAAGAATACCTATGGACTCTCCTTCTTCCTCTGTGATTCTCTTTCTATCTCTCATAAGTTTAGAAACTGACAGAATTCTTCTCACCCACGCCCTTTTATTTTCTAATTTTCGTCCATATTAATTCCCTAAAAATTTAAAAGACAAAAATACCCCCACAGGGTGCCGGTTTGGCCTAAAAATATGCCGGAGTCCAAATAAAATATCCGAGTAGAGTTTTCTGACTATCTCGATCCTTCCAAAATCAATGGCGCACTCGAAATGACTATAGGAGTTACTTAAAAATAATTTTCTTCTTTAATCTATTAAATTAGTCCTGACACGACACACACGCGTCTCCCGACTTAATATCCCAAACTGTCATATTTCATACTCTCGACAATTTATAAAATTTCATAATTCCATATTACGTATTCACATATTAATATTTAATAATTCTCATCAATAAGTATTAACCCTTGGCACTCTTTTTAATATTTATTTTAATCTGGATTAATTAATAATTAACTTCTCACATTTTAATTTAATTAATCCAACAATAATAATTAATCTATTGGATGCCCATCACTGGGACTTTTTTGCCTTATCTTTAGGAATACCCACGCGTCGACCTCACTTTTATCGGCGAAATCACTGTTACATATTGACTCGAGCATGGCTCGAGTATAAAAATCAAACCCTTTATACAAAATTTATACTTGGCGACCTAATTCAATCCTATTATGCGAACATTACGTTAGCAAGTCCTTGAATATGTTTAAATATACCCGCAAGGTTTCTCCCTCTTTTTGGTTAAATGTGTTGATAGCGTGACGTATCAATGTCGTCTTTTTGTTGGGGAAGAATTTTCTGTAGGAAATAGACATTTATTTGTTCCACATGGTGATGGATTCAGGTTCTAACGAGTTAAACCAACTCTCCGCCTTAACTTTTAAAGAATGAAATAATTTCAGTTTAACAATCTCATCGGTGAGTTATTTGTTCTTAATCCTTCTGTAAATTTCTTCAAATTCTCGCATATGGAGGTAGGGGTCCTCTTTTTTCGTATTCAAAAAATTGGGTAATGATAGGATTATTCCCGAATGCAATTGAAAATTGTTTACGTTGTGCTCAAGTAGACGTATGCATAAAAGTTGACTAGACCTATTCAGATAAAGTTAATCCTAAAGGGAATATGAGGATAACGCGTCTTTCATCTCAGTTAATATCAAAGATCTACTTGCAAAAGTGTCGGGGATACTATACTCCACACTAGATAGACAACCGGTATTATCTCGAAATCAATTTCGCATACATTATGTGACTCACTCAAATTTCTTTCTCTTTTTTCTTTTATCTTTTCGAATTCTTTTTCTATTTTTTATTTTTTATTTTAGTCAAACAAAAGTAAATACTTTGACTCAAAAACACACAATTCCCAGCTAACAAAAAGCAAATTGAATCATCTAACTTAGGTGGGGGGAATTTTAATTTTAAAATTTAATTTTTCAGAGACTGATCGATGCAACGGGGGTCTCCAAATTATTCTCCCTTATTCGACAACTCCTACTCTTTGACAACGGAGAATTTAAAAGATGGCCAACTACCTTTATTGGCTCAAATCTAAATATTACCTCTAGGTAGGTGGTTAGTACGAACACACATTAAAAATCACAAATACTAGATAAGGTAAAACAAAACCAATTTAATAAGTTGGAGTTGGAGTTGGAGTACCTTTTAATTCTTGTCTCGTTAAGAGTTTTTCTACGAGCAATGTGATATCCTAAAGCCAACGTCTATTTGGTTTTAAATTAAATGTGATGACTCGGGATATACAAATGCTTAGTTAATTTGTAATTTTCGGGCCAAGGAACAGTGATGAAATCCTCACTTTATCTTCCACACGGGTTTTGCCCTTAAGTTAATTTATGTGACATGCTAATTTAAATGCGAAATTAAACTACGTAAGAGCACATAAAAATGTACCTTCGGCGTGAACTTTTTACGGTCACTTGTTTACACCGGACCAAAGTTTAAGTTAACATCGATTTAGGAGAAATGTCACCTATGCTTCAATCATCCTCGAGAGTTCCTTGTACTTATAGTAAGATTGCACAAGTATTCTTCAGTTTGCTCACTGTTGCACACTATTTTTGAATTATTCTTCACCTTGAACTTTTTTTTGCTTTATGGTATTTTTTTAATGTGCTACTGAAAAATAATACAAAAAAACTACATCAAGCGTAAAATGTGACCAAAAAACCTTTAATAAAAAAATAACATGACACGCGCACTAGTGGTGTATTTAACATTACAAAGAAGAAAAACAAACAATAAATAAAGCACATTATTTTTTTAGTTTTCGAAAAAAAATAATTTTTTTAGGGATAGATCACTAAATAATGATTCTAGAAAACTCCAATAAAAAATATTTTTTTCAAAATTTTAGAATTTTTGTCTTTTTGGAATTTTCACCAACACAAAAAAAACTAATCCTAAAGTTGCAATTTTTTTTATAGAAAAAATTAAACAAATTTTCGGCAGCGGTACCAAAAACTTTTTGTCAAATTATAAAATATCGCAAGTGCACGGGTTATTATAGAATAGCAAGTGTAAGTACAATTCGAACCCACAGAGATTTGTTAATTTTAACATTTAAAAGAATAGCAACTATCCAACTAGACTTAATGGGGTAGAGAATAATTATTCACTAAATTAAATCAAAGCAAATTTGTAAATATGAGATCACACATGAGAGTTGTAAACAATATGGAAAGAATTAAGATTGAGGTCACCTAACTAACTTTGCACACTAATTTAATGTTGTCATTCCTTTTTATAACTCAAATTTAATCAACTATCATCGCGCTTAATTCAAAAAATATAACAGCTATGTTCAAAATATTTTTAACGTCACGAAAAATTGGCTAAAAACCCGATTCTCTAAGAAAATATGAGTTTTAATGTTCACAAATGTTTTTAAGCGTGGACTATCAAAATATTCAAAGTGAAAGCATTTCCATCAAAAATTACTATTTCTAAATCTCAAAACATGATTTGACAAAATAATTTGAAGGTTTTAAAATGCACTCTCATGTCATTTTAAAATGAATACCAAATTTTTTAAAATAATTAAAATGAGTAGGCAATAAACAACAATTAAATTAATGTGACAAAATTAGCTCATTATGATATACTTTAACCGGGTCCTAATAGAAGAATTAAGCTATCATAATCAAAGATAAAAATAAATTGCAAGAATGAGTAGAAATTTTTATTAATAAATCAAACTTATAAAAAGTTCTCTCAAAATGATAAAAAAATTTCTCCCAAATTTAATACAATCACTCAAAAATTGCTTCCCAAAATTATGTGTAAAAAGTGAGCACAATGGTCCTTTTGATGTCCAAGGGATAAGGTGTTTTGTTTGAAGTGGAACTCTCTTAAATTGGTCCAACAGTATTGGAACCGAACACTCCATCTCCTTTACTCTTTGGATCGGAATAAGATACTCAAATTTTCCCTGGGGACTCTTAATTTTTCATGCCAAACACGCATGCTGATTTTCCCCCAATTCAGAGAATAAAAATTTTGAACTTTATTTTATTTAATTTGTATAAAAATATCTTTTTTCGAACGACCATAAAAATCAGTGGTTTCGTGTTTTTCTCCAGTTGATCATCAATTTGTACCCATTTCCATCATTACTTATAAAATTTTCACAGGTAACGTTTTTCACAAATTAGCACAAGAAAATTATAAAATTACCGAAGCACACATTTTTTACTTAAAATGACCATTCTGAATCCTAATTCAATCATTCTTACATTTTTTTCCTTACTGAACTAAATGGTCCTTAGAACTTATTAAATAAAATAAAATGGGTCTAACAAAGTATAAATTTTGGTCTAAATATACAAAATAATACACTCGTCAATTAATATTATTAAGAAAAGGGATCGACATTTGAATACATGAAAATATTGTATCCCCAAGAACTTCGATTGATCATGCATTAGAAAGTGAAAAACAAGAACTATGTTTAAAGCATAAACCTAGGGTTTTGAATACAAAATTGTGGACACCCCATTTCGCTCCCTTGGAGATCTCGAGGGAACATGATGCAACCTATCAATCTTCAGATCCAAAATAAAGCACAAAACTTAGACAACCATAAGAACGCCCAAATAGGGCCCCAAGACCTTAGCAAGCTCAAAATATATATCTAGAAAACTCAAAATCTCCCCCAAAATAAGAACCATACTAAAAACACATGCCCAATACTGATCGGTCCTGTCAGAAAACTGTCTGGTCTTAAACCCAAGCAGTTTGCCTATAAAAGGAGGCCTCTCCAACCATTTTAGACAATATCTCCCATATTAAAGGTTTTTTCTTTACTTTGTAGCTCTTTTCTCTCTAAAAAAGCCTCAAAATTCTGTTATTTTTCCTTTCAAACCTCTTTCAAGCCTAGATTTCAACTTCTAACCCAAAGTTCTAACACTTTCTTTCCTATATAAACCAAAACAATAAAAAATAAAAAATATTCCTTTCTTCTTTCTTCTTTCTTCTTTCTTCTTTCTTCTTTCTTCTTTCTTCTTTCCTCTTTTTTCTTTCTTTGTTTTCCTTCTAAATGGTACTTTTCTGTAAAGAAATCTTAGAGATATGTAATAAATATTTAATTTCAAGATGAAATGTTGACGAAACAAAAATGCAAACGTGTAACATCACAGGTATACTCCTTTTAAACTATTTTATTTTAAAGTTTAGACTCAATAAGGTGGTGTTATGATGTAACACCACCCATAATCATTTTTCTCTTCATCTTTTTTTCCCCTATACATTGATTTTGTCCAAAGGTTATGTCCGAGTCATGTTAACTTTGACTCGTCATATGGTAGATATATAGGGGTGTTAGGGAAACCCAATGCCTAAAACTCAAGTCAGTTCTTGTAAATATTTACATGTTTCTACGCTTTATTTCTCCAAATACCAAAAAACCAAATAAAAACTCCAAAACCATGTAATACTCTCATATAGGTTATTGGATCATTACATCCAGGGATTTAACTTATTATTCTGTTCTTAATGTCGGAAGTATCAACACTCTTTCTTCATCAAGATGATTTTATCGATGAGTCCATTTAATCCAAGTATTTTTCATGAACATGAGTCTTTTAAATCCTCATATTTAGACTTATTTCACTCTAAAAGAACAATGAAACATCAAAAAGAGTTGAGATATCTTACATCGAGCCTCAATAAAAGTTAGAATCCATGTTGTTTTAATACGAACTACGTGGACTATCAATCTCTCAGTGAGAGTATGTAGGCTAAGTCGGATTGCCATTTAAGTTAATAAGTCTGACTTTATATATGTATATACACACACATACCCCCACACTATACCACATAATCTATTTAAATGCTAACTATTTTTATTTGATTATTTCTTTTTACACTATAATATGCTAATATAAATATTTTACATCCACATTTTTTACCAAAATGGTGGAGGCTGAAAACCTTACCAGTTTGTAACCCAATACCTAGACCTTTGACTCTATAGTTAAACATGCCGATCATTATCATCACTTGGTCTCAACGGAGACCTACCCCTTCTTTTCTCTATTTTGGATAAAATAAACTAGTGACTTTATTCTCTCCAAAAGGACATGTTTGAGGATAAGAGAGGCACTTTGCCTCGGGTTTAGGTTCTGATAATGACAATCCATTGGGGACATTTTTTTATGTAGACTGAACTCAATTTAATGTATATCAATATTCATTTTAGCATGTTATTCCTATATATTCTATTCTTTACTACTTTTTCTTTGATAACTGACTAGGTAGGAAAACACCAGTATTGCATGCTCATGTTGTGACAACCCGCCTACTAAAATAATAGGTGGCCAGCCCAATACTCCAATAATCAAAGGAATCATAGGTGGTCCATTCTCAGCGTCACTGTCGATTAAAATAATAGTATGAGATAACCACCAATCATTTTAGAAAACGGACTGTCAAATTAAAAATTTTGAAAGTAAAAGAAAAACACTTAGACAATCCCATTTGCAAAAATGGTGGATACCAAAAATCAATGGATGAAGAATGACAATATCATAAATATCACCGAATAAGCTGTCGGTGAACAAACCACTACAAATAATTACGTAGAGTATTACATTTCAGTATTTACAATATAATGAATGAGTGCAATACCTTGGGCAAAACACGCCCAAATAAATATATTGAACATAACTAGAGTGCAATAGAAAGAAACGTCTAATACGAGTAACCTACAACATCTGCAATATGTTGTAGCTCCATGACAACTGAAATGGAAATGTAATCACGGGTGTCCATACGGTAGAGCACCTATAACGGCAAAGAATATGCAGAAACAAAGAAATATAGGTACGGGTCAGGGCCCGGTTTGATATGATTACCATGTGACTAAAAATGCATGACAGTTAAGTGCGTAATTCTTTCGCAGATAACAGTAATATTTCTCACCTCTCAATCTAGCAGCAACCTAGCGCAATATTATGATGATGATCTAGTTAACCCAAGTACTAAGGGCTAACTTCTCCCCCGTCTCAACACTATGCCCTATTCGTGCGTGGGGTGTCTCGCAAAGCGAAATCCAAACAAGGAACCCCCCGATACACTACTACTTAGGAAAGGTTGATCGTTGAGATCCATTAAATCCTTAGCACGAAATAATCAATAAATGGATGTGTGTGCATAAGTGTGGGAGGTCACATCTACAGCTACTCAAGGATTATAAAAAAAAATAAACCCATCCATCATCAAATCGCACAATTCCTAATTCTTATTTAGGAACACATATAAATGGTACAACATTTTATCAAACGTTTACCAAATTACTTTCATCATATACTATTTCATTTCGAAATTCTATTCCTTATCAGGAATTATAATCATAGTTTTTATGCTCTTTGTGGCATTTTATCGCAATGATACATTTTGTAAAAATCTCTTCCTTATCAGGAATATAATCATCATTATATGCTCTTTATGGCATTTCAGCGTGATCTTTATGGCACTTTCTCATGCTCTTTATGGAATTTCATTGTGCTCTTTATGGCACCCATCATACATCAAGTCCAACTTGATTTAGAATAGTTATAATCATATATATATATAACGATTCTAAGACCGCCCGTCTGGGTTTCCCCACTGTGCGCGCCCCTAAATGGCTATCATCTTCCAGGGCCTATCATCAAGACAACCTGGGATCCTATCGAAACGTCGGGAAGCGACCATGTGCCTGCGGGATAGTCAAGACCACACCCGGAATCTCCTAACCATCGCAGAAAAATATACAATCACAAACGCTCACATGGCCTAGGGACTATATCCACCCTGCATTCATTAGCCAGGGGGCTTCACCACAACGCGCGCAACTTCCCTTATGATAGTGATTTAGAGAGGTGTGTATCCATTTGAAAACATCCAATTTTACATTCTCAAAATCATTTGTACTTATTTATTAGTACCACATTTTATCTTTATGCATTTCTCATTCTTAATGTCATATTTTATTAATGACTTAAGACCCGAAGTGCCATAAACCTCAAATTAGTCCCTAAGACTTCAATATAATATTTTAAACCATCAAAATGAATCTCCCTCAAGGAGAGTCTCCCAATTGTCTCAACCTTAACATTTTATCTCCAATTTATCTCTAGGTTAATCTCCTAAATGATTCGGATATCAACCTACGCAAACTAGCCCTCGGGGTAAGCCTAAATATCCCAATTAATCCTAGGGCATTAGTCTACCCAAAACCACCCTCTAGGACTCTTAATTACTTCCCAAAGGAAGGTTCCTAAACTCCGAGCCTAAAAGAAAAGAACCAAAACTAAACTAGAAAAACATCCCAAAAATGCAGGACATCCGAATCGATTCGCCCTATCCGAATCGATTCGGTCCCCAAAAGAGAATCGATTCGGTAGGTCCAAATCGATTCGGTCAAGAAGACCCTGGCATTCTGCATAACCCCGAATCGATTCGGTAGGTCCGAATCGATTTGCCCTATTTAGACCTGACACTTTCCCCCTTACCGAATCGATTCGCTAGGGCCGAATCGATTCGGTTATGCATAATTTCAAAGTTTAAGCTACGGGTTGTTTGAACCCTAAAGCCCCAAAAACCCTCAAACCCTTGATTCTTCCCAACATCAACAACAACAATTCAACCCAATCACTTCTAAACATTATAAAATTAATTATTTCACCTCAAATCAAATTTAAACACAAGATTTAGGATTAAACACCCAAAATCAACCAAAACCCATTTATGGTTTAAACCTCCCAAAACTTAACTACACATGCAGATTTATCACATTAAATCAATATCTAGCAAGTAAGAAACTTGCCTCGAGGTTCGTAGTCTCGGATCACCTCCGGTAGCGACGGAATCCGGCCCAAATCTTCCATTTTCTCTCTTTCTCCCATTTTCTCCCAACTCTCTCTTCTCTCCTTTGGCTTCTCTCACAAAAATGAAGAAAAGAAAAAGGGGTGGGGGACTTATACGGGTCCTAAAACATAAATCCCCACTGTTAATTGCTAATACACCACTAAAATGACTCGTAACCACTTATTTGAGTCATAACCCCTTAAAAATGCCCGAATCTCAAAAATTATAACTGGGCACTTATTTCGACTATCTCGACTATTCTAAAAACAACTGCACCCCCTATTTTGGCATTCGGGAAAGTGTGAACTATTTTTACGTTCCAATTTCATTTTATTTCATTAATTATACCCAAATTTGAATATAGGTCATAACCGTCGTTTTACATATAACGATGCAAAATATCACAATATAATGCTATTTACCTTCTCATGACGGTAAATAGACAAAACCTAGTAAATATTATCCCTAAGTCTCACGGGAAATAATATTTACTCCAACATCCCCTATTTTATAAAATTAGCCCATCAGGAAAAATAGTATAACATAGTCGCTCAAAAACCTGGGTTGTTACACATGTGGGGATAAAATTACACCGTAGCCATCCCTTGAACTTTATTTGTGATAAGTATGCCAAGGTATGTAATAATCTAATGTGAAAATGGGTTTCGCCAAAAATAAAAGATTATCTAAAATATGTACACTACTTCATCGCATAACATCTACGTTCCCTATCGCCCTAGGAAGCCTAGCTATAAGACTCGAATATAACCAACATGGATCTCTAGATCTTTCTCTTCTTAGACTCGTACCCTCGGGATATATAGTGGTGTATTCTCGATAAACATCACATATGTATATCAGGTGTATCGAGTCATCTCTCCCACGTATTATCTCCATGAGGTATATCGAGAAACTCAATTCATGTAAATTCGAGTATATCAAAATGACCCTCTCACACATACTCTAAGGTATACCATGTGGAGCCATAGCCAAAGAAGGGAGATTTTAGCCTCACTGAAAGCCTTCATAACCTTATATAGTAGAATATTAAGACATATCCAAAAAATAAAATAGGCCAACAAATCATCCAAATAATGACATCTCTCAAAATATTTGTGTATCCACCAAGAAAGTTTCCAAAAGTAGGGTGGGACTCAAGGACTTCAAAAAATTCCACTCATTTTTCATAACTCCTAGCCAGGGGCTGCGAGCAAGTGAGGAGTTCCATGGGAAATGGATCATTACTTAATCTTACCCAAACAAACATCCATATTTTCTTAAAATCGTGTTTGTTCTTAGAATAATGCTTAGGCAAAATTATAATTCCATATTTCTCGTAAACATCATAGTTTCCATCTTGGCAAAGGTACGAAAACCACATATCTTAAACTCCCACATCTCATAGTCTTAACGACACGTAAAATGATAAAGAAATATCATTGTCGACATTATGTCCAATCTACTCTGGGTCGAGAAGTAATATACCTTCGCAATTGATCGAAGAATACCTAAGGACAAGGAACAAGTTTACACCTTACTAATATCATGCCTCCTCCAGCTACAGTCCATGTACCTAATAACCCTCTAACTGTGAGTACTAAAAGGCTGATGTAATAAATACGATTAAGGCTCCAACGGACACTGGACACCTCATAATGGAGTTATAAACACTCCAATAGGATTTTTGACAGCTTCAACCCTCCGACAACCTTACAAACATCCAGCACTATCCTTATATCCAAATGTCAAGTTTACTAACAAATTCAAAATGTGACTTTGAAAAAATATTAGGAATGGTACCACCCACAGTTCACCTCAATCTATACATTTGAGCCATTCAGGCTCTAGGGGATTTCGAGAAGTCATGGCCCAAATATTTGGACATGCTTTTTTGGGGGATCACTCAAATGGTTTCTATCCATAGATGATGGACATACCATAACTTGGAATGATATCTGTAGATAATTCATAATACAATGCAAGTATAATGATAAACTAGAAGTCACCCGTCAAGACCTAGAGATGATTAAATAAGAGATCAACGAACACTTAGGAGCCTTAATTGCTCGTTGGAGGAATAAGGTTGTTAGGATGGTGAAATGACCCCGAAAGAGGAATAAGTGTCCACCATAAATAAGGACTTAATCCAACCTACCAAAACCAACTCAAGACATAGTACCTACCCCCACTCTAAAGCCCTTATGGATGTAGGAGCCCAAATTGAGGATGACTTTATGAATTGACCCCCAAAGCTTGAGGCGGACAATCGAAGAAATGATCCTCATTTCCCAACTAAAAGAACTAATAAGGAAATGCAAATATTGTTAATGCCATCCAAGCACCTACATATAAACTTTCACTATGGAGTAATAAAATAATCCAACGATCATTCCATCCATTATACCTCCCCATACGTACAATCTACCAAGCTCTCAAAAAGAAGGTCCTTTTAAAGCCTATAGATCCAATATCTCTACCTAATCCCTTGCCAGAAAACTTCTGAAATGATTCATTCGGTGAATATCACCAGAATACTAGACATTTGAGACATGTCATCCAATACCTGATTGGTCAAGGAAACATAACTACACATGTTGGACCTACACTTAATTTCAATAATAATTCGCTACCCGACCACAACACAAGGGGAAATGCCATCACTACAAAATATGGAATCAAAGGCCCATCCCTCCTAATAAATCATGTATGTCGATAAGAAGAGGGAGAAAGAACGAGCTTGGTAAGTTTAGTAAAAAGCATTTAAATCATGTGATGTTGACACAAACCCATATGGATCTGACTGAATCAAATGCTAGGATCCTTAAAAGTGAGAGGGCAGAACCCCCTGTAAGTTAGCCTATACTAGCTAATGTACCTTGTGTTTCGAGAAAACCCTGATCTGCTCTTGTTAGATATAATTCACTTACATGAGAACCTCTTTGAACATTTTGAGGTAATGTACAAAGAAGACCAATAGGCCTTTGGATACATAAGAGGGACAGAAAACATAGAAGTCATCCCCATTGAGTGGGGAGAATAATTTACAATAGAAGATAGCCAAGATTCTTAGGTTTGGTCATCATCTAATGACTCCACAGTTGAATAGCCATCAGAAGAGGATCTAATATTTAATTTTGATGACCTGATCGTCTCCTCACCTCGTGAAGATGCCCATCACATTTTCACTATGGATTTCAATGAAATCATGGCCTAATTCCCCACCCCGGATTGGGAGTCCATATAAATTGATAGCCTCACTCGATCTCAAAGATTCTATAAAGACCCTTCCCTTAACCCAATTACTTTTAGGGAAAAGGACAGAGGTAAAGGAAAGGAGATGATCAAAAAAATCCATTAAGGTAGGTCAAAGAAAATAAAGTCATGGACCAACTAAAAAATAATCAAGGCAATTTATCTATATGGGGACTCCTCATGTCTTCTCATCCACATAGAGAATTTATCTTGAAGCAATTTTCCCAAAATGTGGTACATATCTCCTTCAGTCTTAAAGAATTTATGGAAATACTGGGGAATATAACTATAAAAAAAAGTATATCATTTACCAATAGAGAATTATCCAAGATAGGGCATACCATAATATACCCTAAAACATCATGGTGAATGCTAAAGGATAAAGGATACATATGATCCTCCTTGATAATGGATCCGTTCTGAAGGTCTGCCTACTAAGGATATCCAAGTATTTGGGAATCAATGTCAGGACCTCACACCCACAACTCAAGTTGTTAAGACCCACGACGATAGTAGAAAGGAATTGATGGGTTCCAATAAACTTGTTCTTGGAATTAGCCCATTGGACAGTCTCAGTGAAATTTAAGGCATCTACATACCAGGATCCTTTAATCTGTTTTTGGGTAGGCCATGGGTTTTATTATATCGGGAGGTCTTTTCATAACTGGGACAAAAGTTAAAATTCTTTTGTAGGGAAAATTTAATCACCATATTAGGGGACCATATTAGAGGATCCCAACTTGCTCAAAGAAGAAGGTTCTAGTACTCGAGTGTTTGAGATACAATATGAGAGTGAAGAATTTACATCAATGGATTCCAACTAGACCCACCTGTGCAGGTCATCTCTGGTGATACCAATGAATATATTTTGCCACCCTACTCATAATATAGTTGTTGCAACGTCACTCATATAATGAAGAAGATGAACTTCCTACCGTGAATGGGCCATATAAAGAATTAACAATGGATCAATAAGCATATTAAAGTACCCGAACAATCTAATACCAAAGGGATATAGTACAAATATTAGAAAGGATATCTCATTTTAAAGAACTGAAAGTTAAAGGGCTTGATTCGACAGCCATAGGTTATGCATAAACATTACCATCCTAGCATCAACAGATGTTTCATCAAAAAAGGAAAGGATTTTCCCTTAAGTGGATTTCCTAAACCGTAGGTAGATGCAGACTATAGAAAATAAATGCCCGGATGGGAAATGTTCTTCGAAGACTAGCCAATTTGGATAGAGGATGAGGTACATGAAATGGCAAACTTTATTGGGAAGTTGGAAAACCGCTCTGCAGACTAGGACCTTATTGATGATCGAAGGAACATCGAGCTATTGCTAGAAATGATGATGGAGGTCAAAAGTAACTAAACATTCTGCAACTTAACAATAACTGAAAGCCTTTTGATGGTGAGATTGCATATGTGCTCCAAGAGGAACCACCATCCACCATTTGTAACCTCCCAATTGAGGATAAATCCCTCGAGGAAAATTTATTCGATGTCATAGATCATATCAATCCCTTTACAAAAGAAATAAACTTTAACTTTGAGTATCCTTGTGTTCCAAATATTGATGATAATGAATGTATAAATTAAAGTAATGAATCTAATTTATATGATGAAGAATTAAAAGACCACCTAATCATACCCAGCTTATTAACGGAAAAAAAACGATTAATCTAGGATCTACTAATGAGATAAAATAAATCAAAATAGGTTCTTCCTTATATGATTTAGAAAAGTCCGTACTGATTCGACTTTGCAAAGAGTACATCGACGTCTTCACCCAGTCTTATCCCAACATTCCAGGAATTGAACCTAAAATCGTTGTCCACCTCATATGTACATATCCAGATTCCAAGTGAATTAAGCAAGAAATTCGTAAGCTTAGACCTAAATGGTCTCTCAATGGTCAAGCAAGAAGTGATGAAATAACTTAGCGTTGGTTTTCTAAGAGTGGTCGAATACCCCGCACGGCTGAAAGGGAATGTGTATTGACTATAGAGACTTGAATAAAGCCAGTTACAAAGATGATTATTCTTTAAAAAAACATCGAAATGATCATCGACAATACTGCTGACCATGCCTTGAAATCTTTCATAGACGGCTTTGTTGGCTATAACTAAATCATGATTCACCATGCGATTAAGAAAAAATAGTTTTTACTACATCTTGGAAAACTTTATGTTACATAGTGATGTCTTTTAAACTTAAGAATGCTAGTTCTACTTACCAATGAGGGGATACTACTTTGACACATGATATGATCCATAAGCCGGTCGAGGTACACATGGACAACATTATCGTCAAATCCAAAAATCGTAAAGGGCATGTTCCGATATTAACAATATTCTTCAAAAACCTGCAGGCATACCAAATGCACTTGAATCCCCAAAAATGTATCATTATAGTTACTAAAGGAAAGCTATTAGGATTCCTCCATAGTGAAAATTGGATCAAGGTAGATCGAAACAAAGTTAAAGCCATCTTGTCCAATCCTAAGATCTTAATCAGTCCTTTCCCATGTATGATTTCCCCATGCAGAATGTATTGTTATAAAGTTATACCCTTCGGTCTCAAGAATGCTGGTGCGACTTACCAAAGGGTAGTCATAGCCATCCTTGACGATCTTATACACAAATAAGCGGAATCCTACATGGATGACATGATCATAAATGCAAATACCAAGAAGGACACGTTTGGTCACTCCGAAAGTTCTTTCAAATGTTACACCTTTTAAAATGAGGATAAATCCTTATAAATTTGTCTTTGGGGTCACTAAAAGAAGAGTACTCAAGATTATTATCAATACAGATGGAATTGAAGTATACCCTGATAAGTTTAGAGCCATATGTTAGATGCCACACCCCAAAACGAAGATATATGTTAGGGGGTTCTAGGTCAAATACAATTCATAAGTCGGTTCATCAATGAGTTTACCACCATTTGTGAAACCATTTTCCAATAACATAATAAAAACTCACCTAAATAATGGAACCCTTAATTCTATGAAGCATTCGAGAAAATCCAAGAATAACTCACTCACCCACATGTATTACTATCTCTTCGAGCTAGAAAACCTCTCATGATTTACCTGACCTAAACCGATACGGTTATCAGAGCCATGTTAGCCCAATATGTAGAAATTTCTTAAAAGGAATGTGCCATCTACTACGCCAGGAAAAACCTAGTATCCTATTATCTCAAATACATTATCTCAAAAAAGGCTTGTGTATCTCATGTATGGATCACTCGCAAAGTACACCATTATATGATGTCCTTCAACATATGGCTCATCTCCAGGATGGATCCCCTTAAATACCTATTTGAGAAACATTCTCTCTCTAGTTGAATGGAAAAATGGCTACTGATGCTATTCGAATTCAATATCACGTATGTAATGTAAAAATTCACCAAAAGACAAACCATCCCGAACCTACTTGTAGGACAAACCCTGTTAGATTATTCACCACACAACCCATTTCTTGATATGTTCCACTTCTCTTATTATCTTTTCTCGAAATCCTCCAAATATCTGCATACATTAACGGGCTCCGTACCGCTTGCTATGCTACCATATGCTCTAGACAGTGATTTTGGGTCTTTCACCTGAGGGCTCTGGGCCCTTCTTAATTATTTTCGATGTCATCTGAGTTCGTATTAATGTATTTTAACATCTTTTAAATGTTCACATTATTCCACTTTTTACCGATCGAAGCCAAAAATCCAGGGTTTCACCCCCAACTTGTGTTAGACTTTAAAATTGTAATTTTTTGTCCTTTACACACTTACGTTGATTTTATTCCAAAATCACTTTTCATTTAGTACTATTTGTGTAACACCATTTTCAACATTTTTATTTCATAAAATTGTTTCTCTTTATGTAAAATTACCATTTTACCTATTTGTTTCCAAACTTGCACTTTTCTCTATTTTCACAAGTGTTATTTTCTCAAAAATATTATTAATCTATACACACCATCTTTTCAAATGTTTTTAACTCAATAGCACTTATTTTAGCACTTTGGAGAAACATACTTTACAAGTTGAAATTCTCTTTATTTCATTATTTTCTTTACTAAAAACACCCTTTTGAATTTTGGTGACTACTTTACGAGAAATGCCATTTTTTTATTTCCACGCGTAGTCTTGAAATATTTATTTATCATATTTTCGACACCTTTTAACACACTTTAAAGGCTAAAATTTCTATTTCCTTTATTCAAATTTACGACTCATTAAAACCTCCATTAAAATTGTTTATATGTCTATCTTTAAATTACTGCAAGTTTATACACGTGGGAAGAGGGATTTTATGTCTAAAAATCCAAGAAAATGAGTTTAAAAAATTACTTATTAAAGAAATTTCATAATATTTACAAAAACATTATTTTCAATACTAAAGATACATTTTGTTCTTCAAACTTGCCCAAATGTCCGCTTTTATAAAAAATCCATTTTTACAAGAAAACTCCAAGATTTTGTTCATCAAATATCTCAAAAAGATAAATATTATTTTGAAAATATTTTATTCCATAAAATGTTTAACCCCAAGTTTTCTTGAAATATATCATTTGTCTCTGTACTTTGGAACCTTATGAAAAAGTATTTTACACAAATCATGAGAATTAGCTTTCTTACAACATACATGCTTCTTACTATTAAACTTTACATACAAGACCAAATACTGGAGAAATAAAGTCTTAGACTTAAATACTAGAGTTTTCCCATCTCAAATAAGGTCCACGGTTGTAGGATGAATGTTGAAGAAGATGGCAACCTCCCAGCTCCTAAGATGGCCTTAAAGAGGATGTCTAGCTCCATCAAGCTTGCCTCCGTGAAAGCTCTAATAAAAAAAAACTTCAAACTCCATTAATCTTACACTTTTCTTCTTTAAAAAACAATAATAACTCCATGAATTTACATCTTGTCTAATAAATGGTGTAGATAGGATTTATAGTCTAAAATATAGGGAAACATAAAGTAAATATGGTGGTAAATGGGTGGTTATAAGGGGGTGTGATGGTGATGTTAGGGTGGTAGGAGGTGGTGGGTGGTGGGGAAGCTCTCAAAGCGACAAAAAGGGGAAAATGAGCCCCAAATGGCTCCAACACTCTTGAAATACCCCAAAACCATTTTGGCCAAAATCCCTAAAATGGACCAAACCCTATTCACGAGTTGATCTACAATTGTAGGAGCATGACACGTGTCCGCATACAAGGGTTCAAATTTTAACAACACTTTTCAAACTGCAAAAATCAATTTATAAATGTCTCTTTCGAACGAGAATAGATATGTTCGAACGAAAACTCTCATTTCTTTCGAAGCAAGTTGTAACTCATTTGGTCTACTTCAAATGAGGTTCTAACGAGGGTGGTCATTCCTATGCAGTAAGGTCTCGTTAGATGGTCATTAGAAGATTGTTCGAATGAGATACCAATCTCGTTTGAACGACTTCAAGTGTCGTTCGAATGACCCTAACTTTTATAAAATTTACATTTTGGTCCATTCCTCCAATTAATTGCACAAAGGCCACTAGGTTAACCAAGATTCAATCCATAGTTAATATCTCAAGGCCTAATCGGTTCACATAAAGCCACCGAATCACTCAAGTACGATCAAAGTCACGTGGCGGATGTTATAGATGCTATAGAGTAGCAATACCCTAAACTTTTGAAAGTAATTTTGAGGAATATTTTTTTTATCGCTATGATTGTAAGATCCGTAAAACATGTATGTGTGTGTGTGTGTGTGTGTGTGTGTGTGTGTGTGTGTGTTTATATATGTAATACCATGTCCTGATAATTCAATTAAATTTTGTACAAACTGTAATGGGGTGAGGATTGAGGAGAATTATTAGAAAATTGTGGGTCAAAATTGCAAGAAATAAAAGAAATAGGAAAAGGGGTTATTCTAACGACGATAGGATATCGTTAGAAGTGAGATGGGGTTGTCGCACGAAGGTCACGCGTAGCAGGACTTCAAACGAGATCACACGACATTAGATTCCCAGGTCAGGTGAAGGTCACAGGAAGCAAAACTTTGAATGAGATGGAGATATCTCTCGATCGAGGTTGTGATGTCGTTTGAACGATGTTTCTCAAAAATATTTAGATCAGTTTTCCCTGGTGCATTGTCATGATATTGGCCATTAGATCGTTAAGTTGTTAAGATCTGGTGAGCCCAACTTGGCAAAATGAAAATTTAAGGTTTTAGGGTGTTTTATAAGGGTATGTTTGGCTCATTTGGTACATTTTGAAGAGAGAAGAGGATGGAAGAGGGAGAGAGAAGGTGGAGAAGTCTTCCACCATTGTTGGCTTCTCTCCACTATCACACTACCAAAAACCACCATAAGACACCACATTCTTAGTGTATTCCACCATATTTGAATATTACACTCCCATTTCCACCATGGATGACGAGAGTTATGAATTTTGGAGAAGTGTTGGGGAATTTTTGAAGATGAAGATTAAACTTTCATAGAGTTTGAACTTAATTTTGAAGGGATTTCGCTTAGAAGATTGAATGGAGCATTTTGGAGGATACATTTGGCAACCCCGTGACACCACCTCTCGAGGTGGGGGTTTCTCCTCCAACACCAACCTTTCTACCACCATTTAGAGTCTTTAGAGGTGGAAAAATCTCACCCTTTGTATTAAGACTATATTTTGTATATTTGTAGTTTTGTAGTTAGATTACATGAGTGGGTGCATTTGATTAAATGATTAAAATCACTTGTAGAAAATAATAAATATTTTTTTGGAATAAAAATGTTGGTGAAATGTCATTTTTGTTGAAAATAAAGAATGAATAAATATTTCAAAGTCTTGAAAGATTAAAAGGTTGGTATTTTATGAAAATGGTGTATTTTCTAGAAAGATTATTGTTAAGAATTTTATGAAATAAAATGTTTGAAGATAATGATTTATTTTATTAAATATTGGTTAAATAATATTTTTAAAGTTTCTTGCAAAAATGAAGATTTTATGAAAAATGGACTTTGGTAAAGTTTGAAGAAATAAAATGTCTTTTATGCCTTAAAAGTATATTTTTGCAAGTATAATGAATTTCTAGAACGAAAAATGTGTAACCCATTTGATGGAATTTTAAGGTTTAAAACTCATCTTATCACGCATATAAACTTGTAGTATTGGATAATGAATGTATAAACAAGTTTAAAGAAGATTTTGTTGGGTGTAAACATGAAATAAAAAAAAGTATAGATCATTGTCTTCAAAGTGTGTGAAAAGTTGGTTAAAAGTGTGATAAGTACAAAGTTGTAAGACTACGTCTATTGATAAAAAGGAAATAGTATTTTTTTACAAAACTAGTCTTTAAGTGTAGTTAAATTTAGAAAGTAAAGAAATATCTAGTTTAGAAAATGGTTATTAATGGTGTCGAATAAGTGTTAATGGATAAACATTAGAAAGTTGGATTGTATAACTTATTAATATTGTAAAAGATTAGCATTTATGAAATTAGATGGGAAATAATGATATAAAGGTGTTTCAAATTAAGAAGAATATTACTCCAAGGTTAAAAGGGTGTTAAAACACTTAAAATGTTAGTGTGGATAACTTAATAGTGTTTTGAAAAAATTAACACTTCCGAAAATGGAGAAAAAGATGAGTTTGGAAGCAAATGGGTAAAATGGTAATTTTACTTAAAGTGGAACATTTTTATGAAATAAAAATGTTGAAATAGTGTTACACAAATTGGTCCTAATTAAATATGATTTTTGAAACAAAACCAAGGTTAAAGTGTAAAGGACGTGAAACGGTAAATTTCAAAGTGTAATGCAAGTTGGGGTGAAATCCTGGGTTTTAGCTTCGACTGGATAAAAGAAAAAGTGGAATAATGTGGATATTTATAAAATGTTAAGACACATTAAAATGAACTCGCATGACATCGAAAAAAATAAGGAGGGTCCAGTGCCCTGGGGTGAAAAACCTAAAACAACTGGCCATAGCATATGGTGCGCATAGCCGACGGTGTGAACCCCGTTGAAGTATTAGGTTATTGAAAGATTCCGAGAAAGGATAAAATTATATGGAACATGTCAAGAAATGGGTTATGTGGTGAAACGTGTTAATACAACCTAACTTGAACGAATTAATAAATGTTCCGATAAGGGTGAAATGGACAAGTAAATTCATAAAACGATTAATGTCCATAAGGTAAGAAAAAAGGCAAGTAAGTAGGTAAATGGGTGGTTAAGCAACCTAAGTAGTTAAACTCATAATCAACGCAAGAATGTATTGTAAAAGCTTTTCAAAGGCTAAACAATTATTTTCTAAACATATTATTCGCATGTGTTGAAAGGGTGGTTTTCATCAAAATACTAATGTGGATTAGTTAAAAATGAAAAGGGTAATTTCGGTAAAGAAATAATTTTCGGTCACTAATTGTAGATGTTTCAAGTATTTAACCTTGTGTGTTAAATAAAGTGAGAAATGATGAAATGATGAAAAGAAAATCTTTTATAAGATTAAGGTGAATTAATCTGGATAAATAAGGTTTTCGGAAGTAAACTGTTTCATGTATTAAGTGTGTGTGTGTGTGTGTGTGTGTATGTGTGTGTGTGTGTGTGTGTGTGTATACACACAAGGTCATAAGCATTTGCACGTAGGCATAACGTGTTAGAATCTTCTTTCTGGCGTTCAATTTTATACTACATTTGTATATTTTTCACTGAGCATTTGGCTCACTCTCTCGCTTCATTATGGCAGGTTGGTGGTAGTTTCGTATATTGATTGCGTTATACAGGTAAGTACTTTCTTTATTATTACGTTAGTAGCTCTGTATGCTTGGCTTTGGAGTCCTCCCACGAGTCACTCGTGTAGTTTAATTTAAAGTTGGAATAGCATGCTAAACAAGTGAAACGATAATTAAAATAAAACAGGGTTAGCAACATTATATAAGTTGTTTCATTTCACTTCACACCTAACGATCGGACGGACCGGGTTGACTGTGGATAACCCATAAATCTGAGCCGAGGCATCACAATATATGCGTGTGCGCCACCTATGTACCCTATAAACATGTATAAAACCCTTTAAATTGAAAATCTTAAATATTATTTAAATAACCTTAGAAAACTTTAAAATTAGGAAATAGTCCCAAAGTTTTAAATATTGAAAAATAACTCAAAAACTTTTCATAAAGCATTTAAACCACTTAAAAGAGTTATAGACGCCAAAAAATTTCCATATATAACTTTTTAACTATCCTAAATTACAAACTAGCCCCTAAGAATACCTTGCTTTGTTTAAAAAATTACATATTAGCCCCTAAAGTTTCAAAGAGTAAGAAAAATGAACTAAATACTATACAAAAACTTACCAAAGACTAAACTCCAATACCTTATCCAAATATCCATCAGCCTAGCTAATGTGAATGCATCCTAGGCTACCATATAGGCCAATACCCATGAGAATGCATATGTTAACACATGCCTCTTTTATACCAACCACAAAAACAAGATCCAATATCACCTAAACTCCATCTCTTTTTACACCAATGAACTCACCACGACCTGCCCTACAAAATCGACAACCAAACTCAGAAAAAAAAACATCAGTTAAGCTTAGTAAAAACCAAACTCAAAATTTGGAATTTTTGGTTAATTTTACATTTTATGTACAAACTCGGATTCAATAATTCTACTTAGTTTCTACACTTGTTTAGATTCTATTTATGCTTTTACATGTATTGGTTCACGTAGAAAGATACTGCTAAGTGTCAAATTTCAAAAAACACCATGAAAGCTTGAGCTTTCATGGTGGAATTTATATTCCTGGTCTAGAACCAGTTTTAAAGTGAGAACATTTGTCCTTAGACCTTAAGAAACCCGAGTATAATGTTTAATTTTATTATAAAATAGTTATATGTCTCAAAAAAAAGATTTTTTATTTCGGCAGTTTAAAATTCAAAATCAAAATTCTCCTATTATACTATGAATTAGAACTTAAAATCAAAAACATTTTACTCAAAAATCACTCACGGACAAAAATATATTACAGTCATAGCTCGAATTTTACTGCAACTCCACGTATGTGGAACTAAAAATGTCCAAAATTTACATAATATGAAGATGAGGTTGCAGTTCACCTTAATATATAAAAGTTATATTTTTGAAATTCTAAAAAAAATCACAAAGAATAGCTCTTGAATCATCTAGAATGGTATTATGTACTGCATTTAATTGAAAGTCAAAGTTTGAAACCTTAAAGTCGAAATTATGAAGGTTGAAGATGAAGTGGTCAACACATGCATGAGTGAGGTCAAAATCAGTGCGTAAGAAGTTTGACTAAGCGTGTGAAATTTTGAAATTTTTTCAAATATTTTATTTTATTTGTCTGGTCAAAATGGTATATTATAACACCCTCTTTGGCCAGCCAGAAATCTAATTACCAAACTTTGATTTTCACTGTAAGATATGGGTTATTCAAATACTATTAGTATTAAGTGAGGCCTAACCCCTTATTAAGATCGGGACCAACACCATTAGATATGGAGCCCGGTATTAGGGGCAATGGTAAATCAAATACAAAAGGATGTAATTATATAAAGTTGCACTAAAGAACATATTGACATGGGCAGCATGTGATAAATGCAATAAATGAAATGGGACTAGCAGATAACGTGGTCAGAGGGAGAAAGAACAAGCGCCCTGGGCACAATAAAAATAAGGAAGGAACTCCAAGCTCAGTTAATGCCCAATGATGGGTTCATTAAATGTATAATGGGAGTTAATGCTCTTTTCGAAGGCTCCATGGTACGAGGGGATTTGGCCAGCGATTCCAAGTTATGGATGCTCTATATTCGTTCTCTTGTTTGTTTTGTTCGTATTTATATAGAGGGAGAGGTTGCTCTAGTCGGCATACCCTTGATCCCTTTGGTCGGGTGCATTAAATGCATGAGATACTACATTTAATGCATGGAATTTTTTAGTTTTGGAGGGAAAGCGTTCTATTGGTTGGAAGTATTTCAGTCATTTATGAAGGATATGACTTGTTAGCTTGGGGCTTACTCAAGGATGGCTATTTGGTAAGATTTAGTGAACTAAACCTGCCATACCAAGGATGGCTATTTGTTAGCTATGATTGACCACGTTGAGCATTTCAACCCTCTCCCTTATGTTGGGGTAAGCCAATTTTTTACCAACCATTTCTTTGGTGAAGAGGAGAGCCACGTTGCTCCTATTGAAGAAGCCTTGGCCAGAAATTTGCCTGAGTATAGTGTCCCCCAATTGTTGATCCCTTCCTATTTACCTTCATATACTAAGTGGTCATCGTTTTACTCCGTTTGCAGTCCCCACAGGGTAGCCATGCAGTTTGGCTACAATCAAGGGACCCCTGTTGAGTCATTTTACCAGAGAGAAACCCACTAACTTCTCATTTGCTTGTTCGAACTTCCTTACGTCTACTGTTGTCAGTTTGTGTGCCCATTATCCTGCCAACCCCATGATCCCGAGCAAGGGATCTTGAGGAGGTAGATCGATGATTTTCATTAATGTGTTTTGGTAGAACTAATTGGTTCATTTCTAAACTAATCTTCTCAAGGAGCCCCGTTATCCTAAGGTTGAAATATTTCCACCCACTGAGTTGGGTTTGAGAAACTGCACCACCCAATCATCTGTTTTCTCCCTCATCACAGCCAATACCATTATTCCTCCTCAACTGCCTCCCTCAGTGCCTGTGGATCAGGCCATTGTAAAGAGAAAGAGAGCCACTCAATCTTCCATTCTTTAGATCGACGTTGCCCCTGGTCCTTCAAGGTCTGTTGGAAGGATCGAGTCTCCTCGCGCTGCTTCAACTGGTGCAGCAGTTAGGGCCACCCGGAAGCCACCCTTAAAGAAGATTAAACCCATTCCTCAGCCTCCATTAGTTTATTCTCTTGACCCAAATATTTCCAAGGCGATGAGTTAGATGGTAGAGCATCTCTGCCAAAATTGGGAGCATTTTAGGGAGGAAGATCGGGCTTTCATGTCAGCCGAGATGTCTGCTCGTGGATTTTCTTATAACCCTCAATCTGCTGAGGGTAGCAACAAGAGGAAAGCAGTTAGCCCCATAAAGCTTTTGATGGAGGAGCCGAGCGAATCCAGTGAGGAGGAGATTACTAAGGAGCATTTATCTGGTGGAGATGTCAGTAAAGGTGATGATGAGGAGGAGGAGGAGGAAGGAGAAGAGGAGGAAGAATAACAAGAAGATGAGGAAGAGGAAGAAGAGAAAGAGACTGCCTTAGTGTGTAGGCGTAGGTTGAGGGTAATGGTTTCTTCCTCAAAACCTGCCTTCCCCCCCCCCCCCCCCCCCCAAGACTATGAGATCATTGAGGATGTGATGGAAGAAGAAGTAAGTTTCTTACATCTCTTACTCTGGGTGCCCTCTTGTTATTCAATCTTTCTCATGTTGATATCCCCCAGTTTGTTGTAATTTGCTCTTTTTCTTCTGTTGTGCAGGTTGATGCGCGTGATGGTGTTGAGGAGAATCTCCCTCTCGAAGCAGTTGCCCCTAATATTTCTCAGGAAGTCACCCATTTCCCCCTAGGGGCAGTTGTATCTGATACTTCATCTAGTGGTGGATATTCCCCCGACCCCTATTTTTTTAGCGAATAGGCTGGCCTTGAGAGCGGTGTGCCTTCGGCCAAAGTTGTTGAAGCTATATATGTACCTAGTGTTGCTATGACTTCGATGCCTTTTGTAAGTCTTTACTTTTTTTGCACTGATCTCCCCCTTTTAATGCTTGTACTGATTATTCTGATTCAATTTCTGATTTTCTTTCCTTCTTAAGTCTACCACGCCTGTTTCAACCATCCTCATGGTGCCTCCCCCCCGAACGATCAAATGTATGTTACTTCATTCGGGCCTTCAATCTCGAACCCTGAAGGTGTTGAGCCAACTGATGTTGCCCAAGGAGAGGGTGAACAAGAACATGTTGTTGAGACAGTGGGGGATAGGCAAAAGCAGGTAACTGAGGTTGGGGAGAATGTGATTTCCTCTCAAAGTCATCCCCCATTGGTGGCCCCCGAGGTGGTTGAAAAGGAGGATGTGGTTCAGATGGCCACGTGAGAGTTTGTTGAGGAACAACATCTTGGGGTATCTCCGTTATTTTATCTATCTTCTGTATATAGATATATTAACTTTAAGGCATAAATTTTCCGTAACCAAGGGTCAGGCGAGCCTAGTCTTAAAGGCATAAGTCTCCCATAACCAAGGGTCAGGCGAGCCTAGTCTTATAGGCATAAATCTCCCATAATCGAGGGTCAGGCTGGCCTAGTCTTATAGTCATAAATCTCCCATAATCGAGGGTCAGGCGGGCCTAGTCTTATAGGCATAAATCTCCCATTACCGAGGGTCAAGCGGGCCTAGTCTTATAGGCATAAATCTCTTATAACCAAGGGTCAGGCGGGCCTAGTCTTATAGGCATAAATCTCCCATAAACGAGGGTCAAGCGGGCCTAGTCTTATAGGCATAAATCTCTTATAACCAAGGGTCAGGCGGGCCTAGTCTTATAGGCATAAATCTCTAAGTTAGCATATGTAATTTTTTTATGATTTCCTTTGTCTCTATTGCTAACTTCAACTGTTTGTTGCGCTTCAGTTGGAGGTCGATCAATTAGCAGCTCATGGGCTCGAAATGGAGCCTATTATTAAAGAGTCTATTCAAGCACCAATAATAGCTTCACCTGCTTCTTTAGGCGGGGCCCGTATTCTTGGTGATACCCCTGCACCCCGCATTTCTCAACTGTAAGTCAGTGATAGTGCCTCGCACACTCGACGTCCATCCGCTAGTGATAGCATTTTCAGTGTTCATCCACCTGAGGCATCCCCCGAGGTGGTTATGCGATAAACTTTAGTCAGCTTCCCCTATGTTCTCACTGAGGGTCCCCGCTTATTGATCGAGCGATTGCTAGCTCGCTTTGCTTCTACCTTTACTACTCGATGTCTGCATCCCTTTCCTGCGATGATGGTTGGCCTCTTGTTCAGGTTCGCGCTAGTGTTAAAGGACATTCTCCGCACCCCATTTATGTCTTTTAGCCCTGATACTGTCAAAACTTTATTGGACAGGGTTAACGCATTAACCAATTATGGTTTTTCCGTGACGTGGCTGGTGGAGCTGTTACGGAGTTTCAAAAGGAGTGATCTTCCTAGCGTTTATGACCGCCTCCAGAATTCCCATCGCGAGCAGGAGGTTGTCTCTGAAGAACTTGTGGGTTTGGAGTCCCAGTTGCTGGTGGCTGAGCAAGCAGCTTAAGAGGCTCACGAGACAGTTGCTCGTGCGGAGGCACAGTTGGTTAAAAAAGAGCAAGATCTAGAGACTATCTACCAGGCCCAAGAAAATCTCCAGAAGAAACTAGTTGACCTTGTCGCAGAGCTGGGCCAACTTGAGCATAATCTTCCCCCACATCACCACCGGCTGTTTGGTTCAAAGAATCTTCACTTCATTATGGACGACCCCTAGCTCCCTTATCCGATGTTTTTTTTATTTGTTCTTGCTGTTTTCGTTGAAACTTTTGAATTCATTTTTTTCTAACTTGGTTGTAACCACAAATGATATCATTTATTTGGAATAAAGAAACATTGTCAACCTTGGTGCTTCCTTTCTTTATATTGTTTAATTAATTTCGAACTATGCTTAGCCATCGATGTTAATTAGCTCAAATATAATAAATGAGTCAATCGGTGGACTTGCGAAAATAAAATATTTATCTAGCATATGCCTTCTGAATTTTACTTCTGACTATATTAAATGGGCAAGCCCAATTTCCTTGAAGCGTACATATATAGTTTAGTAATAAAAAAGAAACAAGTCGTTTAACATAAGCGAAATGACATACATTCAGACATAATAAATCTTCAGCCACTTGTTGTTCAATTTGAAGGTCGCATCATCATCCAACTTAGATATCTCGTAGTAGCCCGAATCATGAGTTGCTAGAATGATATAAGGCCCTTCCTAGTTGGCCTCGAACTTTGGTAGCTCGGAAAGTCCTCTAGTATCTTTGCCAAGATATTCACCAACGTCTTGTTGGTGGCTTCTGCTTACCCGTTGCATTTTGGGTAGGCTACTGTTGATTTATGATGGATGATGGAATACTTTTCCGTTAGTAAGCGCACGTCTTTGTTCACAAAAGGCGTACCGTTGTCCAATAAAAGAACCTTTGGGATGCCAAAGCGGTAAATAATGTATTCCTTAATGAATCGAGCTACTACCCCTGCAGTGGCCCTCTTCAGCGGTATGGCCATCGCCCATTTCGTGAAACATTATGTGGCTAACTAAATCCATATCTTTTCCCGTGATGAATGGTTGATGGCTCCTACCAGATCGAAAGCCTAATTGTGGAATGAGAATGGTGTAGACAAAGAGTGTAGGTCCACTGATGGAGCGAGGATCATATTTCCATGTAACTGGCAAGCTTTGTACTTTCTAACGAAATTGGTTGTCTTTCTCTATCGAAGGTCAGTAATAGCCCAAGGTCATTAGTTGGTCGTAAAGTTTGGCTCCCCAATGTGACCTGGCTCATGAGCTTACTTTAATACCTCTTCGGCCTCTTCTCCTCTTATGCACCTTAGGGGTCTATCATGATAGCCTCGTCGGTACAGTTGCCCATCCTGTAGGAAGTACCTCGATGCTCGCCTCCTTATCTTCGTAGCGTCTTCTTTACCTACTGGCACTACTCCATCCACCAAGAAGTCCATGTAGGGTTGTCTCCAATCTTGCGACTGATCAATGAAGTTTCACTCTGCTGCCTGATAGAAAAGGCATAACTTCGAGCACTCTCTTTGTATTGCGGTGGCTTCTTGTCTCATCGAGGGCTAGTAGTGCCCCGCCCGTTGTATCCTTCTGTATAGGGGAATTTTGGTGGTCTCACAACTGTTCTCATATACTTCGATCAATCTTCTCTTAGCCTTGTCGGGGTCCACGCACCTGGATATCCAACTCCCTTTGTTTTTAAAATATAAGTTACCCCTGGCAACAAAGTACTCTGATAAGTCGGCCAAGCTAAGTGGTCCTTCTCCTATCTCTAGTTGCTTTCTGATTTTACCTCTCCAGTCATATGTGTCTTTCGATGGCAGCATCTCAGATACCATCGAGGGGGAAATTCTCTTTGTGACTCGGATCACGATTGACTCCCCATCAAAGATAATCTTTTGCGCAATGGTGGTATAGGCATCCGCATACCTATTCATTATTCGGGGGTGCCTTTTTATCTTTATCTCCTCAAACTGACCCAGTAATCGTTGGATGATCGTGGAGTAAGGCGTCAAGCTCATGTGCTTTAGTGCAAACTCCCTATCAAACTTAAATCCCCTTTGATTTTTAGGTCCTGAATGCCCTTCCTCGGTGCTTCGAGTAGCCTAAGGACCAGTGCCTCGTACTCGGCCTCGTTATTCGAGCATTCGAACTCTAATTTGAACGACAGGTGAATCTCTTCATTGCCTCTTCGCAAAATAACTCCCGCTCCTCATTTCTTCTCGACTAAGGAGCTATCTAACTCCATCCTCCATTCCTCCGGGCTAGTGGTTATAAAATTGGCCTGGAGGTCATCGCTCGGGAGCTCTTCGATAGTCGGCTCGAACTTTCTCGAAGGGAAAATAGCCAACAGATCTGCATACGCCTGACTTTTGATAGCCCGAGGGACCACACACTTCAGATCATACTCCGATAGAATTAGTAACCATCTAGATGTCGTGCCTATCAAAATAATTCTAGCAAGCAAAACCCTTATGGGGTCATATCTAGTTACAATATGAACTGTGAATGATAGCAGGTAGTGTCTAAGTTTTTGTGCCACAAACATGGGGGTTAATTAATGCCTCTCAATACTAGTGTATTTGGCCTCGGGCCCATGTATAATTATACTTAGATAATAAACAATTTTTTCAATCCCTTCGCTCTCTTGGGCCAACAAAGCCCCAATAGACCGTTCTGTGGATGTGAGATATAAACATAAAGGGGTACCTACCTTTAGGGGGATCATTATTTGAGGGGAGGTAAGTAGCGCCTTCAACTTGTCCATGGCTTCCTGGTGCGCTTTTTCCCATGTAAACTCCATGCCCTTCCTCAGTAGTTCCATCAAGGGATGTGTCACCTCAGCCAGCCCCGGGATGAACCGCCTCAAGTAGGACACCTTGCCCAGGAAACTTTTTTGCTCTTTCACGGATTTTGGACTTAACATATATTAAGGATGGCTCGTCGTTTGTCCAAGTCCATTTGTACCCCTTGGAGATTTACCACGAACCCAAAAAATTTCTCGCTCGTTACCCCAAAGGTGCATTTGAGGGGGTTCATCTTTAGCTTATATGTCCGGCAGTGATTGAATACCCTCCTCAAATCGTTTAGGTGGGATTATTCCTTCTTGGACTTAATCACCAAGTCATCGATATAAAACTCCACGATTTTGTGTAAAAGTTCATGGAATATGGCCATCATCATTCTTTGATAGGTGGGTCTCGCGTTCTTCAACCTGAAAGGCATGACCGTGTACATAACATTACCCAAGGGTATTTAAAAAGCAGTCTTCTTCGCGTTAGCTGGATCCATTTTTATCTGATTATAGCCCACATACCCGTCCATAAAGCTACACATCTCATGACCCATCGTTGCGTCAATCACACTGTCAATGGAGGGCAGTAGGAATTCATCCTTCGGGAACACCCTGTTCAAATCTCTAAAATCTACACATATCCTGATTTGACTTTTGTCCTTATTTTCCACAAGTATAATACTGGACAGCCATATCGGATTCTGTAACGGCACTATAAACCCCACTGTGAGCATCTTCTGTACTTCTTCCTTGATTTTCAAGTCCAACTCTGATTTGTATGTTCGGGTGGCCTATTTTATTGGGATTATTGCGGGCAAGACATTCAGTCTGTGATAACTTACCTCCATGTTAACCCCTGGCATCTCGGTGTACTTCCACGCAAAGACATCTTTGAACTCAACTAGGAGTTTGATAAACCCTTCTCGAGAGTCTCCCTCCAAGTCCTTCGAAATAAAAATGGGTTTCTGATCCCCACCTTCTCTACCCAAGTCAATTTTTTCCAATTCCTGGATCTGTGGCCTGGCCGTCTTTCATACATTCCAGCTCTTCCTCCACTTCTTCTACAAACTCTTGGATCCCTGAGTTGTCAATTACTAGGAATTTCCCCTGATTATCTACCAGGAAGCATTCATACACCGGGTCATCTTCATCGCCTAGTCTCTTAACTTCCCAATCACACCTTCACAATTTATAAATAATTCTATCGTCAGGCAAGACAACTCGTTTGCACTATCGGTCCGCATCTCTTTGGAAAGGTCTCTTTCTACGACTCTGATCCACCTGCTTTACTTTTCATCTACTAAGAATGCTCTGTGTCTGCACTTGGTGTTCAATGGGGTCGATTCGTGGGGTCATCCGGTCATGAAGCTGTCTTGACAGGCTGGGCAACCTTGCTGCCCCAAGATCACGTTTTTCTTCATAAGTCACAATCGTTCGTGAAGGTGCCCGCACCCTTTCTCGAGTTGACAGGATTCTTATCCCCCTAGTATATCTTGTCATCACAACAGCTTCCTTTTTCAAATCGGAATAGAAGGTTGTATCCACCATATGGTCCTCTTCCTTTGCAAAGGGTTTCTTGGTAGCTCGAATCACCACCTCCTTACCCTTTATGTTCACCTTAGCGCATTGATGATATATTGAGGACACCAACCCATGGTTGTGCATCCACACCCTTCCTACTAACATCTGATACGATGGATCGCAATCCATGATGTGGAATTTAATATGGGAAATAATATTCCCCATCGTGATGCCCACATTAACGTAGTCCACCGACTTAGAGGACTGATTATTATAACTCGACATTGCCAAGGAGTAGGGCACTATTCTTATTTTTGACAACCCGATAGCATAGAAGGATCCCACGGGCATTATGTTGATAGATGCCCCTCTATCCAACAATACTCACAAAAAAATGCAAATATTCACCGATGCAGTAACATGCAAAGGCCTATTGTGCGGGTACCTGATCATCCTGTGTGCCTCTGAGAATGTGATGTCTAAGAGGTATCTGCTCACTAATTTAGCCATGGACCCCTTCCATTTCAAATATGAGGCCATATTTTTCTTTGTAATCCCCATAATGGCTCTCATAACTTCCATCCGGGAATCTTCTAGAAGGCCAACTTGGTCGAAGAACCAGCTAAACTTTGGCAAGCGATTCACGGCTGCACACTCAATCCACGGATTCGTCTGATCATCCTCTAGCTCATAAACTTCTTCTATATCTCTATACATAGGCTCATCATATGCTATCACTTCATTGACTTCTCTCAGAGAATAGGCCCTTATTTGCCCATTGAGTATATCAACAGCGTCGAATGCTTCTCTTTAGTCCTCTCCATCTCCAACCCTATCATCCAAACGCATATAAGCCAACTCGAAAGTGAATTCTTCGAGGGATTCCTCGAATCTACTAGCTTGAGCGCACTTGGAGCTATTCCTTCCGAACCATCACTCCATCATCAATCGTTTGGCCTCCTCATCGAAGGTGCTAGCCATATGGGCCCCGTGAGGCGGTAGGGGGTTGTTATTCACAATGGCTTGCGGTAATTCGATATCTCCATTCTTAACATAGCGATCGATTAGCCTTCTTAATGAAAAACACACCCTAGTAGGATGATTGACCTTGTTGTGGAGCGCGCAATAGTGGGGTTTCTCTCTGTCTTCTCGGGTGAGCGAAGCGGTGTAGACATTTATCGGTCGATAAACTTTATCACGGACTATGAGATCGTACAAGTTCAAATCTTGCTCCACCGTATAAGGTAGCTCGGGAAGATCCTCCTCATCTTCAAATCTTCTCTTGTTGTTCCTGCCTTTTCTATCTCCTCGATCGACATTGCCTCCTTCTCTACCCCCATCATCCACGTAGTTTACCCTTGAGGGTATTCCCCTCCCCGAGGTAACTGTTGGCCTCATCAGCAAACTGGACAAAGCAAGAGGTGGTACTAAAGGCTTTACCACTAATGCAATATTCCTTGCTGACTTCAAAAAGGCTGCAAACGTACCTTCTCTTATCTCATTAATCAGGTGACATATATATTCGGGCAACAAGCCTTCTACACATACTTGTAGAAGCTTGTCCTTCTGTGTCTCCTCCCTTACATCTAGGGAGCGCTCGCGGAACCTTCTAATATAGGCGACAACGTCCTCTCCTGGCTTCTGCTGCTCACGCGCTAGCTGGGTGAGTGTGAACTCGTCCTCAGCCAAAAAAAACTTTTGCACAAACAAAACGTGTAATTCCTCCCAAGAACCCACACTACCTGGGGCTAGGTGGGAATACCGCGTGTAGGCTTTCTCTGTCAGGGATTTCGAGAACTCCCTTAGCCATAACTTTCTATCATTGCAATGGTCCCCTGGATTCTCGATGAACCTCTTCACATGTTCGTTGGGATTTGCACCTTTCCCTGTGTACTTTTCAAATATTGGGGGAGTATAACCCACTGGGTAGGGTTTGTTATTGTACTCCTCTGGGTAGGGAGTGCCAAAGTCATCGTATACGGAGGAGATATCCCCCTTGGACACATCTATGAGCTTTAATAACTCTTTCTTTATGTCTTCTATGCTGGTTGGCGAGGGACTTACTGACAATGGCATTGTTGTTGCCGGGGTTATTGAGACTGGCTCACTTATGCCTTAACCTATCACGGCAGTCGGAGAAGCTGGGGTTACTCCCCCATATTGCAACATCGGTCCCACTGTCATAGGTGGGACTATAAAGGGTGTGTTAAAAGAGGTGGGCGCTGCTGCCCCCCAGTAATACTTGGTGTTGGTATATTAGCTGGTGGTGTAGTAAAGGAACTCGCCCCCACGGGAGCTCCCAGCATTGCCTGGGCTTCCGGGTTCTTAATAAACTCTGCGAATAGCCCCATTAGCCAATGCATCTATGCCTGGTCTACGGTGCGGCCATCGTCTCTGTAATACCAGCGCCAGGTGCGTTAGGCCCTACCTTATCGTCCCCTCCGCTTCAGGTAACGCAACGTTATTTGCCTCTTCTTCACGCTGTATGGCATCGAAATTAACGTTTCTAATGGTGTTATGCTCTGGCATCTTTTTAAAAAAGAATACCTCCCCAGCGGAGTCATCAAATGTAAGATGTGGGTTCTTCAAATACTATTAGTATTAAGTGAGGCGTAACCCCTTATCAAGATCGGGACCAACACCATTAGATATGGAGCTCGGTATTAAGGCCACAGGTGAATCAAAGACAAAAGGATGTAATTATTGAAAGTTGCACTAAAGAACATATTGACATAGGCAGCATGTGATAAACGCAATAAATAAAATAGGACCAGCAAATGGCGTGGTCGGAGGGAGAAAGAACAAGAACTCTAGGCACAATACAAACAAGGCAGGAACATTAAGCTCAGTTAATGCCCAATAATGGGTGCATTCAATGTATAATGGGATTTAATGCTCTTTTCGAAGGCTCTCTGGTACGACGGGATTTGGTCAACGATTCTAGGTTCTGGATGCTCTATAAATGTTCTCTTGTTTATTTTGGTCGTATTTATATGGAGAGAGAGGTTGCTCGAGTTGTCATACCCTCGATCCCTTTGGTTGGGTGCATTAAATACATGAGATACTACATTTAATGCATGGGATCTGTTAGTTTTGGCGAGAAAGCATTCTATTGGTTGGAATTATTTCATCCATTTATGAAGGATATGACTTGTCAGCTTGGGGCTTACTCTAGGATGGCTATTTGTTCAGATTTGGTGAACTAGACCTTCTATCCTAAGGATAAAGGCACTTGAGTATTGTATTCTTGAGTTCCTAAATATCAAGCGCTATGAGGTCAGGAAGTGATTCAAGTAGTGGCTATTGTTTGGCATCTAGTCACTTCAGTCAGATAGTCTATCGCCCGAGGTACCTCGAGGAGGTGACCTCGAGGGGGCAAGCATTCAGGGAGATCGAACGACTCGAGGAGGTTCACTCAAATAGGTAAGCAATGAGTGGGCTCGCGTGACATTTGTCCTGGGTGAAGTTTTATCCAAGTGTCCCAAGAGGGTTGGTAATAACTCCCAATGTTGCCTTATTTTCAATCCTCCAAACCATGTCCCTGCGAAGTTCCCAAGAGAAGATAACTTGATATAGTATGAAAGCTCTCCCATATCCTGCCAGGCATGGTCCCTCATGGGTACCAAGCGACCCCTGTCAACATATAAATTCATAATATAAAGTATGTAATACATCATTCTATTTCTTATTACAAACTATTGGCATCTGGGTGACCTTTGTTCTACGAGCAAAGTCTTTCGAGCCAGGTCAATCGGAGGCTTTTCGGGGTAAAGTACTGCGAGCCATTTGCTTGTGAGGAGCCTTCGAGGTGGGTCCTATGAGATACTTGCATGGAGGATCTTCGAAGTGTGTTTGTGGGGCATCTTTCTCTGTAGCTGATCAATTCACTTGGCTAAGTTAATCATCCGATTCGGGGAACACCCCCCCCCCCCCCCCCAAATTCACATTCCAAAGATATTTTCCACCTAAACCCTTGACATTTTTTTTACTTCTGACTTTTTACCATAAATTTTACCCACTGGTTTTTGACACCTTTTATGAATAAAAAATCCTACTACCATTAAATTTAAAACCCCAAGGAACTAGAAGAAATTAATCAAAACATTAATTTGTACATTAAACCATACAAAATTATTATATACACGATTATAGTTTATGTGCATCTTAGTATTTCAAAACTCAACCTTGTTTAGATTCTTCTCTGCATTTTAGATCTTCTCAGACACTAGCATTAACCCAAATCAATCTGAACATAAATAAAAAATCCCTAACAAGTAGGTGATTTCTTATTCAGTATTATTTCACTCAATGCTTTTGTATACGTCAATTATTAATATCACAATGTGATAGTCCCGGTTTATCTCATTCTCATTGATGAACTCATTTGAGTAGTTCAAAAAGATTATGTTATAATTGATTCGAATTTTAAAATTCCTATGTTTGGTGTTTATGCAATGATATCATTTAAGCTGATTTATTGAACCTATTCAATTATAGCATACATTATGACCAGGGAATAATCTACCATTATACCCACGATGGTATTATTTATCTTGTAGGACTTAGGGTATTGAATAAGTAGTTTATGCTTATCATATGGAATTCTTCTCTTAGCATTGGCTTAGCACGATTAATTTATCTCCAATTATTTGTATTGATTTATTATATGTATGGCTATTGCCCTAAAGCCTCTAAACGAAAAATTATGGGTTATTTATTTATAAACCATTTGCAACCATTAACTATGCTAAACCTAATATTTCTAATTGTAGTAATATCATCATGTATTATTGTGCTTTATTTCAAATGACCTATTGAATCCAATTTCTTATGTACTTCTGATGTTACTAATTTTTAGCATTATTTTTTTCAAAATTGTTATAAAATCAGAATTATCTATTGAGCAACTTTTGCTTATTCTTTAAAAAAATTCCATATGGACCATGAGCGTAAACCCCCACAACCTTTAATGCATCATCGTGTGTGTCTCTATCCATCATATACTCATAGAAATTTAGTGGCAGGACCAGCAAACCCATCATGATTACTTATGTTACCACTTGTCAGCTGATATAGCCTTACTATGTACTTTTTTTTTAACGTTATCCATAGCCAATTATGATTTAATGAATAAAGTGCTTAGTTACTATACCTAATTCATTAGAATGTAATAATACAGATACTATTTTTATATGAATGTGTTGGAACTTTAAATAACCAGAATAGATTTAAGTCACACTCAAAACTAGGATATGATAATATCCCTAAAACTAGGGAAAATGCGACATGAGGGCCTCATTGTTGCTTGAGACAGTCATAGCTTGCTGATACTGGAAAACATGATCGATGGTATTGGCCTTTCGTATTATAGATTTTGAATATAAGGATGGCAAACTTCTTAGGTGGTTTTAGTTCTTCAATTATTCTTGATAAAGGAGACTTCATATGACTGATAAAGACCCTCTTTGTCTAGTTCCTTAGTGGATAGGACCCTTCTATGAGCGTGGGTGTTCATCCATCATCGCTAGATGAAATTCTTGAGATCTTTTTTTATTATGGCGAAGGCCTTCATAGTCTATTATGTCTGGCGAACCCCTGTGCCTGGAGTGATCCTGATCACATCGCGGACTCCTTCCTCAGCTATGAGTTTTTCTTACCTAATGGATAGGGGTTCAGGCGTGGTATTTGTATTTTTCCTTATGGAGATCCTACTCAATTCTTTCTAGGTTGCATTGTAGAGGATCATTCTCTTCCCATTGAAGACGTGTGGCATCTTCTTGTTAATGAAGTCTCCATTCATAGGCATTCACATGACCTGAAATTTGGTTGGGCCATGGACTCTTATTACTCTCCATAGCTTATTCCTCCTGGGGTCGATAACAAGGAGTGGGAGAGTTATGACTCATGTTGGTATGAACCTCACACCTAACTCTATGTGGTTCAGGTCTATTCTGGTTGTTCTAACGATGGTCATGAAATCGAAAGCGGTGACTATGTTAATGAGACATAGTTTCTCTTAAATTTTTTGAGCTGAGAAAATGAAATCATTTCCTATAAACGAGGCCAATTGTAATTGGTAAAATTTTACTAGTATTGAGTCAACAGAATTAAGCCGGTCAAAAATAATAATCACAAACACACATGAACACAATATATATATATATATATATATATATATGTGTGTGTGTGTGTGTGTGTGTGTGTGTGTGTGTGTGTGTGTGTGTGTGGATTGAGAATGTTCTTACATGCATGGGTGTTTCTCTCTCTTTGTTGATCGATTATTGATAATAAAGATAATATGCCCTATTCCTACGAGTGTGGGTTACATTTATAAAGAACATAAATAGATCGAGTCATGTGGGACTCCATGACCTTAGAAAGTTATCCTGACTTGATTCACTAAACTTAATTTCCATATTTTCATTCATTGGCCTCCATCCGTTCTTATCTCTTTGAGTTGTGATCTTTATTGAGTATGACACACATGTGTCACTTTCTCATGCTTGGTCAATAACTCCCCCATAATGACCAATGGTGTAATACACCTTATTTTTAAAAGAATTTAATAAATATCTTAATTATATAATTTGAAAATAATTTAGAGCTAATAATAATAATAATTTGGCTTTGAAATTAATTTGTTAATAATAATTAGTAATTTGAAAATTTGATGAAATTATGAGAAACGGATATAAATTGGTTAATTTGAAATTATGGGACGAAAGTGTAAATTGTTATATGAGTTGTGCTTTAGTTTAATAATAATTGGGTGTGGGATTTGTCTTAATGTATTAGAACACTTTGGAAAGTATAAGAGTGTTATTCAGGTAAAAACCCTCCGGCATTTAGGTCTTTTAACCATTTCTTATCGACCATGTCTAGAGTTTTGAGGATTTAAAGATGTGGGACATACCTAAATACATTGTCCACCAAAAGAAAACCTTAGGCTCGCAACTACGAGTGGATCGCAAGTAGTCGCGAGGAAGGCATAAGGATTTGTTTCTGTTTTATAATCCTATGCGAATTTGACTTGTTTTACATTCATAAAACTCGCAGACTCTCCATCCCCTTTACAAAACCTATTTTCTCTCCATTAGCCCTCCCTTAAAAAACCCAACTATATAATCTAATTAAAGGTTATGTCAGTATAATTTCAAGAAAGGATTAAATAGAGATTTAAAATTATTTGAATTAAATTTCAAAGAGGTTTTTAAAAGATTTCACACTTGTTTTCAAAGGGATTCAAATGCTTCACTTTAAACTCACGTTTAGGCCTTTTTTTAGACAAATTACTAATCTATTGTCCTCGTATATATATATATATGTGAATGTTATTTTCACTTAAATCTAAGTTGTAGATTTCAATTTAAGTAAAAACCCTTAGAGTTTGTAATCCATCTTTCAAACTCCCGTTTATAATATAAATCGAATGAATTATAGATTCAATTGAATTAAGAATGGATGAAATTGGACTAATTGTAATTATAATGGCATATTAGTTTTTTGAAATATTGATTGGTGGCCCTATGATAATTGACAATCACTCTTGTATTAGAATTACATTATTGTTTAAAAATTGTAGATACTATGTAAGGTTATACCTTTAGCTTTACTGGTTGTAATTTTAGGTAGAATATCCTAATTATCATAGTTATATGCATAATGCCTAGTAATTTATGCTTAATTTCATATGTAAACTTATAATTATAGATTACCCCAGAATTTTAGATTTGTACTCCATTTAAAATGTTTTTATATGATTAAGTGGTTAAAAATTGGAATTTGAACCCTAATGTATTTGAATCGGGATTAAGTCCTTAGCTATCTCTCTTAAATTATTAGGATCGTAATAGTAAGTAGTTGGATTAAAGGAGCAATGGAATATATTATCAGCGTATGGTGGGTTATTATTGTTATTGTATTGGAAGTTAATATTTAATTCGTTAAACTTTAATAAAAACACCTTAACATTTCTATGAATAAATATAGTGTATCAATGAACACCCTATTTAGATAGAAGTATACCGGGGGGATTCCTTATTTGGATTTCATTAATAAGATGTCTCACGCATGGAGTCTAGATAATGGTGGGAGTGGGGGATTTAAAAATCTCTTAAATAATTTAGCTCTCTTAATATAAGTCTTAATTATGGAGAAACCCCATGTTAGTTATATTCCCATACATAGATTGATAAGTCCCTTGTTAGATAATGTAAATCATATGTTCAAGACTAGTTTTATATGGTACGACGGATGGGGTAAATCTATACGAGGACATTATAACTTGTGTAAAAAGTCAAATGAGGAATGTGTAATAGTAATTTGATAACAATGATAATGATTAATTGAAATAAAGGAATTGAGATGATTATTTTGGTGTGTGTTGAAAGAGAACACCCGTATTTATTGTGTGCTCATGATATTAGTTAGTTTTTACAGGATGGAGTGGGGTTTTATGTGTGCGCCCTGAGTGAGTAGTGGACCCATGCTTAAGAATAGTGGGTCTGGATTGAGTGGTGGTTTTATTTATGCATGTGGTGTAATGGTCCCCAAACTAGGCTTCAAGGGAAGAGCGGGATGATGTGAAGGATGAAACTCTTTATTCAGTTTGTTAGTCCCTATGGAGTTACAAGAGTTCTTATCTCTTGGTCTTCCATTTCTCCCTGAGGTCGAGTTATCAGTTCACTAATTGATGATTTTTTCTTGGAAGCTGTTTGACACCATGTCCAGTTTTTGGATGAAGGCCCCTGTTGAGGCCTAATCCTAAATGTTCCGTGTGAGGCGTTGTCAATTGTTCACATTCTACAAATTTTCTTATACAAAAACAATAAAAATGTTTGGGTTAGCCATTTTGGACTAATCCTAAGGCATGTTTAAGTCTGCAATTGATCCAAAAATTCTTGTTATAGGGCTTGGGAATTGAGTTACGAGTGGGGAAGGTATTAAGAGCCTAATTATTTTTTATGTTTCCTTAATTATATGGTTATTATTGATCTTTACATTACATGATGGCTTTTTAGTTTATTTTACAACATGATTAGAGAACTTATTTTCAGAATCTCTTAAAATGTAGATAGGTGCTTAGGTATGAAAATAGCATTAATGAGAGGTGTGGGAACGTCACTTAAATTGGTGTGGATGCACAAGAGTGCTTGTGGGGGGGTGTATTCGAATAACACGGGGCATTAGTATGTATATGTGCATGGGTGTGAAGGATTGACTTGCATAACGATAGGCCATTAAAAGCGTGTGCATATATATGTGTGAGGAATCATGGCTTGAGCTAGTTAGATATATCGTTCGATATATGAGAGGATATTAAATGGTAATGTGTGTTGATACCAAATTTAGTCTGCTGACATGGCTCAATTGGGTGAAGACACGTGGCAATCTACGTGGCAACAACAAATACTTCCGAGGAACTCAGAAGCTCCGAGGAACCATACTGCAACGAGGAACACTGCTTCCCCGAGTAACTCAGAAGCTCCGACCTACAAGAACTCTCCGAGGAACTTTTGAGTACAGAGGAACTTTGAGCATCGAGGAACCTTAGGCGGTCCGAGCAGCTTAGGCGGTCCGAGTTGCACCTCGAACAAAGCATTAATAGCAGGAAAACCAACAGTCTGACTGTTCATTAAATGCTTATCATTCGGATGTATACGTTTAAGGGGCATTTAATGTATTACCCTTTCACATGTACAGCATTGAATGTATTACCCTTTCACATTACAGCCTCAGGGCTATAAATACATTGTATAATCCTCATTGTAAGTAGACCGAAATTTCTTGATTGAACTTGTAATCGAGAATTCCCAAACAGTCATCAATAATAGAAACAGTGGACATAGGCCATTCTTATAAGGTTGAACCACTTTAAAACTTCTATATCTCATTTATTTTATCTGTGATTAAATAATTAGATACGATCTAACTTTTTACATCAACAGATTGGCGTCGTCTGTGAAAAACGACTGGTAATATTGTTTTTCATCAAAAATAATTCATCACAAATGGCTGATATTCCAAAATCCAGCAATCGAAATGCTGGAAACCCTCCAAATCCATCTGCTCCGCCAAATATTCCAGATCTAGCTGGAATAATGACAAATCTGGCTCAGGGCCAGACCGTCATGCAAGAAACTATGCGACAACTCATACAAACCCTCCATGGCGGTGCACCAACCCATTCAGGACCATGAACCATTCAAAGAAATACCCGTTTACCTTCTTCGCGTACTAGGCGTACCGATTCATATCGTACTGAGGAATCTGAAGATTATTCTTATCAACCTGGACGAACTTTGTCAGTGCGAGCCACAGATACTGAACAACGTATCACTCTCTCTCTAGAAAGGACTAGTGCCCTAGAAAGATTAAGCAGAGTATCTCCTTTCGATCGATTAGGTCCTAGGAGGAGCAAAATTCCTCCTAGAGCCCCATCGAGGAGTTTTCGACGACCATCAGATTTAAGGGAAGGATCTGCCCAGTCGCGACCAGTTGCTCGTCAAGATAAATCTTAGGAAGCCACATCAACGCGATCAGTTGCTCGAACCAACAGGTCCGAGGAAGGAAATGATGAATGGAAAGGCTCTATTCAGAGGCTGGAGGATAGATTAGGGGAAATAGCTAAGGCCAAGAACCCTCTACAACGAACCTTTGTTCGAGAAACACCTTTTGTCCAAGCCATTGTAGATTTTCCAACACCATCAAAGTTCAAAGCACCTGTTGTGACCCCCAAATATGATGGAAAGAGTGACCCTGTCCTTCATATAGAACAATACCAAGTTGCAGCCGACATCTATGCTGTTCCAGATGAGATGAGATGCAGAGCATTCTCGAGAACTCTTACCGGATCTGCTCAAATATGGTATAATAATCTTCCTCGGGGTAAGATCTTAACTTTTCTTCAACTGACCGAGTTATTCATTGGAAATTTCTGTTTTGGGGCAAAGCCAGTTAAACGAGTAGCACATTTGTTAAGTGTTAGACAAAAAGTTGGTGAGAGCACCAGAGATTATATAACTCGTTTTAATAATGAGAAACTCGAAGTCATTGATTATGAGGAGAAGACAGCGATTACCGCCTTGATGAGTGGACTACTGCCCAACAAGTTGTACTACACTTTGGCTAAAGATCCACCTAGAACTATGTCAGACCTGATGGGAAAAGCGTCTAAGATTATAAATGTCGAGGAGGCTATGGCTGCGAAGAAGAACATGGATGCCAAAGAAACCAATGTGGAAGGTGATAAAGCTAAGAAGAAAGAGCATAAGAACAATGGTAATGACAAACATTCAAAAACTAGGTCGGTATGGGACGTAATGAAGAAATTCGATAATTATACTCCTTTGAAGAAGGACATCAACCATGTTCTAGAAGAAATCAAGAACAACGAGGAATTAAACTGGCCGGAGAAAATGAAGGCAGACCCTGATAGGAGGAATAAGGCAAAGTATTGCGAGTTTCATAAAGATCATGGCCATATGACCAAAAATTGCATAGCTCTTCAGAATGAGATTGAAACACTCATCAGACGAGGAAAAGTGGAAGAGTATGTTGATCGTGGAAGCGAAAGAAGAAACAACGACCGAGCAAGAGAGAGGTCTAGATCTCCTCGTCGAGCAAAGGAGAACAAGAAAAGAAACCATGAAGTTGATCCAGAAGATAACCCCGATCTTCCCAAGAGACCAAGGCAGCCAGAACGTGAGGTATTTTCAATACGCTTTGGGTCATTTGATTGTAATGTTATTACAGGTGGAGATGCAGGAGGAGGAGACCTTACTGCAGAAAGAAAAGCTTATCTTTATGAGGCTCAAGCTTGCTCATACGTTCAACGAATAAATCTATCTGAGGAGGATCGCCCGAGAAAGGTAAACAAAGAGAAATTGGTCATTGGCTTCTCAAAGAACGACCTCGCAGGTGTTCTATATCCTCATGATGACCCATTGGTGATCAAAATGAGGATGAAGGAGGTAATGATTTTAAGAGTACGGGTCGATAATGGTAGCTCGGCAGACATCATGTTTTACTCGTGCTTTGACAGTTTAAATCTAAAGCTATCTCAACTGGAGCCTTATCATAGACCCCTCCTCGGTTTTGCTGGTGAGAAAGTATTTCCACTTGGGACGATCAAGTTGGATATATTCATTGGTACGTGGCCTGCTTGTCGGACAGAAAGAATACGCTTTTTCGTGATGGATAAGAATATCCAATCATCATACAATATCATCATGGGAAGAGTAGGATTGAAAAAGTTCGAGGTTGTACCATCTACGGTACATCAGTGCCTAAAATTTCCAATAAATTTTGGAGTAGGAGTTGTGAAAGGTGATCAGAAAGTAGCTTGGAAATGCTATTATTCATCCGCCGAGCAAGAGGAACTGGAGGAATCAAGGAAAAAGACCACCACCTATCAAGTGGATGAAGGTGCAGAAATTGAAACATTGGATCCTAGAGATGAGTCGCAACTCGTGAAGGGTCAAGTGGTGGAAGCTACGGAAAATATCATTCTGGACGACGAGCACCCTGAATGAACTACTCAAGTAGGTTCATCGTTGGAAGCCTCACTAAAACAGGAATTGATAACTTTCCTAAGAAGCAGAAAGCAAACTTTTGCGTGGAGTCATAAGGATATGCCTGGGATAGACCCAAACTTCTTATGTCACGAACTCAATGCGAATAAGGAGATCAAGCCTGTGAAACAGAGAAGAAGATTATTTAGTCCCGAGAAGAATCAAGCTATACAGGAGGAAGTCAATAAGCTCCAGAAAACTTGCTTCATTGAAGATGTTAAATATCCAAACTGGTTAGCAAATGTGGTGATGGTGAAAAAGAAGAACAACAAATGGAGGATGTGTGTAGACTTCACCGACCTCAACAAAGCATGTCCAAAGGATCACTTTTCGTTGCCCCGTATTGATCAACTAGTCGATGCTACCTCGGGACACGAGTTGCTGAGCTTCATGGATGCTTATTCTGGTTACAATCAGATTAAAATGAAACCTGAAGACAGGGAGAGTACTTCTTTCATTACCCCTAGGGGAACTTATTGTTATAATGTTATGCCTTTTGGTTTGAAAAATGCAGGTGCGACATATCAGCGGCTGATGAACAAGGTCTTTACTGAACAAATCAGTTGCAATATGGAAGTCTATGTTGACGATATGCAGACAAAGAGCAAGAAAGCTTTCGATCATCTAGTTGACTTAAGTCAGACTTTTGATCAACTAGATAAATATCAAATGAAGCTGAACCCGACGAAGTGCATATTTGGAGTACGAGAAGGCATGTTTCTTGGGTACATTGTCAATCAAAGAGGTATTGAGGAAAATCCTGAAAAGATCAAAGCTCTATTAGGGCTGCGATCTCCAACGACAAAGAAAGAGGTGCAGAGTCTTACAGGACGAGTAGCAGCACTCAACAGATTTGTGTAACGAGCAACTGATAGATGTCTCCCATTATTCAAGACACTCTGAAAGACTTTTGAGTGGAATGATGAATGTGATAAGGCTTTTCAAGAGTTGAAGAAATACTTGGGAGCACCTCCACTACTATCCAGGCCAGTGATGGGAGAAAAATTATACTTATATCTGGCAGTGTCTGAGAATGCCGTTAGTTCGGCATTGATAAGAGTGGAGAATGGAGTACAAAAACCAATCTACTACACAAGTAAGGCCTTCCGAGGAGTAGATATCAGATATCCAAGGCTGGAAAAATTGGCACTGGCATTGATTGAGGCAAGTAGAAGAATGAAGCCATACTTCCAGGATCATACTATAGTAGTATATATTGATATGCCCCAAGTGTAACCTCGGCCTAGAGACACCAACCTCGGCCGAGGTGATGGTCGAGATATTGACCGACCCTGGGTAAGCCATGAGCCCACGATATCAGCCCTCGGCCTTAGTAAGGTCGGCCCAGGCCGACACTACCACCTACATTTCCAATGGGCACTACGCGCATCACAGGCATCGACAGCATTCTCATATACCTGGGTATGGAAACCTCGGCCGAGTATAGGCCGAGGTGACAAGAAGCCTTGGTAATCTTCAACATGGAATCAGTCCACCCTCGACTGGGGCCGACCCCCAGCATAATGTCTCGGCTGAGATCAGGACGAGACTCCCTATGGCACATCTCGGATTGAACGAATATCAAGCCTTTACAGCTCGGCCTCTCCCAGGCCGAGGTCATGCACCAATATGGCGGCCGAGCATCTGTTGACATTTGGATAAGGACACATGGGCACAAATCAGTTGTAACAAGATTATTCTCCACACGTGGGGAGGATATTTCATCATGATTCCTTACATGTGACAGTGACAGGTGGCTTCCCCCTATTGGTGAGGCTACCACACACATGTTCATTGCATGCATGGGGGGTACATTACACCCCCTAGGTACTATATATAGAGGTTATCCTCTACCTTGCAAAAGGATCCCAGATATTAAACCCTAGCAAAAACTCTGTCTAGATATACAGTAGAGAGAGAAAGCTTGAGAGGTTGTATCCATGGCCATTAGTGCCTTCATTCAGTGATATTACTCACACACACTCACAGTGGACGTAGGCCAAATTGGCTGAACCACTTATATACCGGTGCCCTCACCTCTTATCCTCATCTCAGTCTCTTATCTCTTTATATAACTGTGCTGCCATTGTTATTCTTATATTGAGCTTGAAAACACCTTATCTGGTGGTGCTAATTTCAGCATCATCATTTTGGCGCCGTCTGTGGGAACGAGAAGCTATCTCTTCCTCTTTTTCTGCTTAACCTCACCGGAGACTCTGGTGGTGAACCAGGCCTCCCCCTAGCGTGGAGCTGTTTCACCATTGAAAGAGGTCCTGTGAGGTGCTAAGCTCATTTGCTACTCAATCTCTATAGTGTTAACATATGGCACCAGACTTACCGCCACCTCTTCCGTCGCCCGGGGGTGGGGGGCCTAGCTCCAGTCAGGCGCCCCCTCAGTCCGAAATGGCGGAGGTAGCAGCGGCCTTGAAATCTTTAGCTGCAACACAACAAGCCATGAAGGAGCAATTTGCTCAGCTTAGTCAAACTATGATGAGGCCACCTGGAGTCTCACCGGATATGATCACTCCGGCGACAGTTCAGCCTCATCCTGATGCCAGGGGACCACCTCAGGCGCCAATGAAGGACCAGCCTGCACCCCAGCGGAGAAGGGATGTTGCTGACCCTAGGCGCTTGCACCTGGGGAGGCAGGGAAACCCTTGCCCAGAGGACAGGTATGATGACCTAAAAGCTGAAGAAGCCCCAGAAGACTGCTGGGAGTCGTATGAGGTGTCAAATAACACTATACGACCTCTTAGGCAGAGTCAAGGATGTGTCGGCAGAAGAGGAGAAGAGGCCCAACAAAGAGGGTCGGCCTTTGATAGGTTGAGCAGAGGGTCGGCCTTCGAGAGACTGGGCCCGGTGAATGATCTAAGACAGAGGCTGTCGAGGTCAAGGAGTGCAGCAGGCTCTCAGAGAGGGAATAGGCAGGGTCGGCCAGACCAAGGCCGACCCTGTGAAAGAAGAGGTAGGGAACAAGAAAAGGTCAACAGCCAACGTGTTGTGGTTGGGGAACCCTCTGTCCATCGCAGGGAGGTGAAAGGGGATAACCTCGGCCAAGTTGATGACAGAAGACCCTGGAATGATTTTATCCAATGCCTTGAGGAGAAGATAGGAGATCTCATTAAAAGCAGGGACCCATTACAAAGAGGTTACTCAGATGGCTCCCCATTTGTGGCTAAGATAGTGGGGTTCCCAACCCCCGCCAAGTTCAAACCTCCTACAGTGACTCCCAAGTATGATGGTAGCACTAACCCTGTACACCATATCGAGATGTACCAGTCGGCAGCAGACATCTACTCGATACCCGATGAGATGAAGTGTAGGTCCTTCTTAGGGACCTTGACAGGGGCAGCGCACAGTTGGTTCACCTCCCTTTCGAAGAACTCAATTGAGAACTTCAAAGGCTTGGTTGATCAGTTCATCCACAACTTCTGCTTTGGGGTAAGACCCCAAAATAAGACTACCCACCTGCTGTATGTCAAACAAGCCAAGGGTAAGAGCCTAAGAGACTACATAGCAAGATTCAACAAAGAGAAATTAGAAGTGGAAGATTATGAAGAGAGCATAGCCATGACCGCCCTTATAGGAGGCCTCCAGAAGGGGAAGCTATTGTGGAAACTGGCGGAAGACCCCCCCTAGGTCTATGGCGGAGCTGCTGGCAACCGCAGGGAAAGTGATGAATGCGGAAGAGGCAATGGCCGCCAAGTGTGAGGAAGAGAACTGCGGTGGCACGGGAAAGTCCCAAGGTAAGAAAGAGGGGAAGAAGAGGTCAGGAGATGACAAGTTCGCTCATTACACTCCTCTGACTGTGAGATGTGAGCACATCCTCAATGATATTAAGACTGACCGGACTCTGAGGTGGCCTAAGAAAGTGAAGGCCCCGCCACATAAGAGGAACAAAAACCTATGGTGCGAGTTCCATCAGGATCATGGCCATGTCACAGATAGATGCCTCGATTTAAAGGATGAGATTGAGAAGATGCTGAAATCTGGAAAGCTGAGTAAGTATGTGGATGGTAAGGCTCCAAAGGGTGGAAGAGATGACCCTAAGAAAAGAAGAGATGACAGATCCCATGGCAATGTCCCGGACAGAAAGGACGATGATTCAGAAGGAGATGATGAAGACGACCCGTATCTTCCGCAAAAGGATGACAACACCCCAGTGAAGAGGGTCGGTATGATCTCCTTTGGTGTTAGCACCATATGTGGGGGATTTGCAGGAGGTGGCTCTGAGGTAGCCGACAGGAAGGCTCATGTAGCAGAGGCCAGGTCATTGGCCAAGATCGAAGTTGTGAATCTAACGTCTTCTGATACAGTGCAGAAGAGGAAGAATGTAGACATGGACACCATCGTAGTGGGGTTCTCCAGACTCGACTTCAAGGGTATCTTAGCCCCCCATGATGACCCTTTGGTCATAACAACAAGGGTGCATGGGTGTGAGGTACACAGGATCCTCATAGATGGGGGAAGCTCAGCAGACGTGATGTTCTGGCCTTGCTTCAAGAGCCTGGGTCTTAGCAGGGCAAGGCTGGTGCCCTATCATCACCCATTGATAGGCTTCAGTGGCGAAAAGGTCCATCCATTGGGCATGTATGAGATGGATGTACGGATGGGGGATGAGTGGCCTAGGAGGCTGACCAAGAAGATAAACTTTTTCGTTATGAACGAAAACGTCTTCTCGGCCTACAACCTCATCATAGGAAGGGTGGCCCTTAAAGAGTTTGAAGCTGTGCCATCGACGGTCCATCAGATGCTAAAATTCCTGACTCCTTATAGAGTAGGGGAAGTTCAAGGGGACCAGACCACGGTGCGAGAGTGTTACTTCAACTCGGTCGAAGAGAGAGAAGCCCATAAGAGAGCAACCACCACTTACAGCATTGACACTCTTGACCCAAGAGACGAAACAAAATTGAAGAAGGGTGAGGCCGCGGAAGAGGTAGAATCCATCATCCTCAATGAGGACGAGCCAGAAAAAATCGTCCAGGTCGGTAAGGCCCTAGAGCCAGGAATCAAGGAAGAGCTGATAAACTTCCTCAAGAGGCGACAGAGTGTCTTCACATGGAGTCACGCAGACATGCCTGGCATCGACCCTAAGGTCATGAGCCACAAGCTCAACGTGGACAGAGATGCCTATCCAATCAAGCAGAGACGAAGAGTCTACTCCAGGGAGAAGTACGACGTCATCCGGGAAGAGGTAAAAAAGTTGGAAGAGGCCGAGTTCATAAGAGAGGTTACCTATCCGGAGTGGCTCTCAAATGCAGTCATCGTGCCTAAGGCCAATGGGAAGTGGCGAATGTGTGTAGATTTCACTGACCTGAACAGGTCTTGCCCGAAAGACAGCTATCCCTTACCTAGGATAGACCAGATGGTGGACGCAACGGCAGGGCACAAGCTCATGAGCTTCATGGACGCTTATTCAGGCTATAAGCAAATCTTCATGGATGCTGAAGACTCTGAGAAGACAGCCTTCATTACTGACAAAGGGACGTACTGCTACAAGGTGATGCCCTTCGGTCTGAAAAATGCGGGGGTAACGTATCAACATCTTGTCAATAAGATGTTCGAAGAGCAAATAGGTAAGACCATGGAGGTATATGTAGACGATATGCTAACGAAGAGCCTGAAAGCATGTACTCACGTAGCGGACCTTGAGAAGACCTTCGATGTCATGGACTCATACAGAATGAAACTCAACCCAGTAAAGTGTGTCTTCGGAGTAGGAGCTGGGAAGTTCCTGGGATTCATCGTTAATCAGAGGGGGATTGAAGCAAACCCTGAGAAAATCAAGGCATTACTCGACATGAAGACTCCTAGGAGTATCAAGGATGTCCAGAGACTCACGGGAAGAGTGGCTGCCCTTAACAGGTTTGTTTCTAGGGCAACGGAAAAGTGTCTTCCATTCTTTAAAGTTCTAAGAAAGGCCTTCCAATAGAATGAAGAGTGTGAAAAAGACTTCAACCAACTCAAGTCCTACTTAGGGTCTCCCTTGTTGTTGTCACAGCCCATCACGGCGGAAAGGTTGTTTGTGTATCTGGCAGTCTCTGAATTATCCATCAGCGCGGCCATCATACGGGAAAAGGATGGGGTCCAGAGGCCTGTGTACTTCAACAGTAAGGCACTTCAAGGGTCTGAACAAAATTATCCCCGAATGGAGAAGTTGGCTTATGCCCTAATACATGCATCAAGGAAAATGAAGCCTTACTTCCAAGCTCACTCCATGGTAGTCCTCACTAACTCCCCACTAAGGCAGGTTCTGCACAAACCTGAGAAGTCTAAAAGATTGATGACCTGGGCCATCGAACTATGATAATATGATCTTACCTACTAGCCTAGGACAGCCATCAAGGGGCAGGCCCTCGCAGACTTTGTCGCAGAATTCACCTGGGAAGAGGCCGGTAGAAGTTTGGAAGAGGTCGAGACAGTGAAAGGCTTAGATGACGGCGAAGAGACGAACCGTAGTGTCTTCCGAGATTCGGAAGAGACGAACCGTAGTGTCTTCTGAGATTCGGAAGAGACGGCACCAAATGTCTTCCGAGATCGAGAAGAGGTCATCTCAGGCAAAACCCGGAGTGAAATAAAAGATAACGAAGAGGATCGATACCTCTTCAAGAAGGGGGTTATGAGAGAAGGGGTCTTCTCATCAGATACAGACGTCTGGAGCCTCTTCATTGATGGCTCTTCCTGTGATAGTGGAAGCGGGGCGGGACTAATACTCTCGGCTCCAGATGGCGCCAACATTGAATACGCCTTGAGATTCAACTTCCAGGCCTCAAACAATGAGTCCGAGTATGAGGCCATGATAGCAGGTCTCTTGTTGGCAACAACTCTTCCAGTAAAGCGACTCCTACTCCATAGCGACTCAAGGTTGGTTGTCAATTAAGTATTGGGGGTATACGAGGCCAAAGACGAAAGGATGGCCAAATACTTGAAGAAGGTAAGAAGGTTGTTAAAATATTTTGAAGAGGCAAAACTGAAGAGAGTGCCTCGACTGAGCAACAATCACGCTGATGCATTGGCAAGGCTGGCCTCAGCAGTAAAGACAGATATGGGAAGGACCATTCCAATCGAGGTCTTAGGAAAGGAAACCATCAAGGAGGACGAAGTATGTAGCCCTTGTCACAATGTGAACCTAGGAGACTCATGGATCGACCCGCTCGTCAGATACCTAAGAGAGGGAGAGCTGCCTGAGTCCAAGCTAGAAAGGAGAAAGTTGAGATACAGGGCTGCCAAGTTCTCAATGATAGGAGACGTCTTGTACAAAAAGGGGTTTCTATTGCCTCTCCTCAGATGTGCACATCCCATGGAGGTACACCGGGTCTTACAAGAGGTTCATGAGGGTTCTTGATCTAGCCACATAGGGGGAAGGCCCTTAACCAAGAGGATCATCACTCAGGGATGCTGGTGGCCTACCTTATCTAAGGACACTGCAGACTATGTGAAGAGGTGCGACAAATGTCAAAGGTTTTCCACTATCCCTCATCAACCCCATCAGCCTATGACGTCAATCTCTTCTCCATGGCCATTTACGGTATGGGGAATTGACTTAGTAGGACCTTTACTAAGAGCTGTCAACAACTATAGATTCTTGATAGTTGCCATTGACTACTTTTCAAAGTGGGTGGAGGCAGAACCGATGATGACAATTATAGAGCAGAAGACCTTCCAGTTCATTTGGAGGAATATCATATGCAGATATGGCCTCCCAAACACTCTCATCTCGGATAATGGGACCCAGTTCAAGAACTCCTCCTTAGAAAAGTATTGTCTAAGAGTGGGGATTAAACAGTTCTTCTCATCTCCTGGTCAACCTCAGGCAAATGGCCAGACCAAGGTCACAAACAGAACCATCGTGGACGGAATCAAGAAGAGGTTAGAAGATGCGAAGGGGAGATGGACAGAAGAGGTCTACACTGTGTTATGGGCCTACAGAACCACGGCAAGGACGCCAACAGGAGAAACCCCATTCATGCTGGCACATGGCTCAGAGGTCGTCATACCAACGGAAGTAGGACTACCAACTCATCGAATTCAGACCTACGACCCAGACAGCAATGGGGAAGAGAGGAGGCTAGACCTGGATCTTATCGAAGAAAGAAGAGAAGACGCAGAGGTCAGAAAAGCAGCCTACCAGCAGCGGGAAGAGAAATTCTACAACCAAAGGGTGAAGTCAAGACCCATTGCAGTAGGAGACCTAGTGCTAAAGAAGACCCTATAAAAGGCAAATAAGCTACACCCAAACTGGCATGGCCCCTACAAAGTAACAGAAGAAGTTGTGCTTGGCACTTACAGGCTAGAAAACCTAGAAGGAGAACCTTTCACCAACCCATGGAATGCTGACCACCTAAAGAGATATTACATATGATGTTGCGTAGAATTTTATGTAAATGTACCATCTTACTGAGAAGAGGTTATTAATAAAGATCAGTTTTCATAACAGTTCTTGCTTCATTCTTAGACCAGAGATATATTATGGGGATAACATCTTATGTGACGACCTCAGACCTTCATAACATCACTCGGTGGTGATGAGGTATGAGCTCAGACACCTTAGCAGATGACCTCAGATCCTTAACATCATTAATTTGGTGAGATTAATTATGAGGATAACGTCTTAGGTGGCGACCTCAGACCTTCATAACATCACTCGGTGGTGACGAGGTCTGAGCTCAGACACCTTAGCAGATGACCTCAGACCCTTAACATCATTAATTTGGTGATATTAATTGTGAGGATAACGTCTTAGGTGACGACCTCAGACCTTCATAACATCACTCGGTGGTGACGAGGTCTGAGCTCAGACACCTTAGAAGATGACCTCAGACCCTTAACATCATTAATTTGGTGAGATTAATTATGAGGATAACGTCTTAGGTGACAACCTCAGACCTTCATAACATCACTCGGTGGTGACGAGGTCTGAGCTCAGACACCTTAGCAGATAACCTCAGACCCTTAACATCATTAATTTGGTGAGATTAATTATGAGGATAACGTCTTAGGTGACGACCACAGACCTTCATAACATCACTCGGTGGTGACGAGGTCTGAGCTCAGACACCTTAGCGGATGACCTCAGACCCTTAACATCATTAATTTGGTGAGATTAATTATGAGGATAACATCTTAGGTGACGACCTCGGACCTTCATAACATCACTCGGTGGTGACGAGGTCTGAGCTCAGACACCCTAGTTAGATGACCTCAGACTCTTAACATCATTAATTTGGTGAGATTAATTATGAGGATGACGTCTTAGGTGACGACCTCAGACCTTCATAACATCACTCGGTGGTGACGAGGTCTGAGCTCAGACACCCTAGTTAGATGACCTCAGACTCTTAACATCATTAATTTGGTGAGATTAATTATGAGGATAACGTCTTAGGTGACGACCTCAGACCTTCATAACATCACTCGGTGGTGACGAGGTCTGAGCTCAGACACCCTAGTTAGATGACCTCAGACTCTTAACATCATTAATTTGATGAGATTAATTATGAGGATAACGTCTTAGCAGATGACCTCAGACCTTCATAATAGCACTCGTTGGTGATGAGGTCTGAGCTCAGACACCTTAGTAGATGACCTCAGACTCTTAACATCATTAATTTGGTGAGATTAATTGTGAGGATAACGTCTTAAGTGACGACCTCAGACCTTCATAACATCACTCGGTGGTGACGAGGTCTGAGCTCAGACACCATACTCAGATGACCTCAGACCCTTAACATCATTAATTTGGTGAGATTAATTATGAGGATAACGTCTTAGGTGACGACCTCAGAGCCTAATTACAATTCAGTGGTGAAGAGACCTGAGGTCAGAATTATTGACTGAGTATAAACAAGACATCACTACAACAAAATAATAGAAGAGATCACATGGCATTCAATAAAGGGAAGAGATATAGCATTCATAGGTTGAAATACAAAGAAGTAACAAATATTCCTTGAATATAAAATACCATGGTGTTACAAGTTACGAATTACAAGTTACAAATCCTAAAGGTTTGGGGGAGAACATTAACAGCCTTAGCCTGATTGGCTTGATCATCATTAGTAACCTCGGCCACGTCATCAGTCTGGTCTGCCCCTCCGACCTCGGTCCCTCCCAAAGTTGCAGTCTCAGCAGGAGCAGCAGCCTCGTCTTCCACCTCTTGAAGCGCCTGAGCAAACTGAGGGTCAGCAAAGCCGAGACCCACAAAGTCAGAGGCCTTTAGAGTACCGACCTCCCTCTCTCTGACTTCAGCCCATTTGTTAGTAGCCTTGATACCTCTTTCGAGATATTCAAAGCCAAAACCCATGAATTCGTCTGAGGCCTTGTAGTCAGAAATTATTTTGTTCGAGGCATCTTCGAGGGCAGCCTTTACAGCCGAGCTGACCTTCTGCTGCAGAACGTCATATTTGGCCTTCAGGGCTTTGGCATGATCTTTGACGAGCAGAAAAATGTCTTTCTCCAACCCCTTAACCCTATTTTCAGAGTTATGTAGCTCTGATTTCAGACGGTCGACCTCAGCATTTAGGGCGCTCTGAACCTTCTCGGCCTCTTTCCCCTTCTGGATGAGGGGCAATTTCCTCAGAGTCCAGTTCGATAGGTGGTGTATAGCAGCCACTCCCTGCATATTTAAAGAAGAGGTTAAGCTGGAGAAAAGTCAGATGTTGCACTTATAAAATTTTGACGAGAGATCAAGACGTACCTGAATGGCTCTGTGAAGGACGAACTCAACCAGTAATTGTGTATCCAGAGACCTAAAAAAGCGCCTGTCAGCCTCGGTCATTGCAGAGCCGATGGCGTCAAGGGCCTGCAAACTATGGCCGACAATGCTGTCAGATAACTTCAGCTGGGCCAGGCGGGACGACAGGGTGTCGGCCGAGGATATTGGAATTGCAGCATCAGAGGCCTTCTTCTGTCTCAAGGTCGGCCTCTGATCCTCAGAGGCAGGGGCTTCTGGGGCCCTCTTCTTTGAGGCTTGAGATTTGGATGTAGAGGGAGCTGGGGGAGGAGCGTTCAGACCGGCTTTTTTGGCGAGTCTCGCTAAGCTCGATGCAGCCATCTCCCACAGTTCGTCTGGAATGCCTTGTGGTCGCTCTGCAAAAGTTAAAAGATATGGGTTAGAGATCAGTTATGAATGAGTTCAGAGGTTAAACTTAAAAGAAAAATCCTTACCAAAGTCAACAAGGGGACTTCCACCTAGGCCCGTCCCCGAGAGATAATGGGGGGTCAGCAAATGCTCGAACTTAACAAAAATACCATGTGCCCCTTGGTCTTGCAGGGCCTTCACCTTCTGGATATTCTGAAGACTTAGACCAGGGTCGGCCCTGGTAGACATGGAGACCTTACCCCATTTGAGGGGTATCCTCGGCTCAAGTGTGGAAGAGGGAACGCATGGGCCAAATTCCCATGGTCTAGAGGCGAAAAAATAGCGAGGCTTCCAATTATGGTTTGAGGTCTGAGTCACCTGGAGCATTTTCTTCTCAGGCCTCCGAGCCACAAAATGATAGTAGCTTGGATGGTTTTTAGCCGAGGTTGGGACATGAGAGTGCAGCTACAGCGGAAATATTGCGACTTCTCAAATAAAATCCAGTTTTTAATTAAACCCAAATTTTAGTTAAACCCTAAGACATGCATCTGGATGATTTATCAAATAAAATATAGCATGCAGGATAAAAATAAACAATTTCAGGAAAAATCCCCCAAAGGGGCAAAACCTTTTATTTCACTATAATTTGTAAGAGAACGGCTTACAATCGGATTACAATGAAATATAGTTTGACTAAGAATTACCCTCAGGTATCGGATTCTGTAGTCAGCGGCTGGAAATATCCCTTTCCAGGTGGGCTGCAGTGAAGAAGAGAACGGCTTCTCCACAAGGGTTGAACAATAGCAAAGCTTGTGTTCTAGGGTTCCAAAAGATTCACAAAAGTAATTGGGATTTTTGGTGTGAATCAAAAAGAGTCTTGGGACTCAAAAAGGTGAAGACTTAGAGTATTTAGGACTCTGAAAATCTTCTTTTAAAAGTCTTAAAAAATAACTCCCCGAAGATGGCTTTAAATAGGAAAACTTTGAGCCTAAAAAATCTGCAGCGAATTTGGCCGAATTTATCCCAGGCGGACCGGTCCGGCTTGGAGGCGGATCGGTCCGACCTCGGATCGGTTCTTTTAAAAAATGGTTTCTTCGGTTCACTTTCGGTCCGGGGTTTACTGGATCTGCAGCAAGCGGATCGGTCCGGTTGAGGGGAGGACCGGTCCGGTTTCGGATCGGTCCGGTAGGGGGCGGACCGGTCCGGTTTTCCCAGAAAAATAAAATCCTTTTAAAAGCCTCATTTTGCTTTAAAAAACTTACTTCTTATTTTTATAAAAAAAACATTTTATAAAAATTTCCCAATACTAAATATGAACTTTAAGGAACGTAAAAAAAAAAATTTACCAAGTTCATTCTCGCAGAGGCTATGATGTTGAAGACGCTTTGATATTCGGATCCGTTGATGTAGATGCGATCTTGAGTTTCTTCAACGGTGTAACGGCGTACGACATACAAATTGATAATGGACAAAAATGTCCTTACAAATCTCCCCCTCGTCTATGCCGGTACATACATAAAAAATATCCTAATTATCAACTTATGACCTATACAAATCTACCCTCCCATGAACCCTAAAGATGGAAAGATACAAAGGTATAAATCTTCATCGTTTGTTCTTCACTCTTCAACAATCATGAAATTTCAAAAAATTTCTCATCAGGGTGTGCAACATATTGATCTTCAATCTTCATACCTACACACACGAGACAATGCAAATACCACGTGACATATCGAGTTTGAAATGAGATAACATGGATATCAATATATGATATAAACATAAGCTATATCTCAAAAAATCCCCCAAAATTCAAACTCCCCCATAATATGATAATTCTTTCTCCCACTTTTTATGATGACCCCAAATAGACAAATGAGAAGAATGAATCAAATAAGCACAATCGGGGTGCCACGGTACACAAAAAAAAACTATTTTTGAATATTTCAAAATTTTTCATACAAAGATAGGATACCAATATGAACAAATATGATACAAAAATCACACCATGGATTTAGACTCAAACAACCAAGTCATGGAAATGGAATGAATGGGTGTGAACACATTCGATAGGTAAATCAACTCAATCAATCATATGTGCACGATGCATATGTGTACCCCTAACGAATGAACATCAAAAGTATCCTTAGGTGAAGAATTGTTGAATTTAGATGACATCGTCTTATGCAAATCAACAAATCAAAGTCAAAGTGATTTCCACACCAATAACGTCCAAAACTATGTAGCGCATTTTTAAGAATTTCAAGGACGTGCAAACCCGTTTTAATTCTCCAACCAAACTCCCTCATAAATATTTTCTTTTAGAGGTAATCTAAATTCTCAAACTTTGGAGAATTGGTGCAAAAACCTAAATGGCCCATAATTGGCGTGAATTTCTTTTTATTGCCTTTCAATTTTTTCGGGCTCTTTTAACCTCTTTGGACCTCGGATAATAAAATTCCTCAATTTTTTAGGTCCTTTTTAACGGTGGCTTTTGTGCAAAGGATAGATGATTACCTTTCGCAGCCCCTCCCCATTATCAAACAAAGCACACAAACTCACAAAACGGTTTTAATATGCACAATTTCCTTATCAAAATTTATCGCGCTTGGTTCGTTTTAAGGACAGAATTGAAGTGAAAACACCCAACCAACATGTGATAAGAAAAGCACAATAATCAAACAAATCCGTGCATGTGTGCATTAAAGGAAACATGAGTCAAATATGTAGGAAGTAACACTTAATTACATCTTAATGACTCCAAACATTATAAAGCACATGGATGAATTGACCTATTGTCTCAAAACACTATCAAATAGTTACATGAAAATAATGGAATGAGGTTGTGACTCGGTCATCCAAAGTGTTCATCCATAAACGGTGCAATACAAAAATCTTTTGGATTTTTCAAAAATAATTTTAAACAAAACTATATACAAAAAGTATAAGTCATCACACTAGTAAAAATATATCATGAAACCACAACTAGTGTATGACAAACATGCAACCACAATCAACCAAAGGATTTCACATGGGGTGAATAACGTGCAAGTAAACGGGAATTGTGGACAAATAAACCATAAGTCTTTAAATCCGATTTTCTAACCCAAATAGATGTGTAACGGAGTGTGGGGGTTTTGGGAATCGAATTTATTCTTCTATTAACCTTCCTAGGTTCATTTAACAGCTTGTAACAGAATCGCCTAATATGCCCTTGCCTACCGCAATGTGTGCAAGTGTAAATCGGGCGGTGTGTGTTACCTAAAGGTGGCCCTCTCCTCAAATTTCTCGGTTGCTCTCTCCGAATTTGCCTAGGTGGGTGTCTCCTAATGATCCTAGGAGGAACTCTCACGATGTTCCTAGGGGGCTCTTTCCTAACAACCTTAGGTGTCTCTTTCTTAACAATCCTAGGGGGCTCTCTCACACGTGTGGTAATGGGTGCAACATATTTTTCAAGACCAATCCCACCTCTATCCGTTTTGATCTCGACTGTGCCTAAAATCTTATCAAGTTTTTCAGACCTAGACTCCAAATCAAATTTCACTTTGCTTGAATCTTTCAATTTCATCTCAAGTTCACCTATCCTAGATTCAAGTACTCGTTTAGAATCCTCAAACTCTAAAAGCTCCTTTTTCATAGTCTCCATCAACCCTCTAACACTAACTCTCTCACCCTCGACGTACTCAAGCTTCTCTTTCAAAATTTTCACATGATCCCTAAGTTCTTTAACTAAAAAATCATTATTTTTTATGGCACACTCTTTTAACTGAGCTTTCAATTTCAAATTTTCTTTCTCTGTTTTCAAAGTTTCAGCATACAGTTCATTGAAAGCAGCTTGCAAGTCATGCTCATCTACACTTTCCTCCTCACTTTCATCCACACTCCCATCACCTTCACTATCACTAATCACATGGATGGGAAACTCTCGCCTAGAAGCATAAAAAACTTCTTCTTCCGAATCACAATCACTAAGGGTAGAAATATGAGAAATCGGTTTATTCAATTTCTTCTTTAAATTAGTGGTACACTCATGTAACGTGTGACCAACACCCTTACAACACGAACACCTCTCAGATTCGTTTTCAACAGAAGATTTAAAACAAGAGTTCGTGTGAATTTTCCAATTAAATTTTTCAAAAATTTGACATCTAAGATCATCAAAACCATCAAAAGCCATTTTTGCAAAAACAGGATCAAAACACAATAACTTAGTGCAACCCGCTCTGATACCAATTTGAAGACGTGAGTAGACAAATTGTATCAGAAAGTATAAGTCCTTGAAAAATCAGGATCACGCGATAAATTAGCGTAACCCGTTCTGATACCAATTTGAGAGTGCAGCTACAGCGGAAATATTGCGACTTCTCAAATAAAATCCAGTTTTTAATTAAACCCAAATTTTAGTTAAACCATAAGACATGCATCTGGATGATTTATCAAATAAAATATAGCATGCAGGATAAAAATAAACAATTTCAGGAAAAATCCCCCAAAGGGGCAAAACCTTTTATTTCACTATAATTTGTAATAGAACGGCTTACAATCGGATTACAATGAAATACAGTTTGACTAAGAATTACCCTCAGGTATCGGATTCTGTAGTCAGCGGCTGGAAATATCCCTTTCCAGGTGGGCTGCAATGAAGAAGAGAAACGGCTTCTCCATAAGTGTGTGACACAGAATTACCCGCAGGTGTCGGTTCCTATGTCAGCGGCTGGAATTTTCCCTTTCCAGGAGGGCAGCAGTGAATAAGAGAACGGCTTCTCCACAAGGGTTGAACAATAGTAAAGCTTGTGTTCTAGGGTTCCAAAAGATTCACAAAAGTAATTGGGATTTTTGGTGTGAATCAAAAAGAGTCTTGGGACTCAAAAAGGTGAAGACTTAGAGTATTTAGGACTCTGAAAATCGTCTTTTAAAAGTCTTAAAAAATAACTCCCCGAAGATGGCTTTAAATAGGAAAACTTTGAGCCTAAAAAATCTGCAGCGAATCTGGCCGAATTTATCCCAGGAGGACCGGTCCGGCTTGGAGGCGGATCGGTCCGACCTCGGATCGGTTCTTTTAAAAAATGGTTTCTTCGGTTCGCTTTCGGTCCGGGGTTTACTGGATCTGCAGCAAGCGGATCGGTCCGGTTGAGGGGAGGACCGGTCCGGTTGCGGATCGGTCCGGTAGGGGGCGGACCGATCCGGTTTTCCCAGAAAAATAAAATCCTTTTAAAAGCCTCATTTTGCTTTAAAAAACTTACTTCTTATTTTTATAAAAAACATTTTATAAAAATTTCCCAATACTAAATATGAACTTTAAGGAACGTAAAAACAAAATTTTACCAAGTTCATTCTCGCAGAGGCTATGATGTTGAAGACGCTTTGATATTCGGATCCGTTGATGTAGATGCGATCTTGAGTTTCTTCAACGGTGTAACGGCGTACGACATATAAATTGATAATGGACAAAAATGTCCTTACAGGACATAACAACCAGCAAAGACCTGAACTGGGAGGTCAGAGTGGTGGACTGCCCTCCATAAGATAATGGCCCCTATGATGACTCTCCAGGCGTTGGGGGACAGCTGTGAGGGAGCCAAATTGATATAGGAGAGTATGGATTTGACGAAGGGATAAATGGGTAGGCGAAACCCTAACTTAAACATCTGCTCATACAGGCAGATTTCTCCATCTCGGCCGTGATAGGTCCTCTCTTCCCTCAGAGGTCTCCTTAATTTTATGGAGGGACTAATGGAGTATAAATATCTGAAGCACAGTAGATCCACCTAAGTTACCATGCTCTCGATCTCGGCCACCTCAGAGACGTCCACATCGCTTTCAGCATCTTCATCATCATCAAGCTCAACGTCGGCCGGAGCAGATGTAGATGGGTTACTAGCAAATCTCTGAACGAACTCTGCCCCTGTGACGGCCGACAGGGGGATGGCGTCAAGAATGGGTGGCATAGCCACACTCGGCTCACCAATTTCAACCTCTAAAGAAGAGGCTGAGGTACTTGAGCCATTATGGGATGAGGCTCGGCTGGAGACCTCGGCCTGATCAGGGGCCTGACCAGGCCGAGGTGTGAAATCCATGGCTTCCTGAAATGAGTCCACAGACATAGGGTCTGAGGTGGAAGACTCAGACTCAGACATCGGTATGGGGTCGGCAGGGACCTCTGTCTCATAGAAGAACTCAGGGGGATCAGGATATACCACCTTGAGAGGTGGGGGAAAGATAGGTCTAATAGTAAATTCTTGCAACCTACGAGCCTCCTCTTGGGCCCTTTCTATTTGCCTAATCTTTTCTAGGGTCTTCTCTTTAAGAGAGGGGAAATCCTCAAGAAGCTGGTATAAAGGTCTGAGCATCAGAGGACGACCCTAAACTTAAGGAATAACTCCTAAAACTACAAACAGGATTGACTTGTAAAATAAAGGGGTCTAAAGATCAAACTTAGAAGTTTAAAGCAAATGCTGTTCACCTGAAACTATGGTGCTCGCAGGAAAACTTCGAAATTCGCCGAAAAATGCAAACCAAAAGCGAAAAACAAAGGAAATGGAAGGGAGAAAATACCTGGAAATGAAACGATGAGGGTAAATGAAGAAAACTCGCGAAAAAAACCAACAAAGGCCTCGGTAGAAGAGCGTTGAGTAGAGAAGCTTTAGAGAGAGAAATCACAGGAAGAAATCGCGCACAGGAGAGAAGAAATGAAGAAGAAGGCGGGAAAAAGGGTTTTCAAACCCTTAAATACATGGGAACGTTTCCCAAGGCCCATCATTGCCTTGGGAGCCCCAAAGGGCGGCTGACAGGACACGCCTACCAAGCGAGCACGCTCCAACATTGGAAAAGTGTCAAGCAAGTACTGGTTCTTAAGAAGACAGGCCTCGGATGCATACTAATCCCCTAGTCACCTTCCCACACATATAACTAGGGGCTGGGGGTGATTGATATGCCCCAAGTGTAACCTCGGCCTAGAGACACCAACCTCGGCCGAGGTGATGGTCGAGATATTGACCGACCCTGGGTAAGCCATGAGCCCACGATATCAGCACTCGGCCTTAGTAAGGTCGGCCCAGGCCGACACTACCACCTACATTTCCAATGGGCACTACGCGCATCACAGGCATCGACAGCATTCTCATATACCTGGGTATGGCAACCTCGGCCGAGTGTAGGCCGAGGTGACAAGAAGCCTTGGTAATCTTCAACATGGAATCAGTCCACCCTCGGCTGGGGCCGAACCCCAGCATAATGTCTCGGCTGAGATCAGGCCGAGACTCCCTATGGCACATCTCGGATTGAACGAATATCAAGCCTTTACAGCTCGGCCTCTCCCAGGCCGAGGTCATGCACCAATATGGCGGCCGAGCATCTGTTGACATTTGGATAAGGACACATGGGCACAAATCAGTTGTAACAAGATTATTCTCCACACGTGGGGAGGATATTTCATCATCATTCCTTACATGTGACAGTGACAGGTGGCTTCCCCCTATTGGTGAGGCTACCACACACATGTTCATTGCATGCATGGGGGGTACATTACACCCCCTAGGTACTATATATAGAAGTTATCCTCTACCTTGCAAAAGGATCCCAGATATTAAACCCTAGCAAAAACTCTGTCTAGATATACACTAGAGAGAGAAAGCTTGAGAGGTTGTATCCATGGCCATTAGTGCCTTCATTCAGTGATATTACTCACACACACTCACAGTGGACGTAGGCCAAATTGGTTGAACCACTTATATACCGATGCCCTCACCTCTTATCCTCATCTCAGTCTCTTATCTCTTTATATAACTGTGCTGCCATTGTTATTCTTATATTGAGCTTGAAAACACCTTATCTGGTGGTGCTAATTTCAGCATCATCACACCTCCACTGCTATCCAGGCCGGTGATGGGAGAAAAATTATACTTATAACTGGCATTGTCTGAGAATTCCGTTAGTTCGGCATTGATAAGAGTGGAGAATGGAGTACAAAAACCAATCTACTACACAAGTAAGGCCTTCCGAGGAGCAGAGATCACATATCCAAGGCTGGAAAAATTGGCACTGGCATTGATTGAGGCAAGTAGAAGAATGAAGCCATACTTCCAGGCTCATACTATAGTAGTATATACTGATATGCCCTTGAGGCAAGCCCTTCATAAACCAGAAAAATCAGGAAGATTGATGTGCTGGGCTATAGAACTCGGTGAGTATGATATAATTTATGAACCCTGATCATCGCTTAAAGGGCAAGCTGTAGCAGATTTTATAGAAGAGTTCACCTATCCTGATACCCCCGAGGAGCAAAAGTTGCTCGCTGATCAACCTGTGAATGTTACAGGATCATCAAATACAAGCTCAGACCAACTTAGGTTGGTAAAAGGGCAAGTGGATGTTACAGGATCATCAAATTCGAGCCCAGACCAACTCAGGTTGGTAAAAGGGCAAGAAAAGATGATCGACGAAGAGCAAGAAATATCAGGGGAGGATGAAAGGAAGCAATAAATATTTCACTGAGGAACTCTGTCAGATCAGAAATTTGAAGACGAGTTACCTATATGGAGGCTATATGTAGATGGCTCATCTTGCACAACAGGCTGTGGGGCAGGGATCGTTTTGAACAGTACGGACGAGGTCGACATGGAATACGCCATACGTTTCCAATTCAAAGCTTCCAATAATGAGGCTGAGTATGAGGCCATGATTGCAGGTCTTAATTTGGCAAAAATTATGGAGGCGCAGCAGGTTATTGTCTTTAGTGATTCTCAATTGATCGTAAATCAAATGTTGGGAATATATGCAGTCAAAGGAGAATTAATGATCAGATATCATGCAAAAGCAAAGGAGCTGGTGTCAGAATTTACCGCTATTCAGCTGGTCAGAATACCAAGAATGGAGAATGCGAGTGCAGACGCCCTAGCCCGATTAGCATCAGCTACTCGTACCGAGCTATGAAGAACAATACCAATTGAAGTTTTAGCTGGTCAGAGTATAGATGAAGATCTGTTGACGAATTTTATTACCCTTGATTTAGGACCATCTTGGATGGATCCCATCAAGGCATATATTGAGGAGGGAGAATTACCAATTGACAAGCTCGCAACCAAGAAATTAAAGTTTAAAGCTGCTCGGTATGTATTAACTAACAGTATTTTATATAGACGAGGAATTATGGCAGGTTTGAAAATATGTGTACATCCCTCCAAGGTGAAAGAATTGATTGAAGAGATCCATGAAGGGTCCTGTGGAGCCCATGTAGCAGGTCGGACACTTTTACAAAGGGTGATGACTCAAGGATACTACTGGCCGACGATGAGGGTTGATTGCATAGCCTATGCTAAGAAATGTGACAAGTGTCAGCGCTTCTCCTCCATCCGAAGAACTCCCTAAGCATTATTGACACCCATTACTTCCCCTTGGTCATTTGCCATATGGGGAATAGATTTGGTTGGGCCACTGCCGATGACCAGGGGAAGGTTTAAGTATCTCGTGGTCGCTGTGGATTATTTTACTAAATGGGTTGAAGTTGATCCTCTCATTGATATGACGTACGACAAGGTGTACCAATTTATTTGGAAGAACATCATTTGTCGATATGGTCTTCCTCATGCCTTCATCACAGACCATGGAACACAATTTGACAACGAGGAGTTCGCTGCCTATTGTCATCAGTCAAATATTTTGAAGATCCACTCAGCACCAGACCATCCTCAAAGCAATGGACAAACAAAAGTGACAAACAGAACGCTGCTGAATGGCTTGAAGAAAAGACTGGATGATGCAAAAGCAAATTGGATCAATGAGCTACAATCAGTACTATGGGCTTACCGAACTACTCCCCGAGTAGCAACTGGAGAATCACTATATATGCTAGCATTTGGAAGTGAAGCTGTTATACCTGCCGAGTTAGGCCTCCCAACACACAGGGTACCGAATTTAAATTCCCCTGTCAGCGACTTAATGAGAAGATTGGATTTAGACATGCTCGAGGAAGTTAGAGAAGAAGCAGCCATCAGGAATGCTGCATACCAATAACGAACAGCTTTGTTCTACAATAAGAGGGTGAAGAAGTGCGACCTGAAAGAAGGAGACTATGTGCTAAAGAAAGTGATTCAAAAGCACAACAAACTAGAGGCAAACTGGCATGGACCATACCGAGTTACAGAAGTTGTTCGACCAGGAACTTACCTAATAGCAACTTTAGAGGGGGAGGAGTTTAAGAATGCATGGAATGCATAGCACCTGCGCAAGTATTATCAGTGATGTATATTCTCATGTAACGCAGTTCTGTCAGTATGAATAAAATGAAGATATTCTGCCGAATTCTCTCTTTTTATTGAAAGTTTTTCGGGGAATACTAGTGCTACACACTACTCGGCGAAACTCGTCAAAACTCGGACTACCCAAAATTTTTCTCGAAAATGCCAACTAAGGTTGGTCTAGAAACAAATGTATTCCTCCGGGAAGTAAAACTTGTATTATTCCTCCGGGAAGTAAAGCTTGTATTCCTCCGGGAAGTAAAACTTGTATTCCTCCGAGAAGTAAAACTTGTATTCCTCCGGAAAGTAAAGCTTGTATTCCTCCGGGAAGTAAAGCTTGTATTCCTCTGGGAAGTAAAACTTGTATTCCTCCGGGAAGTAAAACTTGTATTCCTCCAGAAAGTAAAGCTTGTATTCCTCCGGGAAGTAAAACTTGTATTCCTCCGGGAAGTAAAACTTGTATTCCTTCGGGAAGTAAAACTATGTGTTCCTCGGGAAGTAAAAGTATTCCTAAAAATGCCAATTTATGTTGGTTAGGAAGTAAATATATTCTAGAAAATGCCAACTAAAGTTGGTCTGGAGGTAAAATTATTCCAAAAAGTGCCAAAGCTCCTCGTAGAGTAAAAATCCACTAACTATGGTTGGTCGGGGATAAAAACCCACTAACTGTAATTGGTCGAAAAGGAAAATTTACCGACCTTGGTTGGTCGAAAACATTTTATGAATACGAGAAAGTGATCAAGCAAAATTTTTTATACTCGTGATTTTTTTTATTACTAAGTTGTTCGACAACTTAGTAAGTTAGTCGAGAAACAACTTAGTAACTTTTTAAAATGACTACCACAAATTCAAACTACTCGACAATAAGTTGGTCGACAAATAACACAATATTGTTATCTTTTTAACAGATACACATGCACAGATGTAAAGTGTTACAAAACGATAGCAGTCAAGATTTGCAAATAAAATTATTTCATTAAATGTAGAACAGAATACATCAGGAATGAAATATAAATTTATTACATCAATACTCCTATTCTATTGGTTTCTTCCCCTCTGCTTTTGAAACAGGTTCCTCGCCAGCAGGCGGATCATTTAAAGCAAGATGAGAATTTATGAAGTTAAGATCCTTTAACATCCTGATATTCATCACGGATGGTCGATCCGGTAGATGCTCGGGACGAGATATCTCCACATTGGAAAGCAAATTGTAATCGCCGAGGTACTTGGAAATTAAACACCGAGGGATGGCCCGAGCAGGGATCCAACTCATATCTAGATTGAATGGTGACATGGGTAGGTCGAGAAGCCCGAGATTATGGTAATCCCACAGGTAATGACCCTGTTCAAGTTGCAGCACACCTAGGGCATTCAGCCATCCCTGTTTGTAGCCCTCATTATTTGCGTTCTGGATACGGTCATCCAAGTGGTAGAGAGCCTCGTTGTAGACAGCCATCCAGAACTCCCTGGGCTGCTTATGAAATTGATATGTCAGTCTTTCCAGCTGCTCGTGGAGATTTTTGATGAAGAGTTCTTTATTATCCAAGATTGATTTTTGCCCAGAAAGCTGCTCTTCCAGGTACCTGATTTATTTAGACATCTCAGCCAATGCCTGGTTCTTCACCATCAGCTGGAAGGCCTGGTTCTCTAAAGCAGATTGAGTCCTCTGTTCCTCGATAGGAATTCGAGCAGCTCTTGTTTGTTCTCGAGGAGCTCTTGCTCGTCCACGAGAAGATGTAGAAGGGACAGCTGTCTTCAAGATTTCCAACTCGTCCCTCAAGTTGGCGTTCTCTACCTCCAAGAATGAGAATCCCTCGTCAGTCACTGGGATCAAAGCATTTGAGGTGGAGGCAGCAGATTTTAATTGAGATACTTCTCTTTGCAAGTTGTTATTTTCTTGCTCCAACAACTCGGTTATTTGCCTGTGCTCCTCGACCTCGGCTTTTAACGTTCTCTCCTGCACGTCGTAAGCAGCAAAACACTTCTCGTATCCCTTGTCGGCAACGATTTGCTGATATTTCTTCTCGTACCCCTCGTACAAGAGGGCAGTGGATTCCTTATATTATTGTTGAAGGTCTTCAAGAGTGCCTTGGAGATTCTCGATCATATCATAATAAGCTACATTATTGGCCACCGCACGATCAAGCAGACACTTCAGATATTGGTAAGCTTCAATTGCCTGTTCCGAAGCATCTTGGCCGAGGATGTCGACGATTTATGCTGCACTCAGATCCGTGTGACCAGCCTTAAAGTATTCATTGCATTGCCATAACAGCTTTGTATCATGAGCAGACAGTAATTCCATCTTGGCTAGAAACTAGTAGAGGAAGAAAAAGCAATAATCAATAAGAAGTACAAACAGAGCATGAAGAAGATAAACAACAGTATGCATAAACAAAAGTTTAAATTTTATTATATCATAAAGTTCAGAGTACATGTTCAGGGTTACATTTGACAGAGAGAAATAAAATAGAGATAAACCCGAACAACTCTACACCTTTTCCTTGTCTCCCAAAATTTTCTCTCGGGAGGCTGGGACGAGGAGTTAGGTTTCTCGGAGGGAACAGAGAGTTGCTTGGGGAGCGCTGGCAGTTGCTCGGATGAAGTAACGAGTTGCTGAAGTTCCTCGTTAGCAGGATGGATGGCTGGGGGATGAGAAACTTGATCTCCCATCGCCATGGAAGACTCCTCAGAGGTAGCTTCTTCGTCTTCAGGAGTTGGAGGGGGACCAGGGATGTGTCCCTGGAAGAGCTCAGAAGTTTCATCAACCTTCATCTCCTGAAGAGCTGCGACCCACCCATCTCCAAAGTATTTTAGGCTGCCATATTTTACTTGCGACATCATGCTAGCCAAGCCTTTGTTCCACCCCTTATCCCAGCCAGCGCTGAAAGATTTCTTCACAGCCGATTTCCTCTTTAACTTCTCCGAGGAAAGCTTCTCGGACAGAAGATTTTCAGCAGCCTTCATTTTATTTTCAGCTTCTTCCTTCTGTCGACTTACTTCCTGAAGCTAACCCTCAAAAATCTTGAGTTTATCTTCAAACTCCTCAGCATTCTTGAGCTTCCTCTCAAGCTCCTTATTCTTCTCCTACAGACTATTTAATTTTTTCTCCAACTCCTTGGAGACTTCAACAACTTGAATTTTTTCCTGCTCGGTTGAGGCAAGTTTCTTCTCCCAAGCAGCCTTGTCAGCATCATGCTTCTGACAAAAATTTTCCAAAGATCGCGTCAGACCCATCAGAGCTTCCTCTACACCAGACGAGGAGCTCGAAGCTTTAATAGCTTCATCCTTCTTCAAAATTGTGTTAAAACATCTCACCAACTGTGAAAAAAAAATGAAAGCAAGTCAGAGACAGATGTAATAAGGGAATGATGAAAAGTTCAAAATAAAAGAACTTACAGAAGCAATGTGGCGAGCTGCCAATGAGGTAACCATGTCCCGAGAAAGGTTTTCTTCAATACATTGGATCTCGGGAATGATCCAAGTCTTCACCGAGCTCATGGCAGAACTCGAGGGAACAAAAGTGGGAACTCCACTAGTCGGGGGCTGAGAGACGGTGTCAGCCAAATTGACCGAGGAGCTCTTCTTCAGCCTCCTCGGAGGAACAGGAACAGTTTCGACCAAGGAATAACTCTTAGTCGGTGATATGACAATCACCTCCCCTGGAGGAGCAGCCTTGCTCGGGGCCATTGGGAGCTTCTCGGCAACCTTCACAGGAGCAGCAGGAGGGGCTGCATCAATTTTCTTTGTCCCTTCTGGGACATCATGTTTACTTCTCTTTGCCTCTCCAGCACCAGAGGCAGGTTTCTCGAAAAGGGTGGGAGGTCGTCTTTTCTTCATCCTTTCACTTAAAGGAACGTGTGACTCAGGCGAAGAACTGGTGGAAGCTGGTACTGGCTGTGCGTCACTTATCACCGGACGAGCAGTAAAAGAAGTTATGTAACTCTTGTACTAAAGCAGATATGAAGCTGGCCTAATGTGATCATCGGCAACAGTCTGATGCAAACTCCAGATAAGTTTCAAGTGCCTTATGTTAACGTCTGCCTCTTTTGGACACTTTCTTTTGTTGTCAACTGCAAATAAATAAACATTAAAACATCAGTGGCACATTTTATCAAACATAAAGGAAGCATAATCTCAAAATAAATAAAATGAAATAAAAATAACCTATCCCATTGCCATAGGGAGGGCATTTGGGACCCTGATACACTTCATCTCCAGATAAAGGAGCATGTTGCCAATTTTTTATAATAACCTCGTGCTCAAAATCGTCCCTATTGGCATCTTGGAGATTGACTACTAAAGCTCTATTTATAAACCTAGTTTTTAAATAAAAAGTATTATCGCCCACCGCCCATCTATAACAAAACTTGATTTCAGGAATTCCTATACGAGTTCCATGTATTTGATTTAATCTATAAACACCATTAACTATTCTCCATGTGTTGGGGGCTATTCGTGCAGGAACCACGTCAAAGTATTGACAGAATTCCAGACATATAGGGTTTGGGGGAAAAGAAAATCCACACTCAGCAATAAAGAGACGGGGAACCAATGTCCCTCAGCCAAACGAAAATAATCAGAAGGTTCAGAAAATTCCTCCAAAACAACCCATGAAGGAATAGAAAAATCAGAACGAAATTTATCAAGAGATTCAACAAGGTAAACCATGATGAATAAAGGAAATGAAGAATAAGGAAGAAGATTTTACAGAAAAAGAAGGGATCTGTTGACAACGAACGATGAAAGAGATGAGTGCACAGGAGAGAAAGAGACGATGGAAAAATCGAAGATACAAATTTGAAAAAGTAGAAGACGATGGGATTTTCTACAGCATTTTAATACTTTGCCTTGGGAAACGGTAAAGTTAATGATTACAAAAAGAAATGATTACGCTACCGGCAGCTAGAAGGACAAAAAATACGAGGAGATCGAGGCGGTTATAAAAATTCAAAAAAAAAGCCTGATTCTAAAAATTTGGAAGGAAAAATAAATACAAAGGAAACACTCCTAAATTTCAGGATAACCATTTAAAACCGCCATACATCGAGAAAGAATGTTCCACACTCCTCAAATTTCGAACTATGAAACATTGGGGACTTCTGTTGATACCAAATTTAGTCTGCTGACATGGCTCAATTGGGTGAAGACATGTGGCAATCTACGTGGCAACAATAAATACTTCCGAGGAACTCAGACGCTCCGAGGAACCATACTTCAATGAGGAACACTGCTTCCCCGAGTAACTCAGACGCTCCGACCTACAAGAACTCTCCGAGGAACTTTTGAGTACTGAGGAACTTTGAGCACCGAGGAACCTTAGGCGGTCCGAGCAGCTTAGGCGGTCCGAGCTGCACCTCGAACAAAGCATTAATAGCAGGAAAACCAACAGTCTGACTGTTCATTAAATGCTTATCATTCAGATGTATACGCTTAAGGGGCATTTAATATATTACCCTTTCACATGTATAGCATTGAATGTATTACCCTTTCACATTACAGCCTCAGGGATATAAATACATTGTACAATCCTCATTGTAAGTAGACCGGAATTTCTTGATTGAACTTGTAATCGAGAATTCCCAAACAGTCATCAATAACAGAAACAGTGGACGTAGGCCATTATTATAAGGCTGAACCACTTTAAAACTTCTATGTCTCATTTATTTTATCTGTGATTAAATAATTAGATACGATCTAATTTTTTACATCAACAATGTGATAGATAGGTTCCATCTCTATTGTGACAACTTATTGAGAGATAAATTGTCAATGTTTGTGCTCATGAGAATGACTCGGTATTGTGCCTACGTACCCGTGTAGCCACAAAATCAAAGCATACTTAGTTCGATTGTACACGTGTTCAAACTTTATGTCTGCGAAAATGTGAGAATTTGACTTAAGGGGTGGATAAGCTATCTGTGGGCCAGAGGGTAGCTTTGGTGGAGGTTGAGAATGGACGTTGACTTGAAGTCGACGCAATGGACATATGTCTCCATTAACCGATCACGAAACAGAAGGTGTTGTAGAATCTTCAGTTGCAGGTGTAATGATAAGGATATCATGTTCTAATATCCTTCACTTCCTACGCATATGGAGTAGGGAGGGATTATTTAGTATTGAAGTGGACCAGAAGCCACCGATGAAATTCTATGCAACCGTTATCGGCATGACTAAAATTCTAGAGATATCGTAAGCCTTGGGTTTATCCTAAGTGATGGGAAAAAGGGGGGTTGGACTATAAATGGAGGCATCCCTAAGAAATAATATACCGAGAGATGTATTATGACACTTAGGCTTCACGAATTTATCTTGGTATAACGCCTACGTACATAAGAGGTCTTGGGATCAAAGCCAATGTAGTTCCAACAAATGGGACATATTTATGGGTGTAGGCGATGGGTTACCGAGTATACAATATAAAACATTATGGTATTTGTAGAGCCTAGTCCTTAGTGTAGCATTTTCGTTATAAGTTAGAGTTATATATTCATATGTTAAAAAGTGTTAATTAAAGGCATATATTTGATAAGTATTCCAAGAAAACACATATTCGAGGATGCCACCATTGAGACGAGTTTTGTTCACTCGAAGAAGTCGTGGGAGTATTCTAATTTTAAATTTTGGTTATAGAAAAGTTTCAAAATGACTCGGCTCGCTGACACTTTCCTGAGAACGATTTTGAAAAGTATGTTTTCATGTTGTATTTATTAGTAGCATTTATTATCATTTATTTAACATGTGATTATGTCATTTTATCTCAACAAACAGAGGTACTGGGTTAAAAACCAGGATTTAAAATATAAAAATTATGAAGCGCATAGCCAGTCCCCTAAACGGGGGTCGAGCTACATGAAATAAGCATATATAGATAGTTTATATCACAATATATATTCGGGGTATTGGCCTAAAAACTCCACAGAGTTTCTTTACCATTGTAACGTAAGCCAAAATTTTCCTCGGGGAGTGTTCCTTATGAGATGACACCATTCAGTTAGGAGGAGATTTGTTTAAAAGTGCCAACTTTCGCGCGGTGTGCAAAAAGGTTTGCCTTTGTACGTTGAAGGAAATGACTTTTTTAAAGTATGAACTTCACTCGGGATTTTTCTTATTGGCTCAAGTTTCTCAGACGCTCGTGATTGAAGAAAGTTAGAAAACCTAATCAATGTTTGACTTTGGGGTGCTTTTGAATATTGGTTGGGATCTCTATTTATAGGGCCTGACTCAAGGACTTTGATCGTTAGGTTAAAAGGGTCCTTTAACGGTTCAGTTAAAGGCTGGAACACGTGTATAGTAGATAAGGGGGTGGGGGCACATGCATGGCTGGGGTGAAAATGCAAAGATTTAGTAATCATTGCACTACAATTTTTAACCATACAATTAAAATTAAAGGCTTTAATGGTTCAGTTTAAGGGAAGAAATGGCCTTTAATCATTCCATTAAATAATTTCCCGCAAGTATTCATGTTCATTTGGTAGGAATTTATGAATTCCCTTTTGGTCCCCACAAAAAAAATTTAAGGTGGGATCGACCCCCTTACTTTTGGGTGACTTCCAACTTTCAACCCTTGGGGTTTTATAGGGTGTTGATTGGGGAAATACTCAAACTGTGATTATGAATCGGGGTGTCCACAATACACTACACATGTTTTTACTTTATTTTATTACCACGTTAGATAATGGTATAGTCTCATTTGTGTGAAAGAATTTATTTGGGCATACCGAATCGAGTTATCCACCGAGAAAGTCGACTAAGGTAAGGCATATGAGGACACTCTTCGTCAAAACTGGGATAGATAAAAAAGTTTTGCCTATTTTTATAATGGGAGGGGAACTATGCAATTTTAGGGGGGGATCTGTAAAATATGACGGTGTGTGATACCGATTTAAATTAATTCGCAAGTTTTCAATTAAACCTTATTTAATTAGAGTCTATTTTTAAACCAAATTAATTCAGCCCCTAAACATGCAACTATGTGTGTGCAGGTGTCAAACCATAAATAAATAAAGTATGCTACACAAATTTCCGGAAAAATCTCCGAAGGGCAAAACCTTTTATTTCTAGAACTCTGACAAATTTACAAGACAATTGACTTACATACCATCTTGCTTTCGCCCACAAGAGTAACGCACGGTGTCTTCGTCAAACCTCCAAAGCAACGGCTAGAAATAACTCGGCAGTGGTTCACACGCAGCTATACCACCAGGATGCGCAGTCCAGACAAGCAGTCTAAAATCTTCATAGGGACTCCCTCCACAATAGCACGCAGCTATCAGTTGTAGAGCTCTCCCAACAAAGAGTGAACAAATAGTAAAGTGTGTTCTTGAACACCAAAATAATTCACCAAAACGTATGGGATTTTTGTGAATTGAAAACAAAAGGTATAAAAACCCTAAAAGAAGAAGTCAAAAAGAATTCTGCAGATTCGCAGTTTTCTGTCTTTCAAAACGTTGGGACTTCTTAATGAAAACGAAACCATTTAATGAGTATTTATAGAAAATCGCGTCGCCTCGATTATCGAGCTCGTTCAAACGAAAAAGAGATCTCGCTCGAACGAGATACGTGTGTCGTTCAAGCGACATCGCGCGATAATTCAATGTCGTTCGAACGACATAGCAAAGTCATTTAAAAGACTGGAACGTCAGAAAATATTATTTTAATATCCGCTCCTGCACTTAGAAAATATTTATAAAAATATCCCAAAGCTCTAAGTGCAAAGTTAAGGTATTTAAAACATAACCTTACCAAAGTAAACTTTGCTGAGGCTTTTTGATGAAGAACCTTGATATATTCGGATCCGTCTTGATGTAGATTGCTCTTGAACTTCTTCAACGGTTGTAACGGTATACGACATAATTAATTGTGACGAACATGTATAAAAATATGTCCTTACAAATCTCCCCCTATGTCTATGCGGAACATACATAAAAAAAATTTGAATTATCAAATACCAAAATGCCTATACAAAGCTACCCTCCCATGAATCTCAAAACTGAAAAGGTACAAATTTGCAAGATCTCAAACTTTTCTTCAAAAAATCTTCATCAAATCTCAAACCTTTTCTCATCAGGGTGTGCAACATAATGATCTTCAATCTTTATACCTACACACATGAGATAAAGCAAAAACCTTCGTGATGCATATAGTTTGAAATGATATAAGAATAAATCAATATTAAATCAAATCTCCCCCATAATACAAAAACTCCCCCATAATATGATAATTCTTTTTCCCCCATTTTATGATGTCCCTAAATATACAGATAAGAAAAAATAATCAAAACATGGAGTGTCACGACAAAAACATAACAAACATGAATCAAACTACGCATGTAAAGGAATGTCTCAAAAGATTCCACAAACTATTTTTGGATTTTTCAATTTTTTCAAAGAAAAAATAATGTTACAAAAATCACACACCGTGGATTTATACTCAAACAACCAAGTCATGGAAATGGAATGAATGGGTGTGAACACATTCGATAGGTAAATAAACTCAATCAATCATATGTGCACGATGAATACGTGTACTCCTAACAAATGAACATCAAAAGTATCCTTAGGTGTAAAAATTGTTGAATTTAGATGACATCGTCTTATCCAAATCAAAAAATCAAAGTCAAAGTGAGGTAGTTTAAATTCTCAAACATTGGAGAATTGGTGCAAAAACCTAATGGCCCCTTTTTGGCATGAATTTATTTTTATTGCCTTTAAATTTTTTCGGACTCTTTTAAACCTCTTTGGACCACGGATAATAAAATTTCTCAATTTTTTAGGTCCGATATAACGGTGGCTTAGTATTCACAAAGGTCAAATGTGAACCTTTCTCAGCCCTTCCCCGTTTTCAAATAAAGCACACAAACTCGCCAAACGGTTCTTACATGCACTACTTTCTTAACATGTTTTATCGCGCTTGGTTCGTTTTAAGGATAGGATTGAAGTGAAGACACCCAACCAACATCTGATAAGACAAGCACAATAATCAAACAATTCCATGCACGTATGCAATAAAGGAAATCATGAGTCAAACATATAGGAAGTAACAATGAATTACATCTTAATGACTCCAAACATTATAAAGCACAAAGATGACATGATATATTGTTTCAAAACAATATCAAATAGTCACATAACAAATGGAATGATTTTGTGACTCGGTCATCCTAAGTGTCCATCCATAAATGGTGTAAATAAAATACAAAAATCTTTTTGAATTTTTTTCAAAATTTTTATCAAAATAAAATCTTTGTGTATTTTTTCAAAAAATTTCTAAAAAAATGGAAAACATACAAAAATGATACATACTAGCAATAGGAAAATAATGTCATCATGAAAAAAAAACATCATATGCTAGTAAACAAGTCAAACCTCAATCGTTAGGTGCAGAGAGATTTTCCAAAGGTGGTGTCAACTTATGAAAAATCTCCATTAAATTTTGTGAAGTTTTGACTAAAAACTTAACTTGCTCACCTAGACGTGCAAACTCTCTCATGTAGTCTCCAAGAGCATGTAAAATATAATGTGTAGGTGCATGTGGGGCAGAAACACGTGTAGTAGCAAAACGTGACACATACCCCAACTTAAAACAAAATTCCCTAAGGTGTCCTCTCCTTTTACAATGGGAACAAACATATATAGGCCTAGGAACACCTCTCTCAAAAACTCTAGGACGCACTCTTCTAATAGGAATGGGAAGCCTAGGTGGGTTAGCGTGAGACTCTTGTGAATCTAACACTAAAGTGGGAACCAACTCGGGTACTACTTGGGAAGTAGAATCACCGTCATGACTTATTCCTAAACTCTCACCACTACCCAAAATAGGATTGAGAACCATCTTTCCAACCTTCTTAGATGCGTTCTCTAAAGGGACTTTGACCCTCCGAGCACGTTCGAGATCACTCTCGAGTTGGGATACATGTGTCGTCAGACTAGACACCGTGTTGGTCAAATCACACTTCTCCCTACCTAAAGCAATCAACTTCTCACTCAAACTCACTTTCACCTTCTCAAGTTGACTTGCTTTGGCCTCAAACTCACCCAAAATCTCAATCTCTCTCTCCAAATTATTCACCTTGAGACTTAACTCTTTATTCAATTTTTTTATCCTTAAAGTCTCAGCATACAAATCTCTCAATGCAATTTGGAGCTCACTTTCATCTCCACTTTCACACTCACCTTCACCCTTACTCTAAACACTCAAATCCTCCTCCTCGGGGGTCTCACGAGAACTAGTCCCCTCACCTCCATCCAAACTAGGTGTGCTAACCTGACTAGCTAAAAACGCGACACACATACCGTGCTCTTTTTCATCACCCGAATCAAAAACCTCTATGTCGCTATCACTAAGTGTGGCAGATGTAGCCACTTTCTTTCCCTCTCTCTTAAGTCTAGTGGCACACTCATACGCCTTATGCCCTTTACCTCCACACTCAAAACACGTCAAACTTTCTAAATTTTCCTCACTTTCCTTTTCTTTTTCCCTCTCTTTCTCTTTCTCGCCGCTTTCTTTGGCCTTTTTATTTTTCTCAAAAAATCTCTTGTTGGAAGAATTATTTTTGTTCATGTTGAGAAATTTTTTAAAATTTTTCTTAAACAAGGCCATATCTTTAAAATCAAAATCTTCCTCAGACTCGGACTCACAAACTCTTTCTTTCTTTTTCTTCTCTCTCCTCTCAGAATGTGTCCTAAGTGCAACTCCACTCTCGTTAGGCTTAAGGGTGTCAGGAAACATGTCAATCTCATAGGTTTGAAGATCTCCTACAAGTTCTTCCAACTTAAGTGATTTCAAATTTTCCAAAGAGTTTAAAACGGTGACTTTAGGAATAAAGCATTTTGGGAGAGATCTCAAAATCTTTTTAACGACACGCGTGTTATCAATCACCTCACCCAAATTAAAATTAGAGTTTATAATGTCCGATAAACGTGCATAAAAATCATCAAAGCATTCAGACTCAGACATGGTGATAGTCTCAAATTGGGTGGCCAAATTTTCAAATTTTGATTCTTCAACTCGCGTTCGTACCCTCATGTATCAATTTCAAAACATCCCAAGCCTCTTTAGACGTGGTACATGTCATAATTCTACAAAATTCATCATGAGTGACAGCTCCAGAAATAGCACTCGGTCCGTGGAAATTAAAATTCGACATTTTAAAATCGTTCTCAGTCCAATCTGACACAGGTTTTAAATATGGGATATTATCAACGGTGACAATGGGAAGATTTCATCCATTTTCGCAAAGCAACCAAGCACGCTTGTCAATGGCTTTTAAACTAGATTTCATGCGAGCATTCCAATAGGCATAATTCTTGCCATAAAAAATAGGCACCTTATTAAATGAAGGTTCCACTGAAAAAATTACGATTTTTCACGAAATTGAATTTTCAAAAAAATCAATATCACACAATTTTGCGAAAAATAGGAATACGCAATAAATTAGCGCAACCCGCTCTGATACCAATTTGTAAAATATGACGGTGTGTGATACCGATTTAAATTAATTCACAAGTTTTCAATTAAACCTTATTTAATTAGAGTCTATTTTTAAACCAAATTAATTCAACCCCTAAACATGCAACTACATGTGTGCGTGTGTCAAACCATAAATAAATCAAGCATGCGACAAAAATTTTGGAAAAAATCCCCGGAGGGCAAAACCTTTTATTTCTAGAACTCTAACAAGTGTACAAGACCATTTACTTACATACCATCCTGCTTTCGCCCACGAGAGTAACGCTCGGTGTCTTCATCAAACCTCCAAAGCAACGGCTATAAATAACTCGGCAATGGTTCGCACACAGCTATACCACCAGGATGCGCAGTCTAGACAAGCAGTCTAAAATCTTCATAGGGACTCCCTCCACAATAGCACGCAACTGTCAGTTGTAGAGCTCTCCCCACAAAGAGTGAACAAATAGTAAAGTGTGTTCTTGAACACCAAAACAATTCACCAAATCATATGGGATTTTTGTGAATTGAAAACAAAAGGGATAAAAACCCTAAAAGAAGAAGTCAAAAAGAATTCTGCAGATTCGTTGTTTTTTGTATTTCAAAACGCTGGGACTTCTTAAATAAAACAAAACCATTTAATGAGTATTTATAGAAAATCGCGCTGCCTCGATTGTCAAGCTCGTTCGAACGAAAAAGAGATCTCGCTCGAACGAGATATGCGTGTCGTTCGAATGACGGAGCAAAGTCGTTTGAATGACTGGAACGTCAGAAAAATATTATTTTAATATCTGCTCCAACACTTAGAAAAAATTCTCATTCTCAAATTTTGACGAAAAAGTTCGCTCCAACACTTAGAAAATATTTTGTAAAAATATCCCAAAGCTCTAAGTGCAAAGTTAAGGTCTTTAAAACATAACCATACCAAAGTAAACTTTGTTGAGGCTCTTTTATGAAGAACCTTGATATATTCGGATTCATCTTGATGTAGATTTCTCTTGAACTTCTTCGACGGTTGTAACGGTATATGACATAATTAATTGTTACGAATATTTATAAAAATATGTCCTTACAAAATCCTTTGATTGCGTATTGAATATAGATCCATGTCTTTCTTGTTCCACTAGTTAAGACCAAATCCTCACATTTTCGTTTTGTAATTACAACCTTCTTTTTTATGTCAAAGACCATAATCTACGTGAAAATTCTCATTGGATTTCGGTTGTTCTTAACAGTGAAGGCTATTGATTTAAGTAACAGGCAATATAAAGTGTCTACATCATCGTGTCGTGTTTCATCTTCAAATTCCATGGATCTCGAAGGGTATGAATATGTATTAGTTTTTAATCCATGGATATAGATGGGAGTTTGTTTTAAAATGTTTGAGGCTATTTTCATAAAAAGGATTTTAAAAAGAAAAATATTTTTTTAATATTTAAAGTCGTTCGAACGAGATCGTTAAGTTCGTTCGAACGAGTTTGGAAAGCTCATTCAAATAACCTTCTAACAAGATTCAAAAGATATTTTTTAATTAAGAAGAGAAATATCGTTCGAAACTTGTTTAATGTCTGTTTAAACAAGATTCATTATGTCTATCAAATGAGACCTAGTTTCGGTTAAACGAGATTATGTACTTCATTCAATGACCCTATACATTTCATTTGAATGACCTTATACATTTTGTTCGAACGAGTTGTTTCAAATTTTATGTCGCCTTGATTTTTGTGTTTTTTTCCCAAAGGAGTGCTGGCAACAGTTTTTCTGCAAAGGTTTTTCGAAAAACATTTTCTAAAGAAATATCTAAAAGTTGCCAAACCCTAGTTTCACCGAATAGTTTTGAAATCCAAGTTGTAACTAAATATGATAGTTTGATATCTCTTATTTAGCACAAAAGTTCATTTACTCTTCATATTTTGTTGAGTATTATTTACATACGGTGGATTTTGTGTGTGTGGCGGTTTAAAGCGATAGATTTTGTGTTCAATCCGTTTATAATTTGTTGAGCCAAAAATGGTGTATATTAAGGCGTGTGAGGAGCACGCATTATGGATGTGAGTAGGTGGACTCCTACGTGTCGTTGTGAAGAAGGTCAAATGAACAAATATGCAATAAGGCTTGAAGGGATTCGAGTCGGTTGTATAAGTCATTTATCGTCCTTGTGTAATTTATACATCATAGTGAATTTGCGTGGTTGGGTTATCTGGGATTTTTCCCGTTATGAGTTTTCCTTGTCCAATGATGTTGTGTGATTAGTTATATTACACTTGTTTATTTACCTAGATGCATATACTTAGGTCAAGATAAAGCTAATTATTTACACAACAATCGGTTTAATTGGTGCATAATTAATTGGGTTAATTAAAATTAAAAATTGGTATGTGTTTGACAATTTATATAACTTATTGGAGTGAGTTAACACTTTCATAAAATTTATGATGAAGTGTTCCAAATACGTTCGGAATACCCAATTCATTAAGTCCTTAAATACAGTTGGGGCACTAGTAAAACCAAATGACATCACTCGAAACTCATAAGACACATATCGAGTCAAGAAGGTTGTCTTAAGAAAATCCTCCTCTGGAACTCAACTGGTTATAACGAGATCGCAAGTCAATCTTCGAAAAGAAAGGCGCTCCATCCAATTGGTAAAAAATATCCTCAGTCCTTGGTAGTGGGTACTTGTTCTTTACATTTACCGTATTCAACTTGCAATAATCGATGCACAGTCTCAAAGGCCTGTATTTTTATTCAGAAACAACATTGGTGCACCCCAAAGTGAAGTGTTATGACATATAAACCCCTTCCCTAACAACTAATGAATCTGAAAAGTGAAGTGCTATGACATATAAACCCCTTCTCTAGCAACTAATTAATACGATCTCTAAGCTTACAAGCCATACGATACAGTGCGCTAGCTATTAGCTTAGTGGACGAAGCTAAATCTATAACAAAATCAATTTCCCTACTCGGTGATAAACTTGAAATATCATTGAATAAACTTGATAACTGCTGAACTACTAGAATCATATCTAGAGACACTGTGGTCTCCTCTTGAGTCTCATCATCAATATAATACAAGTGGGTAGTAGCCTCGCCTTCACATCTAGGCTTAGTCGCCAAATACATCTCATGTCAGTTTATAGAAAATAAAATCATTACCAAAAAAGTCAATTTAATCCCATTATGTACACAACCAATCCATACCCAAAATCAAATCATACACGTGGGTATCGAAAATAAACAAATTATCTACAAACTGCAGTCTAACAATGTCAATGCCTACCCCATCACAAACCACGGTAATAACGGTGGATACACCTAACAGAATAGTTATGGATAACCTAGTGTAAGGAGTCGAGATCATCCACGATAAACCCATAAAGTGTCATGCATCAAAGGAGTGAATAGAACCTGTATCGAATAAATCCCTAGGTAGTGAGTTGTACATAGAGAACATATTATCAACTACTTAAATAGGAACTTAATTATCCGTGTCCCAATTGATAGACCCCCCCGTATTGCACTACTAGTTTGCCCCTAGTTGGGCAGTCCTTCGTCACATGGCCAAAACCCTTATATTTAAAATATACTAGTGACGCCTGTCCCGGGGAAGTATCACCCTACCTCCCCTGGTAGTGTTGACCTTATCTACTCTGTTGGGTTACCTAGTGATTAGAACAAAACTTCTTCTCTAACCCTTGGCCTTACTGGCCCTAACCACCTTCCCGATCGCTTTCGGAGCCACCCTCTATCTTGGGTTCACTTGTTGGTCCCCCTTTCTCAAACTTCTTCTTATATTTAGTACCCTCTTTACCATATGTAGACATGACATCCACTATTTGTGGGTACTTAGTATATATCGGTTTCTCCATTAGAATTCATCGTATAGGGTAGATGATACCCTTCACAAAACACTCGATTCTCTTCTTCTCCAATTTCTTTTCTTTCGGAGCACCCATTTACAAACTTGTAACTCTTCCCATACTCTAAGATTGCACGAGTCCCATGCTGGAGTAGAAGAAATTTATCTCAGTCTATGAATGGATTAACTCATCATAATATTTAATTAATCTTCACCAGATGTAATACTAGATACATACTAAGAGTTTTGTGCCTAATATCTCCTGAATCTCGATAGAACTAAACACCATACGTGGGATATCTCACGAATGAAATCCAAACAAGGAGGCCCCAATATACTTAGCACTAGTTAGGACGTTCGTCAAGATAGCCATTATTAGACCCCCTAAAGATCATACCTACTATAATGATGTAAAGAAAATGGATGTATAAAAGAACATTGTGCAAAAAACTAAAATGGACCTATGGAACCTATGTTGCCTAGGACCATGCTTTGATACAACTTTGATATCCCGTATATTTTTAATTATTTGGTTGCTCAAGTCTATTTATTAAAATTACATAGGTTATTAAAACAGTCATATATCATCCTTGCAATGCAACAAGAATCAATAAATAACAATAGACCAAAGTAAATATCAATAAAAGAAATCCTCAAATTCGGTTATATAATGAATAACGATCAATCACACCTCTATGTACAGTAAATATTATTTGGCAATAACTATTGTATGCTAAATCTCTCCAGAACCTTACTATCTTTACCATTGAGTACAAAAGCTAGGAATAACATAAACCCCACTTCTCTTGACATAAGTGAAATAAAACTAAAAGTAAATTCAGCGCCTACATCTCCGAGTCTTAATGATGATTAGAATTGAAGAATACATGCTCAAGTCGAAAACAAAGTCAGGTACACTAGAGCACCTAAAATAACGCGACGTGTCAGGACCACTGCAGAAGACAATAGTTAGGCACTCAAGCAGTAAAACTATCAATCAAGAGTATAAATAATAAGGTCTACAATTATTAGATTAACTCTTATACCCCACCCTTACCAGTGTCAAATCCTTTAAATTATATATTTTCAACGATCATATTTTTAAAACCCCACCATTTCCCATATGACAAAAGTCAACTAGTAGTTGGAGCACCTATATACAATATCATTTTTTTTTATTGAAGAGGGACGGAACCCCCACCTCGGATATACAATATCATAACTCGGATATACCGCAAAACAACTATGTCGTGGATAAATGAGCACACATATATAAATATAAATTAGCCCACCATTTTGCCCGCCTCTAAAGGCATATAAAGTATAATAAAATCATGACTCTAAATCGAGCCATGCAACATAACTTATTAATTCACATTATTCCCATAGTATTTTCGAAGGATGACCAAAAGGTTTCTTTAATTTTTTTAATTAATATTAACATATCCCTTACGTATAAGATCAATAATGTATGTGTTATACCCAGAGGCTAAGTTTAACATTTTGGTTATGTCTAAATGTTTTAAGAGTATTATTATTATTGAGGTAAATACTTGGAATCAAGACTAATATAGATATATATGTGTAATACACACACTACCCACTAATCCACTACCCATTCTAAATTTTAAGGGATTAAAATCAATAATTCTTCATGGTAGTGTTTCATTCTATAACATGTGGCATATTATAGAGAAAGGAGGAATATAAAATTTCAACTAAATTACATAATTTTGTCAATATTATCACCCTTATTGAATTCCTTAATTTCCCATATTTATTTAATGAGAATTTAACATATAATTCCATACCCAAATTCTACATTATATTTAGAAAGGAGAAATCAAAATTGCAAATAAAAGGGTATTCTACAACATGCGGTTCCAAGTATATGGGAAAATTATAACAAGAATATACAATTATCCAACTCAATTTGATTACAGTAATTTCAACTAAATTAATCAAGCATATAATTCCCTAAATTGAGTTCATTCTTTTCTTTTCAAAAATCATAATTTTTTAAGTGTGGGCAATACATGATAAACCCTAATGAGTTCTGCACAAATTTTATAATTTATAAAAACTATTTGGGCAGAAATTTATCATTTATTTCATGAAAGGAGATTGTAGAATTATCTTGCCTTGATTGAGAATAGTTCTCCAAACTTATAAGAAGAAATTGAAGAAACATTCCTCCAAGAATTACTCCTAAATTGGTATAAGGATGTCCAAAAGTATATAACAAAACTCCCTTGAAAATAAGTTGAAATGACCCTCTGAAAGTCTTTCAAGATTGCCCACAAGTTATCCTAAAAAGATTTCCAGAAATTTAAAAGATTTGTCTTGAATTGAAGTACAAATTTTTAGGAATTGGAAAAATATAACTTTGGTGGGATTTGGGTGTCTTTGGGGATTAGGGTTTATTGGGTTGTAGTAGAAAAAATGGGATAACAATAGGTTTTGGTCACAAACAAATCTGAACCCTTTAAAAAAATACCCCAGCGACCCCACTATATCAACTTCCACTGACCATTATAGCGGTTCAACCTCGCTATAAATATTGAATCCCTCTATAGTGGCTTGGAACACCCTCTATATCGTCCCTATTACTTGTGAATCTCCCGCCAAAAATTAATTTCTCACCCCTAATTCTTTTTTTTGTTTGTTTATTTTTTCTTTATTACCTTTAACCTAAACCCTTTCCCATGATTAATCTCTTTACGATTGTATCCATGCTCCCAATTATAATTTCCTCACATGTTTACTGTTTTTTTTTTCTAAAAACAAATAACTTCCTTAATTAAAATAAATTGCACTTAAGCCCCATAATTTCATTCTTTTTCCAAAAAAAAGTCCATAATTCTAATTAATTCCAAATCAACTTCAATGTTTTATCATAAATTTTCATTTATCTCTTAAATAATTATAAATCTCAAGTTTTCACTCAAAATAATTATTTGATATTCCTTAATTACCAAATAAAATTCCTAGCTTAATTTATTTAAATATTAAACTCAACACTTAACCCTAAATCCAATTAATTCCATTTACTTTCTACTTAATAATAAATTAAGTTTCCACATCTTAAAATCATTTAAACAAATCTTCCAAATTGAATTTAATTCTTAAAAAATTAAATTAAAATTCTTAAAATTTCTCTTAAATTCAATAAATAATTTATTATTTAAATAAATAAATTCTTATGAAATTACTGGGTATTGCAGTGTAAATGGACAATCTACCTGGTACTAGTATCAAAGTTGAGAATCCCTAGAAAACTTAAAAATGACCAAATCTTTTAGCCAATCGTGCTTATAAGCCACTTGTTGGGCTTCATCTAAGTGTAAGGAAGTGTTCATCCATCCATCGTCGTAGCCAGTGGCCCAAACTGCGCAGGGACCCTTCTTGAAGTAATACCACAGTTTTATGATTTGGCGATGCAGACCATGTCTAATCGCCTCATTCTTTTTAAAATCTTGTTGGACTTATTTAGTTTCTCCCTTAAAGAATTATACTCATTCTATAACTACCCATCAATATCTTTAATCACTTTCAGCTCGGCTCAAAGTACAGTAATCATACCTATTTGGTCACCATAAGCACTTAACATCTTTTGAAACACTTGTCGAATAGCAAAAAAAAGTTTCTCGAGCTTATCCAGAGGCATCCTAACTAAGAATAAAGTCCAGTTATTTACATTTGAATTATTGGCACTAAGGTCAAATTATTGTCAATCTACAAAAGTTAAAAGGAAAATATTCAAAAACTGAAAAAGAGCAATCACAAGCAAGTAATCAATAACGATTTAACAAAACACAATCAAAATGATTAGTCATTTCCTTACATAAATAATTGGTAAAGACCTTATAATACAACTAGGGGTGTAAAACGGACGGATACGGAGCGGATACCATTGTATCCACATCCGTATCCGTCAAGACTCCACATTATCCGTATTCGTATCCGTATCCGCCCGAATAATAATTTCATCTATCCGTATCCTCTCGAATTTTTCGGATTCGGATAATATCCTTATCCGTTTTTATTGTTTAAGATACATTAAGATACACATAGCATATTGAACACTAATTTAATCAATTAATTAAATATATAATTTTTCATTCCATGTAAGATATAGAGAATGTGTGAAGCATAAAATTAAACTATAAACGAAGGTTTGAGGAAAAGTACAAACCTTTAATGTGCATTTTCTTATTCAATTTTGTGCCATTGAATTTGTATCCTCTTCAGTTTCTCTAATGTTTGAACAAAAATGAAATGAAGCATCATCTTACCTGAAAAGAATAACTCAATTAAAATATTAACAGAGAAAACAAAGAATATATTTCAATAAAAGAAGGGATGTTATTTTTTACCCCTTAAGTTCCTGAAGTGTGTCTTTCTCATCTCCTTTCCCTTGTATCCTTGTCGAATTAAGCATTAGGGTAATCACAACTCGCAAGTTAGTAGTAATGCATAAAGATAAGACATTAATTGTTTGAACATACTAATTCACCCAAATAAAACTTCACCAATATATGGTACTAAAAAGATAAATCCATGAGTTTAATAATACATGTAACATAAGTTTTTCTTATACATAAAAGTTTCTTCCACCAACATCCGCCCCCGTAACACAAAAATTATCATCTTCAACTTCCAAGGTCCCACAAAGCTGTATTGGATAAGAAGAAAGAAAAAGTTATAAACGGATTATTAGCATTAGCTATTCATTATCACAAGAATAACAATACTAACAAAAATATTCAATTAATAATAATACCTGAAAATGAATTTTCGAGAGCCTAGTTATTCATTATCATCACCGACCTTCAAATTTTCTAAAATTTTACAAATAAATAATAGGTTAGTGTTTATTTATGTTTAATAGTAATGAAAAATATAAATTTTATTTTGACTTACCGAGTTTCTCTCCAACAGAAGGCAACTAATCTTTCAAACAAAGAAGAGTCTCGACAGTCTCAGAAGCTAAAGATGAACGTGTATCATCCACAATTTTGCGCCCCCAACTAAAAGTTGACTCTGATGCAACGGTAGTAACAGGAATAGCTAAGATATCACATGCCATCTTCGCAACTGTGGGGAACTTTGGCCCATTAGTCTTCCACCAATGCAAAATATCAAATGCAAACTCATTATCATCGTCGAGAGGGAATAAAGCTTCCTCCAAGTAGTGTTCTAATTCAGACTTCTGAACTATAGATGAAGCATTAGAGCTCTCCATAATAAACCTTTTAAATCCTCCTGTAAAGCCAGATCTTGCTTGGGGAATAGTATCAACTTCACGAGTAGACTGCTCACATCTATCCCCAAGTATGATGGGAGAACATGAAGATTCACTATTTAAACTTTTATATTCAGCATATAACTCAAATAAAGCGGTGCGAACTCTGCGAATGTAACTTTCTTCCAAAGAACCATAAATCTCACGATAAGCATAGTGAACAAACTCCATTTTGTACCGAGGGTCCAATACCAGTCCAAATGTTAACACCAAACTACAATCCTCCCAATACTTGTCAAACTTTTCTCGCATTTTCAACGCCATCAAATGAATATAATCCACATTACTTTGCATCCATTTATTCAACTGATAATTAATATTACAAACATCATTGAAATAGTTATTTGTAGTTGGGTATTTTCTCCCTGAAAGGCGATTTGTCATTTCATAAAAAAATTTCAAACATTCATAAATTTTTTTCCCTCGTTCCCAATCATGCTCATTTGGAAGAAACTCATAATCACGATCCAACTCTTCCAAGCGCTCAAAAGATCCTCTCAATTCTATGGCACTCTCTAGCATAAGATACGTAGAATTCCATCTAGTTTGACAATCTAATTCCACATTCTTTTTAGAATTCAAACGAGTCTGTCGTAACGCAACATTCCAAATTTGATTTCTTTGAAGTGATGACCCAACGTGCTTAACACTATTACGAATTCTGTCATTAAAAGTATCAATCATTTTCAACCCATTCCTAACAATAAAATTAATAATATGAGCAGTGCAACGAGTATGAAACATATCACCATTTTGGAGAAGAACTTTTTTACCATTCAACCATGACTTAATACGCTCTACCATTTGCTTATTGTATCCAGCATTATCAACTGCAATAGTCATGAGCTTTTTATCAATATTCCACTCTAAGATTCTAGTCTTCACCCATTCAGCTACATTTTCAGCATCATGTGGACATTCGATCCAACAAAAAGAAATTATTTTCTTATGCAATTTCCATTCATTATCTATGTAATGGCAACTCAAACAACAATACCCAGTTCCTTGATGTTTAGGAGTACAGATGTCTATAGTGAGGCTGACCCTAGATGAAAGACTTTCAATGCTCTTGTAAAGTTTTTCTTTTTCACATTTAAAACCTCTTTTTAAATCATTTCTCACAGTAACTCTTGACCGAAATTTATAAGTAGGACAACAATAAGAAAGTCAATACCTGAAGTACTCGTGCTCGGCCATAAGAAAGGAATAATCATGTTAAGCAACCATTTGAGCAAATAAAAGTCTCTCCACATCTGGGTCAAATTTGTAAGTGCCAAACTTTGGAACCGGATCACTAGATGATTTAACTGCGCTAATAAGTTTCTGTCGAATGTCTCCTCCACTCGCAACCTTACGTTTACACGATTTGAGATGGTTGCTCAAGTGTGAGGTTCCTTTTGAACTCCCTGCATCAAACTTTCTTTTGCAATGGGTGCAAGTCGCCGTAACAGAATTATCTGGATGAACCTCTCTATTAAAATCAAACCACACGTTAGATGTAAGTTTTTTGTTGTGCGCTTTGTTCTCACTAGCTTTGTTCTCACTAGCAACACTTGTGCGATCCGACGAAATACTCTCCGCTGGAATAGGAGAAGATTCATGCGTGGAAGGATTGTTTTGATTAGCTTCTGTAGACATATTAAACTGCATCGTGTTAAGGGATAATAAGTGATATGCGACGTTCCCAAATATAATCTATTTTTTAAAAGAAACAAAATTACAACGTAGAAAAGGCATAAAACTGATCTTTAAAAAAAATATGAAACTAATTTTAACAAAAAAATTTGTTACCTAAAAATTTTCATCCTAATATTACTAAAATATTTGAACACAAACAGAATTTATGAAACTCCATAATTTAGTTAGTCTACTTTATGAGGGATAATAAGTGATATGCGACGTTCCCAAATATAATCTATTTTTAAAAAAAAAATACAACGTAGAAAAGGCATAAAACTGATCTTTAAAAAAAATATGAAACTAATTTTAACAAAAAAATTTGTTACCAAAAAATTTTCACCCTAACATTACTAAAAAATTTGAACCAAAATAAAATTTATGAAACTCCATAATTCAGTCTACTTTATTAAACTCCATAAACATATCACCATAAACATATCAGTGTATCTACAAAAATATATCTAGAAGGATCCATATCAAATTCAGTAAACCCATCAACAATGGGTGTCCATCAATTCAGTAAATTCAACCTAAAAGCATAAAGCCATTTAATTGTCCAAATCAATTCAACCTAAAAGCATAAAGCCAACAGATCCTGATGCCATTTGATTCGTCGAATCTAATCCAAGTAACCAGTAGTCAAAAATGTTGTAATTTATCACCAACAACCATGTGCATACTCGAAACTTATTAAAAATAAAACATTACAAACTGATGCAATAAAAGTTGTTAATAACTATGAAAAAAACTGATGCAGTAAATTAAACTGATGCAATAAAAGAAAACTATGAAAAAAAATTCATACTCGTTATTTCATACTCCGTGTTAGTAAAAAACTATGAAAACTGTGATATTCAAAAAGAAAACTGATGCAATAAAAGAAAACTATGAAAACTGACCTTGTGACTCAGGGGAGTTGTGAGACCGGATCGGAGGGGGATTGCAGGGGAGATGGGATGACACCGGATGGAGATCGGAGGAGATCGGAGGACAGATGTGGGATGAGATCGGAGGAGATCGGAGGGAGCGGCGGGAGATTGAGGGAAGAGGGAGTGGGCTTGGGGGAGATCGGAGGGAGCGACGGGAGTGAGGTAAGAGGGAGTGGGTTTGGGGAAATAAGGAGATACCGTGGTGTGTTTTTAGTTATTAGGGTTAGGTTAGATTTTTAAAGTTTATATAATTATAGTTATGCCCAATTTTTTTTTTAAGTTTTAGTTTATATATAAAATATTATATGGCTAATATTTTACACTTTGTTAGACATATACGGGTATCCGGCAAAAAGGATATCCGGTAAAACGGATACTCCGTGTCGGATATGGATTATCCGTGTCGGATACTACTGTTATCCGTATCCGTTTTTTCGGATATTTTTATTGAGTATCCATATTCGTATCCATTTCCGTTTTTTTGGATAAATATCCGCAAATTCGGATTCGAATATCGGATGGATGCGGATTTTCGAATATCCATTTATAGCCCTAAATACAACATTAGAAAATGGGAAACATAAGATATCAGAAAATCTTAGACTAAATTAACTAGTTGAATCTTTTTTCTCTTTTGTCACCTACTCTTAACTGGCTAAGGTCTTATCTTGCTTCGTGTCCTCCTTCTCCTACTCGGTTCCTTCACCCTCTTCTTCAAAGTTAGGGGAGAAAAAGAATCATGCTTTCTAAATATGTCAGACTCGGGGGGAACCCCGACCTTTATCAAGGCTTTATCACATCCTTTTTTGAAGAAAGACTTGCGAATAAAGTCTATTTGCTTCTTGGCAAAATCAAAGGCTTCATCCCAACCTTGTTCGTAAACTTTTTCCTTGGTCTCCAGTGCAACGAACAATGACTGATCAGATTTCTCAAAAGCATTCTCTAGTTGCTCAACCGTGGACTTTTAGGTGGTGATCTCCAAGTCCTTGGCCCTCATTGTAGCATCAATGACCTTTGCCTTATTTTGGTCACTAGTCAGGCAATTTAAAGCCTCTTTCAAAGCCTTACTAGATCACTATTGGCCTTAGATTGATTGACCTTCCTATTAAGGAGGTCAACAAAATCTACCAGAAACTGTAGTTAATGGTCGAACAACACAATTAGTGCAAAAAAAATTAAAGAAATGGAAATCTAGACAAGAACTATGAACACTTACCAAGGAAAGCATTTGGGTGGTGCGAGAAATGAGCTTGTTAGTTAACAAGCCTTTTAGCACATCTCAATTAGCTAAAAGACAGGCTCCCCTCAGTAATGCAGGGGCCAGGTCGGCATTGGTGCCCATTGACCCATTAGTAGTCCCCTTTTACATGTTGGAATCATCCACCTTCTTTTTGGCAGAGCAACTACAAGAATTGTGTTTATTTTTCTCCTGTTCGTAGGATGGGCCTGCGTCTTTTCAAAGGCTGGGCACTTGGAGAGCTGAGGGTAAAGGCTGCCCCCTTCAATAGATTTTATATTTTCTTCCTAGATGACATCTTTTTCTCATAAGTATAAGGGGTTACATCAGGGATCGATGTGATATTAAAAAACTCAAACAAGCTCAAAGTGATCGTAAATAAAGATTTTTTCTCGTTGTGCAGTACTAGGATTTTAATTTCCATATCGACTGTCCGAGCGACAAAAGAGGTAGTAGTGGATGTGTAGTTCAACAATAATGAAGTCGGCCTCGGATGTTTAACACCAGTAGTCAAAGGTTGCCTAAGCTTCTAGAATTTTCTCAACTCGTCATGGTTGACATGTGTTTGGTCGATCTCTCTCTTTTTAGGTTTTTCTACGTAGAAAAAGAACAACAAAATCAACAAAAACAAATAAGGTTGTTGCTAAACAAAAAAAACAACACAAGAATCAACATTAGACCTATCTAATAAACCCTATTGGGCGCTAATAGGGTTCGCCACCCTCTAGAATGGGTAAGTGCTCCCACTTCCTCACAATGAAACCTTGCAACCATTAATCCTTGTTGGAATCTAGTAGGTTTATGACAAGGACTCTCCAAGCTTTCCTTGCCTTTAGATATTAGATGTTTTTGTTTGACCTCACCCACATGTAGCAATAATGGATATTTAGGATCCCTAATTTAGTCCCATATAACTCATTTATCGTATAAGACCCATTCACTATTCTCCAAGTTTTAAGGGAACACTAAGATGGAACTACACTAAAGAATTTACAAAACTCTAAAAGAGTTGTTTTGGGGGAAGTAACACCGGCCTTAACAATGAACTAGGAGAATATCTAGTGTCCTCATTCAATGTTATAATAGTCTCTAGGATGCTCTCTTTATCCTATAACGACCCAATCTAGAATAGGAAAACGCCTCCTAAACTCCACAATTGAACCCTTACAACTCGATTAAGTTATCTTTTGCAATAAAGAAATTAAGGATAAAGAAAGAACGAAAGATGCCACTCGAAGAAAAAAACTCTACAGAAATGAAAAATGGAGAAGAAATGAACTTACAGTGAGAATGAAAGGTGAATGTCTTTGAAGTTGTTTTTGAAATGCAATGAAAGTGAAATGGAACTCCAAGGGATGATAATAGGGTCATTAAGTGGAAGGTTCAACTCCCAAGATGGTCTCATTAATACTAGCACATCCTTAGTTGATGATAGCACACGCTACCGCATCTTGATCTAATTAATTAAAATTTACCAGCATACCCCTGAAATATTTTGTCAAAATATGAGCATGTACTTCAAGTCTAACGAGAAAAATAAATATTGGTTACAAATCAAACACACCAAGTGTCAGCATATTTTGACCATAGCCTCTATGGAAGACCAGATTTCACCATCGATCATGATCAAGACGATACCAACGAGTAAACCTTCGTACCAGAGTCAGGCTGCAAAGCTTTGGGGGAAATTAAGGGAGTTATCCAACCAATCATGAGATGTGACACAAGTTCATCACACCTAATAGCAATCACATCTCTAAGATATAAAAACGGATGGAGGTCGATCACCAAAAATCTCATAATTAGATTCAGTCGATCAAGTTAGGATATAATTTGAAGGACATGGAATCTCACATGACTCGACATCTTTCTATTCTCCATAAATATAATCCACACATATGGGAAAAGAGGCATATAATATTTGTTATCAATAATCAATCAATAAAGAGAAAAAAAACACCCCGTGGATATAGGTACATTGTCAAACCACATATATATTGTGTTCTTATGTGATTGTGATTCTTCTTCTTTCTCGATGTAATTGTGTTGACTCAAAAAATAATAGTAGGATTTTACGACCTACAGTCACAGTCATCGAAATCAAGTAATAAAATATCGATTTTAACTTGATTAATAAACTACCAATAAGTATTTTCGCGAAGTGTTATGGGAAATGCTTCATTTTTTAAATAGGTTATAATCCCTCTTGCATTTGATGGATCTACCGAAAAAATTTGAACACATCGACATCTCAAGGAAGGACGACTCAAATGGGTTGTTAGAGCACTTAATGGTACACTAAGTAATGCACATATTCTAGTGGATAAATAATCCCCTTTCATAGGATGAGGGGTTAAGAGTGTTTACAAAATGTCTAAATGGTATGTGATTTTAATATAAGATTTATATATATTATGGACGGATATGAGAGGATCTTGTATCATTCACTAAGTTTAAATGAGACTTTGTGTAATCCAAGCAACAAATTTTCATTGCCCTTGAAGGTGATGTTTTTTATTATTTTTTTTATAATATGTCTTAACTATTTGTGTTTTGTTACTGTTGTAGGTAGGTATGTAGTCTTTGCATGATGTTTCCTACACCCAAACTCGAGGCTTTATGTGTCCCTATAAAATCATACGGTATTGGTTGTTGGATTTTAGACGTAGTAGTTATGGACATCTTCGAGTTGCATGGGACCCAGAGGAGAAATGAAGAGGGGAAACCCCCTCCCGCTCCTAGTGCAACATTTTCACAGGCTCGCAAAGAACACGAAGCAGTCATCATAAATGGTGTGTGAAGGTTGGAATCGCCAACCTAGTTTACTCAAAACATGAAAAAGATGTAGCCATCTCCAAAGAAACAACATAAAAGACTATTAATGTGCATGAAACCAAATAGATTATGGATTTGTGGACTAAGTTACGCAATGGAAAGGTGTTAGGCACACATTCCACCCTTTCGGTCTCTCATGGGCAAAAAAATATTCTCCGAAAATGGGTAATCATGTGTATAATGTGTGGGGGGAGAAAAATGTATATATATCTGAGAATTGTGCGAGGAGCAAAATCCCCATGTCCGCATCATGAAAAGTGAGGGGAATAAATCATCCGAAGGAGTAAAACTAAAAGAAGGAGAAAAATATAAAAATAACAAGGATATGAGTGATGCCTGGGATTGTAATTCACTACGAAAGAATGAGTACATATGTCAAAAGCGGCCTCAAAAAAGGGAAATAAAATAAATAAAAATGGCTACACTATAAACGATGCACTGAATTGTGATTTCTTATAAATGAATGATTGCATATGTCAACGATACAGCTGAAGGGAAAAAATAGATAGAAAAAGATAGCAATAAGGGATATTTTTTAATGATTCAGTGTCAATAGTATAATAAGTCGAACATATGATTGGGATACTTATGTTCATGGAAATAGTAATTCACCGATTAGATTTAGGGTCGAATGCACGTTCCTATTAGGATGAACGCCCTGCCTTCTCCAGTTATACTATTCATCATCGCCAGTCAATTAATCATCGGGTAATTTGAACTCATAAGACTTTGTAAAAAATATGTTGCCTCAAATGACCATCAAGTTCCCTATTAAGGCGGTCGAGAATATTGATGAACATAAGAAGTGGATACACTCAAAGCTGCTAATGACGAACATATGTATTCGTCAATTCAAATTTAGCCAACGTGCATGTTATGGAATAGGAATGATGTTGTAAATCATGAGTATATAAATCCTCATGTATTGCATATACAGGGGACGTTAGCAAGTTCCAATACTCTCTATAATCATCAGCAATCCTAAAAGTAATAAAAGAACTCTCTAACCCTTCACCATATGGATGTAGGCCGAACCCAACCAAACCACGTATATTTGCGTCGATCTTGTCACTGCATTCTTTACTTAACAAGCATAATAAATATATATTTTATTATTTTATGTGTGGGAGAATTAAACTTCTACCACAACAGATAGTAATATATAGACTATAAGCGATGTATTGAATCATAACTCACTATAAGCAAGTGAGTACCATGTCAACGGGATAGGTAAAAGGTAAAAATATAAAAGGCAATATATATGTAAAATATTAGTGAAAATGAAGTGAAAAGAGTAAAATAAGGTAAATGAGGAGGACTCAAATCCTAAGGTGAACTCAAGGTGTCTACGTAGCCGGAGCAGGCATCTAAGTCCATGTAGTTCAAAAAGATAATGAAGGTGGAGCTTAACCTATAAGTTCAAAACTAGAGTTTTTGATTTTAATTTTGAAAAAGCATACACAAGGGGTGAAAATATATGAAAAGTGGGAGAAAACTCTAATTAGGGATTCATGAGTTAAACCCTATTTTTAATTTTTTGAGTTTATAAAAATAGGTTTCTTAGTGCATAAATAATAAAGAAAGATGATTAGTGGTGAGAAAACAAGATTTAGTTAATAAATACGGATATAAGAAATGACACTAAATTGACATGGTAGATAAAATAGTGTTTAGATTTTTTTAAGTGATTTGAATTCTGATTTTTAGGTTGAGCAATCTAATTTTGGGATGGTGGTTGGGCGGTGGCAAGAGATGGTAAATGGTTGCAAAGGGTGAGGTATGGATGAGGTAAGGTAATGTAGAGAGGATGTTTTTAAAGTGATGTAATGAAAAGCTATCGCATTGATTTCGTGGAAGCGGCATTGGACAATGAAGTTAGGGTTCTCCTTAAATAGGAAACCCTAAAGGACTAAAAAGACCAGGGTACCCCCCGATGGGTATCGACTGACATGGGCATTGTCCTCCTTGTCAATTGGCCTGCCAGATTTGGCTGCCAAGTAAAGTCTGCCATGCCTGCAAGCAGGGGTGCCTATAAGCATGCTGAAAGTGGATTTTTTGAAAAAATGATTGTAAAATGCAAACTATAAGTCTGTTTCATGCATGACCTAAGCCGTTGGAAAGAGGATTCAATGCTATATAAAAGTACATTGAGAAACTCATGAATCCGAGAGTTAACCAAAGTAAAACAGAGCTTGGGGAGTGTCCAATGACCTTCAATTAGGGTTTCTGGGTAAAAAGGTTGCTAAATTTTGAACCCTAAATCCGATTCGTGCACGGTAGAGACCATTAAAAAGGGGATTCAAAGACCTATGAAAGTGCATTGAGATACTCTAGAGTTCGAAAGTTGAACAAAGTCAAACGGAGCTCAGGTATCATCAATAAACTTCTAGTTAGGGTTTATGGGTAAAAAGGTTGCTAAATGCAAACCAAACGTCTGATTCACGCATGGTAGGCACCGTTGAAAAAGGGACTTTAGAGCCCTATGCAAGTGCGTTGGGATACTCTTGAATCCTGGAGTCAAATAAAGTCAAACAGAGTTTGAAAAGCATTTAGTGACCTCTGGTTAGGGTATAAATGATGACTATGGGTTCGAGGTTCGAAGGAACTCTGTATGAACTCTATGAAGGTGCACGGGGAGGGGAGGATGCTAGAATGATGTGTCTATAGTAGTCAAGCTAATGATAAAGACAAGAAATTTAACCATGGACATGTTAAATAGAGAATGGTGATTTTAAGGATATCTGGTGTTTTAAATGCAAGATTCGCGATATTTCATATAATGCTTCCTTGCAATTTTCAATCTTAAGTGCACATTGTTATTGCATGCATTATGATATATAACTTCCTTCCTCAAGTATCACTTAATGACCCTTTGTTTGGTACATATGAATATGAGGATGTGGATTTATCGGTCAAGCCTTCACAAGATAGTGAACAAGCAGAAATTCCACAAAGTTATAATTAGATATTTGGACGAGCAATGCAATGACAAATGATTCATTTACGTGGTCAAATTGCAAATCAATTATTTAATATATTTTATGATTTATAATCTACTCTTATTACTATTTTGTGAATTCCAATAACTTCTTAGTTAGTTTTTGGATATTTTTAAACACTTTGTACTCAGCAATTTCCCAACTATTCGAATATCTAATATTTTTTTACATATTTAACAGCACGTGGTGTGTAATCATATTTATTAATGGTCGTGAATGTATAATACAATACATAATATATAAAATATGGTCACGGGTCTAATCTATGACCAGGTCGACAAGTCAAGGACCTAGGTCGTGACCATTTTTGCCTTGACCAACAACAATTGTCACGGACTTAATCCATAACCCTAAATGAGGATCACAATCTATCATGTGGGGCAATATTGGCTCCATGGTTTTGAACCTCATTCGTAACCACTTAGTCATGTACTTGGGCCCTGACCATGTTGTGTGGGATGATGGCCAAATTAGGTCAAGACCCAAATTTGTGACCCCATGGTCACGGACATGGGTGGGACAATGTTCAAATTGGTTCACAGCCCAAATCCATGATCCCCAATTTAGAAAAAATAATTAGTCACTATCGCGGACAATGACCATTTATATATATATATATATATATGGGAGAGGTTCAAAAACAAACATTAAGAGTAAACATTTTAATGAACATTAAGAAAAAAACACCCAAAATCCATTTATTTTAACTCCTATGTTGAAATTGGTCCTTCCAGAGGCACCCGAGACCATTCCGGCCAGCACCCCCCACCCCCATAAGGGCTGCAATACCTGCTGCTAGGCAGCCATACCTGCTACCAAGGCAGTCATACCTGCTGCGATGGTGGTTGGGGGTGTAGGGTTGGGGCGGTGGTGGGGGATGGGGCCGAGCTGACCGGAATGGTCTCGGGTGCCGCTGGCGCTGACCAATTTCAACATAGGAATTAAAATAAATGGCTTTGGGATGTTTTTCCTTAATGTTCATTAAAATATTCACTCTTAATGTTCGCTTTTGAACCTTTCCCATATTATATATATATATATATATATATATAATAAATTGGGGGTCACGAATTTTGATCACGACCGTATCAATTTAATAAAAATAATGAAATTTATTTTTAGGTTCCCCCCCCCCCCCCCTAAAAAAACAATATATCCAACAGTTAATTCATATATAATTAATCAATATTGTAATCGTGGAGTTAACAATCAAAGTAAAGCACTGTTCCATCATAGTTAATTCATAAATCATACTAAACATTCATAATTCAAACTAAACATTCATAAGACAAACCAAACATATATAAATGAAACTAAAGCACCAATATCACAATAGGATATGAATAAGATTATCAAAGACCAATATAATACGAGTTATGGGAGTCTCGTGACTACACGGTCAGTTTCTACGAGTTACATTGATCTCGTGGGAGGTATCCGTGCCTCTTACGGGGATATTGGGGGTTGTTTTGGGTTCCCTCCCTCTAGCGACATATTTTTAAGCCTGAGTCTAGATATTTGAAAATTTTCTTTATATTCTCAAACCTGAAGTCTCGTAATTACGCGGTCAGTTTTACGAGTTCTATTAGTCATGTGCAAGGTGTTCGTGCCTCTTTTGGATCGTTTGGGAAATGTTTTGTGTTTTCCTCTCTAATGGCGTGTTTTAAGCCCAAGTCCATATTTTTGTAAATTTTCATCATATTCTAGAACCGAGAGTCTCGTGACTACGCGGTCAGTTTCTACAAGTTACATTGATCACGTGCGAGGTGTTCGTGTCTCTTACAGGGTTGTTTGGGGGTTGCATTGAGTTTTCGCTCTCTAGCGGGATATTTTAAAGTCGAAGTCTAGATATTCACAAAATTTTATCATATTCTCAAACCAGGAGTCCCGTGACTATGAGATCAGTTCCTACGAGTTATATTAGTCTCGTGCGAGGTGTTTGTGCCTCTTATAGGGCCATTCAAGGGATGTTTTGGGTGTTCACTCTCTAGCAGCATGATTTTAATCCAAAGTCTAGATATTTAGAAATTTTCATCATATTCTCAAACACGGAGTCCCTTGATAATGCGGTTAATTCCTACAAGTTACACTGGTTCCGTTCAAGGTGTTCGTACCTCTCACGAGGCCATTTGGAGGTTGTTTCGAATTTTTAGCCTATAACGGTATATTGTTAAGCCTCAATATAAATATTTGCACATTTTTATCATATTCTCAAATCGGGAGTTCAGTGACTATGCAGTCAGTTCCTACGAGTTACATTGGTCCCATACAATGTATGCGTGTCTCTTATGGGGCCGTTTGGGGTTGTTTAGGGTTTTTATCCTTTAGGGTCATATTTTTAAACCTAAATCTATATATTTTTAAATTTTCATCATACACTTAAACTAGGAATCCCGTTACTGTGCGATCAGTTCCTACGAGTTACATTTTTTTCCTGCAAGTTGTTTGTGCCTCTTACGGGTTGTTTTGGGACTTTTTTAGTTTTTCATTATCTATTGACATTTTGTAAGCTTAAGTCTAGATATTTATAATTTTTCATCATATTCTCAAACTAGGAGTTTAAAGACTATGCGATTGTAACAACCCTCGCTTTTGAGATTCTATTTTATATTTAATCTGCTAATTATAGTGATTAATTAAAGATGTTGATTTGTGGAGTAGGTATTAATTTAAGTGAGATAAGTTAATATCTACTATGATGTTGCATATTTACCGTATGTAGAGGTGAATTTTGCTATGTTATGTTTTATTATGTCCTAAAAATTTAAGATGACATTGGGCTTAAAATGGAACCGGAACCTAAACTGAATTATAAAACCTCCAAATGATAATTTGAAGGGTGCCATTAGTTCCGGGAGGTTTGAGATAGTCAAATTATGTGCCATATTGTATTTCGAATTCCGGGCACTTTTGACTAGTTGTAGTTATTATGAGTAAATGCGTATTATTTTACCGCATATTAATCACTTAAGTTGGAATTTTAAGCAAGCCACGATTTATGTCTTCACCTAAGTTACTATTCCTTTACTTATCTTGTTAAGCCTAAAGAAAGAATAAGGAAGAAGAACCTTGGGGAAAATAAGAGAGATTTAAGCTTGGGTGTTGATCTTGCCTACAATCTTCACCAAATCTGAAGTTACAACCTTGAGGCAAGTTTTCTACTTGCTAGTGTATGATTTAAGTAGAGTAATTTGCATTGATAGTTATGGATATGTATGGTTTATGGAAGTTAGGGTTTTCTTTGATTTATGGGCTTTAGATCTTTGGAAGTTAAATTGATATGATTTGGAGGTAAAATTTGGTTGGATGATGCACTTATGATTACTTGGTAGCATTAAAGGATAGGAAATGGAATGGGTTGAAGTTGGGTAGAGATATGGAGTCAAAGACTCCATAAATTAAACTTGGAATTTCTGCAGAACCGAATCGATTCGGTCTGGCCGAATCGATTCGATGGGAGACAGTTTCCAAGCCTGGGTTGTCCGAATCGGTTCGGTTTGTCCGAATCGATTCGGCCTTATGCAGAATCTCATTTTTCCTGACCGAATCGATTCGGCTAGTCCGAATCGATTCGCCTTTGAGATCCCAAATCGATTCGGCTAGTCCGAATCGATTCAGAAAGCCTATTCTTCAATAATTTTTCTTTTTAAATTTTACCCCCTTCCTTAGGATTATGACCTAGGACCCTTCTTGTATGAAGTAAAATTTGGATTTTAGAGTCCTAGTTGAGTTTGGTCGTTACCCTATAGTTGAGTGGGATCACTTGGGGTTAATTCTGGGGCACTTGAAGTGATACTTAGGTATCACTTCTCTTTTGGGAAATAAGTTGAAGTTAGAGTTCTAAGCCCATATGTGAAGATTTTAGAAGCCTTTGGTGGTATATAAAATCTTGGTCTTATGATAATTCGAGAAATGGTTTAGAGAATACTTTGGGACATAATGATATGATGAAATTGAATAAGATATATTCAAAGATAAATATTTCAAGTAAATGAAACACATGAGATTCATGATAATGAAAATGGGATAAATTGGTAATTGTTAAAGTACTTAAACACACCTCTCTAAATGCTATCATAAGGGAAGATCGCGCATGAGGTGATGTCCCCTGACTATTGAATGCAGGCTGACTATAGTCCTCGGCCATATGCGGGTTTTGTGTATGTTTTTCTGCGCTAGTGAGGTAATTCCGGGTGTGGTTATGACTCACTCACAGGCATATGGCCACTTCTCGACATGCGTTAGGTGCCCAGGTTATCTTGTATAGATAGGCCCTGGAAGATGATAGTCATTTAGGGGCACGCCCAGTGGGGAAACTCGGAGGGGCGGTCTTAGAAACGTTATATGTATATGAATATAACCTTTCTAACTCAAGTGGGACTTGAAGTATGTAAATTGCCATAAGATATGTGATGGTAATTATATTCCTGCTAAGGAATGGAAAATGATAAGGTATGGGAAGAAATGAGATTTAATTTAACTTCCTTTGTCAAATTTTATAATTGTTAGAAACATATAATTGCATTAACACATTTTATGGTTAGGTTGTTAGATTTTCATTCACATTATTATTGATTCATTGTCCATATCTATCATGTTTCTTACTCTTTTGGGAATCATATATAAATCGGGCCCTGACCCGTTCATCTTTCTATGTTGTGCATATTTTGGTATCCGCTCAGGTGCTCCTCCTCAAGGGCGCCCGTTATGAATTTCCATTCTTATGATTTTGACGAGCTGTATGACCTTGCGAATGATTACAGGATGTTGTTAGACGCCCTCATTTTTGGAATCTAGTTATGATCGGGTCTTACATTCGGGCTAGTGGCCCATAAATTGTAATTGTTAATGGATGTACTATGTATCATATATAACATTGTGATGTAACTGTGGACCGACAGATTATTCGGTTCTTTTACTGTATATTGTTTTGGTTAACTATTTATGTGTTCTATGGAAATTCCACTTTTGTCAGATTTGGGTTGTTTAATTTATTTCTTAAATCTTTCTTTTAAATCAAAATTTTGACAACCTGCTTTCTGATTTATGGAGTGGCTTGTCTATATACCTAATTATTTTTATGATGCTGAGGATGATATCCATCCATGATTCTGTTATGTCGAGGTATCGGGCTGGCCACCCCTTATTTCGGAGAGCGGGTTGTCACAGATAGTATCAGAGCATCGGGTTCAAGAGTCTTTTGGATCTTGTGGACTTGTCATGTTCTACCGTAGAGTTCCTTGACATAGAGCCTAATGTTAGGACTACTTGTTGTTTATGCTTACGATCTTCTGCAACTATAGATTGTTTTGAGTGAAATTCTAACACTAATGTTCTCTCTCTCAGATGCCACCTAAAAGAGGTCGCCCGGCGAGATGCAATAGGATCTTAGATGAGGATGTTGGTCCTCCTCCGCCGCCACAAGGAACATTTAATGCCGCGGATGTGGCGAATATAGTGGCTCAAGCCGTTAATGCGGCCATGACAGCAGTGGCCCAATAAGCGCCACAGGCTCAGCAGAGAGCGCCAGATGCCCAAGTTCCTACTGGACCTTCTCCGTGGGAGAGAGCTAGGGAATCTTTTCTGAAGGGTCAGCCCTCGTAATTCGACGGGAGCTCGGATGTTATAAAGGCGAATAAATGGAAGAAGGATATTCAACGCCATCTACGTATGGTAGAGTGTGGTGAGGACAGGAAACAAGTCCTTGCTACTTTTAAATTGGTTGGTGCCGCATTACACTGGTGGGAGTCCGTGACTACGCCAGAACAAAGGGATACCATGTCCATCTCTGAATTCTGGGTTTTATTTGATCGTAAGTATTTTCCTCCCGTAATTCAAGGGGAGATGATAAGGAGATTGCAGGACCTTGTACAAGGGGAGAAGTCAGTAGCGGAATATGAGGAGGAATTCACCCGGTTAGCAAGCTTCGTACCGGATGAAGTGACTCCCAAAGAAAAGAAAGTTTCAAAGTTTTTGAGAGGGTTGAACTGGAGGATCCGACAACACTTGCTGGGTAATCCTGCTTTACAGACTTTTGGGGAAGTGATGAATGCAGCTCTATTACATTGTCAAGAGCATATACTCTTTTTGTAAAGTGGAAAGAAGACCTCCGTAGTGGGGCAAGGTGGAAGGACGGGAGGTGGTGGGATTGGAGGAGGATTCTTTCCCTCGTCCCAACCTTCGGGCAGTAAACAGAAAGAAAGGGATCCCCAGCAGGGGGACTCATCTAAGAGGCAACGTTTTGGTGGATTTAATGGGGGGAACCAAAATAATAGACAAGGTCAGGGTGCCCCACAACAGCAAGCTGGCCGTGGTGGTCAGGGAGGCAGAGGCCAGCAGGGCCTGGGTGTAAATCAGTTTAGAAACAATCGTGGTAGAAATGCCGAGAATATGATAGGTCGGTGTTTCCAATGCGAGGAAGCGGGTCACTATAAGAGGGAATGTCCTCAGTTTATCGGGGGACCGTTTCCTCAAGCTCCACAGCAGTCGTACGTTCAATTCCCTCCACAGGTACCTAACCCAGTTGCTCCTCCACAACAGGGTCAGTTACAATATGGTAGGGTCTACCATATTCAGGCTGCTATGCTTCCTCCAGCTCCGCCTGCACCGCCAGCCATTGAGGGTAAGTTCCTTATTCAGGGACATATGGGTCGTGTTTTATTTGATACCGGTGCAACACATTCGTTCATTTCTAGGAGCTTTGCTCAGACCACTGAGTTGATTAAATCTGCCGAAAGAACTTTTACTAGTGTGGAATCCTCTATGGGTGACGGTTCACTCATCTTTTTTGTTTGTAAAAATATAGAAATCTCTCTCGGTAACTTATGTTTTGAGGCCGATTTACTCGTCCTGGATATGGTCGGGTATGACGTGATTTTGGGTATGGATTGGCTGATGAAATATCATGCTATTTTAAATTACTACGGGAAGAGTATAGTCTTCGCCCTGCCAGGACAAGAAATGTTCCTGGTAGTTTTACCTCGTTTAAAGGGGAGTACTTGTACTTATTTGTATTGCATTGCCGAGGAGACTGCTAGGGGTGTAGTCGTTCCTTTGGATTCCATTCCAGTTGTGAAAGACTTTGAGGATGTTTTCCGAGAGATACCGGGTTTACCTCCTAGCCGAGAGATTGAATTTGTGATTGATTTAGCGCCAGGAATGAGGCCTATTGCGAGGGCTCCATACCGAATGGCTCCTATCGAAATGAGGGAGCTAAGAGATCAAATTCAAAAGTTGTTAGAGCAGGGATTTATACGGCGTAGTACATCGCCATGGGGTGCTCCAGTGTTGTTTGTTAAGAAAAGAGATGGTTCTCTCCGGTTATGTGTGGACTATAGAGAATTGAATAAAGTCACCATCCGGAATAAATACCCTTTACCTCGTATCGATGACTTGTTTGATCAACTTCGAGGAGCGATGTACTTCTCTAAAATCTATTTGAGGATGGGGTATCATCAATTGAGGATACGAGAGGAGGACGTGTCCAAGACTTCTTTTCTTACGAGGTACGGATCCTATGAATTTTTGGTTATGCCCTTTGGACTAACCAATGCCCCTGCTGTATTTATGGATCTCATGAATAGGGTCTTTCGGGATTTCCTGGACCAATTTGTTATTGTGTTCATCGATGACATTTTAATCTATTCTTGAACGGAGTATGAACATGCTATGCATTTGAGGTTGGTCCTACAGAGACTACGGGACCATCAACTGTATGCCAAGTTCGAGAAGTGTGGCTTTTGGTTGGAGGAAGTACAGTTTTTGGGTCATGTGGTGACGTCCCAGGGTGTATCAGTGGATCCAGGCAAGGTAACTGCGGTGAGGGAGTGGGGTCAACCCACGACACCTACCGAAGTTCGTAGTTTTCTGGGATTGGCGGGTTATTACCGTCGGTTCATCAAGGGTTTCTCTAAGATTGCTAGCCCTTTGACCAACTTGACCCGGAAAGGGGTGAGCTTTATTTGGGATGATTCTTGCCAAGCTGCATTCGATGAACTTAAAGATAGATTGACTTCGGCTCCGGTCCTTGCTTTGCCAAAACCAGGATTGGAATATTTAGTCTTCACCGACGCATCTTTTTAGGGATTAGGAGGTGTACTTCAGCAAGAGAGACGGGCTATCGCTTATGCTTCCCGTAAGTTGAAGCCCCATGAAAGGAACTATCCGGTGCATGACTTAGAACTAGACGCAGTTGTTTTTGCCTTGAAGATATGGAGGCATTATCTCTTGGGAGAGAAGTTTAGTCTTTTCACGGACCACAAATCGCTACAATATTTATTTTCACAGAAGGACTTGAATATGAGACAGCGCCGATGGTTAGAGTTCGTGAAAGATTATTAATTTGATATTCATTATCATCCGGGTAAGGCCAACGTGGTTGCGGATGCCTTGAGTAGGAATCCTAATGGGGAATTAGCTGAGGTTTGGAAAGCTAAATGGAAGGAACTCAGTCAGGAGGATGCGATGGTGAGAGCATTCATGTCGGTAATGACTGTTACTCCTACCATTTTGGCAAGGGTGGTAGAATCTCAAGGAAGGGATAAGGAGTGTCAAGACCATATTCGTCGATTGCTGTTTGAGGGAGCAGAGTCCTACTCGATTGGTTCCGAGGGTGGGTTACGCTTCCATGGAAGACTCATCATTCCAGAGGAAGGAGATTTGAGGCGGGCAGTGATGGACGAATCTCATGGGTCTAGGTTTACGGTTCATCCTGGTGAGGACAAAATGTATCAGGATATCCGCCGTCAATATTGGTGGTCGGGTATGAAGAGGGATATTTCGGAATTTGTGTCCTAATGCACTACTTGTCAACTGGTCAAGATCGATCATCAGAAGCCGATAGGTTTGTTGCAACCGTTAGAGATCCCAGTGTGAAAATGGGAAAGTATATCGATGGATTATATCACGGGCTTGCCGAGATCACAAAGCGGGTGTGATTCTATTTGGGTAATTGTCGATCGATTGACAAAGTCGGCACAATTCCTACCTGTTTGGACAGATTATGACACCGCTCGGTATGCTCGCTTATTCATCGAGGAGGTGGTGAGACTCCATGGGGTGCCTTTGAATATAGTCTCCGACATAGACAAAATTTTTGTTTCACACTTTTGGAGGAGTTTCCAAGAAGCGATGGGGACCGAATTGAGGTTAAGCACTTCATACCATCCTCAAACAAACGGCCAAACTGAAAGGGTAAATCAAATGTTGGAGGATATGCTTCGCATGTGTATGCTTGACTTCAAGGGTGGTTGGGAACAATATCTCCCATTGGTTGAGTTTGCTTATAACAACTCTTACAAATTCACTATTGGAATGGCACCTTATGAGGCTTTGTATGGAAGGCCGTGTAGATCACCTGCTTGTTGGTTGGAAGTGGGTGATAATAAATTTCTTGGGCCTGAAATGATCCAAGATACTTCCTCAAAGATTGAGTTGATTCGGAATCGCATTCGGATAGCCCAAGATCGTCAAAAGAGCTATGTCGATGCGGGTCGTCGACACATGGAATTGGAAGTTGGGGACCAAGTTTTGGTTAGAGTGTTGCCCATGAAAGGGATAAAGTGTTTCGGTAAAAAGGGGAAACTTGCACCGCGCTTTGTTGGACCATTTCCAGTTATTGCAAAGGTGGGTCCCGTGGCATATCAACTCGCTTTACCGGAACCATTGCAACAAATTCATGATGTGTTCCATGTTTCCTCCCTAAAGAAGTGTAGGAGGTGTGAAGGTGCGCTATGGCACATTCCTTTCGAGGATATTGATTTGCAACCCGATGTTTCATATGAAGAACAACCGGTTGAAATATTAGAGCATGGGGAGCGTAGATTGAGATCTCGTGTCTTGCCCTTGGTGCGGGTTCAATGGAGTCACCATAATGCCAAGGAATCTACGTGGGAGTGCGAGAATGACATGCGGGAGAAATATCCGCATCTCTTTATACGAGGTACGCTTGAATTTTGCGGACAAAATTCTCATAAGGGGGGAAGTATGTAACAACCCTCGCTTTTGAGATTCTATTTTATATTTAATCTGCTAATTATAGTGATTAATTAAAGATGTTGATTTGTGGAGTAGGTATTAATTTAAGTGAGATAAGTTAATATCTACTATGATGTTGCATATTTACCGTATGTAGAGGTGAATTTTGCTATGTTATGTTTTATTATGTCCTAAAAATTTAAGATGACATTGGGCTTAAAATGGAACCGGAACCTAAACTGAATTATAAAACCTCCAAATGATAATTTGAAGGGTGCCATTAGTTTTGGGAGGTTTGAGATAGTCAAATTGTGTGCCATATTGTATGATGAGTTCCGGGCACTTTTGACTAGTTGTAGTTATTATGAGTAGATGCGTATTATTTTACCGCATATTAATCACTTAAGTTGGAATTTTAAGCAAGCCACGATTTATGTCTTCACCTAAGTTACTATTCCTTTACTTATCTTGTTAAGCCTAGAGAAAGAATAAGGAAGAAGAACCTTGGGGAAAATAAGAGAGATTGAAGCTTGGGTGTTGATCTTGCCTACAATCTTCACCAAATCTGAAGTTACAACCTTGAGGCAAGTTTTCTACTTGCTAGTGTATGATTTAAGTAGAGTAATTTGCATTGATAGTTATGGATATGTATGGTTTATGGAAGTTAGGGTTTTCTTTGATTTATGGGCTTTAGATCTTTGGAAGTTAAATTGATATGATTTGGAGGTAAAATTTGGTTGGATGATGCACTTATGATTATTTGGTAGCATTAAAGGATAGGAAATGGAATGGGTTGAAGTTGGGTAGAGATATGGAGTCAAAGACTCCATAAATTAAACTTGGAATTTCTGCAGAACCGAATCGATTCGGCCTGGACGAATCGATTCGATGGGAGACAGTTTCCAAGCCTGGGTTGTCCGAATCGGTTCCGTTTGTCCGAATCAATTCGGCCTTATGCAGAATCTCATTTTTCCTGACCGAATTGATTCGGCTAGTTCGAATCGATTCGCCTTTGAGATCCCAAATCGATTCGGCTAGTCCGAATCGATTCGGAAAGCCTATTCTTCAATAATTTTTCTTTTTAAATTTTACCCCCTTCCTTAGTATTATGACCTAGGACCCTTCTTGTATGAAGTAAAATTTGGATTTTAGAGTCCTAGTTGAGTTTGGTCGTTACCCTATAGTTGAGTGGGATCACTTGGGGTTAATTCTGGGGCACTTGAAGTGATACTTAGGTATCACTTCTCTTTTGGGAAATAAGTTGAAGTTAGAGTTCTAAGCCCATATGTGGAGATTTTAGAAGCCTTTGGTGGTATATAAAATCTTGGGTCTTATGATAATTCGAGAAATGGTTTAGAGAATACTTTGGGACATAATGATATGATGAAATTGAATAAGATATATTCAAAGATAAATATTTCAAGTAAATGAAACACATGAGATTCATGATAATGAAAATGGGATAAATTGGTAATTGTTAAATACTTAAACACGCCTCTCTAAATGCTATCATAAGGGAAGCTCGCGCATGAGGTGATGTCCCATGACTATTGAATGCAGGCTGACTATAGTCCTCGGCCATATGCGGGTTTTGTGTATGTTTTTCTGCGCTAGTGAGGTAATTTCGGGTGTGGTTATGACTTACTCGCAGGCATATGGCCACTTCCCGACGTGCGTTAGGTGCCCAGGTTGTCTTGTATAGATAGGCCCTGGAAGATGATAGTCATTTAGGGGCGCGCCCAGTGGGGAAACTCGGAGGGGCGGTCTTAGAAACGTTATATGTATATGAATATAACCTTTCTAACTCGAGTGGGACTTGAAGTATGTAAATTGCCATAAGATATGTGATGGTAATTATATTCCTGCTAAGTAATGGAAAATGATAAGGTATGGGAAGAAATGAGATTTAATTTAACTTCCTTTGTCAAATTTTATAATTGTTAGAAACATATAATTGCATTAACACATTTTATGGTTAGGTTATTAGATTTTCATTCACATTATTATTGATTCATTGTCCATATCTATCATGTTTCTTACTCTTCTGGGAATCATATATAAATCGGGCCCTGACCCGTTCATCTTTCTATGTTGTGCATATTGTGGTATCCGCTCAGGTGCTCCTCCTCAAGGGCGCCCGTTATGAATTTCCATTCTTATGATTTTGACGAGCTGTATGACCTTGCGGATGATTACAGGATGTTGTTAGACGCCCTCATTTTTGGAATCTAGTTATGATCGGGTCTTACATTCGGGCTAGTGGCCCATAAATTGTAATTGTTAATGGATGTACTATGTATCATATATAACATTGTGATGTAACTGTGGACCGACAGATTATTCGGTTCTTTTACTGTATATTGTTTTGGTTAACTATTTATGTGTTCTATGGAAATTCCACTTTTGTCAGATTTGGGTTGTTTAATTTATTTCTTAAATCTTTCTTTTAAATCAAAATTTTGACAACCTGCTTTCTGATTTATGGAGTGGCTTGTCTATATACCTAATTATTTTTATGATGCTGAGGATGATATCCATCCATGATTCCGTTATGTCGAGGTATCGGGCTGGCCACCCCTTATTTCGGAGAGCGGGTTGTCACAGCGATATGTTCTTACGAGTTGCATGATCTCTTGCGAGGTGTTTTTGCCTCTCAAGAGGCCGTTTGGGGTCTATTTTTTATTTTCGCCCTCTAACAACATGTTTTTAAGCCTTAAGTATAGATATATGGAAATTTTCATCATATTCTCAAAGAAAGAGTCCCACGACTATGCGGTAACTTTCGATGAGTTACATTGGTCACATAGGAGGTGTCCGTGCCTATTTCGGGACCGTTTGAGGGTTGTACTGAGTTTTTGCCCTCTAGCAGTATATTTTCAAGCTTAAGCCTAGATATTTGAAAGTTTTTATGATATTCTTAAATCAATAATCACGTCAATATGCGATCAGATCCTGCGATTTACATTGATCCTATGTAAGGAGTTCGTGCCTCTTACGGGGCCGTTCGAGGGCTGTTTATGATTTTCACCATGTAGAGGCATATTTTTAAGCCTAACTCTAGATATTTATAAATTTTTATCATATCCTTAAATCAAAAGTTCCCTGACTCTGCTGTCAGTTCCTATGAGTTATATTGGTCCCGTGCAAGGTGTTCGTGCCTCTAACGGGGTCATTTATGGGTTATTTTGGGTTTTAGCCCTCAAGCAACACGTTTTTAAGCCTAAGTATAGATATTTCAATTTTTTATCATATTATCAAATTGATAGTCCCATGATTATGATGTCAGTTCCTACGAGTTGCATTGGTCCCGTTCAAGGTGCTCGTACCTCTTACGGGGCTATTTAGGGGTTGTTTTGGGTTTACGCTCTCTAGCGGTAAGTTTTAAGTCTAAGTCAAGATATTTACGAATTTTCATTAAATTTTCAAACCGAGAGTCCCGTGACTATGCAGTTAGTTCTTAAGAGTTACATTGATTCCATGCGAGGTGTTCGTGCCTCTTATGGGGTTGTTTTGGTTTTTCCCCTCTAGCGGCATGCTTTTAAGTCTAAGTCGATATTTGCAAATTTTCATCATATTTTAACACCGGGAGTCCCATGACTATGCGACCAGTTCCTACGAGTTAAATTGCTCCCGTGTGAGGTTTTCATACCTCTAATGGGGGCTTTAAGCCTAAATCTATATATTTGTAAATTTTCATCATATTCTCAAATTGGGAGTCCCGTGACTACACGGTCAATTCATATGACTAACATTGGTCCCATGCGAGGTTTTCACACCTCTAGCATGATGTTTTAAAGTCCAAGTCTTGATATTTACAAATTTTCATCATATTTTTAAATCGAGAGTTTTGTGACTTCCTAATCACTTCCTACGAGTTATATTATACCCGTACGACGTGTTTGTGCCTCTAACGGGGCAGTTGAGGAATGCTTTGGGTTCTAGTCCTGTAGCGGCATATTTTTAATCTTAAGTCTATATATTTTAAAATTTTCATCATATTCTCAAACCGGGAGTCCTGTGACTATGCAATTATTTCTTAAGAGTTACATTAGTCCCGTGCAAGGTGTTCGTATCTCTTACGGAGCCATTTAGGGATTGTTTTAGATTTTCGTCCTCAAACGGTATGTTTTTAAGCCTAAGTATAGTTATTTTCAAATTTTCGTCATATTCTCATACAAAATATATACAACTCCCAAGATTATTATTAAAAAGAAAAGTAGAAAGGAATAATAAACATTCCTTAGAATCTAAACAAAAATGAAAAATGAAGGTTTTATAAATAACCAACAGTACAACGAATTACTTGAAAGAAATTAGAGAAACTATCGAATAACTTTTATAAGTCTTACTTACTCTCAAATTTGTCATTCTCCCTTTATCCATCGTCACATTCTCAAACACGGAGTCCCGTGACTAGGCGGTTAGTTCCTACGAGTTATATTGCTCTCGTGCGAGGTGTCGTGCATCTCAAGGGGCGGTTTAGGAGTTGTTTGGGGTTTTCGTCCTCTAGAGAATTATTTTTAAGCCCAAGTCTAAATATTTTCAAATTTTTATCATATTCTTAAACCGGGAATCTCACGACTATGCGATCATTTCCTATAAGTTACATTGGGCCCGTGCGAGATGTTTGTGGGGATTGTTTTGGGTGTTCACCCTTCCGCGGTATATTTTTAAGCCTAAGTCTAGATATTTGTAAATTTTCATCATATTCAGAAATCGATAGTTTTATAAATATTTGGGGTGTTCCTATGAGTTACATTAGTCCCATGGGAGGTGTCTTTGCCTCTTACGGGGCGGTTCGGGAGCTGCTTTGGATTTTTGCCCTCTAACATCATGTTTTTAAATATAAGTCTAGATATTTGCAAATTTTCATCATATTCTTAAACTGAAAGTCCCATGACTACGCGATCAGTTCCTATGAGATATATTAGTCTCGTGTGAGGTGAAAGGTCTTCGTGCATTGTACGGGATTATTTGGGGGTTGTTTGGGGCTTTCACCCTCTAGCGGCACGTTTTTATGCCTAAATCTAGTTATTTGCAAATTATCATCATATTCTCAAATCGGGAGTCCCGTGATTATGTAGTCAGTTCCTACGAGTTACATTGGTTTCGTACGAGGTGTCTTCACCTCTTATAGGGTTATTTTTAAGTTTTCACCTTCTAGTGGCATGTTTTTAAGTCTGTCTACATATTTGTAAATTTTCATCATATTCTCAAATCGAGAGTCCTATGATTACGTGGTCAGTTAACAGAATTTACATTGGTCCCGTGCAAGATGTTTGTGCCTCTTACGGGTAATCTAGGGGTTGTTTGGGGTTTTCACAACATGTTTTAAGCTTAAGTCTAGATATTTATAAATTTTCATATTTTCAAACTAGGAGTCCCATGACTACACAGTCAGTTCTTACAAGTTACATTGGTCCCATGCGAGGTATTCGTATCTTTTATGGGGGTGCTTATGGGCTTCTTTGGGTTTTCGCTGTCTAGCGACATATTTTTAAGCCTAAGTCCAAATATTTGTAATATTTTATTATATTCTCAAACCGAGAGTCATGTGACTATACGATGAGCTCCTACAAGTTACATTGGCCCCGTGCCATCCTAGTTAATTCACAAATCACACTAAATATTCATAAATCAAGCTAAAGCGCTAATTTCGTAATAGAATATACTATGGATAAAAATATTATGGTCAACGGATAATATAACAATAGGATACAAATAGGATTGCCAAGGGTAAAATAATATTTTAATATACAATCTTCCTCTAAATCAACTAAAAGATCCTTCAAATTAGGGTTATCATCAAGTGCAGACTCGAACTGTTTAAGAGAGTTTAATGCGTCTGCTTGAGTAGTCATATCCTTTGGTGCATGCACATCAATACACCAATTGCCATCATTTATATTCTTTGAGTAGAATACCTTATTTACATTCTGAAAAAGCACAATAAAAGGCTCGTCTACTATGCTATCTTCACTCTTCATCTTTGATCAATCTACCACGATGGGTTTTAAGCCAAAATTAACTTTACAAGCATTTGTAGTGTCCTCCACCTGCACCTAGTCACAATAGAATATGGTTTATATGCAATCAAATTAATTGAATTTTAGGATTTTTTGGGCAATCCAATAATTAGTTAGCACCTTATCTTTTGAATTTTTATTATTTTTGCAAGAGAAACAGGTAGTCAAGGCAAATATTAAAATTCCACTATTTTGCATCAAAATCTTTTCCTCATATGGATATAAAACAAAATCAAAACTGTTGGTGCAAAATTTCTAAAACTCTTTCGCACGAAATATGGAACCTTTTGCTAGGCGTGCAAGCTTTGAAGAGACATCACCTCTTTTTAGAAGTTGCATTTATTAATGAATTTGTATTAGGGCATACTTTTACCATACATGAATAAATAATTGTGCACATAAGAGGTGAAAATTACCTCTTTTAATATCTATGCTCTAAAATCATTCGTCGTGCAATTTCTCCTTTGATTTTGTGCCACTTCGTTCTCGTACTTCCTAAAGGTAAATTGTAGACTTTAGATCATAATATGGAGAATACAAATAATTAAACAAGAATAATTCAGATAATTATGTATCTACTTGCTCACTCCAATCTTCAACTTCATCCAGCGATTCGAAGATGTAACGAGCTGCTTGCTCACATTATAGATTAGTGAGACTCACCTCTTTAAACTTACCAAAAGGCAATTCATCCTCAAACTCGTTAGATTCCTCGATCACTCTTTCTCTATGAGGATTGAACCTCATCAACTCTTGTTCTAGCATATGTTCTCGAGCGTATAGCGATAATTCCACAATTATGTATTCTTCAGCAATTGACCCTCTATAATACCATGTGTTCTTAACATAGTCTTTAAATATTTTCATCAATCGATCGAAAGGATACAGTTAGTGATACCTAACGGGACCACACAATAAAGTTTCATCGTATCAATGCATAAGGAGGTGGATGTTGATACTAAAGAACGTGAAGGAAAAATATTTCTTTAATACACAAATTTCCTCGGCTAAAGTTGATTTCGCAGGTTTAATATGCTTTTTGTTTACTACTTGTAAGGACATAAATTTCCAATTGAGTCCCTGTATTATTTTGACTTAATTCCATGAACAAAACTGTGTTTGTAATATGTCATAGGGAGATGTTTATTTGTGTCACGATCCCACTGGGTCTATGACGTATTGAAGAAATTGAAGACGTTACGGCAAAGCTTCAAAGAATTAATCACGCCGATGTTTAATTGGTGTAAGTTTAATCGTCTTCAAAGTTAATTTCATTCTGAGATCACGCAGGTATGAATACGTATAATTAATGGTGCTCGAAATTATTTTATAAAAGATAAGGATGTAATTTTTATAAGAAAAATGTTTTTAAATGTTTTAAAGTGTTTTAAAAGGTTTAAACTACGTTTTTATTCTAATAAGTTCGAATAGGAGTTTGACTTATTTAAATCTCTCTTTGAAGAGACGCTTTGAATAAAAAGTCAAAAAGTCAACTCTGTCGCTCGAACGACATCAGATCTCGTTCGAACGAGATGATGATGTCGCTCGAATGACATGCTTAAGTCGTTCGAATGACACGTTTTTTGAGGCGGTGTTTAAATCCTATTTGTTTGCATCATAATTTCGTAAGTGTGCTTTCTGAAAAACAGTTTTACGAACCAGAACCTTGTTTGCACATGTTTTCTAAGGTTTAAAAGTCTTAAACACATGCTTAGAGTTTGCAAAGATCTGACTTATCATTCTTATATGTTTAAGTGATCTTGTTGCACCAAAGTTGTTTGTTCTACACATTGAACATCAAAGGGTTTTGCTGTGAAGAAGCAAAGGACATCGTGTTCGACATTGTAGACGAATCAAAGCAATATCGGTGGACACCGAGACATACGTGGACGCGTGTGTTGTGGACAGGTATCGTGGAAGACGAAATTTCTGCGTGGGCACTATGAGAGGACTGGTTGAAGATCAGAAGGAGCGTCAAGACCCGTGGGGATCGAGTCTTAGTGTAAGGCTAATCTGTCTTTGTATTCATAGTGATTGTCTGGATTGAGCCATCCGAGGTTGTTTCCCGTTTTGGGTTTTTTCCTCTTACATCCGGCGTTATGAGTATTCTTTACTTTACTTTACTTGCTCTAATCACTAGATGCATGTTTAGGATTAATCAAGATAAAATTGGTTTAAAATAAGAATTGGGTTTTTACAACTTGGTTTGGTGCATAATTAAAAGTTGGATATTTTTTGGAGAAAAATTGGTTTTGTTTAAAACACACATATCGGGCCACTCACAACAGTATCAAATTGGTATCAGAGCTAGAAAATATTTTTATTTGTTTTGTGATCCCGTGTTTTTTCAAAGATGAATTCTGGATATAATGAATTTTCTCGAACTCCTATTTTTTATGGCACTAATTACACCTATTGGAAGATGAGAATGAGATGTTCTTTAAAATCTATTGATGAGCGTGTTTGTCTTGCTGTTGAGAAAGGATGGACACCCCCTGTCACTATTGTAGGTGAGGTTACTATTTTAAAGTCTGTTGAGTCATGGACCGAAACTGAACAAAGACTTGCACAATATAATTCTAAGGGTCGGCACGTTATTTCTTCACATGTCACACAGGAAGAATAAAATAGAATTATGACTTGTGAAACATCAAAAGAGGCTTGGGATATTTTAGCACTCACTCACGAGGGCATAGCATGGTTAGGGCGTTAAAACTTTAAAATCTCACTACACAATTTGAGACCATTAGGATGATAGAGAGTGAGACCTTTGATGAGTTTTATGCTAGGTTGTCCAATATTGTCAACTCGCCGTTTAACCTAGGTGAGAAAATTCCCGACAACCGTGTCATTAAGAAAATCCTTAGGTTATTGCCTAGTAGGTTTGATGCGAAAGTGACATATTAAACTCCTTGGGTAGGTTAGAGTCAACAAAACTAGAAGAGATTGTAGGTGACTTAGAAACCTATGAAATCGACATGATTACCTCCAAGCAAGTGCCTAAGAAAGAAAAGGGTATTGCTTTGAAAACCCGGAAGGAGGAAATTAAAGTTTCAGATTTCGACTCCGATTCTGATTTTGAGGATGTTACTTTGTTGGCAAAGAAATTTAAAAAAATTATTAAATTTCAAAAGCAACCGACAGATTCCAAGAAATTTAAAAACTTCAAGAACAACAAAGTAGATCCCGCCTCTAAGGATAAGTTTGAGAAACCTAAGAGAGATGAGTCGGATAAGTGTTTTGGGTGTGAGGGGTACGGTCACAAGGTTAAGGAGTGTCCCACTAGACTTAAGAAAGAGGGAAAGAAACCCATTGTCTATAATGCCACCTCAAGTGATAGTGATCCGGAAGAGAGAGAGTTCCCCCATTGATCGTAACTTTGTTGCGTTTATGGCACGTCATGTGAGCGACGACGATTCTCATGTGCATGACACTTTCGAGGAGGTTTTGAGTGAATCCCATATTAGTGAGGGTAAAGAGATTGACGAGGAGGAGGTTGATGTGAAAGAATTGCAAAATGTGTTTAATGATTTGTATTCCGAAACGGTGAAGGTGAAAAAGGTTAACTCAAAATTGCAATCTAAGTTGAATGAGCGTGCCATAGAAAATAACGATAGTTTGATTGAGGATCTTAGGGCACGAGAGAAGAATTTTAGGGAGAAATTAGAGTTTGTGGAGAAAGAGAGAGATAATCTCCGTGGTTTGATGGAGTCCTTGAAAAAGGAGATTTTAGAGTTTGAGGAGTCTAGGCGTTTGCATGAGTCTAGGATTCACGAGTTAGAGGAGAGATTGATAGACTCGTCTAGAGTCAAGTTTGATTTGGAGGCTAGGTCGGAGAAGTTAGATAAGATCCTAAGCACCGTCCAAATTAAGGGAGTTATAGGAGGTATATGTTTTGGTGAGAGAGTTGTTCCTATTCCCCCCGCACGTATGGGAAACACTAGGATGGTTAGAAAAGGTCCACATAAAGGTAATCACTCCCACCACCGCTACACTTGCACGTTTTGTGGTAGGAAAGGTCACCTTAGGCGTTATTGTTACGACCTTAGACAAGCTCCTAGGAAGTTTAAGAATAAAGTTTCCCCGGTTACCCATACCCCCATGCGTCATGTTACACCTATTTGGGTTAGGAAATCAGATTTAGTGGCTTTAGGGATTAAACTTCATGATTCTTATTTGGGTGAACTTGATTCTTCCCATGCTAAATCTAAAGGATGATAGTGTTGCCATATTTATCATATGTTAGTTTGCTTAATGATATATTCATTGCTAGTATTATGACATGTGTATCATTTTGTATTATAGTTTTCATTTGTTTGAGTCTTATTTGAAAAATACAAAAAGATTTTGTTTTTTGAGAAAACTTTTGCAATCCAAAAAGATTTTGTTTTTCCTTGAGTCAAAATATGTTTGAAAAGCTAAAAAGATTTTCGGTTTTTATTTTTGAGTTTACATGTTTGATGTGGCATATTGGTGTGCTTGGAACCCCTCTCCCATCATTTCATTATTCATGTGGCTAGGACATTTGGTCATTATTATCGATACTTAGAATGATCTTAACCATTGTTTATATGGGGTTATTTCAAAGTTGATATGCATTTTGATTCGACTTTGTATATATGCCAACATTTCACACATGCACGAGTCTATATGGATGTTTGACTTCTCTTGCATATTTGAATTTGGTGAGGCGTTCTTATCTCAATCTTGTCATCTATGCGTCAGTAAACTTAAGGAGAAGTGTGCATGTAAAAATCGTTTACCGTGAGGATTTAAAATTAAAAAATAATGAGTGATTCACGAAAAAGGGCTACAAGAGGTCAAAATTAACTCGTCGTGAAAGCCCCTTTTAAAAGATCCCAAAAGAAAATGCAAAATGCTAAGAATAGGGCCAATAAGATTTTCTCTAAGTTAAGAATGCTAGAAACCTCAAAAGAACTTGAAAAAGTATGTTTATGTGAGGGTATTTGGTTGGAGAAAATTTTAAACAGGTTTGCACAACTAATCCTAATGTTGAAACATTGCAATTTGACGCAATTGTTTGTAGAATCGTCAAAATTCTGGATTTGTGTGCATGTAGTATGTTTAGTTTATTAAGCTCACACTTTTATTGTCATATGGATGTGATAAAGTTTGATGATTTATCGCTATCAATTAGAGCTTCTTGATCGTTTTGATGTGTTGGAATTGTGAATCATTTGTTGTAGTTCCACGCATCCATGTTTGAGCACATCGTTACCATGTTTGCATGAAACTCGCATTTTTAGTTTTTATGAGTTTTTTCGTTTTGTGCGAAAAGCTTACTGTTTTAGCACTGTTTTGCATCTGTCAGGCCCTTCCTAGAATTTTTTTGTGAATTTTTTTTCACTGGGCAATACTTTATTATATTTCTGGGAATCTGGAAAATTTTGGCAGGTCGCGCGAAGTCGTTCAAACGACATCTCATCTCACTCAAACGACTTATGTACTTCGTTCGAGCGACTTCCTCATCTCGTTTGAGCGAAGTCCCTGGCTCGTTCGAACGACAGAGTAAAAAATGGCTTCTAATTGGTTTCCAGTCCTCAGGTTCAAATTGATATATTTTTGGTACTACGGGAAGCATTTCTGGACTGTTTGGTTTATATACAGGTTCTTTTGTTTCAAAATTGGTATTTTGCATATAGTCCGTTTATCACTTGATTTGATTGGTATATTCTTTGTGTGATTCCTTGGTTTACTAGCTACTAATTTTTCATTGTTTGATCATATTAAGCTGGTTGTTTCATGATTATCTAGCGTTTTTTTATAATTCTCAAAAGGGTATCAACTTGATTCAAATTGGTTTCATATTCTCATGCTAGATATTACATATTGGTTTATCTTTTCACCGGATTGTCTATTCGAGACAAAAAGGGGGAGAGATGTATGTGATGTGGGGGGAGATTTGTTGAGCGTTTCTATTCTATTGATATATGAATTTTCAAATTGATTGATTGTATTTCTTTCATATTGGTATCGGATAATTGCTCTCATGTTTCAAATGATTTGTTCATATTAGAAATATAAATTATTATCATTTGTTCCTCCATACTTCACTGGGTATTTGTTTGTCTGTTTCATATGTGTAGGTATGCTTCAGCGATTCGAGATTTTAAGTCTACATCACATTCAGACAGTTCATGCTTGCCGGTGCTACATATTCTAGTCCGTGTCCTGTATTTTTTTAGGTTTATGGGATGGGATTTAGGCGTCATACGGCTTGACGGCCCGATTAGGCATTTCACTGGTTTAGTTTTGTCCCGGAATAGTCAAAGGGGAAGATTTGTAAGGACATAAATTTCCAATTGAATCCCTGTATTATTTTGACTTAATTTCGTGAACAAAATTGTGTTTGTAATATGTCATAGGGAGATGTTCATTTGTGTCACGATCCCACTCGGTCTATGACGTATTGAAGAAATTGAAGACGTTGCGGAAAAGCTTCAAAGAATTAATCATGCCAATGTTTAATTGGTGCAAGTTTAATCATCTTTAAAGTTAATTTCATTCCGAGATCACTCAGGTATGAATACGTATAATTAATGGTGCTCGGAATTATTTTATAAAAGATAAGGATGTAATTTTTATAAAGAAAAATGTTTTTAAATGTTTTAAAGTGTTTTAAAAGGTTTAAACTACGTTTTTATTCTGATAAGTTCGAATAGGAGTTTGACTTATTTAAATCTCTCTTTGAAGAGACGTTTTGAACAAAAACTCAAAAAGTCAACTCTGTCGCTCGAACGACATCAGATCTCGTTCGAACGAGATGATGATGTCGCTCGAATGACATGCTTAAGTCGTTCGAACGACACGTTTTTTGAGGCCGTGTTTAAATCCTATTTAAACAGTGTTTGTATCAGAATTTCGTAAGTGTGCTTTCTGGAAAACAGTTTTACGAACTAGAACCTTGTTTGCACATATTTTCTAAGGTTTAAAAGTCTTAAACACATCCTTAGAGTTTGCAAAGATACGAGTTATCATTCTTATATGTTTAACTGATCTTGTTGCACCAAAGTTGTTTGTTCTACACATTGAACATCAAAGGGTTTTGCGGTGAAGAAGCGATGGACATCGTGTTCGACATCGTAGACGAATCAAAGCCATATCGGTGGACACCGAGACATACGTGGACGCGTGTGTTGTGGACAAGTATCGTGGAAGACGGAATTTCAACATGGGCACTGTGAGAGGAGTGGTTGAAGATCAGAAGGAGCGTCAAGACCCGTGGGGATCGAGTCTTAGTGTAAGGCTAATCTGTCTTTGTAAATCCATTATTCATAGTGATTGTCTGGCTTGGTCCGTCCGAGGTTGTTTTCCCGTTTTGGGTTTTTTCCTCGTACATCTGGCATTGTGAGTATTCTTTACTTTACTTGATCTAATCACTAGATGCATGTTTAGGATTAATCAAGATAAAATTGGTTTAAAGTAAGAATTGGATTTTCACAACTTGGTTTGGTGCATAATTAAAAGTTGGATATTTTTTGGAGAAAAATTGGTTTTGTTTAAAACATACATATCGGGCCACTCACAAGAGTATCACTACTCTTGCATAAAGGAGGTTAAGTTACAAACTTATTTGCATAATTTCCCAGTAGAGATCTTTGTGCTCAGAAAAGCAATGCTTAAACAACATAGGGATTAATTCAATGATGGCATATCGGTTGTGAGAATTACACTGTTTCATGTCATTTATTTGGTAGCTTACTATCCTGGACAATTATAGGAATAACCAGTTGGAGTCTCTAAGTTGAAATATATGTCTAGGAGGACATTTTCTCACTGATGGAACATAGTACCCCAATTTTAAAATTCTTTAAAAATAATTTCCTAAAGTGCGGAATGGGATGGTTCAAACACAACACACACAACTTACAAATTTTAATTTCTTACAAATTAAAATTAAACTAAACTAAAAGTGACATCAAAATAATCAACTAACAAATATTCACTTTAAACAAATTAACTCAATTCAAGTCCTAAAATTTGCCTACACAAATTAATTTATTTTTGCAAATTAGGCCAAACCAAATTTTACCAAATTAAATTATCTTAATGACATGAATTAAGTTAATCCAAATTTCACCCAAATTAATTTTTGCACCAAATTAAATAAGAGTAGTGAACTAAACCATATTTTATCTTTTAGTCCTAAGCATACGTTCTAGGTGATTTACAAGATAAAATAAATTCACAACACACTACGCCGCGATGTACGAGAAAAACCCAAATGGAAAAAACCTCGGACGGCCCTAGCCTTAAGTCCACTAAGTACAAAATTTTACAAATACAAGATTGCTGGCTTACACAACTTGACTCGACTCCTTCAATCCCCTAACGCGTCTTCGTGTACCAACCTCTGCTTAGTCGACAATTCCGGACTCCATCGGAACCTTGGAATCCACCAATGAGGCTTTTGGACAACCGTCAACCAGCATCTGAAGCCTTTCTTCGAGTGGGAACGCCGCAAAAACCAACAAGTATTCTTCTTTAAGGGATGTAGAAGTAAACCCAAAAAACTCTTCAAACGGTATAGTAGAACTCGGTGCCAAACAAAACTCCCTTGCAATATATATATATATATATATATATATATATATATATATATATATATATATATATATGAAGAACTTGGAATCTTTAAACAAAACAAATGGGTGTTTACTTTTGTGTTTTGGAAGAATTTAAACCCTTTAAATTAAACATACAAAAGGGACTTTTCTAAACATTAATTTTGCCTCTCAAAAGCTCTCAAAATCAGGTGAAAAGTCTGGAAAAAATATGGTCCTGAAGTAGTAAAATTCTATCAAAAGAAAGAGGGGACAAAGTAGTGGGAAAATGGCAAAAATTGTTCCCGCCTTAAATTTCGTTTGAACGACATTTCGTTTGAACGACATTTCTAACAAAAAGTCAGTGTTTAAAAGGGAAACACGTTGTCAAAAATCGTTCGAACGAAATTCTCGTTTGAACGACATTCTCTTTCGAACGGCAATTTCTAACGAAAAGTCAGAATTATGCTTTTTTTCATTTTAAGCCCATAAAAATTTATTTTAAATAAAATTACACCCATTAAAAATTATTCCAAGTCTTCTACATATATATATAATGTGCATTCGTACCTTTTGGAGACTTGAAATATGAACCGTTGAGGACGCAAAACCAGGCACTATGTAAACCCGAGACTTTGATATCTTCACTTTGAAATATTGGCCGATACGTCTTTAGCTTAAACTTCAAACGTCATAGGCTAGGAGGATACTCATGAATACTATCCTATGACTCTAATATTTTTTGCCCGGAAATGAGCCAACACTACATTAAGACTCAATTGTAAATTTGTATCCTTACAAAATGTGACACCCTGCTTATTAAAATAAGAGGTGGCAAGCCCGATACTCTAATAATAATAGGAATCATGAATGATCAATTCTTAGCATCACTATCGTGAAAATACTAGTACGAGATAACCACCCAATATTTTGAGAAAACGGATGACATATAATATATTTTTTTAAGTTTGATAAAACAATTTCGACAATCCAATTTATAAATGAAGGTGGATAGTAATAAAGGCATGCAACAATTATATAACAATTCACCATAACATAACCGAATAAGTTGTCGGTTAATAGACTAATACAAGAGGTTACATAACGTATTACAGCAAGTATGACAGTATATACAATTACAAAACTTGGGCAACACTCCCGAATATACAGACAGATCCTAACTAGATTTTACAAAAGATGGATGCGTCTAATACAAAAAAAATCCTACAACACCCTCAAAATGCTATAACCCTTGACACTGGGAGGAAAAGATCATAACGGGCGTCCTTGCGGCGGAGTACCTGAGCGTATATAAGAACCACACAAGAAAGACAAATATAAACGGGTCAGAGCCCGATTTGATATGATATACGTGTGAATAAAATGCATAACAGTTTTGAATGCTAAACATCATAAATAGGTTAAGTTCGCTCTTCAATATAAAAATCATCCTCACCTCTCATCTAAATGAACATCCTAGCGTCATACTAGCTCATTATAAATTAAACTACCTGTCTAATTAAGAGAAATAGCTTAATTCTAGTTAACATGCTAAATTTGCAAATTCATAAAATATAACTTCATAAGTCCATTTATCATCGGGAAACTTATGCTATACAATTGATTTCTGAATGCATTACCCATTTATGAAATGCCACATTCGTGAGAATAGTTACAATCAAAATATAACGATTCTATGACCATCCTTCCGGGAGTCACCCCACTGGATGCGCCCCTAAATGCTACCATCTTCCAGGGCCTATAACAAAGACCACCTGGGCATCCTCAATCGCGTCGCGGGGGAAGAGACCATATACCTTCGACAGTGAGTCATAACCATACCCGAAATTACCTCACTTCGTATAAAACAACAACACAATGTAACTACCGATCCTATGGCCGAGGACTATATTTTCCTTGCATTCACTAGCCAGGGGATTTACCTCATGCACATAACTTCCCTTATGATAGAATTCAAAAAGGTATGTATATGCATGCCGCAATCACAAGATATGCCCATTTAAAACATCCACTTTTAAATTCACAAAACTAAACGTGCTTAACCATGTCTATGCTAATTTAAAAAGTACATTTCTTATTTACGAAATCATATGTTTTTAGCAATATAGGCTACAAAGTATAATTATCCTCATACTAGTTTCCAGGAGTCCAAAACAATACCACCCAACTCTCCCCTAGTCCTAAGGTAGCTTATTAGATGAAAAAGACACTAACTTCCATTAATTAATCCCCAACATAAGCCCGAATACTCCCTTTCTAACCTAGGGTATTAATCCCTCTAATGTAAGACTCTAACACTCTATTTTACTTCATAATAGAAGGTTCCTAAGCCTCAAAGCTAAAAGAAAAGGAGTAGATTTTAAGTTAGAAATATTTGGCAAAATAGCAGCTTCCGAATCGATTCACCCCGGCCGAATCGATTCGATCTTCGAAGCGAATCGATTCGCTCCATTCGAATCGATTCGATCGAGAAAACCAAGCTTCCTGTTTGTTTGCAAAATTGATTCAGACTGCCCGAATCGATTCGCTAAATCTAGACATGTAGCCTACCATTTTAGCGAATCGATTCGCCTGGGTCAGATAGCCTAATTTCGGCTACGGGTTATATGAACCCTAAATACTCAAAACTCATTTTCTTCCCTCAAATCCCAACATCATCAACTCATATCATCTCCAAATCATATATAAAAGTTAATTAACTAGAAAACACCATTTAAAACAAGTATATATCCTATAATATTGGATTTAGCCACCAAAATAAATAAATTTCACAAATGGTTTAACTTAAGAACATTAACTATAAATACACATTATTCATACTCAATCAAACATATGCAAGTTAGAAACTTGCCTCAAGATTGTAGTCTCGAATTCTCTTCTCGTAACAACGATTTCCAAACCCAAATCTTCAATTCTCTCTTTCTCCCAAGCTCTCTCTTCTCTCTAACTCTCTTTAGGTTTAGAACGCAAAAAATGAGAAACAAAATGCTCTTGTAATACTAAAATAACCAAATATATTAAGTATAACATTTAAATGCTACTACACAATTAAAATGACTCGTAACATCATCATTAAGTTATAACTAGTCAAAAGTACCCCCGGAGCCCGAAAACACAATTGGTACTTATTTTGACTATCTCGACCAATTTCGGACTAACCGTGCCCTCTAAATTGGCATTCGAAATATCATTCATTATTTCATGTTCCAACGTCATATTAATTCTTTAATAATAATCCAACTGGAATATAAATCATAACAGTCGCTTAAAGCACAACGACGCAACAAAACATAATATGATGTTATTTACATTCACTTAACAGTAAATATGCAAAACTCTGTAAATATTATCTCTTAAATCACTTAAAGTAATATTTACTCCAATTTTCTTTATTTTATCTAATTACTCACAAGGTAATTTAATATAAAAATAATTACTCATAAATAAGGGGTATTACATACTCCCCCCCCCCCCCCCCCCCTTACAAGGGAATTTTGCCCTCAAAATTTAGGCGTACCTTGTAAAAAGAGGTGTGGGAACATCTCTCGAATATTGTCGTCTCGTTCCTAAGTTGATTCCTCGGCATTGTGGTGTCCCACTAGACTCGAACCAATGGTACCACTTTCGATCTTAGTCTACGCTCTCTGTGATCTAAAATAGCAGCCGGTTGTACCTCATATGAAATATCGGGTTGTAACTCGATATCATCCAATGGAATATGCCAATGAGCTCCCTCTAATCTTTGATACTTATTCAAAGACGAAATATGGAACATGTCATGAATTTGTTGTAGGCGTTCCGTCAAAGCAAGCTGATATGCTACGGGGCCTACTTTTGCAATAAAGGGAAAAGGGCCTACATAGCGCGGCGTAAGTTTGCCTTTCTTATCGAATTGCATTACACCCCTCATCGGGGATACCTGCACTAAAACCTTATCCCCCACTTCCAATTCCACATGCCTTCGATTCGCATCGGCATAGCTCTTCTGACGATCTTGTGCAATTCGTATGCGATTTCGGATAAGCTCAATCTTCAAAGAGGTATCTTGGATTATTTTAGGTCCAATGAGCTTATTATCTCCTACTTCCAACCAACAAGCAGGTGATATACACGGTCGGACATACAATGCCTCATACGGTGCCATACCTATCGTGAATTGGTATAAATTATTATATGCAAATTCGAACAATGGAAGCTCCCATCCTCCTCTAAAGTCAAGTACACACATTCGAAGCATATCCTCTAACATTTGGTTGACTCTCTCCATTTTCCCATCAGTTTATGGATGGTACGATGTACTCAATCACAATTCAGTCCCCATCGCCTCTTAGAAACTTCGCCAAAAATAGGATATAAAAATCTTGTCTCGGTCTGAGACTATATTGATAGGCACCCTATGGAGTTTCACAATTTTTATAATAAAGAGTTGCGCGTAACGTGTCGTATTGTAGTCCCTCCGTATCGGTAGAAAGTGTACCGATTTGGTTAAACGATCGACAATAACCCAAATTGACAAGTGTCGCATAAAATCCATTGAGATACTCTCCCATTTTCACACCAGTATTTATAACGGTTGCAACAATCCCGTTGGTCGCTTGTGGTCTACCTTCACCAATTGACAAGTGGCGCATTGGGAAACAAATTCAGAGATATCCCTTTTCATACCCGCCCACCAATACTGATGGCACATATCTCGGTACATTTTGTCCCCACTTGGGTGTACCGCAAATCTTGAAACATGAGATTTCGTCATGACAACATGTCTCAAGTCTCCCTCGTCTGGGACTATAAGTCTTCCGTGGAAACGTAACCCACCTTCTAAACTAATAGAATAGGACTATGTTCCCTCGATCAACAATTGGCGTACCCGGTCTTGGAAATCCTTATCCCCTCTTTGCGCTTTTACGACTTGCATCACAATAGCAAGCGTAACGGTCAACACTGACATGCAGGCTCTAGCCACGGCATCATCTTGGTTGAGTTCTTTCCACTTGGTTTTCCACACCTTCGCTAGCTCTCCCACGATTTTACGACTTAGTGCATCAGCGACTACATTTGCCTTGCCTGGGTGACAATGAATATCTAATTGATAATCCTTTATGAACTCCAACCACCGACGTTGTCACATATTTAGATCTTTCTACGAGAAAAAATATTGCAACGATTTGTGGTCCGTAAAAACACTAACTTTTTCACCCAGGAGGTAATGTCTCCATATCTTCAAGGCGAACACTACCGCGGCAAGATCCAAATCATGCACGGGATAACTCTTCTCATGGGGCTTAATCTTGCTAGACGCATAAGCAATGGACATATTCTCCTGTTGTAACACACCTCCCAATCCTTGCAGAGGTACTTCTGTGAAGACTAAATAGTCTACTCCCGGTCTTGGCAACGCGAGTACAAGAGCAAAAGCCAACTTGTCCTTCATCTCATCGAAAGCTAGCTAACAGGAATCATCCCAAATAAATCGCACCCCCTTATAGGTCAAGTTCGTCAAAGGACCCGCAATTTTGGAAAAAACTTTAATAAAACGACGATAGTAACTCGCCAAACCCAGAAAACTACGGATCTCAGTTGGTGTCGTAGGCTGACCCCATTCCCTCATCGCTGTAACTTTTCTTGGGTCTAAGAAAATACCCTCAGCCGTCATAATGTGCCCAAAAAACTGCACTTCCTGTAACCAAAAGCCACATTTCTCGAACTTAGCATAAAGTTGATGCTCCCGTAATGTCTGCAGGACCAATCGCAAGTGTTCGGCGTGATCATCTTCAGTTCAAGAATAGATTAGAATGTCGTCATTGAACACTATGATAAAATGGTCTAGGAAGTCCCGAAACACTCGATTCATAAGGTTCATAAACATGGCAGGAGCGTTGGTTAGCCCAAAAGGCGTGACCAAAACTCATAGGACCCATACCTAGTCAAGAATGCGATTTTCGACATGCACTGCTCTCGAATTTGTAGTTGATGGTACCCAGTCCTCGAGTCTATTTTAGATAAGTACGGCGCTCCCCTTAATTGATCAAAAAAATCATCGATTCGAGGTAATGGGTATTTATTCCTGACGGTTACCTTATTCAATTCACGATAATCGATGCATAACCGGAGGGAACATCTCTCTTCCTCGCGAATAATACCGGAGCACCCCATGGCGACGTGCTACGTCGAATGAACCCTTGCCCCAACAGTTGCTGAATCTGATCCCTTAACTCCCTCATTTCTAAAGGAGCCATACGGTATGGAGCTCTCGCAATCGACCTGGCTCCCGGCGCTAAGTCAATTACGAACTTAATCTCACGACTTGGAGGTAAACCCAGAATCTCCTGAAAGACATCCTCAAAATCTCTAACAATAGGAAACGAATCTAGGGAAATAAATATTTCTCGTAAAGTCTCCTCCTTAATGCAATACAAATGCTTGCTCGAACCTCCCTCCGAAAGAGGTATAGCCACTAAAACATTTCTTGCCCCAGAATGGCAAAGACTATACTCCTCCCATAACAATTTACCATGGCTCGTTATTTCACTAACCAGTCCATACCCAAAATAACATCATACCTGGCCATGTCCAGGGCTAGTAAATCGGCCTCAAAACGCAAATTACCAAGGTCTATTCTTACCCCTTTATAAATAAATAATATAAGTGAACCATCACCCATGGAAGACTCCACACTAGTAAAAGTACTCTCGGCAAACTTAATCAGCTCTATCGAATGAGAAAAATACCTAAAAATAAATGAGTGCATTGCGCCCGTATCAAATAAAACTCGACCCACATACCCGTGAATGGGAAACTTACCCTCAATGGCTGGCGGTGCTGGCGGTTCTGGAGGAAACAAAGCATCCTGAATATTATACACACGCCCGTACTGAAGTTGCCCCTGCTATAAAGGGACAGCTGGAATAAGTGCTGGAGGCTCTGGATGTGCCTGCTAATTCTGAGGGCCTCTAGGCAACTGCCCCCCATTAAACTGTGGACAAGCTCTCCTCATGTGACCCTATTCATCACACTGAAAACAACGGACTACAAAATTTTCCAGATGTCAACCCCGATTATTATTCTGAAACTGCCCCGCACCGTGGCCCTAATGTCCTCGACCTCCATTATTCCCTCTGCCTGCTTGGCCCAACTGCTGCTGCTGCTGAGCACCCTAACCATGACTAAAACTACCTTTGCCAAAGTTAAAATCCCCAAAGCATTATTTCTTTGACGAGTCCCCTTGCTGTGGGTCCCACTCTTTCTGTTTATTGCCAGATTGTTATGGCGGTGGTAGAGCTCCACCGACGCCATTTCCTCCTTGCTTATTAGATTGACTCGAATCTCCAATCTTCTTACTACCCTTCAAGTGAAGGCGATAATCTTGGCAATGGAGTAAAGCGGCATTCATCACATCGCCAAATGTTTGCAAAGGTTGGTTCCCCAAAGGTGCTGCCTTATCCACCAATTCAAACCCCTAATGAATTTTGAAATCCTCCTTTCTTCTGTAATTACTTCATTTGGCACAAAGTTAGCTAGACGTGTAAATTCCTCTTCATATTCCACCACTTATCGCTCCCCTTGAACAACATCTCGTAGCTTCCTCCTCATCTCCTTCTCCATTGCTGGAGGAAAATACTTTTGATCAAATAGAACCCAGAATTCTAAGATAGTCATAGTATCCCTTTGTTTCGGAGTTATCATCGACTCCCACCAGTATTGGGCTTCTCCTACGAGTTTAAAAGTGGCGAGAATCTATTTCTGCTCCCCGCTACATTCCACCATTCGAAGATGGCATTGTATATCTTTCTTCCATTGATTTTCCAAAATCACATCAACGCCACCCTGAAATTCTGAAGGGTGACCTTTCAGGAAGGATTCATTAACTCTTTCCCATGAGGAGGGCCCCCTATGGGCTTGACCCACCGGTGCGGCTGGTTATTGGGCTTGTGGATGCTGCTGTGCCATAGCAGTCGTTACAGCGTTGACTGCGTGGGCAACAATATTAGACACCTCCGCCACATTTATCGTTCCTTACGGTAGTGGGGGCTCTACGTTCTCTCCAACTCGATTTACCTTTATCGGACGACCTCGTCTAGGCAGCATCTGAGACGAAAAGCGACTGAATCAAAATACAATTAAAATAATTTATCCTTGCAGAATATCGCAAGCATGCAAAAAAAATAGTCCTAGCAATAGGGCTCTATATCAAAGAACGCGACGGTAGAACGTGATAAGTCCGCATATATCCTAAGGACTCTAGAACCTGATGCTCTGATACCATCTGTGACACCCTGCTTATTAAAATAAGAGGTGGCCAGCTCGATACTCTGATAATAACGGGAATTATGAATGGTCCATTCTTAGCATCACTGTTGTGAAAATACTAGTACGAGATAACCACCCAATATTTTGAGAAAACGGATATCATATAATTTATTTATTTTAAGTTTGATAAAACAATTTCTACAATCCAATTTATAAATGAAGGTGGATAGAAATAAATACATGCAACAGTTATATAACAATGCACCATAACATAACCGAATAAGTTGTTGGTTAACAGACCAATACAAGAGGTCACATAACGTATTACAGCCAGTATGACAGTATATACAATTACAAAACTTGGGCAACACTCCCGAATATACAAACGAATCGTAACTAGATTTTACAAAATATGGATGCGTCTAATACAAAAAAAATCCAACAACACCCGCAAAATGCTGTAGCCCTTGACACTGGGAGGGAAAGATCATAACGGGCATCCTTGCGGCGGAGCACCTAAGCATATATAAGAACCACTCAAGAAAGACAAATATAAACGGGTCAGGGCCTGGTTTGATATGATACACATGTGAATAAAATACATAACAGTTATGAATGCTAAACAGCATAAACAGGTTAAGCTCACTCTTCAATATAAAAATCATCCTCACCTCTCATCTAAATGCACATCCTAGCGTCATACTAGATCATTATAAATTAAACTACATGTCTAATTAAGATAAATAGCTTAATTCCAGTTAACATGTTAAATTTGCAAATTCATAAAATATAACTTCATAAGTCCATTTATCATCGGGAAACTTATGCTATACAATTGATTTATAAATGCATTACTCATTTATGAAATGCCACATTCGTGAGAATAGTTACAATCAAAATATAACGATTCTAAGACCATCCTTCCGGGAGTCACCCCACTGGATGCGCCCCTAAATGCTACCATCTTCCATGGCCTATAACCAAGACCATCTGAGTATCCTAAATCGCGTCGCGTGGGAAGCGGCCATATACCTTCGACAGTGAGTCATAACCATACTCGGAATTACCTCACTTCGAATAAAACAATAGCACAATGTAACTATCGGTCCTATGGCCGAGGACTATATTCTCCTTGCATTCACTAGCCAGGAGATTTACCTCATGCGCATAACTTCCCTTATGATAGCATTGAGAGAGGTATGTATATGCATGCCACAATCACAAGATATGCCCATTTAAAACATCCACTTTTAAATTCACAAAACTAAATGTGCTTAACCATGTCTATGCCAATTTAAAAAGTACGTTTCTTATTCACGAAATCATATATTTTTAGCAATATAGGCTACAAAGTATAATTATCCTCATACTAGTTTTCAGGAGTCCAAAACGGTACCACCCAACTCTCCCCTAGTCCTAAGGTAGCTTACCAGATGAAAACGACACTAACTTCCATGAATTAATCCCCGACATAAGCCCGAATACTCCCTTTCTAACCTAGGGTATTAATCCCTCTAATGTAAGACTCTAACACTCTATTTTACTTCATAAGAGAAGGTTCCTAAGTCTCAAACCTAAAAGAAAAGGAGTAGATATCAAGTTTTAAACAATTGGCAAAACATCAGCTTTTTCGAATCGATTCGCCCTGGCCGAATCGATTCGGTCTTGGAAGCGAATCGATTCGCTCCATCCGAATCGACTCGATCGAGAAAACCAAGCTTCCTGTTTGTTTATCGAATTGATTCGGACTGCCCGAATCGATTCGCTAAACTCAGACCAGTAGCCTACCATTTTAGCGAATCGATTCGTTAAGGAATCGATTCGCCTGGGTCAGATAGCCCAATTTCAGTTACGGGTTATATGAACCCTAAATACCCAAAACTCATTTTCTTCCCTCAAATCCCAACGTCATCAACTCATATCATCTCCAAATCATATATAAAAGTTAATTAACTAGAAAAGACCATTTAAAACAAGTCTAGATCCTATAATATTGGATTGAGCCACCAAAATCAACAAATTCCATAAATGGTTCAACTCAAGGACATTAACTATAAATACACCTTATTCACACTCAATCATACATATGCAAGTTAGAAACTTTCATCAATATTGTAGTCTCGGATTCTCTTCTCGTAGCAACGATTTCGAAGCTCAAATCTTCAATTCTCTCTTCTCTCTAACTCTCTTTAGGTTTAGAATGCACAAAATGAGAAATAAAATGCTCTTGCAAGACTAAAATACCTAAATACATTAAGTCTAACATTTAAATTCTACTACACAATTAAAATGACTCATACCGTCATAATTAAGTTATAACTAGTCAAAAGTACCCCCGGAGCCCGAAAACACAATTGGTACTAATTTTGTCTATCTCAACCAATTCCGGACTAACCGTGCCCTCTAAATTGGCATCCGAAATATTATTCATTATTTCATGTTCCAATATCATATTAATTCTTTAATAATAATCCAACTCGAATGTAAATCATAACAGTCACTTAAAGCACAACGACGCAACAAAACATAATATGATGCTATTTACTTTCACTTAACAGTAAATATGCAAAACTCTGTAAATATTATCTCTTAAATCACTTAAAGTAATATTTACTCTAATTTTATTTATTTTATCTAATTACTCACAAGGTAATTTAATATAAAAATAATTACTCATAAATAAGGGGTATTACACAAATCTCCACCTCTGGCTATTCCGAGACAAAAATCAAAACAAAATCCTAAAGGGTCGTCAAGCTCAACTAGACTCAAAAGCATCCCTCCCAAAATAAAAAATTACAAAGCTTGACTCAAAAACCCAAAGGATAGATAAATTTGCCGAATAAAGTTATCGCTAAAAAATTCCTGCACACTTGAGCAAAACATTAAACGCATAGGGAATATCAAAATATTAAATGCAATGAAAAGAAATACTCCCCCTAAATTAATTCTCCCCTTTTTTTCTAACAATGACCTACTTAGAAAGACGTCTCCCCCTAAGTTAAATCTCCTAAACTAAAGGCAAACTAAAGGTTTAGATACCACATCTCCCCTTTTTTGTTCTAGAATAGACAAAGGTGATAGAATTAATTAAACATTCATTGTTCCCCCAATTTAACCAAGTATCATTTCTCCGCCTAAAAACGACATAAGGGATATAAATATTGGAAAGCAAGTAAACATGATGGTGCATAAGGAGATAAGAACATTTAAGGCATAAGGGCAATAATAAAATAACTAATTCATACATATATTAATGGATACCAACTATGATGCTACAAAAAATGATACCAATTTGAAAAAATAAGATACGAAGCATGTGATATCAAACAAAATACGCAACAAACTAGAAATCAATTATGAATTAGAATCATAAATGGATTAGCTAATATGGAAAAGACTCAAAAAATAAGAAAAATATCATATATATATATATATATATATATATGTATACACAATAGATACAAACTAAGCATAAGTACACACATATAGATATAAATACACAAATGACATAAAGTAAAATAACATGATTTTTTCACACTCTTATAGCATAAATGTGTCATATGGAAACAGAAATGTAGGGGATTGAACTAGTAACAATTAAATTATAACCCAGTCACTTAAAACATGTTCACGGAGTTCTCATTTGATTGAAAAACTTTATCACATTTAGATATAGCCTCATGTGACAATATAAATTGAACTAAATAAGCAGACATACGTAATGCACATAAGCCTAGAATTTGGATGATTCTACAAATCAATAGAGTCATGAAAATAAACGTTTAACTAGGATACAAAGTCATTGTGCAAACCCGTTAATATATCCAACCAAACTCCTCATAATTTTTCTATTCTTTTATTTTGAACATATTAACTAAACTACTTTTGGCCCTGGCAAATATTCTTTTTAATGCCACATTTTTAAGGCCTAAAATTCAATGGCGATTTTCACACAAAGTAATTTTGTCTTTCGTAGCCCGATTCCATTGATAAACTACTACACCGGATAAACATATTTTTCTATTTTTAAATCTGGAAAACGGTTATTATATGCACAAATCCTACATAGTCATAGCAAAATGTAGATGACTAAATTGATGGGAGAACATCTCACTTAGCTCAAATATACATGTGATGATTAAAATTCAAGTAAGCTCGAGCATGTGTGAAATTAGGGATATAAAAATAGAATCCATTAAGCAACACAAAATCCAACTACTCCAAGTAAGCATGACAAAGAACATTTTAAGGATTGACAATCTTAACCAAAAGTTCTAGACACATGGAAGTAAAAAGGAAAGGATTCGAACACAAGTATATGCAACATAAAGTGTGTTAAACTAAACTAAAATAAAAAAAAAAAACTTTTAAGTTTTTGAAATTTTTTAACCAAACATAAATATTACAGCTCAAAAGAAACAAAGAAAATCTTTTTGTATTTTTCTCAATAAGACACAAAATAAATAAAAGAAATACAAAAGATATACACAAATCATAATTCTAGCATGTGGATAAGCATGGATTATAAACTAGAAAATGACAGACAAGCATACGACTAGCATAAACATATAGCATGAAAAACAAAACTAGAGTATGCAAAAAAAAAATTAACACATTCAACCTTGAGATTTTGCAAGGGAGGAAACATGTGAAAGTAAATGAGAATCACAAACCCTATTTTATAAAGCAACCAAGTCGGATCTCCTAACCCAAACTAATGAAGATTGACACCCTCAAGATTTTGGGATCTTAGCTACCTCGGTTACTTTACCTTTGGATTTCTTATAAAATTCTTTTAAGATCAAAACAAAACTTCCTAAGATGACCTTTTTTACCACAATGTGAGCAAGAAAAGACTCGTCAAAAAGTAGTACCTAAGGATTGACCTCTATAAGAGTTCCTAGGTGATTCTCTCAAAATATTGGTTTTGACTTTATTAGTGGAATCGTTACAAGAATCGAAGCCTAAACCACAAGGGTCATTTTTGAATTGGACGGTTCCTAATATTTTATCTAATTTAGTGGACCTACATTCCAAATCAAATTTGACGTCACTAGAGTCTCTCAATTTTTCTTATAACTCTAAAATTATAGACTCTAGCAAAATATTTCTCTCTTCAAACATAAGAAGCTACCTTTTCATTGATTCCGTCAAACCTCTAAGGCTATCTCTCTCGCCTTCTACATATTCAAGCTTCTCTCGAAGAGCTCTCTCACAAGCCCTAAGGTCTTCCACTAAGGCACTCTCGTCAACGACCTTGGCATGCTCTCTTAAAATAGCTTCTAACTTCAAATTTGCTCTTTTTAATTTAATAAATTATGCATATAATTCTCTAAATGCAAATTGAAGTTCACTCTCATCAACCTCTTCATCACTTTCACTCTCTCTCTCTCTCTGCTCCACTCTCACTACCATCATCTTTTGGGGATTCACAAATAAAGGTCTCGAAAGAGTTATATAAATGTATATCTTCATGGGAAGATTCATTATCAGTGCTCACATGAATTGCCATGAACGCGGTAAAGTTACGCTCAATGGGGGAATCGGGTCCTTCTTCCTTTTCACTTTCATCACTAAGGGTGGAATTATTGAAAATTGGTTGTTTGCCTTCTCTTCTTAGTTTAGTGGGGTACTATCTTGTCCTATGGCCAAAACCCTCACAACTATAGCACCTATTTGACTCGTCCCTATTAAGATTTTCATTATAAGATTTAGGGATCTTTTCGGCCTTGTCATGCTTAGAATTTTCAAATTTCTTAAAATCATTTTTAAATTTATCTTTAAGAATTTTTTGAAATTTCCTAGCAAACATAGCCATGTCCTCCGAGTCACTATCACTCTCATCAACCACAACTTGTTTTTCCTCCTTTCGGGCTTTCAAAGCGACGCCCTTATCTATTTTCTTTTCATTTTTTGGAGGGAAACATATCTAGCTCATAGGTTTGCAAATCACCTACTAATTCCTCAAGTTTTCTAGATTGCAAGGTGGGTAAACAATTTAAAACAGTCACTTTAGGGATAAATCTGTTAGGTAGGGACCTTAAAATTTTATTTACTACTCGGTCGTCGGGTGTTTTCTCTCCCAAATTAAATGATCAATTAACTATATTGAAAAGTCTAGCATAAAATTCATCAAAGGTTTCATTCTCAAGCATTTTGATGGTTTCAAATTGAGTGGTGAGGTTTTGGAGTTTCGAAGCCTTAACGACACTAGTTCCCTCGTGAGTGAGTTGTAAAATATCCCAAGCTTCTTTAGCGATTTCACAAGTCATGATACGACAGAATTCATCCGGTGTGACCGAACCAAACAATGCATTTAATCCTTGGGAATTAAAATTAGCAAGTTTAAATTTATTCTCATTCCATCTATCTACGGGTTTGGGGACACGCTCATTTTCCACCAAACATGTGGGTGGGGACCACCCGTTAACAACTAACAACCAAACCCTCTAATCGATAAACTTTAGTGTTGAATTCATACGTGCTTTCCAATAAGCATAATTGGAACCGTAAAAAATAGGAAATTTTGAAAATGGAAAAAATTATATTTTTAACAACAACATTCTAAAAGGACTTAACGCAATAAATTAGCGATCCTCCTCTGATACCACTTGATAGAAACGATAGTAACCCAATTTTAAATTTTTAAATAAGAATTTTCTAAAGTGCGGAATGGGATGGTTCAAACACAACACACACAACATACAAATTTCAATATCTTACAAATTAAAATTAAACTAAACTAAAAGTGACATCAAAATAATCAACTAACAAATATTCACTTTAAACAAATTAACTCAATTCAAGTCCTAAAATTTACCTACACAAATTAATTCATTTTTGCAAATTAGGCCAAACCAAATTTTACCAAATCAAATTATCTTAATGACATGAATTAAGTTAATCCAAATTTCACCCAAATTAATTTTTGCACCAAATTAAACAAGAGTAGTGAATTAAATCATATTTTATCTTTTAATCCTAAGCATGCCTTCTAGATAATTTACAAGATAAAATAAATTCATAACAGGCTACGCCGCGATGTACGAGGAAAACCCAAATGGGAAAAACCTCGGACGGCCTTAGCCTTAAGTCCACTAAGTACGGAATTTTACAAAGACAAGACAAATGACTTACCCAACTCGACTCGACTCCTTCAAGCCCCTGACGCGTCTTCTTGTACCAATATCTTCTTAACTGACAATTACGGACTCCATCGGAACCTTGGAATCCACCAATGAGGCTTTTGGATAACTGTCAACCAGCACCCGAAGCCTTTCTCCCAGTGGGAACGCCGCAACAACAAACAAGTCTTCTTCTTTAAAGGATGTATAAGTAAACCCAAACAACTCTTCAAATAGTAGAGTAGAACCCGGTGCTAAATAAAACTCCTAAAGAAGATATATAGAGAGAGAGATGAAGAACTTGGAATCTTTAAACAAAACAAATGGGTATTTAGTTTTGTGTTTTGGAAGAATTTAGGCCCTCTAAATTAAACACATAAAAGGAACTTTTATAAACATTAATTTTCTCTCTCAAATAGCAGGTGAAAATTCTTGGAAAAAATCTAGTCCCGAAGTGGTTAAATTATGTCAAAAGAAAGAGGGGACAAAGTAGTGGGAAAATGCCAAAAATTGTTCCCGCCTGAAATCTCGTTCGAATGGCTTTCGTTCTAATGACATTTTGTTCGAACGGCCTTTCTAACGAAAAGTCAATGTTTAAAAGGGAAACTCGTTCGAACGAGAATGTCGTTCGAATGACAATTTCGAACGAAAAGTCAGAATTATGCATTTTTCATTTTAAGCCCATAAAAATTTATTTTAAATAAAATTACACCCATTAAAAATTATTCCAAGTCTCCTATATATATATATATAATGTGCATTCATTCCTTTTGGAAAGTTGAAATATGAACCTTTGAAGACGCAAAATTAGTCACTATGTAAACCCGACACTTTGATATCTTCACTTTGAAATACTGGTCGGTACGTCTTCAACTTAAACTTCAAAAGTCATAGGATTGGAGGATACTCATGAATACTATCCTATGACTCAAATATTTTTTCCCAGAATTGAGCCAGCACTACATTAATACTCAATTGGAAATTTATGTCTTTACACTCACTAGTAGTAAAAGTGAAAGCAGCCAGGGGGATAAAAATTCTTCCTGTTATAGGATCATTTTAAAACACAATTTCTTCAATATTTTCATCTTTTGTAGATCGTGGTGAGACCGCTCTCCATATTTTAAATGAGATCCACCCAGACATGTTCTTATTAGATGTTTCGCGACATTCTTCTTCATGCGCATCACATCAACTATATGCGTTACACGATCTTTTCAATATGAAAAGTCAAAAAATATTGATCATATGGATTATGCCTTCATTTTATTATGGTCGTTCAAATTCTCCCTAGCTTTACGCTTCAAGTTTATAAAATGAGGTTGTTTGCCTATATACTTATTCCTCACATCCGCAGCTGTAACCTTCTTCTCAATCTACTGACCAAAAAGTCGAGCAGTTTTCGTCCGACGCTCATGACCAATAGGTCAGAAGTTAGACTTATCATTCCTAAAAGGGTGGATGGTTGACAAAAATTTAAGATAACCTGTATAACTCATCTTACCACTATGATGTAACCAAATAGCTTCAGTTTCCTCCCCACATATGGGACATCCATAATAACCTTAAATATTGCAACTGAACAGGGTCCCATAAGCGGGAAGGTCATGGATTGTCCATTTAATTATCACTTTAATTGTGAACTCTTCACCCTTATGAGAGTCAAACGCCCTCACGCCTTTATCCCACAACTCTTTAAGTTCTTCAATTAATGAGGCTAAAAATATGTCAATATCATCGTCGAGAGCCTTCAGTCCGTGTATCAATAACGATAATAATGTGAACTATTTTCTCATACACAGTATTAAAGGGATACTTAAAGGCTCCATAAAAACTGGCCAATAACTCTTATTAGTGCTTAAATTACCGAAAGGATTAAACCCATTGGTTGATAATACAAGACAGACATTGCGCGATTCTTTTGCAAATCCATGATGTCATGCATTTGAAAGTTGCCATAAAGTGAATGCACTGGATAACACATGAGATTCCCACCCACCTCGCATCGATCACGCCTTGTCATGGATTCTGTTATCGACAGTACAGTGAAAAACCATTTTGACCATGTCCCCGGAGGAAAATACTTCAAACCCTTATGTGGAGCTTGAGAGCACTTATGATATTTTGTAATCTTATCTTTTCCATTCTCACAAGCCACATATATAGGCTCGGTGTATACAACACACTCATTATTGTCTTCATTCTCATTGCAGTACAATATATAGTTATGCTTGCATGCATAAATAGATTTGTACTTAAAATCCAAATCCTTCTAGCTCATCTGCATGCTATGATAATTGTTTGGTAATATATTCTCTTTCAGGAGAATGTCTTTGACCCACTTAAGAATTTTGGTTAAGCTATTTTTTGACAAACTAAATTAACTCTTCAAATTACGTAAACCAATCATTGCATATAATATAAAGTGATATTCATCTCAATCTTTATACAACGGTCTAGTTGCATCGACTTTCAACTGTATGTATTCTCGATGTTCTGGTAATTCAGCACCAACTTGTTCATTAACTTGGTCATAATACACAGTATTTGTATCCATAAGTTGGTGGTTTTTATGTGGTGGACTTCGTCAATCAAAGGATGATGTGTTGGCAAACCATGCACTAATTTCCACTCCATAGGTTTTTGTACCGGTAATTCTTTCAAAATATAAGGTAAATTATTTTCACCAAGGTATGTTCATATCTTATAGTCTTGCAAAATTTCCAACTTTAATAAATGCAACTCAACGTCTTCAAAAGGCTTATATTTTCCATTCATACAATGGGTGCACGGATACGAAATCTTGTTACTTTTTTTATTTTTATATGCATATTTATCAAATTCTTGAACCTTGTTTATGTGATTATAATATATTCGATTACTCTACCCCATCAACTCTTTGTATTGTGAGAAATTCATTAAATAATCTTCAAATTTAAGTCACCTATACTAATAGGTTGAAACAAATGTCATGTTCCATACAAGTATGCACTATTCATATTTCATTCAAATTATTCAACATAACTTAAAATTAATTCATGTTGAATACACTAAAATTGTTAACAAATGACCCACAAACTTAAAATAACTTAAATAAACAAAATATTACATCTTATTCTCAAATTAAACATTATTTATGGCCTAGGATTGACCAGCAAACAAACTGGCCAGGTGATAAAAAAATTGTGATATTATTTCAACATGTTCCCTTCTCCACTATCAACATACATAAGCGTTTTGCTGCAATCTTTATATATTTAATTAACCATTATCTGAGCCTCAACCATATGCAAAGGGTGATTGTGAACAATAAATTTAACATTTAAGGAAATGACTGTGCACGTGTCAGTAATACTACTATTGGTTAAGTCCCTATAATAGTACTGTGGCAGGCAGAGACACTGAGAAGGGGAATGTTAAAGGAAATAACATCGGGGAATGGAAACCTTGAGATAGAGGATAAGGGAAAACTTGAGAAGGAGGGTAGGGGCAACCTTAAGGAGGCATCAGGGCCCAAAAACCTTGAGTAAATAATGACAAGAGGTGCCTAATTTCACAAGCCAACACTCTCAAGTTACTCTTAATCTCTCGCACATTCCCATCTATCTTAGGTTGACTTGCCTATTGGCGCGAGATGCAATTAATCACTAAACAGAGCTCGTCCGTGAGAGGTGCAATGTGTTTTAATTTTGTTTTTGACATATGTGATCTGACACCTCTTGTCCTCCCTCTTTTTTCAGTTCTAAATGTCCAGGTCAGGGGATCATCTTCAATGTCATAATAAGGGTTCGAAGTGAACTGACTGCTAATGGCTCTGATCGATTCTTTTAGCGTGAAAATATATTTATTCTTATGATTTTAATATTATTTTATATAACATGTACATATATAAATAAATAATTGGTCATACTCACCAGATTCAAAGCCAAGTGTGATGGAAAATTATTATCTTTGTTCCGTCGAGTATGTACGTACAAGTTTCCTTGATTAAATTTTTTATCGGCATTTGAACCTCCCTTTGTCCTTTCTGACTATTCACTCCTCAAATCCTCATACGATCTAGAACACAGTCTGAATGCATCAACTTTCTTTGCTCTGTTTTGTTTATTTTTCTCCATCTGGACTAACTTTTGTTCATTGCCTCATTTTTCAAAAAGTTATTACATTAATTAACTAACATTTCAATATTCAATGGGACTCTATCTTGTACAGACAAAATATCGGAGCTTGATACCCCCTTCAAGAAATGTCTTTGCAGAAGGTTTCTTTGATATGTTTCTATTTATTCAGCAACCCGATAAAGAAACTTTTTCCTTGAACAGTCAGGGAATGAAAAATGCTTACAAAGTTGTTCCAAAACATCATCCTTGATGGCTTGATCAACTAAGTTCCAGTTATTTGCTACCCCGCCTCCCACATTTATTTTTCCAAGTGATAAACACTGGTATTTAAAGATCTGGATGTCATTTTTTATTACCATAGTATTATTTTCAAGAAGGGAGAATCCAATGGTCTGCTTCCCATTTGCTCGGGAGGTGTCGAAAGGGTGGGGGTGGGGGTGCTGGATTAACAAGCATTTATTGCCTACTCATAAAAAGAGTGGTATAATAAATTAATGGCAGAGAAGAGCATTGTTCTCCAAGTGGTGATGAGAATTCATACTGGGGTGCAAGAGATGAGAATACAGGAGGTGTCACCTCATCACTTGGTACGTTATGTTCACCGTCGCTCGATGTTATCTATAATAAAAAAAATAGTGACGAATTCATTACACAAACATGTTTACAACTACTGATGATATTGAGATCATACAATGGATTCACCTTGGATTTAAGTATTACACATATGTAATAAAACATTAACTAATAAGCAATTTAACAGAAAAGATGAGAGGCAACAGGGATGGACACAAGTGTTTAAGCGGTTCGGGGATGTACTCTTTACAGTGGACGTAGGCCAAGGCCGAACCACTTAAACATTTATGTCCATACCTGTTTACTCTCATCTCTTTTATTAAATTGCTTCTTAATTATTGTTTTATTAAATCTGTGTAATAGTTAAATCCAAGGTGAATCCATTTTATGATCTCAATATCATCATTAGTCGTAAACATGTTTGTGTAATGAATTCGTCATTTATTATTATTTTATTGTAGATAATGTCGAGCGACAATGGACATAAGGTACTAAGTGATGAGGTGACACCTCCTGGATTCTCATCTCTTGCACCCCAATATGGATTCTCATCACCACTTGGTGAACAATTCTCTTCTCCGCCATTAGTTTACTGTACCACCCATTCTACAAGTAGGCAATAAATATTTGTTAATCCAACACCACCACCCCCATCTTTCAACACCTCCCGAGAAAATGAGAAAAAGCCCATTGGATTCTCCTTTCTCGAGAATAATCATATTGGTAATAAAAATGACATCCAGATCTTTAAATCCCAGTGTTTATCACTTGGGAAAATAAATGTGGGAGTTGGAGTAGCAAATAACTAGAACTTAGTTGATCAAGCCATCAAGGATGATTTTTTTGAACAACTTTGTAAGCATTTTTCATTCCCTAACCGTTCAAAGAAAAAGTTTCTTTCTCGGGTTGTTGAATAATTAGAAGCATGTCGAAGAAACCTTCAGCAGAGACATTTCTTGAAGAGGGTATCAAGTTCCGATATTTTGGCTATACAAGACAGAGTCCCTCTGAATATTAAAATGTCAGTCAATTAATGTAACAACTTTTTGGAAAATGAGGCAATGGACAAAAGTTGGTCCAAAGGGAGAAAAATAAATAAAAGAGAGCAAAGAAAGTTGATTTCTTAATACTGTAGTCTAAATCGTATGAGGATTTGAGGAATGAATAGTCAGAAAGGACAAAGAGCGATCTAGATGCCAACAAAAAATCTAATCATGGCAACTTGTACGTGCATACCCTACGGAACAAAGATAATAATTATCCACCACACTTGGCTCCGACTCTGGTGAGTATGACCAGTTATTTATTTCTATATGTCAATGTTATATAAAATAATATTAAAATCTTAAAACTAAATATAATTTCATGCTACAAGAATCGATCGAAGAAAATAACAGTTATATGTGGATATTAATAAAATTCCCTTATCATGCCTTGCATGCATGTGTAAATGTATTGGAGGTAGGAGGTCTCGGCCTAACTGAGACTATAAAAGGCCTTGTTCCCTATTGGAGGTCGAGACGAGCCAATGTGGTCGTATGTCACCAATGCACCCATCTTAAGCAGAGGTTGATGTCCTGTAATGTGAGTGCCGTCTGAGTCCAACATCCATATTGATGTAGGTGGGGTCGGTCTTCTCTATCAAATAATACTAGGGAGCCTAATAGGTTGCCTGGGTGTCATCTAGAAGAGTCCGTTGTAGGATAAAACTACTCGTATAGGCTAGGGTGAGAGCATTGGTCTCTTACGCGACATGAGTGTGTGGTGATCATTCTTCTTGGGCGCCATTTGGATGAGACCATACTTATGTATATCAATTACCCCTAGACCTTATCCTTTGCTATCAGTAGGGGGTGAGGTTTAAGCGTGGTCCCATATGACTTCAAAATGATTCTTCTGAGTATCTCGTCTCGTCCTGATGTATAATTCGCAGATCACGACTTTGGTGGCTTAGTTATTTATTAACTCTCAGTCGTACCATGGGGGTGGAATGGTCAGGTTGTCAGACATCACGGCCATGTTACCCTCATAGACTTTTGATTCCCATCTCGCCGTGAGATGTAAACCATTCCTTGGTTGCGTCAGAGGTGGTGCAATTTCCTAAGTGCGTATAGCCCACAGGTGCAGCCTTTACGCCATCCTATGACTTGGTTCTTATGATGAATCATTACCCACAATTGATATAGAAGTTGGTTTGGTTTAGGAGGGATACCCCATTTCTACTATTTCTCTAAATGCTATAACCAAAGAAAAAGTCGGTGCCTCTTTATCTCTATAGCATTCTGCCCTTTAACCTTTCACTGATCGTCTTTTTCGATGTCTTTTTTCATTCTCAGGTCGTCACCCTTCTTTTCCACGTACTTCTCAACATCTCTCCTACCTTTTTATTTTTATTTTATGACTCAATTTTGTGGTTTTTCGATGATATTTCTTGGTTTTACACCTCCCTTCGTGGTTATATTTGGGTGTTAAGTCTAGGAGTGTTAGGTTTTATAGGTGTTTTTTAGGCAGTTGCTTAGGAATTGGGGTTTTCCAACGAAGATTGGGGTTATTTTTGGTTCTCCGGTAACCATTCCGGTCTAGGCTTTCTGAATATAGGTTTTTTATTATTGAGTGTTCTACCTCAAAATGATTCCTTTTTCATGTTTGATCCTCTAGCCTTAGAAACCCTTTTAAGCAATAGTTTTTTAATGTACTGAAGTCTGTATGAGACTTAGGTAAAGTTACGTAGCCTTTGCGATCGCATTCACCGAGAGAGTGAGAAGGATGAGGTCAATTGTAACTGAGAGACATCTCCAATACCTCTAACTCTAATACCTCTAGCAATAGCGTCCCCTCCTTTGTATCTTACTAACTTACCTCACTATGACAATACACTTGAACTTAATTCTCCAAGTGTTAGTAACATTAGTAGTGACAACATGTCATCGTTTTCTAAGGGTTATAGCCCATTTGAGCGCTTGAACCTTCACGATAATACTAAAGACTATAATTCCTTTGATTCCTTTGATGAGGCCATGAGGGTGATAGTTGTTCATCCTGGCATGGTCGAGATAATAGACTTTACTAAATCAAGCAACAGGGATCACCATAGTACCTTGTCTTGTCAACGAAGGGATCCTGAGCCAACAAGATAGAAGATAACATCCCTCCACCAATAAAATGCCCCAGTCCCTGACTACTATGACTAAAGAGGATTTTTTAAGCCAAGACTGTTGTGGCAAATCTCCTGTTGTTGAGTAAAAAAAGGAGGAGGAGGTCTTTGAAGTTGTTACACGTATTTCCTTGTCTTACCCAAGTGGCATTCAAGATACTGATCATATCATCTGCCAACGCTTTTACGACATTGACCCATCCATACACACGAGGGTGTCAGTTGAGGACGAGAGGGCCTATGACCTCAAAAATAAAGACAAGATTATCGTCTATGAATAAATGTTGAAGGTAGGATTGCACCCTCCATTTGGGTCAATGGTTAGGGGGATTCTTTCATTTATTAGTATTTCCCCCACTCAGCTATCCCCCAATGCTTAAAGGATTGTCATGGGGTTGGCCATTCTCTAGAGGCTTGCCTATAAGGATGACTTATCCCCAGATATCTTCCAAACATGCTACTTAGCTATCATAATAAAATTTAACCCTTGTTGTTCTTAGTTCGTTTCCCAAAAACTAGATTGTAAGCTCTTACACATAAACGAGTCTTCCAACCATGACTAGAAGTCTCGGTATTTATTCGTCTCGGGTCTGTGGGACTTCGACAATGATGAGTCATTAGTGGACAGGGAAATTCGAGCACCCTATAAATGGGACATGCTTACTGTCTCGACCAAAATTAATCCTCGTATGAGTACAAGTAATAAGAAGAGAATAGACAAATTGAAATGTTTAATGGTCTTATTTTTTTAAAGGATCTAATCAAGCCCGAGATCCTCCGATTTGTTAGGTTGGGGTTAGACCCATTGGAGTTTCTTCGTAAGCTTTCTTTCTTGTGAACTTTTTCTAAATTTTATTATTATCTTATTAAATCTTAACCGAACTAATAGTTATTGATATTATTCATTTTGTAAATTATCAAGAGAACACTCCTGATCATACATAGGAGATGACGACCCCTATGATTGGTAACATCTTAGCCGAGTTACAGCGCAAGACGAAGCTACGACTTTAGGCCCTATTATAACTGAGGGATCACGGAAGAGGAGGGAGGCCAAGTGCTAATGTAGCTGAGGGATCACGGAAGAGGAAGGAAGCCAGTGGGTCTGGGATTGTTCCTCCTCAGCAAAAATAGTCAATGGTTTCAAGGTGACTCTTTACACCCAGCGTCCCATTTATAATGACGTATCGGCTGCTACACATCTTGCTCAGCTGGCTCTAAATCTCGAGTCTCTTCTTGGGATCCAAACTAACGATGAGGAGGTCATCGCATCAATGATCCCCTCCTAAAACAACCAATTTTTTTTTATGCTTAGAGCAACAGTATAATGTCGGGCTTCTCCCTTCACAGGATCACAAAGGTAATAATTTTCACTTAATATTTTCACTTAAGAAATTAGTCGATATGTAGAAGCAACTGGACGACCAAAAGTCCATTCATAAGGAAGATATGACGAAACTCTGAGATCATTATAGGGATTCTATTTTTGCCTTGAAGGATAATCACAAATAAAAAGTGTCAAAGCTTAAAGAGACTAGGCCTGTAAATTGAGCGCATGAGGCTCGAAGTCCGCCCGTTCGGCCCGTTATTTTCGGGCCGAGCTTTATTTGAGTTTGAGCCGAGCCGAGTTTGAGTCAAAATTTCAAGCCCGAATTAATTTCGGGCCGAACTTTGCCAAGCCCGAATTGGGCCCGAAGCCCGAACTTCATATTTATAAATAAATAAATAAATAATTTATATAATATAACATATTTTTGTGAACATTGTTTAATTAGGTTTCATTCTTTTATTTCATTTAGTACTTTTTAAAAAAAAATATTTGTTACAATACATTAGATTACATGTGATTTTTAATTTTGTGATTTTATTGTTAATCTCATCTCATTATGGGTATTTGATTTAATAATTGCTTAAGTCATAATAGGCCTTTGGGAGTGATCAAATTTTGCTAAATGTATGAAATTTAATAGGCATTTGTAGATTTTCACTCTTATTTCCCTTGTTTTAATTTAATACATTTCATAATTATATATTTTATTTCATGAAATATCAATTATATTTTAATGTGTAATTTTGTCCATGATGGAAATACAAGAAAAAAAAATTAATTCAAACTTTTTTAACAAAAAAAATTGAAATCGGGCCCGAAGCCCGTAATACTTGTGAGCCGAGTTCGGGCCTAGGTGGGAAAACATAATTCGGGCCGAGCTCGGGCTTGAGCATGGGCAAGTGAGTTCGGGCCGAGCCTGAGCAACCCCAAGCCCGGCTCACCCAGCCCGATTTACAGCCCTAAAAGAGACCTTGAAGTAGCGGGACGAGTTCGAGAAGGAGCATCTGAAGGCAGGCATGGAGTCAGATGTGGCAGATTTTAAGGAGTTTGGGGAGTTTGCAGGCCATGATGTCCAGTACTTAGAGAGGGGGTCTAAGTCCACTTGCAGACGAGTGGTTAACCAATTTCCTAACCTTGCCTCCAAGTACCCTGAGGCTCATTGAGCCTTTAGTCGATCCAGAGACCATAGCTGCTCTGAAAGAAATCTAACCTGAGGTTGAGAATAAAGGGGTTGTGGAGGCCAAGGCTTTTTGGGATGAGACGACCTAAATCATGAATGAGGAGGACCAGGTGGAGACCAAGATTCCATTACCACTGTTTAAGAAGAATCGATCGTCCTTGAAGCCACAATTACTGACGGATTAGTGGCTAAGACTTAACTTGTTATTGTTTTTTCTTTTTGGGTGACCACTTGTGGTATTTGATGCCCACCTCATTACTCTAAATACCATTATCGTCCTATTTTAGGATTTAAAAGATATTACTTCAATTCTTAGCACCCCTATGTTGGAGTGTTTCTTGTGAATGGAACTTAATATACTCAACTTTAATTTCTTCATTATGTTTACATGCTTATGTAATGTCGGTTTGTTTTCATCATAAAATAATGATGTTAAGCCTCATTATAATATTAATGATGTTTGATTTTCCCACCTCTCAGGGTTTACATTGAGATATGCTTAGGAGACGAAACTCCAAACACTTATGTGCCCCCTCGAGAGAGATTTTCATTTTATTTTCACCATAAAATAATGATGTCAAGTCTCATCATAATAATAATGATGATTAATGTTCCCACCTCTCAAGTTTTACATGAGATATGATTCGGAGACAAGTCTTCAAACACTCTCATACCATCAAGAAATAGATTTTATTTTACTTTCACCATAAAGTAATGATGTTAAGTCACACCATAACAACAATAATGGTTATTTTTCCCACCTCTCAGGGTTTACATTCCATTATGCTTAGGAAATGAGAATCCAAACTCCCGTTCCGACGAGAGAGAGATTTTCATTTTACTTACCATAACAACAACGATGTTTAATTTTTCCACCTCTCAGGGTGTACGTTTAGATATGCTTAGGAGACGTGGCTTTAAACACTCTTGTACCACCGAGAGTGACATTTTCATTTTACTTTCACTATAAAATAATGATGTTAAGTCTCACCATAATAATAATGATGTTTAATGTTACCACCTTTCAAGGTTTACATTGAGATATGCTTAGGAGACGTGACTCCAAACACTCTCATATTATCGAGAGAGATATTTTCAGTTCACTTTCACCATGAAATAATGATGTTAAGTCTCATCATACCAATAATGATGTTTAATTTTCCCATCTCTCAGGGTTTACATTAAGATATGCTTAGGAGACGAGACACCAAACACTCCCATACCGCCGAGTGAGATATTTTCATTTAGAGTACGATAACCAAAAATATAATTGCACAACTTGAGATAATACTTTATTTTATTCATATTTCTCTCCATAATATTCGATTACATTTGAGACAAATGCCCCCAAGCTATTACGTGCATATTTGTTCACTGATAATATTCTTTAGATGATCAGCATTCAATGGATTGGTGAATGGATCTCCTTTTGGATTTTCTAGGTGATAGGTGTCGGGGACTACTTCCTCTGAGATTCTATATGGTCCATGCCAATTAGGGCGAAGTTTGTTATCTGTTTGTATAACTTTCTTAAGCATGAGATAGTCAAATTTGATTGGATGAGCTTCGACCTTCTTGTTGTAGAACTTTGGGTCTCTCCCTTGATAGGTCGATTGCCATATAACTGCATCTTCCCGTTATTCTTTAATGAGGTCCAAGTCAAGTCTTCTTTCTTCTAAGTTCATTTCAGGATCGTACGTTTGGATTTTATGACTTGGTAGCTCAAATTCAGTTTGGATGACTACCTCCGACCTATATGCCAGCATAAAAAGTGTCTCCCATGTCGGCATTCTTTTAGAAATTCAATATGCTCACAGTATGTTGTGCAGTACGTCAACCCACTTTCCTTTGGTGTCTTCCAATTTTTTCTTTATCCCATCCACTATTTTTCGATTCGTCACTTCGCTCTGCCTATTTTCTTGTGGTCGTCCTGGTGCCAAGAAGAATTTCTTTATGTCGACCCTACCATAGTAGGATTCTAAAGACTTGTTGTTGAATTGCTTTTTATTGTTTAATATCAGAGTGTTTGGGAGTCCATATCGGCAAGTGATATTTCTCTAAAAGGATAGTTATCGTGGCCTCTGCTTCTACCCATTTTAAAAAATAATCAATTTTGATGATTAGAAAATGAAAGTTACCCTTAGGACTTGGTAAATGGCTGACCAAATCGATTGTCCATATCATAAAGGGCCACGCGGTAGAGATAGGAAAAAATGTGGGGCTGGTGAGGTATATTCACTAAGCGCTGACACTTATTACATTTGAGAACGTACACTACACCAAAAATAGGAAACTGGCACGGTTTAAAACAGTGCCAGACGCAATCTGGCACGGTTTAAAACCGTGCCAGAATCAGGGGTGCCAGATTTTCTGGCGCGGTTTAAAACCGTGCCAGATTTCTCAAACTGACACGCTTTTAAACTGTGCCAGTTTTTTTATCTGGCATGCTTTTAACACGCTTTTAAACCGTGTTAGATGTTAAATCTGGCACGCTTTTGGCACAAGTCGAAACCGTGCCAAATTGTCTATTTTCTGGCACGCTTTTGGCACGGTTTTAAAGCGTGCCAGATTGTTTTATAAGCGTTCTCATTTTTATACAATGGCACGATTTTGGCACGGTTTAAAACCGTGCCAAATTTTTTAGTTGATTAAAAAAAATAGGAAACAAATCTGGAAAATCTACAAATTCCAAATCCGGTAGGAAAAATATTTATTATTTACAAAAAAAATCCAAGAAAATTCACAAATTATGAATATCGCAGGTTATTGATAAACTAATGTGCATACAAACTTCAAAAAATTACAAGAGTTAATACCAATATAAAGCCGCACATGACCATAAAAGTCGACAATAACTTCAAAAAATTACAAAAGTTAATAGTTCCCATATAAAAAAAAAATGGGCAGAGTTTTCTCTATTTTTTGAGCATTCCAAAACTTGCTAACATAAAATTTGTCCATATAAAACCCGCACGGCCATAAAAGTCAACAATAAAACTACTACAGCCAGCACGGCCATAAAACTACAGAAGCCTGCTCGGCCATAACACAAAAATAGAATCTTGAATATTAACGACACTAAATAAACAATCCCCCTGTTGTAAAGCATTGACTTCTTCGTGCGTTCCAAGTGGATAAAAGCTAGCGATTGAATGTCATCCTACAAAAAAGATACAATATTAGTAACCAAGTCATTTTTAAAAAAATCGTATACAAGTAGAAAAATTGCATATAGGACTACGCGGTTAGTTCCTATAAGTTACATTGGTCCCGTGCGAGGTGTTCGTGCCTCCTACGGGGTCGTTTGGGGGCTGGTTTGGGTTTTCACCCTTTAACAGCTTGTTTTTAAGTCAAAGTGTGATTTTTGCAAATTATCATCATACTCTCAAATCGGGAGACCCGGAACTACGCGGTTAGTTCCTACAAGTTACATTGGTCCCATGCGAGGTGTTCGTGCCTCCTACGGGGTCGTTTGGGGGCTGGTTAGGGTTTCGCCCTTTAACGGCCTGTTTTTAAGTCAAAGTGTGATTTTTACAAATTATTGTCATACTCTCAAACCGGGAGACCTGGGACTACGCGATCAGTTCTTACAAGTTACATTGGTCCCGTGCGAGGTGTTTGTGCCTCCTATGGGGTCGTTTGGGGGTTGGTTTGGGTTTTCATCCTTTAACGCCCTGTTTTCAAATCGAACTGTGATTTTTGCAAATTATCGCCATACTCTCAAACCATTGGTCCCGTACGAAGTGTTCGTGCCTCCTACGGGGGTCATTTGGGGGCTGATTTAGGTTTTCACCCTTTAACGACCTGTTTTCAAGTCAAAGTGTGATTTTTGCAAATTATCGTCATACTCTCAAACCGGGAGACCCGGGACTACGCGGTCAGTTCCTAAAAGTTACATTGGTCCCGTACGAGGTGTTCGTGCCCCCCACGAGGTCGTTTGGGGGCTGGTTTGAGTTTTCACCCTTTAACGGCCTGTTTTCAAGTCAAAGTGTGATTTTTATAAATTATCGTCATACTCTCAAACCAGGAGACCCGGGACTACGCGGTCAGTTCCTACAAGTTACATTGGTTCCGTACGAGGTGTTCGTGCCTCCTATGGTGTCGTTTGGGGGCTGGTTTGGGTTTTCACCCTATAACGGCTTATTTTCAAGAAAGTGTGATTTTTGCAAATTATCGACATACTCTCAAACCGGGAGACCTGAGACTACGCGATCAGTTCCTACAAGTTACATTGGTCCCGTGCGAGATGTTTGTACCTCATACGGAGTCGTTTGGGGCTGGTTTGGGTTTTCACCCTTTAACGGCCTGTTTTTAAGTCTAAGTGTGAGTTTTGTAAATTATCGTGATACTCTCAAACCGAGAGATTCGGGACTACGCGGTCAGTTCCTAAAAGTTACATTGGTCCCGTGCGAGTTGTTTGTGCCTCCTACGGGGTCGTTTGGGGGTTGGTTTTGGTTTTCACCCTTTAACGGCCTGTTTTTAAGTCAAAGTGTGATTTTTACAAATTATCGTCATACTCTCAAACCGGGAGACCCAAGACTACGCGGTCAGTTTCTACAAGTTACATTGGTCTCGTGCGAGTTGTTTGTGCCTCCTACGGGGTCGTTTGGGGGCTGGTTTGGATTTTCACCCTTTAACGGCCTGTTTCAAGTCAAAGTGTGATTTTTGCAAATTATCGCCATACTCTAAAATCGGGAGACCCGGGACTATACGGTCAGTTCCTACAAGTTGCATTGGTCCCGTGGGAGGTGTTTGTGCCTCCTACGGGGTCATTTGGGGGCTGATTTGGGTTTTCACCCTTTAACGGCCTGTTTTCAAGTCAAAGTGTGATTTTTGCAAATTATCGTCATACTCTCAAACCGGGAGACCCGGGACTACGCGGTCAGTTCCTAAAAGTTATATTGGTCCCATGCTAGGTGTTCGTCCCTCCTAAGAGGTCGTTTGGTGGCTGGTTTGGGTTTTCACCCATTAACGTCCTGTTTTTAAGTCTAAATGTGATTTTTGCAAATTATCATCATACTCTCAAACCGGGAGACCCGGGACTACGCGGTCAGTTCCTGCAAGTTACATTGGTCACGTGCGAGGTGTTCGTGCCTCCTACGGGGTCGTTTGGGGGCTGGTTTGGGTTTTCACCCTTTAACGGCTTTTTTCAAGTCAAAGTGTGATTTTTGCAAATTATCGTCATACTCTCAAATCGGGAGACCCGGGACTACGCGGTCAGTTCCTATAGGTTACATTGGTCTTGTGCGAGGTGTTCGTGCCTCCTACGGGGTCGTTTGGGAGCTGGTTTGGGTTTTCACCCTTTAACGGCCTGTTTTAAGTCAAAGTGTGATTTTTGCAAATTATCATCATACTCTCAAATCGGGAGACCCGAGACTACGTGGTCAGTTACTGGAAGTTACATTGGTCCATGCGAGGTATTCGTGCCTCCTACATTATCATTTGGGGGCTGGTTTGGGTTTTCACCCTTTAACGGCTTGTTTTCAAGAAAGTGTGATTTTTGTAAATTATCGTCATACTCTCAAACCGGGAGACCCGGAACTACGCGGTCAGTTCCTACAAGTCACATTGGTCCTGTGCGAGGTGTTCGTGCCTCCTACGAAGTCGTTTGGGGGCTGGTTTGGGTTTTCACCCTTTAACGGCATGTTTTTAAGTCAAAGTGTTATTTTTGCAAATTATCGTCATACTCTCAAATCGGGAGATCCGGGATTACGCAATCAGTTCCTACAAGTTACATTGTCCCGTGCGAGGTGTCCGTGCCTCCTACGGGGTCGGTTGGGGGCTGGTTTGGGTTTTCACCGTTTAACGGCTTGTTTTTAAGTCTAAGTGTGATTTTTGCAAATTATCGTCATACTCTCAAACCGGGAGACCTGGGACTACGCGATCAGTTCCTACAAGTTACATTGGTCTTGTGCGAGGTGTTCGTGCCTCCTACGGGGTCGTTTGGGAGCTGGTTTGGGTTTTCACCCTTTAACGGCCTGTTTTAAGTCAAAGTGTGATTTTTGCAAATTATCATCATACTCTCAAATCGGGAGACCCGAGACTACGTGGTCAGTTACTGGAAGTTACATTGGTCCATGCGAGGTATTCGTGCCTCCTACATTATCATTTGGGTGCTGGTTTTGGTTTTCACCCTTTAACGGCCTATTTTCAAGTCTAAGTGTGATTTTTGCAAATTATCGTCATACTCTCAAATCGGGAGACCTGGAACTACGCGGTCAGTTCCTACAAGTTACATTGGTCCCGTGCGAGGTGTTCGTGCCTCCCGCGGGGTCGTTTGGGGGTTGGTTTGGGTTTTCACCCTTTAACGGCTTGTTTTCAAGAAAGTGTGATTTTTACAAATTATCGTCATACTCTCAAATCGGGAGACCCGGGACTACGCGGTCAGTTTCTACAAGTTACATTGGTCCCGTGCGAGGTGTTCGTGCCTCCTACGGAGTCGTTTAGGGGCTGTTTTGGGTTTTCACCCTTTAACGACATGTTTTTAAGTCTAAGTGTTGTAAAGACATTTTTGTCCATTATCAATTTGTATGTCGTACGCCGTTACTCCATTGAATAAACTCAAGATCGCATCTACGGCAACAGATCCGAATATCAAAGCGTCTTCAACATCATAACCTCTGCGAGAATGAACTTGGTAAAGTTTTGTTTTTAAGTTCCTTAAAGTTCATACTTAGTATTGGGAAATTTTTATAAAATGTTTTTTATAAAAATAAGAAGTAAGTTTTTTCAAGCAAAATGAGGTTTTAGAAGATTTTAATTTTTCTGGATAACCGGACCGGTCTTCCCCTATTTTAAAAGAACCGACCCGCCCTCGGATCGGTCCGCCTACCTACCGGATCGATCCGCTTTGCACTAGTATACCACAGACCGATTGCAAACCGAAGAAGCCTATTTTGAAAACGAATCGATCTGAGGTCGGACCGATCCGCCCCCATACCGGACCGGTCCGCTTGGGACAAATTCGAACAGTTCCGTGTGATATTTTTCCACCATCTCAAAATTCCTATATATATACTTATTTCGGTGGTGTATTTTTTCAAGTCTTTGAGAAAACGTTTCTAAGAGTTAAAACACAACAAGACTTCATTTTTTGATGTGCCAAACATCTTTTTGATTCACACACAAAAATCTCAATTACTTTTGTGAATCTTTTGGAACCCTAGAACACAAGCTTTGTTATTGTTCAATCTTTGTTGAGAGATCTTTGCAACCGAGGCCAGCGTGTCATTGCTAAGGGAATCTCTACAAAACGTTATGGTTGCGCGTCATTGAGGAGAGTTGCGGTTCTTCCTTTGTTGTTTGGGCAGCGATTCCTTAGAGGGTGCTGCGTGTATTCTCTTGCTGAGTTCAAGACTGCGTGTCTTTGTGGGTTGGCTGCGCGTTGATCCATTGCAGATTTCTCTACGTAATTGTAAGTTGCGATTTATATATTCATAGTGAAATAAAGGTTTTACCCAAAAGGTTTTTTTTCCAGAAATCTGTATCTCAGAATATTTTTGTGTCACATGCTTTATTTATTTATGGGTTGACACACGCACCTTAGATGCATGTTTAGGGACTCTAATCAAATAAGTGGTACTTAAAAACTTGCGAATTTAATTTAAATCAATTATCACACAATCGCACTTTTCAAGTGTTATTTTTGCAAATTATCGTCATACTCTCAAATCGGGATATCCGAGACTACGCGATCAGTTCCTATAAGTTACATTGGTCCCGTGCGAGCTGTTCGTGCCTCCTACGGGGTCGGTTGGGGGATAGTTTGGGTTTTCACCCTTTAACGACTTGTTTTTAAGTCTAAGTGTTATTTTTGAAAATTATCGTCATACTCTCAAACCGGGAGACCTGGGACTATGCGATTAGTTCCTACAAGTTACATTGGTCTTGTGCGAGGTGTTCGTGCCTCCTACGGAGTCATTTGGGGGCTGGTTTGGGTTTTCACCCTTTAACGGCCTGTTTTTAAGTCTAAGTGTAATTTTTGAAAATTATCGTCATATTCTCAAACCGGAAGAACCGGGACTACGCGGTCAGTTCCTACAAGTTACATTGGTCCCGTGCGAGGTGTTCGTGCTTCCTACGGGGTCGTTTGGGGGCTGGTTTGGGTTTTCACCCTTTAACGGCCTGTTTTAAGTCAAAGTGTGATTTTTGCAAATTATCTTAATTCTCTCAAATCGGGAGACCCGAAACTACGCGGTCAGTTCCTACAAGTTACATTGGTCCGTGCGAGGTGTTCGTGCCTCCTACGGGGTCGTTTGGGGGCTGGTTTGGGTTTTCACCCTTTAACGACCTCTTTTCAAGTCTAAGTGTGATTTTTACAAATTATCATCATACTCTCAAAAAGGGAGACCCGGGACTACGGAGTCAGTACCTACAAGTTACATTGGTCCCGTGCGAGGTGTTCGTGCCTCCTACGGTGTCATTTGGGGGCTGGTTTGGGTTTTCACCCTCTAACGGCCTGTTTTCAAGTCGAATTGTGATTTTTGCAAATTATCGCCATACTCTCAAACCGGGAGACCCGGGACTACGGGGTCAGTTCCTACAAGTTACATTGGTCCCGTGCGAGGTGTTTGTGCCTCCTACGGTGTCATTTGGGGGCTGGTTTGAGTTTTCACCCTTTAACCGCCTGTTTTTAAGTCTAAGTGTGATTTTTGCAAATTATCGTCATACTCTCAAACCGGAAGAACCGGGACTACGCGGTCAGTTCCTACAAGTTACATTGGTCCCGTGCGAGGTGTTCGTGCCTCCTACGGGGTCGTTTGGGGGCTGGTTCGGGTTTTCCCCCTTTAACGGCCTGTTTTCAAGTCGAACTGTGATTTTTACAAATTATCGCCATACTCTCAAACTGGGAGACCCGAGACTACGCGATCAGTTCCTACAAGTTACATTGGTCCCGTGCGAGGTGTTCGTGCCTCCTACGGGGTCGTTTGGGGGCTGGTTTGGGTTTTCACCCTTTAACGACCTGTTTTCAAGTCAAGGTGCGATTTTTGCAAATTATCGTCATACTCTCAAACCGAGAGACCCGGGACTACACGATCTGTTCCTAGAAGTTACATTGGTCCCGTGCGAGGTGTCCGTGCCTCCTACGAGTTCGTTTGGGGGCTGGTTTGGGTTTTCATTCTTTAACGGCTTGTTTTTAAGTCTAAGTGTGATTTTTACAAATTATCATCACACTCTCAAACCGGGAGACCCGGGACTACGGGGTCAGTTCCTGGAAGTTACATTGGTCCCGTGCGAGGTGTTCGTGCCTCCTACGGGGTCGTTTGGGGGCTAGTTTGGGTTTTCACCCTTTAACGGCTTATTTTCTAGTCAAAATGTGATTTTTGTAAATTATCGTCATACTCTCAAACCGGGAGACCCGGGACTACGCGGTCAGTCCCTGCAAGTTACATTGGTCCCGTACGAGGTGTTCGTGCCTCCTACGGGGTCGTTTGGCGGCTGGTTTGGGTTTTCGCCCTTTAACGGCATGTTTTTAAGTCTAAGTGTTATTTTTGCAAATTATTGTCATAATCTCAAATCGGGAGACCTGGGACTACGCGGTCAGTTCCTACAAGTTACATTGGTCCCGTGCGAGGTGTTCGTGCCTCCTACGGGGTCGTTTGGGGGATGGTTTGGGTTCTCACCCTTTAACGACTTATTTTTAAGTCTAAGTGTTATTTTTTCAAATTATCGTCATATTCTCGAACCGGGAGACCCGGGACTACGCGATCAGTTCCTGCAAGTTACATTGGTCTTGTGCGAGGTGTTCGTGCCTCCTACGAGTTCGTTTGGGGGCTAGTTTGGGTTTTCACCCTTTAACGGCATGTTTTTAAGTCTAAGTGTGATTTTTATGAATTATCATCACACTCTCAAACCGGGAAACTCGGGACTACGGGGTCAGTTCGTGCAAGTTACATTGGTCCCGTGCGAAGTGTTTGTGCCTCCTACGGGATCGTTTGGGGGCTGGTTTGGGTTTTCACCCTTTAACGGCCTGTTTTCAAGTCAAAGTGTGATTTTTATAAATTATCGTCATACTCTCAAATCGGGAGATCCGGGACTACGCGGTCAGCTCCTACAAGTTACATTGGTCCCGTACGAGGTGTTCGTGCCTCCTACGGGGTCGTTTGGGGACCGGTTTGGGTTTTCACCCTTTAACGGCCTATTTTCAGGTCAAAGTGTGATTTTTGTAAATTATCGTCATACTCTCAAACCGGAAGACCCGGGACTACACGGTCCGTTCCTATAAGTTACATTGGTCCCGTGCGAGGTGTTCGTGCCTCCTACGGGGTCGTTTGGGGGCTGGTTTGGGTTTTCACCCTTTAACGGCCTATTTTTAAGTCTAAGTGTGATTTTTGCAAATTATCGTCATACTCTCAAACCGGGAGACCCGGGACTACGCGGTCAGTTCCTACAAGTTAAATTGGTCCCGTGCGAGGTGTTCGTTTGGGGGTTGGTTTGGGTTTTCACCCTTTAACGGCTTGTTTTCAAGTCAAAGTGTGATTTTTACAAATTATCGTCATACTCTTAAATCGGGAGACCCGGGACTACGCGGTCAGTTCCTATAAGTTACATTGGTCCCGTGCGAGGTGTTCGTGCCTCCTACGGGGTCGTTTGGGGGCTGGTTTGGGTTTTCACCCTTTAACGGCTTGTTTTCAAGTCAAAGTGTGATTTTTACAAATTATCGTCATACTCTCAAACCGGGAGATCCGGGACTACGCGATCAGTTCCTACAAGTTACATTGGTCCCGTGCGAGGTGTTCGTGCCTCCTACGGAGTCGTTTGGGGGCTGGTTTGGGTTTTCACCCTTTAAGAGCTTGTTTTTAAGTTTAATCCAAATGTTTTCAAATTAACAATAGGGAACTAAAATATATTTTAAGCATCAAATAAAGAGGAATCTAAAATATGTATTAAGAATGAGAGAGCATGAAATCTCAAATAAATATTACCTTTATCATTCGTTGGTGTCATCATTGGGAGGGAGAAAGTCATCGTGCCAATACAAAAATCCGTTGTTACCCACTTATCCCAACGTCTCACAAGACCCTTGTTTTCCACCCCAAACTGGATATTCAGGCACTTTTATGAGGTCGAGTATGATCTTCACTTCTCTCTTTCCTAACTCATGGATGTGAGCTGAAGATACAGCTCCTGGCGATAATTTCCTACCATAACCGACGACTTGACCGGTGTGAGATATTATTTTGCATTCCACCATCGAGCTAAAACTTGAAACTTGGGATGTGGGAGGAGTAAAAGGACTGGAAGGAGTTGCAGTGTTTGGCGATGGTAATGCATGAGAATTATGTCCAACACATACGAACTTTCCACTCTCAAAATTCTTTACAAAATCTGAGAGTGTAGACTTCACACCCTCCATTTCTTCTCTGAGGTTATCCATATGATCCTTCCAACTTTCGTTGTCCGCATTTACCTCTTGAAGCATTTCTCGAGCAAATGCAGACGCCAATATAGTTGTTCTAGAAATCGTGGACCCAACGCAACGAACATGTCCTCACGCGTCTTTCCCAAATACATCAAAAATTGGCCCAGCATCCAAGTTCTCCTCTTGACCACTCGCTTGGTATATATCTAGAAGCATTTTAACCTTATCCTATACATAAAGACATTAAAGTTATCATTTAAATTACATATTGGGTAAAAGAAGGAAAAAGAAAAACACTAAAGCTAAATTACCGCAAATTCTTCATCATGAGGCGCATAATCTCTGCCTTTTACTTTATGAGCTGACAACCACAATTCAGCACAGGTTGGTTCACGTCCATGCTCCTTTTTCCAATTCTCTGCAACTCGGGCATAACCATAACGACCCGTGTTATGAGTAGTCATTTTCGCACAATTTTGTTTTATCTCTTTATTTTTTCTTCGCAAATCCCTTTGGGCCTGTGCAGCTTCATTGTCACAAAATACCTCCTAATCCTCAGGTTTAACATTTTTAGGAACATTCTCCCTCCACTTTGCAACATCGTCACCCTTCAAATTTACCCTTATCTTGGCCTTGAACTTCTTCCAAGACTCGTTAGCTTTTTTCATAAACATGTTTTTTTTATTATCTTTCACATGGGGAAAATCTTTCTACAATATATGAAAGAAACAAAATTCATCATTATGTAATTAAATTTAGTAACAATTACAATTGTAGCCAAAGAGAAAAAATAGTATACCTTGAACATTGTCCAAATTTGATTCTTATATCACACGTCTACATATCTCCATGTTATATAAGAAACCGGTATATGCGTCCTAGTGAGGTCTCCCCATCTAGTAGAGGGTGTAGCTAAATTATCCCCCACCGGAAGGCCATGCTCGTTAAATTTTAATCTCTTTGTGGAAAGTGCATCACCCGTTGTCGAAGAACTCGAAACAACCTTCGAGCGGGAGTTTGATCCTGGTGTCGCACCACTTGGTGACGGATTTGAAGTATCACCCACCTGAGACATTATTTATCTGACAAGAGATTGTTTGGCACATAAATAATCAGAATAAACAACAACAAATGAGGTTATACTTATTCTGTTTAAAACAAAACATATATATATATATATATATATATATTCAGACTTTTTATATATATGTATATACAAACTGTGAATAAGAGTTTGGTTTCGATCACGAGATGGGATTAACCATTCCTTGTGAAGAAGCAGTTTTTCAATCTCTCACTCCCATGCTCAGATGAGTGAATCATGTTGATGTTTGTTTGGAGAAAGATGAACAACATTGATGTTTGCTTCTCTTTTTTTATATCTATCTTCCTAGCAGTCTCATCTTCAATTTTTTTGGGGGTGGAGTCCCATCTTTACTAAATGAATGAACAGGTACTGCAGTTGCGATACGCGTACAACTGCGATAAGATTTTAAGACAGTTCTAACACTGCCCCAATAACTAAATACCCAAGTTCAGGAGTTATTCAACACATAGTAGGCATGAAAGTTTCAATATTTTCGATAGATTAACAATGACTAAATACCCAAGTTCAATAGATTCAATAGATTGACAATAACTAAATACCAAAGTTTAAATAGTAAAAAAGTGATATCAGATTCGAACATGAAGCCATTACTTTATATGAATTCGGTGTCTAAAAGTTCCAACAACTTCTCATTTTCCTCGATAATGGAGTCATACATCGTACGATCAATCTCAATCGCATCTATTTCTTTTGTCAATCTCTTGGAAGAGTGCAAAACAATCGACCACCCCTTGAACTTGGTGTCTTTACAATAAAACACTTGAATTGCTTGAGATGCAAGGATGAACGGATCTTCGTGTGTTGAATTTTTACTCGTGAGCTTATTAAGGTTCACCATCACCAATTTTGAGGTCGGGTCAACTTTGCAAGCGTTCTTATCATCTACGTCCACCCAATCATAATAAAAGACTGTATGTGTGAACTTAATATAATTCAAGTCGAGTATTTGTCTAATAACTCCATAAAAAGTTGTGAGGACCCCCTTCTTATTAAATGCCTTCATGGATACACCACTACTCTGAAAGCTGCGATTCTCTTCATATGCAGAAGTACAAAAGGTATAGCCATTGCATTGGAACTTGTCATAGCTAGTAACCCTATGGAGTGGGCCATCGGCATAGGGCAAAATTTCGATATCATTAGATCTTAAGGCCTACAATGAAATGAATATTTTTTTAATATTTTTATAGAAATAAGGTTATGATAAAAAAAAATAAGTACCTAGATAAAAAAGACTTGCCTCGTTCCTTAGCCAAGGGATGAAATCATCAATTTTATGCATCGATGTAGTCCCAGTTAACCCAAATTTGCTACAAGTAACGAATTTCGACATTAAGAAATTTTCAATTACAATAAAATAATACGAATTAGTAATGGGTTATATGTTTACCTTTTCCACTCATCAACGCCATGGTATTGAAATATGACCCATCTTCGTACTTGTTCATACTGCACAGTATTTAGGGTCAACTCCTTACCTTTACCCAATGCTTGTTGACACATTGAGTCATCAAACTCATCATCGAGAAAATCCTTAAGGTTCCTCTTATGAGTTCCTTCACCTCTAATCGACATATATTCCATGGAATACAAAGAAGCTTCATGTAATAAATATGCATTAGCAATGCTCCCTTCGATGTACCTCTTGTTTCGTGACCACCTTTTGTATCTTCCCATTTCTCTTTCAAACAACCACATTGCACGATATCTAGGTGGCCCAGCTGTCAATGCTTCATCGGCTAAATGGTGCATGAGATGGATCATGACCATAAAAAAGGCAGGTGGAAAGTAAATTTCGAGGACACAAAGAGCCTCTACTAATGCTTGTTTTGCTTTCAAAAGATGTTCCCTGAAAATCACTTTTGCACAAACAACATTAAAGAATATGCTTATCCGTTGTATAGCTTTAAACAAAGGCTTATGATCTGGAAATGAACGCATAAGCAACGTAGGTAGCAATCGTTGCATAATGACGTGATAATCATGAGACTTGAGATTGGTTAATCCGGGAAGATCAAGGTTAACATTATTGCTGAAATTTGATGAAAATCCAATCGGTACCTTCAATGTTTTCAAGGTGAGATAAAAGGCTTATTTCTCTTCCTTTCCTAATACAAAAGGTGTTGATGGCATTCGCCTTTTATTACTACCTTCAACATCTTGCATCCATAATTTTCTCTTAAGATTCAACGGGACCTTCAACTCTTCTCGGGCTCTAACTGTATCTTTATTTGACGATCCTTTCACTGAGATAATGGTACCTAAAAGAGTCTCTGTTACATTCTTTTCAATATGCATAATGTCTAAATTATGTCGAATATCATGATCCTTCCAGTATTCCAAGTCAAACAAAATGGATCTCCGCAAAAAACCCTAAGTACATGTGAGATCCTCGTCGTCACCTTCACTTGGATGATCATCTTCCAATACTATTGGCTCTTTTTCTTTCCCCTTCCCCTTCCCTTTCCTCTTCCCCTTCCTCTTCCCCATCCACTTCCCCTTCCCTTTAGCGTTCCCCTTCCTCACTCCCTCTCCCTCTCCCTCTTTTCGGGCCCCTTCTCGAGCGATAACAGACATAATTTTCTCAACATCTACACTTGTTAACTTTCGTGGAGCCATAGCAGACTCTATTTTACTATTAAATGTTTGCTTTGATGTGTCGTACCTGTAAGGATGGTTTTCGGGAAGGAACATGCGAGATCGTTGATAACAACATTTCGTTGACTTGCAAAGATATTCAGAAGGTGTGTTTGTAGAGCAAACAGGACACCCATAATAACCTTGAGTTGAACAACCTGCTAACATCCCATAAGTAGGAAAATCATGAATACCCCACATCAACATGGATTTTAACTGAAAATGTTCATTTTTATTTGCATCCCAAGCCTCGACTCCAGATATAAGATCTTCAGCTCGTCGACTAAGGGTTGGAGGAAGACATCACTATTACTTGATGGTGACTTTGGCCCGGGAATTAATACAGTCGGCATTAAAAACTCACTCTTCATACACATTGATGGGGGAGGGTTGAGAGGTTGAATAATCACTGGCCAGTAACTATAGTTACGGCCAAACATGTTATTAGGGTTAAAACCGCCAGTTGCTATTACAAGTCAAAGATTTCGCGAATCCTTCTCAAATTGTCTCCACATAATGTTTGCATTTACCCACTCTGCCGAATCTCGGGGATGACGCATAAATTCCATACAAGAGCTTGCTCGAGCATGCCAAGTCATTTTCTCGGCTATCCATTTAATGGTATACAACCTCTTTAGCCTAGGGATTAATGGAAAATGTCGCATTACCTTCTTAGGAACCTTATGAAACTTCTTTTGGCCCTTAGGATATACAATTTCCTCCCCATCATCTCCTCTTGAAGTATACTTGTATCGCAAAGCACCACATTTTAGACATTTATTACAGTTTTCATGCTCTTTCCAAAATAACATGCAATTGTTAATGCACACGTCATAGTTAACATAGTCCATACCAAGATCTCTAATTGTGTTCTTCATTTCGGTATAACTAGTTGTCAAGTTGTTCCCTTCAGGGAGTAACTCATTTAACAATCTAAGAATTCCACCTGTGGCGCCATATGACAAATTAAATTGCGTTTTTATATCATTTAACTTCACAAGAGCATACATGGTCGTATGGCGTGACGAACCAGTAGGAGGGTGCAATGGCTCCATTACGAGTTGATGTAAACGCTCATACTTCTTGCCTTTTCCTGTATGTGTGTGAGAATCCTTCGGAACATCAAAAGTTTGGGGCCCTTCATCACCACCTACACAATTAGGTGCACTAGGACACGCTTCAGTCGTGAATATCTCACAAGAATCATTCACAAGGTCATCCAAAGTCAGAATATTATACACATCAATGTGTTCTCCAACATTAGTCTGAGCAGCGGGTTGTGCTGATCGCTGGACTGGATTAAGAATTGACGTCTCCCCATGAAAATTCCATAAGGTGTAATTTATATCGATACCATAGTCCATCAAATGGACAAAGATTTCATCTAAAGTAACATGTCCTTTCCCATTGCGACAACGCCTACACGGATATGAATGTATATCCTCGGGAATAGTGTTACGCACATACTGCAGAAACTCTAGCACCCCATCTCTATACGAATCGGTCTCAAAGTTTTTCTCCTTTATCCACTCTTTATTGATCATCGATGACATCCTGATATACATGTGGATGCAGAGTGTGTTAATAAGACCACATCACATAAAATAGCATTTCAAAATTTCAATAAGAGGAACTATGGAGAATTACTAAATTACAGCAATCACATATAATACATTCTAATTATCCAAATTGTCCCATATGTATTCGAGGAACTGTGGGCTCTCTCTCCAACAGGAGTAATAGTTTCGAGGAACTGTGGATCCTTTCTGCATCTTGACACAGTGAGTAAATCAGAGAAACCTAAAGCAATATAAGGGTGGACTAAGATCTAACATCCATTCTTACATTTTAGTTATTAGACAGAAACAAAACTTCCAAACCTTAGGTTTTTAGTCAAGAGCACATAACGATCAACAACTCGTGTTCTTGGACAAAACCAACCTAAATCGCTTTAAAAACTTCATATTTTAGCCTAAAAACATAACCAAACATTCTACCCTGCTTCTATAAACCCAAACCAATGATAATCAAGCCACATGACCTCATCAAACAATAATTTTTTGACCCAAGAAATTAAAAAACCGAAGATGTTCTTCACCGTCCAAATACCATATCAAAAGAAGCCCAAAACCCATAATCAAGATCAATTTTCATGGTTATAAATCAACGATTTATCATTTTATGGTCACACTATGGTTACGATTTGCGTTTACATGTTGATTAATTCAAGTTAACAGGCGAGTGTATTACCAATATAACACATAATCAACACCAATAAAAACTAAACTAACATCTAAAATTATGACACGATTGGAAAAATAATAACCACCAATTTTTAGTTCAATGGGTTATTGTAATCCCAATATACCATATCCCAACCGGTATGAACCAAGACACGGTAACAAGAAACCAGGTGAACCCAACACCCATACAATCGCCCCGAATACATCCCAAAATAGAAACTGTTCAGCTACACCCAAATCCCAAACTCACTGACTAATAACAACTAATTTGGAACCAAAAGAACCCAAAATCACAACTGTTTGGGTACATTCAATGGTTCAGGTACCCGAAATCACAACTGTTCATATATATACATATATGGTACCCCCTGAAATTGAAATTGATACATACATATATATATGTATATATGTATGGTACCCCCTGAAATCGAAATTGATACATACATATATATATACCTTACGATGATGAAGCCGGTAGCGTGGGATCAGTAGCAGCGACGACGGAGAAATGATGATGAGGAGAAACGATGATGAGGAGGAGAAACGATGATGAAGCCGGTAGCGTAGGGAGAGAGAGAGAGAGAGTTAGGTTTAGAATGTCTTGAAAATTTGGTCCCCGTTGCAAATTTTGGAGGGTTATTTTTTTAACAAAGCGTACCCATATTTGGCACAGTTAAAAAACGTGCCTAATTTTGGCACTATTTCAAATTGTGCCAGATTATGATAAAACCGTGCCAGAATCTGGCACGATTTTAAATAATGCCAGAATCTCCTTGCCTAAGCGTGCCAGATTGGCATTTTTGGTGTAGTGTACTCGGCTGCATCATTAGCCATGTTCACCTAATATTAGCCATAAGTGACGATTTTCTGCTAATGATCGTCCTCCAAAATGACTCGCATAGATCCCTTCACGAACATCTTTGAGCACATAACGTACTTTGGTTAGGTGCACGCACCTCAAGAGTGGGAGATAATAACCTGTTTTGTATAACAAATTTCCTATAAATAGTGAACTTGATGGCTCGGTAGCATACCTTTATGTGACACCCCGACTAATTAAATACCGGGTGATCACTCCTTTATTAAATTAAAATCAAGGTGAACAGTTGGTTCATTCTTAGCATCGATGTCGCAAAGTAGCTTTTCCAATTAAACACCCTAAATAATTAAGCTAAGTGTCAAAACCATTTGAAACCTTACATCCAATTTATTAAATCCGATTATAAAACCTTTAATTATTAACATATTAAGAGTCACACATTTAGTATAAGAATAAAAATGAACATTCAAGAATTTAACCATCAATAATAAATCCCAACATTTACAACACTAAAGGAAAACATCCTGACAGTAATAAATCCCGAAATAAAAATGCTGAAAGTAAAAAGAATTACAGTCTCTGATAACATCAACTAAATAATGGAAAAGGGTGACACATGCCCCACTAGATAAAGCTGAACTAAAAGTAGAGTCAACAATGAGGTCGTCTAAGCAATGGCCTGCAACTCCACAAAAGCTACAGCACGTTCCATCCAAAGAATCCTAAGCAAGACGCCCCTGTGGCTGGGCACCTGTAATACATATATATATATACACAAGGGAGAAGAGATAACAACAAACGGGTCAGAGCCCGAATGTAAAACAGTTTTAAAATAGTTTAGCAAGTATTTAAAATGCTTACCGGCTAATGCAACAGTCATATTAGTATGCGACACTCTCTTGAGAATTCTCACCTCTCATCTAGTGTGCACATCTATCGTACTAATGAACCCCATATATCTCTCTAACTTATTCTCCATAAGTTTTAACACGTGAAATTAAGGTAATGATATTCACTTTAGAAAAGTCTATCTCTTCAAGATTTCTTCCGTTATTTAGAATAATTCCGTATTGTTATAATGTTTCCGAATACTCAGAGTGAAGTTGATGAATTTCATAATATACTCAACTACTATTTTACTCAGTAGAAAGTTCTCATATAGTTACAGGTATATATATATATATATATATTAATCACTCGTATAATATATATATATATATACAAACAGCACCCCACATAAAATCTATGGTGCTAGACTTCCATATATAAGTGTATATATATACCAATCACTCATAAATTATATATATACTAACGGCACCCCACATTAAAACTATGGTGCTGGCATACTCTGCTATCAAGTCCCCGTATCACACAAACTAAGGGAAATACTAGTTCGGAATCACTCTCGAACTGTATTAACACAAACACAAACAACATTGAGGCGAAGCATAGATTCCAAGTCTCTAAGAGGTCAGTACATACCCTCACGTCTCTTAGGACCGTCTGACCATCGAATAGATAGCCTGTACCAAGGATATCTATCTTCTAGGGTACGAGTCAATATCCCCCATAAAGGCACATCGAGATAAGACTGTCCCAGCGCGGTAACCTCAGGGATAGCAAGTAGCGCGGGTACGATTTTTACACAGAAATAATATATGCACAATCACACCGTCATATATAAATATGTATTCACATCCACATTATTAAATTAGGTACTCTCACGACCCAAAATTATCATTATCCGTTATTACACGTTTTACTCAATTATATCGTATAACGGCCTCATTCCTTTTTATTCTCGTAATTAATTTATTCTAAACTCACTTCTTGCCATTCGAAGTGTTTTCTTTATCTAAGTACAATTTCAGTAGGTCCTCTCTCGCCTTATAATCCAACTTATTAGATGTTTCGATTATTTAATCAACACACGTATGATTTCTTAAGTCTGAAAGTCTCCCCGTTTACCCTTTATTTCCCTTCACATTAAAGTTCCACTTTATGGGATTTCTCTTGACCCTACTGGTCCTCTTTATGTTCCATTATATTCTAGCAACCCTAATCAAGGTTTACTACGCATAAAATCGGATTAAGCTAACACGAGCAAAAATGCAGTTTTCCCATGAGGGTCGATCGATCGATGAAAGGGGGTCGATCGATCGAACCTTCGATCGATCGATGCTCTGGGCTCGATCGATCGATCAAGCAGTTATGGCGAAACTGCAAAAAACCCAACTACGGAATTGTTACCCCAAACTCCTCCAAACCATCATATTACAGTCCCAAACTTCCAACCAATTATACTATAAGTGTTGTATACCCATATAAACAATCTCCTACGTAACACATGCGAATTTTCATCAAGAATCACGGGTTAAAAGGGCCAAACTCTATATAATTCTCATGAACCCTAATATTTCCTTTAACTTAATTTCTTTCATTCTTTTTCTAGATTTTCTATCTCTAATAGCATGGAAATTCGTGGCTCAACCTCTACATGTGAAATGGATTTCCAAAAATATGATCTCTATCATTATAACATGCAATTTGTGTCTCCAATTAATGTTTTTCTTCAAGAACACTAATTCTAATCAACCTAAGACTAATATAAAAGGATGCATTAACTTGATAAAAGCAAGATAGATACTTGCCTGGAAATTTAGCCTCTGATTTGTGGACGAATTTGGTGTGGTTGCGTTCCCCGTCGCGCGATCTACGTGTTGGTGGTGACGGCGGTGCAATCGGAGGTGTTCTTGGCCTAGAACTCCTTGGAGAGCTTCTCCTCTTCCTCTCCAATGGCCGCGCATTAGTTTAAGGTTGTGTTAACCCTAGAAGATAACATTTTCCATCTGATATAACCCTATAAAATTCGTGGGTTTGATTACCCATAATTACGAAATGTCCAAAACGCCTTCCCGGGGTACTAATTAGGCCTAAAAATGCCCCGAGACCCAAAAGGGTACACTTTTCTGACTATCTCGACCCTTCCGGACTTTGGCGCACTCAAAAAGACTATAGGAGCAACTTATAATTTATTCACTTTTATTAATCAACATTTAGTCCCGACATGACACAGGCGCGTCCCGACTTAAATTTCCATAATTGTCATTTTATTCACACGTGACAATATTATAAAATAAAACTCATATATTACTATACTCATGCAGTAACATTCAACAAATAACAAATTTCCAATAATTATTAACTCTCGTCACGCTAGTAAATATTTAAAACAACTTTCCGGATTAAAATTAAATTAATTTATCTCAATTAAATTTAATAAATCCCTAAATTTAAAAGCCATAAAAAATACGGGGTATTACATACTTTCCCCCTAATAACGGAATTTCGTCCCGAAAATCGGAAAATAAGGCCTACCAGGTAGCACAATTCTGGATATCCTTGTCAGTACGCAAACTAACTACATATTACGGCGCTCAATCACTATAGCCCTTTCCTCACAGCAACCTTGTTTTACATTCTCATTGGATACACTTCACATTGCGCTCCCAACCGATAACATTTGCATAGGTCAATCCTATACGTTATAAATTTCCATTATCTCACTATCATTAGGAGGCCACACCTCACCACATGACACCTACTCGGATTTATGTATATACAAGACTCCCATTCTGAGAAAAATCATACGAACATTTGACCACTATTGTTCGCCTAAAACAATCGTGGAATTCTACCATAGTTATCGGATATTTTCTCGACCGATCCAAAAATTCTGATTATTTACTCACCTCTAAACATACGGAAGGAGAATAGTCGAGGTTCTTCCATGCCAAATCCTTAATAAGCACCTCGTACGCAACAAACAGGTACGAGTGCTTCTATAGAGCATTCCTGAAATCATCGTACCAAGATTCCAAAATCTCCTTCACGTGGCTCCACTAATCTTTAATCACAATGCGCTTATTTCCTGGCTAAGGGTGATACATCCTACTCGAAACGAAACCTTATCTCCGCTAGTTTCCTGAAATCCCATATCAAAGGTGGGATTCACCAATCTCATCCTGATTCAGAAATTTATACTGCGTCGGACCATGCACTGGCGCGATCCTTCCTTTCAAAGGAAGTCCGGGGCATCTAGTTAATATTGTAAACCAGCCCAAAGGAATATCAATCACTTCCTTCTTGGCGACTTAATTCACATGTTCGGGATGAACCCTTGATCTTATTTTGAGGATGGCAACCCATCCAAGAACTTTACCAACTTTACCGACCTCTTCCATTTTCAGGAATTGTCGATAAACACAAAATTCTTTAGTTGATTCTCCTCTTTCAACCAAACCTTACCTATGGGCCGTGCATGTAGAGACTACTCACTACGTCCCGCTAAACATCGATTTTTTTTAAATGTCTTACATTACGTGACACGTAATACTCTCCTTCCTTCCTTGGTGTATGTCGAATTCCCGACCCATGCTCTTTCTTCCACGGTACGTACTTATGGATCTCTTATACCATACTAACATCATTACTATTTGTACGCTCAAGTCGCTCTCACACTTGACTACCAACAACTTCGCTCCCAGTGTTCTTCATAATAATTTAATTCTGCTCCATTCAAGGGATACCCCTTCTTAAATGGCTTCCCACAACCTTCCAATCAAATTAGGGCGTGCTATTCTAATTGCACACTTATATATGGATTATCGCCCCTCATGTGACATTTAATCCACTCTATCACTTCCACTTCGTTATACTAGTCCCACAAACATATATTTCACACGTCTATTACCACGTCCCTTCGACTCAGACTATTTTAACAGCAACTAACCCAGATGCCCACATTTTACAACACCCCGACCGCCCTAGGAGAGCGAACGGCGTGCTACACATCAGTGAAACTAACTGAATCCAACAAAGTGTAAGGAATAGGGCATTCAAATTTCATGACCATAAAAGAGGAATAACAAATCTCAACCTTCTTCAGATAAGTACAACAATTTCCCAAATAGGTACAACAACCAAAATAAATCACTAACTCTTTATTCATCAAAATAATTACAGATCATCTCTTTCGTATAATAAAGTCCTTTCCAGATAATCCATGTTAAAAATCATTCCAACTCCTTATTCACCTTGGAAATCAAAACTTTTAAATTCTCCTTATCATCATTCCACCCCTCAACTCGTGGGGATAACTTTCAATGCCTCCTTACCACAAAATCCGGCTCCAATGGCTTTAAAACAAAATTCAACTGCCAACTTACATATGTAATTACTTGATCCCATTTTGACCAGGGTACCGAAGTCATGGAATAGTGACCAAACGTTTCCCTATTTCCAACCTTACGCTAAGTTTCATACGTGGGATGTCTCGCAGAGAGAAATCCAAACAAGGAACCCCCCCGATACACTACTACCTAGCATTGTCGGTTATCGAAATCCGTTAGGTCCTCCGTCCATAGCATGTACCCCTTTATTCTGTCCCTTGACGGAAAAGTTACAATTCCTCCCGTAATTATGCTTAACAAAGAACGTTTCACCAATTTCACTATCGTCCCGTATTGGTTGATGGTAATTGCATTCTATAAACCTCGAATACATACGATTGGAATTCTCGGAATTCCTTTCCTTAATAATAGGGGTATAACTCTTAACTCCCACATCTCTAGAGGATAGATATAACACTGCACTCTTCCTATCATTAAGTCCGGAGTGCTAAACATAATACTGAGTCAAATCTTTTCGCTCAATGGTAAATCCCGATATATACTGAATCATACTGACAAAGTCTATACATACATTGGCATCGAATATATCGAGCCCACTATCTCCTCCGAAGTCTCTAGGATAGATAAAATAAGTGCGAGTCCTACCTTCTTTCAGGTGAAGTCTCGCCAGAATAAAAATGAAACATGTTGCACTAATGCAACAACTCCGATAGTCTTGCAATAAATGCCCACTATCATACTAACCATTTTTACAACGTTTTATCAAAGATAATACCATATTCGTATAATGCATCACTACGACGAGTAACCTCAATAAAGTTCATAACACTGTTAATATACTCATTCATCCTCCGCGGATAGCACTAAAGAAAAATCCCGCTACACTAGGGAAAAATATTCACATTTAAATAACGTTTATAATTATATGCATTAAACTCGTCTCACATGCTAATCTAGCAATGAACAAAGTATGGTGACTCGCTCGTGTCACATAAACACGTCGCATCCTCTAAGGATACAACTTATACTTCCATCCTGGCAATCGTCTTGACTACACAAATGGTTTTCGGACGTAACACGTCTGCCCAAACCAAACCAAAATTATTTTAATTGTCGTCCTTTACTAGGCACCCTATTCTTGTCCCTTTTTCTCACTTTGGAACATATTATCGCGAGCGATTTCACTCTGCACAAAAATACCTCAACACATAATCCACTTGCTACCTGTCCTACTAACCAGGTTAGGATTGTCCTTCTCTCGGACTTTTAGTAAACTCGATTCCTGTTAGCTATCCCGATTATACCCTTAGTCTTTTAGGCCATAAAGAACATGTTACTGACTATAATAGTCCTTAATGAATTTACCATCTCTTGGTAAGAATTTAACTATCTGAAGCATTTAAATGGGTCCCCTGATGTGTATCCACATCCCTTTGTGGTGCTACACCACCATTGTTGTATTCAGTCTTATTCTCGACTAAATTCTTCGATTCTTTTAGCTTTCCCCCACAAAGAAGCGTTATCATCTATTTTGACAAAATACGACGTTGTCAACCTCTAAATCGATTGTCCATCAGAATTTCCTCTTTGAGTGTTATCAACTATTATTACGAGTCGATCTCCCACTTGGAGTCGTTTCCTCCACTCGTATCTACATCTTTCGATACAAAATTCGCTAGCGGTTAAGATTCATATTCACAAATGGACCCCTGTCATGCCCTCCTGCGATGAGTTTAGAACCACGTTTGCTTCTAATCCTGAACAGTTGGGGAAGGAACATACGCTCAACACTGTGCCTAAGGTTCTCCTATAGGCATAGCATTCCACTTCTAAAATTGGTGGTTGACTCCCATCATTATAACTTCGTCCCGAAAGTCAAGAAAAATTTTCTCTAAATTTTTACTTTCAGTTAGTCACACCCCATTCTATATCTAAACCTTTGGATACTTTAACTCCTTTGGTAAACACACATAATCTCCGCGTTTCTAGAATTTCCCACTGACAGTTCCCTACACGTTTGGTAACACATTGGGTATGTTTACTCTCGCACCTCATTCGATCATAGCAGCACTTGGAAATCATTATTGCGCCTTAGTCGCCTTTCTAGTCTTGGCTTCTCACGCCATAATGGGGGTGACCTCGACTACGGTCATCATCCTCGGATATATTTTATAATCTCAACTGAGCCTTGCCTCCTGATGTCCGCTTAACGGTCCTCTTTTGTCATCCGTCATCGCTCGGCACACGCACACATCCGAACGAAATTAGAATTCACTAATGTATACACATTATAGCAGGAGAAAGAAATCTCGTCAAAGAAATCGACAATCCTAAACATAGGGCTCTATATCAAACAAAGTAACGCTAAAAGCATAATAAGCCGCACAGATCCTAAAGGACACTAAAACCTGATGCTCTGATACCACCTGTGGCACCCCGCCAAATTAAATACCGGGCGATCACTCCTTTATTAAATTAAAATCAAGGTGAACAGTTGGTTCATTCTTAGCATCACTGTCGCAAAGTAACTTTTCCAATTAAACACCCTAAATAATTAAGCTAAGTGTTAAAACCATTTGAAACCTTACATCCATTTTATTAAATCCGATTATAAAACCTTTAATCATTAACATAGTAAGAGTCACACATTTAGTATAAGAATAAAAATGAACATTCAAGAATTTAACCATCAATAATAAATCCCAACATTTACAACACTAAAGGAAAACATCCTGACAGTAATAAATCCCGAAATAAAAATGCTGAAAGTAAAAAGAATTACAGTCTCTGATAACATCAACTAAATAATGGAAAAGGGCGACACATGCCCCACTGGATAAAGCTGAACTAGAAGTAGAGTCAACAATGAGGTCGTCTAAGCAATGGCCTGCAACTCCCACAAAAGCTACAGCACGTTCCATCCAAAGAATCCTAAGCAAGATGCCCCTGTCGCTGGGCACCTGTAATACATATATATATATATATATACACAAGGGAGAAGAGATAACAACAAATGGGTCAGAGCCCGAATGTAAAACAATTTTAAAATAGTTTAGCAAGTATTTAAAATGCTTATCGGCTAATGCAACAGTCATATTAGTATGCGACACTCTCTTGAGAATTCTCACCTCTCATCTAGTGTGCATGTCTATCGTACTAATGAACCCCATATATCTCTCTAACTTATTCTCCATAAGTTTTAACACGTGAAATTAAGGTAATGATATTCACTTTAGAAAAGTCTATCTCCTCAAGATTTCTTCCGTTATTTAGAATAATTCCGTATTGTTATAATGTTTCCGAATACTTAGAGTGAAGTTGATGAATTTCATAATATACTCAACTACTATTTTACTCAGTAGAAAGTTCTCATATAGTTACACGTATATATATATATATATATATATATTAATCACTCGTATAATATATATATATATATACAAACAGCACCCCACATAAAATCTATGGTGCTAGACTTCCATATATAAGTGTATATATATACCAATCACTCATAAATTATATATATACTAACGGCACCCCACATAAAAACTATGGTGCTGGCATACTCTGCTATCAAGTCCCCGTATCACACAAACTAAGGGAAATACTAGTTCGGAATCACTCTCGAACTGTATTAACATAAACACAAACAACATTGAGGCGAATCATAGATTCCAAGTCTCTAAGAGGTCAGTACATACCCTCACGTCTCTTAGGACCGTCTGACCATCGATCAGATAGCCTGTACCAAGGATATCTATCTTCTAGGGTACGAGTCAATATCCCCTATAAAGGCACATCGAGATAAGACTGTCCCAGCGCGGTAACCTCAGGGATAGCAAGTAGCGCGGGTACGATTTTTACACAGAAATAATATATGCACAATCACACCGTCATATATAAATATGTATTCACATCCACATTATTAAATTAGGTACTCTCACGACCCAAAATTATCATCATCTGTTATTACACGTTTTACTCAATTATATCGTATAACGGCCTCATTCCTTTTTATTCTCGTAATTAATTTATTCTAAACTCACTTCTTGCCACTCGAAGTGTTTTCTTTATCTAAGTACAATTTCAGTAGGTCCTCTCTCGCCTTCTAATCCAACTTATTAGATGTTTCGATTATTTAATCAACACACGTATGATTTCTTAAGTCTGAAAGTCTCCCCGTTTACCCTTTATTTCCCTTCACATTAAAGTTCCACTTTATGGGATTTCTCTTGACCCTACTGGTCCTCTTTATGTTCCATTATATTCTAGCAACCCTAATCAAGGTTTACTACGCATAAAATCGGATTAAGCTAACACGAGCAAATGCAGTTTTCCCATGAGGGTCGATCGATCGATGAAAGGGGGTCGATCGATCGAACCTTCGATCGATCGATGCTCTGGGCTCGATCGATCGATCAAGCAGTTATGGCGAAACTGCAAAAAACCCAACTACGGAATTGTTACCCCAAACTCCTCCAAACCATCATATTACAGTCCCAAACTTCCAACCAATTATACTATAAGTGTTGTATACCCATATAAACAATCTCCTACGTAACACATGCGAATTTTCATCAAGAATCACGGGTTAAAAGGGCCAAACTCTATATAATTCTCATGAACCCTAATATTTCCTTTAACTTAATTTCTTTCATTCTTTTTCTAGATTTTCTATCTCTAATAGCATGGAAATTCGTGGCTCAACCTCTACATGTGAAATGGATTTCCAAAAATATGATCTATATCATTATAACATGCAATTTGTGTCTCCAATTAATGTTTTTCTTCAAGAACACTAAGACTAATATAAAAGGATGCATTAACTTGATAAAAGCAAGATAGATACTTGCCTGGAAATTTAGCCTCTGATTTGTGGACGAATTTGGTGTGGTTGCGTTCCCCGTCGCGCGATCTACGTGTTGGTGGTGACGGCGGTGCAATCAGAGGTGTTCTTGGCCTAGAACTCCTTGGAGAGCTTCTCCTCTTCCTCTCCAATGGCCGCGCATTAGTTTAAGGTTGTGTTAACCCTAGAAGATAACATTTTCCATCTGATATAACCCTATAAAATTCGTGGGTTTGATTACCCATAATTACGAAATATCCAAAACGCCTTCCCGGGGTACTAATTAGGCCTAAAAATGCCCCGAGACCCAAAAGGGTACACTTTTCTGACTATCTCGACCCTTCCGGACACTTTGGCGCACTCAAAAAGACTATACGAGCAACTTATAATTTATTCACTTTTATTAATCAACATTTAGCCCCGACACGACACAGGCGCGTCCCGACTTAAATTTCTATAATTGTCATTTTATTCACACGTGACAATATTATAAAATAAAACTCATATATTACTATACTCATCCAGCAACATTCAACAAATAACAAATTTTCAATAATTACTAACTCTCGTCACGCTAGTAAATATTTAAAACAACTTTCCGGATTAAAATTAAATTAATTTATCTCAATTCAATTTAATAAATCCCTAAATTTAAAAGCCATAAAAAATACGGGGTATTACACTTTCTTCTTTCGGCTTTACTTTATGGGAGCTTTCCATTATTTAAGTACTCAATGATTGGGTCCATTCAATAAGTTACCAAGTTCAAGTTAAATCATTATGTGGGTTCAACTTCTTCTTGGTCGATGCTCGGCTCTAGGATAATTTCGACTGGAACTGTTCTGCGGATTTTCGCTCTTATGGTCGATGAAAGCATATTATGGGCGTATGCTATTTTGTTCTCACTTATTAGATTTCTATTCATTTTACCCCTGGAAGCTCGTTAGTTTCGTCTTTACTCTTTCCTAGTATTTGCCCTTTTTTTTCATCTTTTGCCTTGTAGATTCCCAAAATCTGGTACACCATCAGCGGGGAATTGTTGTGGGAAAAGAGTTCACCAATCACCAACGCCTTCATGAGTGCAAGTCCTACTAGTAAGGCTTCGTACTCGACTTTGTTGTTAAATGCTTTAAAGTTAAACCTCAGAGCGTACTCAATATCGATCTTATTTGGGGACGATAAAATCAACCTAGCCCCACTACTTATTATGCAGGACGAGCCATTAACAAATAAATTATAAGCTGGCATATCTGACATGAAAGGTCATTCAGCAAGGATATCATTTTAAGCAATACATTCGACTATGGGGCAACAACTGTTGTGCCAGCTGTCGCATTATCGTCATGCAGTGGGAGGCTAGGATCCCTTTAAAATATAGCCCGAAGAACTCCAATGTGAGATTCTCTATATTTACTTTCTTTAGCTTACCTGTTTTTCCTTCGAATTCTGTCGGGTTAATGTTTATTCCCTTTGGCCCAACTTTGACTTTAGTAAAATGAGCCTTTCAATCAACCAGCTATGTTCCTCTACTTGCCATTCCCTATGAGATCATTTTAATAATAAATGAAAACATGTGGAGATTACCTTTAGCTGCGTTGGGTTTTGCTCGAAGATTTGAATTATCCTTCTTGTCGCCATGTGACTCTTAGTCATTCCAGTTGACTTGAACTTTTTTCTTTTTTTATCCTGTCATCCCATAATGAGGAATATCTTTTCATACTGTTGTCTCGACTTCTATCCCTGTCGATGTATTTTCACAGCTTTTCATACTTCAGTAACTTCTTAATCTCGTCCTTCCGAGTGAGGCATTTATTAATTGTGTGGTCGTGATCCTAGTGGAACTCACACCACTTTTTCTTGTCTCTCTTGTGGGTATGGGATCTCAGTTTCTTAGGCTAATAAGTTCTTTATCATCTTTAATATCATTTAGGATAAGATCGGGACTAATATTCAGTGGGTGTACTTTGCAAACTTATTATTATTTGACTTGTTCTTCCCATCTTTCTTTTTTTTTTCCTTGTCTTGGCTTTGCCTGGATTTACTATTCCCTGACTCCTTTTGGTCTCCTCTCTTAGCCTCCATAACTTCCTCCACGTTCATGATTCTCCTAGCCTTGGCCAGAAGTTCTGTCATGGATTTTAAAGGATCTTTGGAGAGGTTTTAATTAGAGCTTTTCTAGTTGGAGCCCACTGATAAGGGCCACCATCGCAATGCTTTCATTGTAATCTCCAAACTCTAAATTCTCTTTATTGAACCAAGGTATACAATCTCTCAATGGCTCATTCTTTCCTTGCATTACTTTTAATAAGCGAGTCACGCGTTTTGTAGGATTCATGCCAAAATAAAAGTTACGGATACATTTTTTAGCCAACTATTTAAAATTATCTATCTTTTCTCCTCGGAGACTTATATACCACACATGGGCAGCTTCAGCGAGAGCGATAAAAAATTCCATCATCTTATTATATTTAGAGTGGAATAGATGTCGACCGCTGACTAGTACATATCTATGTGATGAACAAGGTTGGTTCTTCCATCATATTTGGGTGTTACAACTTACAGTTTGAACTTTTCAAGTGTCGAATAACCGACAATGATCGGTACAAAGGAGAAAACCTAAATATATTCCCTATGACTAGGGTCTTGACTTTTGATGAGATAGTCGATCTTGTCATCCAACTTCTGAATTGAGTTGTTCTAAGGCTTCTCTTCTTTACCAGTGTTATTACCCAAACCTTTCACCTCGGAGATGACCTTGTGGGTGGATCCTCTATTTGGATTCATTTATGCACTATTCACCTATCAGCATTCCCTCTGGTCTGGATGGTGTCTCGAGCGAGTTTACCAAAGACGACCAGTGATCTTTATCGCACAGATGCTATACAAAATAATGTCTTGGATACAACCCTTTCTTGGGTTAAGATGATCAAATGTTGACCCTCTACTTAGCCTTATGAACACATTATCCCTGAGATGACTCTGGGAGTGTATTAAATAATTTTACATTGATGAGTAGGAGGAGGGGTTTCACTTGTCCATATGATGTGTCTGTCATCTCATACCGCTTGTTATAGTCTTCACTACGCTCTTCATCACATGCCATATCCTCCATCCTCCTTACTAAGGGGAAAATGACGCGGGTCATGATCTCTCTTTTTCTTATACCGTATTGAACCTCTTTATTTGGATCTGGGGGTGGACCCCTGGCTTCTGGTGGTGCGACCTCTCTTACGATAGCCGGTGTGATGAGATTCGCATTCGGTTCCTCTAGGATCCTACTCAAAATGTCTTGTTGAATGTCAATAACTGGTGTTACATAGCCTGCTAACTAGACATAAGAGATCTTAGTTTCGTTTCTATATTGGCCATCTCAGACTGAGGGAGTGGTTAGCTAGAATCAGACCTGTGCTTGATGGTGGATCAAAAGACATCGCTGATCAAATAAATCAGATAATAGTAATAGGTGTGTAAAAACCCATAAAACGAGATGAAATAAATAGGAAGCTAATGAACTCCTCTACCTAAGCTTTTTAATGGTGATTCAGATCCAACAATGAAGGACTTAAATTGTAATTAGATATGAGAGATAAATCTAAGTTGAGGATGAGAACGATGAAATGTTCCCACAGACGATGCCAAATTCATTATATTGAGATCATACAATGGATTCACCCTAGATGTAGGTTTTGCAAAAATGTAATAAGGCAGTAATTAACAAGTAATTTAACAGAATATATGAGATGAAACGGGGATGGACACATGTGTGTTTAAGTGGTTCGACCTTGCCCTGCGTCCATTATAAATAGTATGGGAGTGATTTCACTATAATGTGGCTCTAAATGGCTATGTAAAATACACATTCAAGCTTTCTCTCTCTAGACTCAATTCTGCAGAGTAACAGTTGGGTTTATAAAATTTTGTCCAAGTGAATAAGACATAGTGTGCCTTATATAAGCTGGGGGTGTGAAGTGTCACCCCTAGCATTTGTCCCATGCCCAGCTGAAGTTATGACCTATTAAAGAATGACATCTATGTGTGCATAAAGTAAGGTTATCATGAAGAATATCCCCCCCCCCCCCATATGTGGGTTATTTATCTTCAATAAAGATTTTGTATATATATAACTGAAATGCCCTTGCCATGCCTTCCATGCTTGTGAAAACGTATCGGAGGTAGGAGGTATCAGACTAGCCGAGACTATAAAAGGCCGTGTTCCCTGCTGGAGGCCGAGATGATCCAGGGTGGTCGTCTGTGATCGACGCACCAATCTTAGGTTGAGGTTACTATCTTGTAATGTGAGTGTCGTCTGATCCCGACACTGATGTTGATGTATATAGGGTTTCCCTCCTCTATGACAAGAGATAACCTTCTCTATAAGAAGAGACTAGAGAGCCTGGTAGGTTACCTAGGTGTCATCCGAACGAGTCCTCTCATAAGTCTATGGTGGTCATTCTTCCTGGGTGTCATTTGGACGAGACCATACTTATATATATATATATATATATATATATATATATATATATATATATATATATATATATATATATATATATATATATATATATATATATCAATTAACTAATCATGTTTATGACTATATATATGTATATACCTTCTCATAACAAGACTTTAAAATATCTTCAATGTGTCTGATCTCTAACCATTCGATATTACTTTTTAAAAATCTATGGAATTCTGCATGTTGCCAACTAACAAGAAGCGCATCTACAATTGATGTATAGATGTTTGTGATATGAACTCGAAATCATTTCTTCTTCAACTTATTGGAAAAATTCAATTTAGCATGCATATGTCGCGAGACATCGCACTCTTGGTCAATGCTCTCTTTACGTAGTTGTATCCATAATTGGTGAATGTTTTTTTTGTCCTCTCTAACAACATAAGGAACGTCTCAGGGCTAAGTTAAGATTATGTATACAAAATATATTCTCTACCGCCTCTTCCCAACTTTGTGATAGGGAAAATTGAATGCGGTCGAATATGTACGCTTACGATAGATGAACTCTGCGATTTATAAGGTAGTTATACTGTTCAATCTTCTTATTCCCATGCTTGTAAATGGGAGTACCCTCTATATGCACTAATAAAAGAGGTGTAAGTGCGGTCCAATTACAACCTCTTGTACTCTTGTTGCTAGTGATTATCATCGTGCCTCATTTTTTTTGAGAAAAATATATGAGGGTGTGAATATGAGTTTTACAAGTAATGAATCTAATTAATCAAACTAGTTATTATTTTTCAGCTAATCCAATTTAAGTTTATCTTATTTTATTCTATCCTAACATTACCATGTGTCCTTTCGAGTAAATACACGTGTAAGTGTACACACACGCACACATGAGTGTGTGTGTCTTCATTTTCAATTATTTTACCAATAAAACAAATATTTTACTCAAAACTTTTCTTTTAAATGAGTCTTAAACTTCTTCTCGTATTAGGTGGGTACCATCTAGGTTATTTCTTTTGTTAGGGTTTTGGGTGAAGATTAAGATTTGGCCATCTAGGTTATTTCTCTAAACCTTAAAATTATCATCTAGTAGACTGGTTATAGATTATAATGATGGGTTAATAACAATTGCAATAATAGTGACAAAATGAAGAGAGAAATAGAGAGAAACATCCAATTATACGTGTTGGCTAGAGGAGTTTGAAGTGTACGGTAATAATTCATCTTTTACCCTCTCTCTAACCCACTAATTCATATTCACACACACATAAACACTAATTCAACTATATTGGGTCATAATGTTCAACGAGCTATACTAAACATTATTTGCTATTCCAAAAACAAAATGAGAGAAATCCATCGCATGGTTTATTTAATTTGAATGGAAACATACTTAGAAAATATTCAGCCCCAACCCACCCCCCGCTGAAAAAAAGAAACTAAACCTTCAGTTTTAGTTTGGGTTTACAAACACTGATAAATACTCACACACTAATTCATACTCAGTTTTAACTTAATTTTGATTTCTATAATACTAATAACAAACAACAATAATTGAATTTTCACATTAATTATATAATGAATCGTGAATTGTAAACTTTTGATTCACAAATATCATAAATAACTTTTGCGTCCAATTAAATAACTTAAATGCATTAAAGTTCTCACTCTAACTTTTTTCACCTAATTAAATCATGAATCGGGAGTTAGATGGTTAGTGCAAAAATCATGAATTTTATTTTGGGTGATTAGTGATTTTTTGCACCCAATTAAATTATTCTTAAGATGAAAACATGATATGCCATAAACACCACCACTAACATTAGTTATAATTTTGACATAACTTTGTGTCAAAAATCACAACACAAACGCAATTTATTCGATCAATTTCTTATCGTGTCATCATGTTATCATATCGTGTTATAGTGTCGTTTGCCACTAATTTGGGATTTAAGGTAACATAAAGTAATTAGAGGTTATCATGCAGAATATAAAGAAATTGGGGTTTAAGTTAGCATAAAAAATACACACTTATACACACACACACATGCACACACATTTGAATACACACATATACACTAATTTAATACAAAATATATACACATATTTAATAAAATACACACACTTACACACATACATACACTAAGTAGTGGTATAAAATACACACACATATATACACTAAGTAGTGGTATAACATACACACAAATAGACACCCAAATACACACACATAGACTCCTAAATACACACACATAATAATATAATGCTGGCCGAAATAGAGTGAGGGAGAGTACCTAAAAGAGATGTTGTGGCCATAAGAGAGAGAGAGATACGGTGGTCAGAGAAGAGAATCGGGTAGTAGTTTAGAGAGAGAGTTTGCGTGAAATGAGAAAATGGATTGGGGTGTTTATATGTAAATGTTGTGGTCACGGTCCTAGGTCGTGACCCACCTAGCGTGACTTTATTTTTTACACACTAGCAACTTGGTCACGATCTTAGATCGTGACCATGTTATGTGGCGTGTAAAAAATTAATGGTCACGTCTTGGGGTCACGTACAAGGACCGTGACATCAGACCATGACCAAACTTAATCGAACCCCTTACATTTATTACGCACCTGGTCACAGTTTGGGACCGTACCCATTTTGGTGGGAGTTTAGTGCCCATCTGGTCACGGGTTGGTCATGGACCATGGCTGTGACCCCTGTGGTCACGGTCTAGGGCTAAAGGTGGATATAGGGACGGGGGGGCCTGAGCCCCCATAAATGTTTTGATTCTTTTACTGCAGTCGTGTTTTCTCTGCGTTATAAATTTTTTTTATGGGCTGGGCCCCCTCAACTTGAATTTAGCTTTAAAAAAAAGCACACGAACTGTGAATACATCTCATATGATATTTTAACCACAACCCAATAAAGAACAAAAGATGCATTTTAAAGGTTTAGGTTAAAGAAACAACAAAAGAAACAACTTTACTTTTAGCAATCAAAAAAGAGGGTTCACCAAGCATAATCCACTTCCCAAACCCAAACGGACCCACGCTCCATCTGAAACGCACAGACCCACGCTCGGCCGGAGTCTTTCACTTTCACCGTCCGAATCAGTGCTTGGATCGGATCATTTTTATGAGGTAATTATTTTTTCCCTCTTTTTTTTTAGTTTTACATTGATTCTTTCTTTATTTCTTTTATATTATTTTGTTTTTCTTTTATATATTATTTAGTTCCATGTAATGTTTTTTTTGAAAGATTTTAATTTAAATTCATAATTTTTGTAACTGCAAATTATTTATTCACACTTGTTAGTTTATTTGTTAACAAATGTCGTTATTTTTAACATGTCAATTTAGTTTGTTAGTTTGTTTATTAACAAATGTTAGTTTAATGTTTAACATGATCTCAGTTTATTTGTTGATTGAACACAAAATTGAAAAAATATTAAGTGTGTTTTAATGATTTTTCTTCAAAAGTTATTAATTAATTTAGTGAAATTTGACTACTAAAATATAACTTGAATGGCTAATTGTTTATAATACAACTTCAATCAGTCGATATATTTTTAGAGCTAAAAATTTGTATAACACTCAAAATAATCCAAAAAAATAAATCAGCTTGGGGGCTCCTGCCCCCGAACCCCCAGCATCACTCGAAACTTTGCCCCCCTAACCAAGAATCCTGGATTCGCCACTGTCTATGACCGAGACCACATCCATTCGATGTCACCCTTTAGCTTGGTCACGACCTTTGTCATGTGCTTTTTTGCTCCGATCACGGTCCTGGGCCGTGACCACTTGGTCACGGGTCACCTGCCGTGACCATTATTGGTTTGTGGCATAGTGATATATAGGTTCATTATGTTATATAATATGTTATAACACATGTATATGTTTTATTTATAAGACAAAAAATAAGAGTAAAATGATCCAAATAATATGCATTCATATTCAGACACAAATTTTTCAAGCAAATAATATCCATTAAGAGGTTTCATTCACAATTCAAACAAACTCACTTTTCAGTTTCAGATAAAAAAAATACAACCACAGTGTAATATAATTACTTGAGGTTCCCAATCCGTTTCCCAACCAATGAAAAACTCATACTCTATAGTAAAAGAACATAATTTTTCTCTATTACAATTTTTCACCTTCAATGTACACATTATATGTCAGAATATACACAAACTTAACACGTATGTACTAGAAATACAACATATACATTAGACTAGGAGTACCAACTCGTGTTTTTGAATTGCGTTTTAGGTCAAAACGACTAAATTTTGTTGGACACGAATATGATAGAAGACGACTTTATTTTAAAACACGAACTTGACCCATGTAAAACACGACTAATATGTTTCTTAAATATTACACTAAATATAAATAAATAGACACGATAACTTGCATTTATACACGACTTGGCATGAATAAACATGATAACATGACTCATGATTTTGATATGAACACGACACATCACTTCGTGTCAAATAATTCGACACCAACACAATACGAACACGACTTATCATCTTAATTTTGGATAAATTTCACGTCATATTGTGTTTTAGCGAGACTATCATGATTTACTTAAATCTTGTTTACTTATAATATAATATACCTATTTAAAAATGGAGTCTTCATATGTCATTGCAACATGTGTCCACATAATTAATGTTTTAATGTTGTAATAAATAGGAATCTAAAGAGTTGTCATAGTCATAATCCATTTTTTTTCTCTCTTCCCACATCTCATTAAATCTCCTTTACATATGTAGCATCCTTTTTCCCTTTATGCATTTGTTACTAGGTGACTTTTTATCTTCTTTGCCTTTTGAATTCCAATGGCTCTTTTAATGCATGCTGAGAGGAAATTATAGCGGTCTCTCTTTCCATCTTCCCGACCTTTCTTTACAACTCAAGAGACTCATTTAATGTGTTAATTTTTCTTCATATATAGCTTTTAATTAGTTTAATAAAGACGAGGTTAGCATTTGAAGTTTAGAAGTAAGTCTACATCATGATTTCACTCTTCTGGTTAGACGTATATTTTTTTAGCAAAGGTAACAATTACAATTTTTTGTTATTTGATTCGCATTTGAGTATTGAGCTCCAATAAGTTATTATCACATCTTGCAATTTTCATTCTATCATTAAATCTCTCAACATTATATATTTTTTAGGATAATAAGTTATGCAGATGATGTGGCTTACATTACATATAATGTTACATTCACCTATTCAAATTTAAATCAAGAATATTGTTGTCGTGGCTACAAGATAACAATGCTAAATAACTATTCGGTCTTATTTGTTTGTGGATCTTTGTTTATAATCAAGCCACTATTTAGGAGAGTTTTTTTACTAATAAACCATGTTTTTTTTTTCTCAAACCGTTTGTTCTACATATAATGCATACAACAAATACAATTTAATTTGTGATAATGTCATTCAATCTTCTATAATGTTTGTAATATTTTTTCCAATGTATTCAAGTACCTTTTTAGTTTAAGTTCATATTTCTTTAATTGCCACTAGAGAAATGCTCTATATTCTATTTAGTAATCGTGGGCGATTGTTCTTCGTCTCTCCGTTCTCTATATATTAGGTCTCATTGCATCAAAATGAGTTACCATATCTTTTCTTCATTACTTCATTTTTTCACTCTCTATTTCAATTAATGCAGTTTCATCAATCTGCATTACAAAATATTTTTGCCTATTAATGAAAGAATTATAAATCACGTAGCTCCAAGTTTAGAGGCTTAGACATTCAAAATAAAAAGTAAAAAAGCTTAGGGATTGGCCTCACAACAATAGATTTTCTACGGTTTTGCATTTTAGAATGTAATAAGAAACTTTTGGCAAACGGGACTCTTTGAGCTCAAAATTTTTGTCGCATGATCCGAAACGGTTCGAGTTTTGCGACCCAGATGACCGCCAATTATTGTTCTAATGTTTTCGATTGACTTGCATTTATTTAAGTTTTATATCGCTCATGTTGGAAAGGGTACCATTGAGGATGTCAATTCATTGGCAACACGAATAAGCTTAAGATTAATCCAATCCTTATCACGTTGGGTTTAGGTTGAGTTTGTGGCTTTATGCCTTTTCTCACATTGAGCAAAATTCTAATTAAATAAAAAATTATACCCGATATCTTTTATTGTATAGATGGAGACAAACATGATCGTGAGGGGAAATAGATGAAGTTAAGAATTTTTCGTTACAGTTTTCTGTGTGCTCATTTCTTAGATGATTGGAATTCATAACTTATATTTTTTTTGTCAATTCATGCTTGTGTACTAGACTTGATTATTTGTTCTTTTAATTAGACTACTCACAAACTTCGATGAATGCAGTGAATTGAAACTAATGCTTTTGAGTTTTGGTTTGTTCTCCACATCTCTTTTGAGGGAGGAGTTCTCTACATTAATTGAGCAGAAGAGAGTTCGTGGTAGAGTTATATAGTGAAATTTTATACTGTCGTGATTCAAAAAATTCAATAATGTTATTATATTTGATTGACCATGGAATTTCTTCTTTTAAATGTTACTGAGCAATGTGCAATAATGCATAATAAATGCTTATCCCAATTTTCAATCTTTTTAAAATCTGATTTTGTTTTTTCATTTCATATTAATATGAATTAACAATTTATGTAGCTATATTATGCTTAAATATAAATCTCATAAGAATAATGATAGGCATACCCGATTTCTGAATCTTTTTTTCAAATTCAGTGACGTGTCAGATATATATTAAGTGATGTTTGTAATGGATCCCATGTGAAGTAAAAGCGCATTCACTGTGTATCTGATACGTTACTGAATTTGAAAAAAAAGTTCAAAAACTGAATCTCCGTATCATTACTCCTCTTGTTAACTTTGTAATCGAAATTATAACAAGCAATAAATTAATCTATGTATATCTAATAAAAACTGTAGACTCAAATCCTCATATGATGACATGTGGCAATCTTTAAATGCCATCTCCCTTGAAACCATTTAAGAGAGTTATTGCCCCTTTTTTTCCCCTTCCTTTTAGGCAGGTTATGTCTTCCTATTTCTCTCATTCAAGACATTAAATATCATGGGCCTCTTTTTCATCTTCTGCCCTTTCATTTCCTCATAAACCAAAGTAGCCACACAATTCCCTAAGCTCCCTATTGCCCTGCGTACACTTATAAATCCAAAACAGCCACAAACATTTAAGAAACCCAAAACAGTGAACAAGAATTGAAGGAACCCAACTTTCAAGAAGCAACATTCATTACCCAACGCCCAAGAAGGAATATAAATACCTCATCCCCGCTCTATTGAATCTCACTATAAATTTTGCTCCTTTGAAGTTTATTTAACCTATGGCTCTTTTTTGTCCATAAAAAAATTGTCATTGTTGAGAAACTTATATGATAAGAACTTTGAAGGTATTATTTTTTGTTTTATTTTCATTCAAGAATTATTATGCGGGTTTCATACATTCATTATTAATAAGTGCGATATTCATGTAACATGACCCAGATATATTTCTACATTGTTATTGATAGAAGCGCGATATTCATGTAACATGACCAGGATATGTTCTACAGTGTTATTGATAGAGGACAATAAGTGGTATATGGAATAGTGGTGATGTTGGTTTTGATTATTTCGGTGGCTTTGGGTTTGTGTTATGGTAATTGTTATGTTATAAAGGTTAAGATGATCTTCAAATTTAGGTTTGACATTTTATAAAGACAAAACGCCGTAAGTTGATTTAAAGTTGAAGTTCTTATGTGTTTTGAGTCCTGTTAGATATTTATTTATTTTCTTTTGAAATAGAAAATAAAGACTAATGGTGGTGAAAGTAATTTTTTTTTACCTGTGAACGCAAAACATTCATGGCGGAACAGTACAAGTACCTATGATTTGTTTTTGTCATTTTTATTATTTTAGTCATTTTTACAATCAAATTTATAATTTCGGTAACAATATATAATTTATAAAGGATTTTTTTCATTTATACTTAAATATATATATATATATATTCGATCACGCATCGCATGACCTTCTTATTTAAAAAATCATAACATATAATATTATTCGATCATGCATCACGTGACCTTCGTACTAATTAAATCTATATAATAAAGACAAAATCTATTTATATCACAAAGGAATAACACCCATTAATGATCCATCTAAATTCCCGAATCTCAATTTTGTCCCTATCTCTCAACCACTTAATCATTCCTTCCCACGTGGACCACTGCCACGTGTCAATCGATCAGCTACCCTCAATCACTAGAAAACCTGCTTTTCGTACCCTGTCTATACACCCTAGACGTCCCTATCTTCCACAGCACACTAACATACGCCTACATAAAACTACACACCACAGTCCCACCAAATGTCCTCCCGGCGCATTTTAGTAAATAACAGAACAAAACACTATATTGCGCCGATAAAACTGTCCTACTAAACATAAAAACACCCACAAACTTTTTACGTCTCTCTCTCAAAATTTAAGCTTTTTGGGTTTTTGGGGGCCAACACTACAAACCCAATTGGAGTTACAGGTTACACTGTTCATATCTTTATCTCATGTGGTATAATATTTCAATTTAGGGTTTATACGATAATGGGTGATTTTTTTTGTGGGTTTGTTGTTATTTTGTGTTTTTGAATCTGGGTTTATAATGAGGGATGTTAATATACCTAATTGGCTAAAAGGGTTGCCATTGGCACCAGAATTTCGCCCTACTGACACTGAATTTGCTGACCCAATTGCTTATATTTCAAAGATTGAGAAACAAGCTGGTGCCTTTGGGATATGTAAAGTTATCCCACCATTGCCCAAACCCTCAAAAAAATATGTTCTTTCTAACTTGAATAGTTCCCTTTCCAAGTCTCCTGAATTGGGTTTGGATGTGAGTTTGGATAGGGTTGAGGATAATGGAGCGTTTAGGGCGGTTTTTACAACGCGCCATCAAAAATTAGGGCAAAGTGGGAAGAAAACAAAGGGGGCTGTTGTTCATAAGCAAGTGTGGCAAAGTGGGGAGGTTTATACATTGGATCAATTTGAATCGAAGTCGAAGGCGTTTGCGAGGGTTCAATTGGGTATGGTTAAGGAAGTTTCTCCGTTAGTTGTGGAGACGATGTTTTGGGAAGCGGCTTGTGAGAAGCCTATATATATCGAGTATGCTAATGATGTGCCGGGGTCCGGGTTTGGAGAACCCGAGGGGGAATATCGTCATTTTCGTAGACGTAGGAGAAGGGGGAGGGTGTTTGTTCGAGGCGATTCTATTTCTAATTCTATTTCTAATTCTAATGTCAAGAAAGAGCATGAAGAAAGTTTGAGAAATTGTAACGAGGGGAAATGTGCATCTCCCAAGTATAACGGTAATTCGTCCGAAATATTGCCGAATGTGTTGGCCGATCAAACGGCAAGAGTTTCTAAGCAAAAGGGTTTGAATGGTGGGAATGAGATGGAAGGTAGTTCTGGTTGGAAGCTTTCGAATAGTCCATGGAATTTACAAGTGATTGCTCGGTCACCTGGCTCACTTACGCGTTTTATGCCCGATGATATCCCGGGTGTTACTTCACCCATGGTTTATATTGGCATGTTGTTCAGCTGGTTTGCTTGGCATGTTGAAGATCATGAGCTTCATAGCTTGAATTTCCTTCACACTGGCTCTTCGAAGACTTGGTATGCTGTACCGGGGGATTATGCATTTACTTTCGAGGAAATCATTCGTACCCGAGCTTATGGAGGAAATATTGACCGCCTAGGTATGTAAGATGCTAACTGTTGAATTTTTGGGAATATGATTAAGGGTTGACCCCAATTAGTTATTTGTAATGGAGTTTACCCCCGCCCCCCTTTAGTTTTCACTTTTTGGTGTTGGGTCCTCAAATTGACTTTTAACGACCAAAAAGTTTTACCAAAGGTTTCTTCCAACACCTTTTTTGTCGTTAGAAGTTATCTTGGGGTCAAGCCCAAGAAGTGAAAATGTTTGGGGCCGAAGTCAATATGGAATAATTAACGGGGCCAAATCCCCAAAATACCTTATGATTAAATGGCATATGCACATGTGCTCACACACACATGTATACCACCAAATATAACCTAAACATTCTGCATATTAATGGTGGTTGGTAAAGGCACAATCAAAGTTACTCTTGAACACCACAGTACAATGTTGCAAGCACAATGTACAATGTGTCAAGCACAAGGTACAATGTTTGAAGCACAATTTACAATTAATTTAAAGCATACTGTGGTGTTAAGTAACAACTTATATGATACCTTTAAGAGTCACCTTATTCATAGCGTTTAATTGCCTTCTAACCTTAAAACGTTAGGCATCCACAAAAATCATTGACACTTTTGCTTTATCGTCATAATATAACACACATCTAAAGTTGTGTGGACATGCTCAGTGTTTAGACTAATTTGCATTGCTTACGTACAAAGCCATTTGCTTGCATATAACTTCTGTCATTCATTGATCTCTATATAACTTGCAGCACATTTTTGACTTAATTGGTTAACTAAAATGAACTTTGTGCGGGTTGTAGTTGAAAAGTCAAAAAGCTATCAATTTTAGCCTTTTAGATAAGTTTTAAATTTCTCGATGTTTATCAGGTTTTATTGGCAATGGGCCCTTATTGTCTTGCATTGAGGGAATATTAATCTGAAGTTTCTCATATTCAATTATAAACCAATGTTCTTGTATTGATAGTAAGTGGCAAAATTTTATTAGAGGAAGATAAGTGCAGGGGAATTATTTGACTCATAGGAAAACATGTTCAGTTTAAATTTGGATATTTTAATTTTGAATTTATATTATTTATTGAGTAAATTACTCATCTGCCCCCTAAACTATTCCACTTGTTCAAAAGTGATCCCTAAACAATATTTTGATACAAGTCAGCTTTCAAACTAAAAAAATTGTCTGGAGAATGGATGAAACTAACGTAAGAGCCATTTTAAAACCAGAGAAGACAGAGCAACTCAGCTCTCAAGTCCACTATTCCTTTTCGGGCTGTCCCAAATTAAGAGTCCACTTTCTTTTTTTGGACATAATCAACGAACCAAATGCCTTAATAGTAAACAAATGTTGATCTTGAACATTGATTGAGTGTATCCTTAATCTATACAAAAAGAAGATAAGGACTTTTAACTCTTGATAATGTTATTTTTGCTCGTTTAAGACCTTGAGATTTCACTGTTTTAACATGGTTGCTTGATGAGTGATTCTTCATTTACAAACCATGTTTTCTTTTCCTAATTACGTACAAGAAAAGCTCACTTGAACGTGGATTTTGCAGGACTTCATTACTTCTTCAACAATATTGTAACTGAGTTCCAGTTGTATTTTTCTCTTTTCTTTCTTTATAGATGCTCTAACACTGTTGGGCGAGAAGACTACTCTTCTATCACCTGAAGAAGTTGTTGCATCAGGCATACCATGTTGCAGGTCAGTTTATTCTCCTCTAACATCATTATCTTGATTTTGTCCCATCTTTTTTATCACTTTGAACTAAAGGATGGGACGGTTTATATTGCCATATGTTATACTATTTTAGGTAGACTTGTGCATTTTAGGTTGTTTTGGTATCCTGCTTATTGTTTTTTGCTAATGTACTCTATTATTTTGTTTTGTTTTGTTTTCTTTGTAGGTTAGTTCAGAACCCTGGTGAATTTGTTGCGACTTTCCCAAGAGCTTACCATGTAGGATTCAGCCATGGTAAATGTTTTACAGTTTTAGTGCAAATTAGAGTTATTTTCTTACAAATATACTTGTTCCATATGTCCTCGCATACTTAGTATTAAAAACCACTCACCTGCCATTTAGTGCCTTTGGGGAATTTAATGTTAATTTACACACTTGGCCGAAAACAGGGTGGCGTGGGGGTGGGGGGATGTGGGCTCAAATTCTGAAATTTTTTGTATACCCTCTAAAGTTTTGAAAATTGCATACCCATGCCCTCGTAAGGTATAGCGATTTAGTTAGTAGTGATGGTAATGCTAGGGGTAGAGGTAGGGCTAAATTGACTTGGTGGGATATTGTATAAAATGACATGACTCATGTGGTGTAACCAAAGATATTGCGCTGAACAAAGTAGAATTTATGTAGCCGACCCCAAATAATTGGGAAAAGGCTTTGTTGAGTTGAGTATATTTTTAGTAAGTTATATGAATTCAAGAGTCCACTTAAGAAACTTTTTAATAATAAATCTTTAACCGATTAGAAGTTGTATATTATTTTTGGTTTATTAGAGACCATAAACCCATATTTGGGGACAAATAGATAAGGCTTTGGACTTGGTTAAGAATACAATTTGTTCACGAGCATAAATCCACATTCCTTTATAAGAAATGCTGAAGTGTGCTTTAACCTTTTTCTTTTTCTTCCAACGTGGGAGGTTTGTTCAGCTTCAATGGCACTATAAGAAGTGAGGGATGCCTAATGCTATTGAAAATACTTATCATATGTATAAAGAAAAGTAAAGAGTGATATTCCGTGTAAATATATTTTTTTTGATCCATATTTTATTCGATTATTATTCAAGTCCAAATTTAATTTAACATGTTACACTTTCACTATTATGTTTTTCTTGTAAATAAAATGTCATAATTCTTTATTTTTTCATCTGATAACTAAATACGATATATCCTCCCTATCCTATATGTGAAACGCAATGGAAGAACACAAATAACAAATCACTCCAATTCTTAGAATACTAAAATAGCATTAATAGCAAAGGTAATTACACGGGGGAGTTCTAAGGCTTTATTTGTAGTCTTATAGACTTGTTGGGCAAGTATCCTAATTAAGCTAGGAGTTTACCCACTACCTTTATAAATATGGAAATAACCAACTAATAGATATATACTAAAATACTAAACAAAAAAAATAAAATAAAGTGTGCAAAAATATGAAAAGGGATCCCCACGAGGGGGACCCACTGTCGCGGCACGCCACTCCCTGCTGCTAAAAAAAGCTTGTCTCGAATGCTAAAGCGGTATTCCGTTCGTCTTCGGAGGCACATGGATGCGTGCTGGAAGAACCTTCGCATGCTCTGGTGGCTGCCTGATCTCAATCTCTTCTCCACACTCTGAAACCAACACCGACTTCTTCCTCTTCGGCGACACATGGATGCACTTGAAGTTGGCTCCTGAAGTAGTCAATAGTAGTGATCGGACTTGCTAAGGATCTGTCACAGGTGTCTTGGTGGCTTTTTCACCTCTTGCCAAAGCTGCCCCTGCTTTGAAGTAGTCCTCCACTTTTCGTGTGTATTTAATAGCTTGGCTTAAGAATTCATTTGATGCAACCCAAGATTTGTTTGATATTTAAGTTGGAGTCCCTGAATGTAACGCCCAATCTTCTGCTTCTTGCTGTCTCTCAACTTAGCCCGAGTGCATAGCAATTGAAAATGCTATGAATACTCTTTTGCAGACATGAAATCCTGCTCGAGACCGTAAACACATGCAAATAGATCCCTCTCATAAGTCTTGGGGGTGAAGGTAGCCACCATCTCCCCCTTCATGCGCTCCTAGGAAGTAATCGGGTCCAAGTTACTCATTGCCCTATCGTGCACCAACTGATCTCACCACACTAATGCGTAACCTTCTAACTTTGCAACCACGTACTTAACGCACTTGTAACCCTGATACTCCTTTAGATACAAAAATACTCCACACACTTTAGCCAATCCATAAATGTGTCAGGATCCATCTTCCCATCAAACATGCTCACATCTATCCAGATATCGCCAGGCATAGTCTTACCGAACAATCTAATCAAAGTATTAAGGCTGTCCAGTTTCAATCGCCCACTTGTAACACATCTTCGGAGTTCTCTATGACCCGTCTTGGCTCCTTGGGTCTGGTGCAGGGCTGCCCAAGTATGGTTGTTTAGGGGGCTGATTTTTTGATCCGTGTTGCATTGTTTTTTCGTGCGATCTTTAAAGGACAATTATTGCTCATATGCCCCTTATTCCTGCACTCATGACACATGTTTGTTAGGTGGAACGTAGAGGGGTTTACCACCATACCTCACATCATGGTGTAAACCGTCATGGTAAGTCTCCATCTATTTGACCGGTCTCTCATCGGTGTACAACGAGCTGCGGGTGAGTGGGATGCCATTCTTTTCATCAATATCCTCCCCATCCATCTTCAATTTCAACAGGTCGGGTTGAATTCCTTTGACCCATTGTGACATGTCCTTGTTGGACTCTCATTACCCCCACGACACCGATTGTGGGGCTGAATGAACATACATAGTTTTTCTTTGGCGCTTGTCAAATTTTTTTGGGGCAAGCCCTCAGTAAGGATTACCTCATTTTTCGGGTGAAACGGTTGTTTACTCAAGGCCTTCTCCACCCGAGATCGTTCCCAAGTCTCCATCGTAGCATCAAACACATCAACAGATTTCACCAGCATCCTCGAAAACCTCATCAAAAATCCTTCCGGTGGACCCATGGGATTGGGTTGCATTCGCGGTATGTCGGGCACCCCTTGGCGTAGCAACCAAGGGGCTGCGACTGCGCCGCTGCCCCGCTACCACTCTCGTGGGGCCCCACGAGGTGCGTGGAGGTCGCCGTCGCCTCCTCCGTCCCTTGTCGACCCTCCTTTGCTGGTTGCGGCCTCGCTGTGACGGTGAGGGTTAGCCACGGTGCTGCCGGCGTTGGCCATAGGCCCGCCGACTTCCATCCTCTCGATTTTTTCGTTGATGTGACTCTGTTGTTGTTGGATACTTTGGACCTGAGTTGCCACGTTAGATAACATCTGTTGAATGCTTTCGAGGGCATATTCTTGGCCTTGGATTGTTTCGTTGCTTTGGGAGGCATCCTTGCATTTGGGTTTACACACATGAGTTATACATATATTAGGTTTGATTATCACGAGAGAACCTGACTCTGATACCAATTTGATGTGAAACGTAGCGAAAGAATACAAATAACAAATCACTCCAATTCTCGGAAAACTTCAAATATCATTAATAACAAAAATAATTACAAGATGGAACCTTGGGGTTTTATTTATACCTACTACCCAGATAAACATAAAAATAACCAACTAATAGATATCTACTAAAATTGACGTGCACGTGAGATAACCCCATGTGGGCCCGTTTAGTTTCAGCACATGTTTTCTTTTATTTTTAGTATTTTATTATGAGTAGATAATTATCTAGTTAGTGTTTCCTTGTTTATCAAGGTTTCTAGTTAGTGGATAGTTTCTAACTTAGGTTAGGAGTCTTGCTCCCTAAGTTTAGGATTATCTATAAATAAGACCTTTGACCATCTTTTGTAATCAACTTATTATTAATGAAACTTATGGATTTATGAGATTGGAGAAAAATTTATTTGATTATTATTGTGCGTGTTCATGTGTGTAAATTCCGTTGCGTTTCACATCAATTTGGTGTTAGAGCTGCGTTCGTTCCTAATTTTTCACACAAGTGTGTCAATCGTGTGTGTATCGAGGTCACAAACTATGGCAAGAGCTTGGGGCAACCTATCGTACGACGTGTACTCGACGACGATCAATGCTCCAAAACTGCCCACCACAAATGGAGTGTCCTTCATCCATGAACGACCCTTCGCTTCTCAAGGTTCAAGACATTCATCAAAATCAACGGACGGTCCTCAAGAGCAAATCGCGCTACCACCAACGGTAGCTGGATTTGGCTTCGCAGTCCAGTTAATAGAATTAAGTGAAAAGATAGTGATTTTGAAAGTAGATCAACAAAGAGAGTGCTCCAACGGTTCAAGGAAGTAGGATTTTGACTGCCCCCCGAGGCGGGTAAGGCTTGCAAAACCACCAAAGGCTGAACAATCCACCCAACCACCAAGGACCACCTCACTTTAAGCGGTTGGCCCCCAAACCCTAACCTCTCAACCACCCCACAACAGCCAACATGCTTCCACTCTCAACCCGACTACATTGAGCCCCAATCCAACAATTTTGGAGGACAGCGGCCTTCGCCAAACCTCGACGATCCTCTTCGGCAAGGTTTGAACCAATCTAGGGCTCCGATAAGGCTGGACAGCCTTGGGCCAGTAGCACAACAACAGACGGAGAGGGAAAACCCTAGATCCCCCCTAAAAATAGCCCCTCGCAGTCGTTCAGTCATTTTTATTGCTCCAATGATTTGTGGGCGAAGGTCACCGGACTGAAAGCGACTCCGGCAGGACTCTGATGGGTCCATTAGAGGTCAAGGCAGCAAATTCATAGGTTGTTGAGTTGGATGAAGGGGCTGCCAGGGTTTATGAAGAGAAAGAGGGGGCAAGGGATTCTTTTGACGAGTTGGATTCTTTAAGTGATGCTCTTATAAGGTTGACCTATAAGGAGTATGGGCTGCCTAAGTGAACTTTGCTTGACTTTGGCCCATTTTGAAGTGACACACAATTTGGGTTTGAGGTTAATGGTTCAAAAATCAATTTTATTGGTGCGGAACAATTTGGGCAGCCCCCAATTTTTAAAATGTTAAAAAATATTTTATATGGACCCAACAGTTAAAAAAAATGATTTCACCCTCAATAAAAGATAAAAAAGGTCCAAAATATTCAAAGCATTTATGGTTGTAGCATGCCTCTTACAAATTTTCGAAGAGGAGGGCACTATTTGTCTGACATCTTCAACATACAATGCTATGTTGCTCAGGTTGAGCTTTTTGAAGAAGGGGATAGTAACATGCGCGTGTGATAGCCCATTTAATTTCAGCACATGTTTATTTTTATTTTTAGTATTTTATTATGAGTAGATAATTATCTAGTTAGTGTTTCCTTGTTTATCTACGTTTCTAGTTAGTGGGAGTCTTGCTCCCAAAGTTTGGGATTATCTATAAATAAAGCCTTTGGGCATCTCTTGCAATCAACTTATTATTAATGAAATTTATGGATTTATGAGATTAGAGAGAGATTTATTTGATTATTATTATGTGTGTTCATGCGTGTGTAAATTCCACCGCGTTTGACATAAAAAATATTAAACTAATAAAAAATAAAACATGTGCAAAAATATTAAAAAGGATCCCCACGAGGGGGACCCATTGTCGCGGCACGTATGTTTTCTTTAGGGTTCTCCACTTTTTAAGGAGATGTATTTAATGTGTTCCCATATTAGAAGATAGTGTATATTTTAAACTAATCCTCAAAACGTAATATATTTACTTTGATGCACATATAGTTTTCAAGTTTGGGAAAATTATCCTAAAAAGAGAAGTGGAATATCAATGCCAAGCAACTCGAGTCTTTTTCTAGGTGATTATCTCGTGCCTGTAAGATGCACTTAACATTTGATTGTTTTTAAACTCATTTTATAACCTTATTGTCATGTCGATGAAAGGAATTTATCCGAAATTACCCTTCATTTCTTAGCTCAATAGGGCTCGTTTGGTTTGAGGTTTGGAAAGGGAATATGAATCCTTGATTCTATGAATTCGAATCTTGAATTCCCTTCAATTGTTTAGTTCAAACAAGAATTCTCTTTTCCCGACATCTAAAATTCCTTTCCCATATTTGGTATAAATATCATTAAACTAAAATACTCTTCTACTTGATTTGAGTGTGTGGGCGCGCTACTGTGTGTGTGTGTGTGAGAGAGAGAGATAGAGATAGAGAGAGAGAGAGAGAGAGAGTGAGTGAGTGAGTGTATGTGTGTATGTGTATGTGTGTCTGCGTGAGAGAGTGTGTGTGAGAGTGTGAGAGCGTGTGTAAGAGCGACTATGTGTGTGGTGTGAGAGCGTGTGCGTGTGCGTGAGAGCGAGCATGTGTGTGGTGTGAGTGTGTGAGAGCGTGTGTTTGTGTGTTTTTATATGAATGTGTTGTGTGAGAGTGAGCATGTGTGTGGTTGTGAGAGAGAGAGTATGAGTTTATGTGAAAGGTATTTTTCTCTCACCACAAAAGTAAGCTAAAATTCCGGGAATATAGCATTCCCTCCATTACAAAGGGAAAAGGAGAATTTCAATTCTGTGGGAATTATAAATTCTAGGAATTCTAAGTTCCTCCTCAAATTTCCAACCAAACATTGTAATTTTAGACGAGGAGAGTTCTAAATTTAAGGAATTCTAAATTCTCTTTCCAAACCTCGAACCATACAAGCTCTTAAAGTAAAATATTTTGAAAATTGATGTGTTGGTGATCCGTAGAGACACGTGGTGCCTGGCTGTGCCCCTGGGAGAAGACTATCTTTTATTTTGCATTTTTAGTTTAGGGTTTATTGTCATTTTCTTTTATTTAGTCATTTTTAGTTATTGGTTGCCCTTTTTAGTCTTTTTTGGGTATTAGCTTAGCTAGCAAGCTAACCTCTCCTATAAATAGGCCCCGACCCTCATTTGTAAACACACTTGAATATTGAGAATAGAGAATAGAGAGAGAAAGAAACCCATTTCATTAGTTTAGCCTTATTTGTTGTTGTTATTGTTGTGTAGTGTAATAATAAAGTTTCCGCATTCTTAGATTCACATCAAATTGATATCAGAGCTGCGTTTGTTCTTGGTGTTCGTCGTGGTGCGTGAAGCGGGTATCGAGTTGTGATTCCATCTCGGGCAACCGTTCAATCGGTAGGTTGATAAATGCCCAAATATGAATCGGGTGGATGGAAACCCTAAATTCCATCACCGCTAAAAGGGGGATATCAACCCTTTTAGCCTCCTCCACCCTCCACAACCATCTTCCTCCACCTCCATCTCCTACCGCCCTACAACCGCCACTACTTTAAAGGCCCCACTATCATTCTCAAAACCCTAGCAACCCCGCTTTTTTCCTTTACTACTCCTACCCCAAAGAAATCCTAACCCTAATTAGCCCCCACCTTCCCAACTACCCTAAAAACCATTGCCAACTTCCTCCCCGACCGCCGATCTCCCCCCAAACCCCTTCCATTCCAAGCGGCGCCCCCAACCCTGCAAACACTAAACCGCATCCCCCTTCCCCTCCCCTGTTTGGCCCCCCCCCCTGCCCCCTACCCTTTTCCGGGGCCGACCACCCCCCAACAGACCCTAGAACCGTAGAAATCTTCACAACCACCAGAGTAGACCCACCGACCAAAACCCTACCCTTCATCCCTTGTTCCGATCCCTTCTCTACGCTACACAACCCCGCCTCTGTCCGCCTTCACTTCCTAGCCCTAAAATCACCTCGCCCCTCCTCCACAGGGGTTGGCCAGCCTTCAATGGCTACCGACCAGATGCTCTCTCTGCCACCACAAACCAACCTCCACCACCTTTTAAACCCTATTCCGGCCAAAACCCTAATCTGCCTCACCCTTCCCCCCCCCCTCCGCATATTTCACCTTTTCCCCACTCATTTATGCCCAACCACCATCTAAACTGATAAAAATGGGCTTCCCTACTCCGATCCAATCCCCTACCCCCTATTTGACCTCAAATCCGGTCAAAATTGGTCTCAGGGCCTATTCCATGAAAATGCGGCACTTGGGGCCCATTTTCGACTATTTGTCATTTTGGGAATATTTTGAGGTTGATACACATGGGGCTAATTCGGGTTGGGCTGCCCACTTTTAATTGAGTTTGATTGAGGTCCGAAGCATTTATTGGTTCACATCATGTGGCATTGATGATTCGCCCTTCAAGCTCGAGGACGAGCTTTTTCTAAGACATGGAGAATGATGTGTTGGTGATTCGTAGAGATACGTGGCGCGTGGTTGTGCCCCCGGGAAAAGACTATCTTTTATTTTGCATTTTTAGTTTAGGGTTTATTGTTATTTTCTTTTATCAAGTTTGGGACTAATTAGTCATTTTTAGTTATTAGTTGTTATTTTTAGTCTTTTTTGGGTATTAGCTTGGCTAGCAAGTTAACCTCTCCTATAAATAGGCCCTTGGGCCTCATTTGTAAACACACTTGAATACTGAGAATAGATAATAGAGAGAGAGAAAGAAACCCATTTGGTGTTGTTGTTGTTGTTGTGTAGTGTAATAATAACGCTTCCGCATTCTTAGATTCACATAAAAAATACCAAAAGTCACAAGTGAAAACAAATAATAAACTGGAAGGCCGTTTGGTCTTGGAAAAATGCAAAATGCTTATATAATGTCTTTAGGAAGAATATGGGAGGGAGTTTTCGTCCATTGGCAATAAAAACAAAGGATGATTCTTTTTATTTTTTTTCAAGTAAACTATATCAAAAGCAACGAGAACGAAGGCCCACCCATGCCTACACATAAATTATTTGTAACATTACATTATCACTTTGCTTTATTATCTGAGGTTGTTTTTTGCTCAATGCTTTTAATTTTTTGAAATTTCAGACGATGTGTGCCTTTTTTTTAAGAACTAGTTCATTTAAATATAAAATTTATAAATTGAGCTAAAAATGACCTTATTGTGAAGATTATCATAAATAGTTGTTTATGGCTCTTTATCATGTAAAGGATATTCTAGTTTTATACTCTATAACATAAGATTATCTGATATTCTTTTTTAACACTTGTTGATAATAATCCTTGGCATACATGCTTTATTGTGTTTCGTAAATCTCCAATTTGTTTAATTTTATTTTTATTTACTCTACCCAATGATATAATGCTCTATTTAGAAATGCTCCCTACATATTGAATAATAAGAGGTAACTCCCCTTCCATTATGTGCATTACCTCTCACTTGTACCTTATGCATGGCGTCGTCCGGATGGGTGGGGGCAACTAATTATTGAACATGTGCGTGTGTTGTGGTGGTGGTGGTGGTGGTGGTGGGGGGGGGGTATCTCTAAATACAACACTATCTCAGGGATAATGTAACGTGCCTTCAATTTTCATTTTGGTCGTGGTTACTTTTATTTGCTGAGTCAGGGATAATGCAAAAAAAAAATGCTTTATGTTGCGTGCCTTAAATTTCCATTTTGGTCGTGGTTACTTTTCTTTGCTGAGTCATTCTTGAATGAAGTCAACTCGAATTATCAATTTCTCTCTTTATACATCTTTTATTTTTTTTATTTTTTTTAATTCTTATAACAAATATATTTTTAATCTAGGGTTTAATTGTGGGGAAGCTGCTAACTTTGGAACTCCGAAGTGGCTCAAAGTAGCCAAGGAAGCTGCAGTGCGCAGAGCTGCTATGAATTATCTTCCCATGCTTTCTCACCAGCAGCTGTTATACCTGTTGACCATGTCTTTTATTTCGAGGTCAGCTTATAAATTTTCCTTGTATCCTCTATGGAATGAGTATTCTGGCAATATATCCTTGAAGTTACGTTTCCGGTTTTTACTTCACAGATTTTTTTTAGGATAAGGTCTTCTTCACAAATGTGGTTACTTTTGTGATGTTTTGTAGAGATGAAAGTGTCGCAAAACTATTAAAAAGCGTCACAAAAGGTGAAAATGGACCCCAATAAACAATCATGCAAAATTTTGGACCCCAGGATAAAAAATACACATAACTACTAGTGGACCGTCCCCAAAGTGCAAATAACCCATTATTTATTGGCCTAATGCTATAAGGGGGATGAAATCTCAAACTCTCTAGGTTTCTTGTCATGATTTAACCTTACATACATTATTTCGGTGCTTTGTAGGTGTGGATGTGGTATTGGCAGTCTTATTTGGAATCTAAAAATTTAAGTAGAAAAGTCAAAAAGTGCACACATTTTTATATGCTCTTGATAAAAGAGTGCACTTGTCAGCATGTGAACAAACTAATCTTGAAAAACATGCCATACCTGGGAAACTATCTTTTTAACAAGCGAATAGTACCGTGTTTTAAAGACATGGTTACAGAAAAAGAAATGATTATCCTATTTTTTGACTCCATATAGGTATTAATTTTGGGTGAGACAAAATGTTTCATTATCATTGGTCAGGCTTCTCCTGGGCTTCACCTTAACTTCATTAAGGTTCCAGGTTCGCATACAATCAGAACTCATAGGGGTCCCTCTTGTCTTAGTGACTCTTCCTCTTTTCTAGTTTTTTTTTTTTTTTCTGAGTGAAAACGGTAGATTTTTCATTTGCCAATGAATTGGATCCGCCCCGATTCGATCAATAATGGGATTCTTGGTTAGAGAAAGGTTATGTGACATGGACACCCACCCAACTCGGTCGGTCGGTTGGCCCACCTAACAGATGCTGATATTCTCGATCGATTTGATCAAATTCCGAACTCAACAACTTGTTAGGAGTAGGTTTTGGCTTGCCCCTTTCTATGTTATTAGTAAGCGCTAACGAGCAAGAAAATGGATGCTTCTTTGGTCAGACGTATCCACATTCTTTATAGCCCTCTTCATCGGGTGTACCGCATTGATGAGCGCTATTGGTACACCATAAACTCAACCCGGCATAAGGAATCCTCCTCAGTAACCGAAGTTGAAGCGAGCAAGTTTCCTGATCTCTGGAGCACCTTAGAATCCTTATCTCGAAGAAAAGAGACAACTAAAGATCCATCTTTCACTCTATAGCCATCCAACCAAGAGATGCGATCTTCCAGAAATAAGAAAGAGATTCTTTCTTGAGAGCTTGTAGCGAGAGACTTCTATGCATGTGTGTGGTCCCCGCATGCTGGCCTCATCTGCTTTTTCTCTCAAAATCTGAACTCATCCCCTCCACTGATGAAAAAAAAATGCGCAATGCTGTCCCATGGTCACAGAAAGACTGCATGGCCCAAAACTGTTCGATGGTATGGCCTGTGCATATCGGTGAAATGGACAAAACTTGAATAATCGAGATCAGGAGGCCAGGCCTGCCAGAAACCTGGACCAGCGCAGCATGTACCGGCTTCAGAATTGCATCCGATCCTGAAGACTTTGCACCTCGACGCTAGGTCCGTTGATGGTCATCGGTCCTGACTGGAATTCAGAGTTCGATTCCCGGTCCCCTGCCATCTTTCTTCTAGCTTTTAGTTCATTCTGTATAGCGATTCCTGTAAATAAATATGTCCTACGTCCCCTTGGTCCTGTTCCATACTTTATTTATGGTATTAACTGGATCAATCGCTTTGTCGGAACTCACGACCGTCTTACAAGATATTTTTCTTAGAAGAGCAGAGGGCTCTGCCACCCGAAGCTTTCCCTTATCTACTAAATGCAGTGACTCGCTTGTTTTATTCGTTTTGATCATGACATTGTAGTTCCACTAAGGTAAACTGAACAACTTAATCGTGACGATTGACATGAAAATGAAAGAAACAAAGGAAGAACCTCTCTCTCTCTACGCCCAAAGCAGCTCGAGGAATACAATCTGAATCAACTGAGACGAAGTAAAAAGAATAATAGGACTCGGTGAGTTGACTAGGTACACGTAATGGATTAATAAACATCCAGTGCCGAAACCAGGTCAACTTGTTTGACTCAGCACAGCCCCGCGTCTCTCAGGTAATCTAGCCACTCAAGTAGGCATATTATTTAGTCAATTTATCACTCAAGCATGGTGTAGTATACACTCGCTGTAGCAAGACTGAATAATGAGACGGTCAGTCATCTAGTCCTGTTTTGCAGCATGTCGTATTAGCTACTAAAGGTGAACTTCACCATAGTACCTAATCAAGTCGGCATATTTTGGGGCTGAGTTCTCCACTCTTTAATGAGGTCCAATTTGCATAAAATGCTCAAACCCTTATATGAGCATTCGACTCATTAATGAGGGTCCATTCCTCATTAAATGCCTAACCCCCCTATATATGCATGTCATTTACTTCTCATTAAACATGTCAATTAGATCTTGAACCTCAACTTATTGCTTTCCAAGTACCGTAGTCTATCTGGATCAATCCTTATTTATTCTTAAGCATTTAAGTACTGCTCTTGTGGTTCATTAGGCTTGTATTAAAGGTTAATGATCATTCTGAACCACTAAGATGAATTTCTTAGCCTTTCTGTGGTGGGTGTTCTAACTTGTTTTCTTCACCCTTTCTTGTGACTAGAGTGTCATCTTTATTTTCGTTTTTTTTCTCTCTATACAAAACCTAGAACTTTATCTTTAGCCATGATTTAAACCACTAGGTTGGAGATGGTAGAGGGGCTTCAACTCATAAGGAGTGACTACCAGAAGTTCATAGAACTTAAGGGCTGAACCAGCTGATTTAGCATGCAAGGTCCATGGATGAATTTCATAACACAACTAAAGGAACGGTTTACGCTTCGTTTTTAGTTATATTAATGGCATACCTGATGAAGGAGAGGAAAATGTAGTGAATAATTTAATAAGTTGAATCAGATTGGCACTGTTATGGAGTGTCAAGAGAAGTTTGAAGAGTATGGAGTTGTGATTATGGCATATAACTAGAAATTCATATTTTCTAGACATTCATAAGAGGGCTCAAGGAAAGAGGTATTGTTCAAGAATCCGCACTTATATCATTGACCAAAGAAAAGAGAAAAGAAGCTGAGAAGAAAGTAGAGAATGAAGCAGGAAAAAAAGAACCCCTTTTGCTGCAATAGGGTTCAAAAAACCGGGGTACTACCATTGTCAACTAGTATATTAAGGGGTCTCTTATTTAGCAATCCTCTAATCTGATAATGTTGTGGTTTACATAGCCAGCTAAGGCATTGACTAAAATTTCTACTTCATTGGCATTTGGAGGAGTTGTTTCTTGCATTTATGTTAGGTATATATATATAGTTTGCGTAAGCTGATAGGGTTAAACATATGCACCACAGCCTTGATTTTATCCTTCAATCCACTTGAAAACTTTGCACAAAGTAGCCCTCGCCAATGTTTTAAAAAATGCGACACGGTTTCGAGGTGTTTTGACCTGGTGAGGTGAGGCTGGAGCCTCGAGACGGATCAAGGCATAAGTCTCAATTGAACCAAAAACGAATCACTAAAATATTTAAGCAACACACTAATTATATCACAAAATAATGCATCATGAGTGTCATCACATATGTATATACATGTATGCGTAACAAAACGTATACACACATATATATATACACACATGAAAGGCGCATGCGTAAGCCTCAATCTTGTCCTGAAGCTTAAGCCTCGAGGCACTAAAGCATCACCTCGCCTCGAGGTGCACCTTGACCAGCGAGGCTTAAGCCTTGAGGAACTAGATCACTGCGCCTCGAGGCGTACTCCTTGATCGATTTTCCAAACATGTGTCCTCGCTAAGGGTTCTCTCTTGTTTAAATTTGTTAAAGTTACTTGCCACATTTTCACAAGGCTTCCTTAAATTTTTCCCAACTCAATTGGCCTTTCACCTCTTGGAAGTCTTGAAACCAAGAATCTACACCTTTTGTTCATTTCGAAAATGGAAATATTGTTTGCATTTCCCAGACCATGACCTAGGGTTTGTCCCATCAAAATGTGGAGATTTGAATTTGGGGACCATAATGGGATTACTTGAGTTATTGTTGGTCCATGGAGCTTTGGAGGATACATCTGGTGTGAGATGAACCTCTACGATGGTTATTCAACTATGATGATGTAATTGAACTATTAGCCGATGAATCCTTGCCCTTATCATATTGATCGTTGATGAATCCATCCTTATCTATTCTAACCATAGTTGTCAAATCGCGAATCGTATCGTAAATCGTTTACCCCCCGAATCGTGAATCGTGAATTGAACCGGTCGAATCGGAACCAAGAGATAATAATGTAGTAAAACATACGTAAATGGATTTTACACTATAGAATTGATAATTAAGAATGATATGACAAAAAAAACTAATCGTAGCACGTGATAATATACCAAAATATAGCACAAAAATTAAACGTAGCACATGTTCTCATTCATTTTAAGCTTAAAAATGTAAAAAACAAAAATAAATCGTAAAAAGTCATTAAGTAATAAACTACTAAAAATATTAAAACAGCCTACAAATATTAATTTAGAAAATTAAACAGTTAAACTATATTAAGAAAACCTACAAGTCTTAATTTAGAACAATTAAACAGTTAAATTATATTAAAACAGCCTACAAATATTAAAATGTATTAATTTAAAACAGTAAAATATATTAATTTAACAAAAAAGGTTTATAACAAAAAAAAAACAAAGAGTAAAAACGGCCCTTCATTTAAAAACAACAAAAGTGTAAAAACTATTAGTTAATAACTTCTTTTATAACAAAAAAAACCCCCATAAAAAACGGCCCTTCTTATAACAAAAAAAAACAGCAAAAGGTTTTAAAACTAATATTTAATAACTTTTGTCTTACAGATTATAACAAAAGGTTTTATAACAAAAAAAATAAACAAAACAGCTAAAAGCCCCTTCCGATTTGCAAAAACAGCAAAAACGCAGCAATAGATGGCTTCGGTTTGCAGCAACGTATGGCTTCGGTTTGCAGGTTACGGCTGGATTAGGGCTTCGGTTTGCAGGTTACAGTTGGATTAGGGCTCATACAGCAATAGATGACTTAGGTTTGAGAGAAGCAACAGTTGATTAGGGCTCGCAAGTTTTTTGTTGTTGTTAGAAAGAGTTAAAATAAGTCGCGTGTGCCGAAAAAGGGTTTTAAAAAACCCACTTTACTGAATCGCATTAAGGGACGATTCATGATTCCAAATCGAATCGTACGATTTCAAACCGAATCGTCCGATTAATTGAACAATTACGATTCACCTCTTGATTCAAATCGTTCGACCCTTGAATCGAACCGAATCGGACGATTTTGTCAACTATGATTCTAACTGTCACTGATATTACATAGATTAAGTGGAAATTTCTACAATTGTTTGTCATTAGGCCAACTACCCTATATGGAACAGAATATTCAACCTTAAAAGAAAAAACAAGAGCAACGTAAGTGAGATGAGGATGTTATGATAGATGATAGGAGTGACTAGAAGGGAACAATTTAAAAATAGTTTTCTAGAGGTAAGTTAGGAGTAGTTCCCAGATACGAAATTGGTTATGGTATCATATTTGCTTCTTTGTCACCCATTGAAATTTTTGAAGATTGACTACTTATTCTTTGTTTTGATTTACTTTTTCCCATGCGTCACTGGAGTAGCTTGGCTTGTGATGCCATGGAGTTATCGCAAATGCTTTTTAACCTAGCTACATGTGATGTGGATTGCGCATCGAAATCACTTTATTTATTAAAAAAAACTAAATTTTCAACCCAAGAGTTTCATTCCATTATATTCTTTTTCTTTTTGATGAAGACGGTGTCGGTGACACATAAAGAAACTATACTTAAACAAAGAGTAGTAATACTCAAATTATCTATTATTTGAATGATTTGTCCCGATGGAGTACAGGGGTAAGAGAAAAATCTAGAAATTGGTTATTACTTGCCCACTAAGGAATGCTTAGGTCACATGTGATGTCATGGGGTAACATCATTAACGACATCACATGGAGAACATTCCTTTTACAAATTACCTCTTGTAGCCCTCTTTTATCTAACTAACTACTATCAACTAACAAGGAAAAATCACAAAAAGAGAAATAGACAAATACGAAATAAGACTCAACAAAATAGAAATGATATAAAGGCCCCTCATTATGGAACACATCACTTACCACTCCATGAAAATAGTTCGTCGTCGAAATCAATGGGGAACACCTTCGACTGGAATGACGTGTGCAATCAAGGCGTTATGGTGCTCCACCTCTCCATCATTGGGTGACTCCATCAACTCATCCGTCGCTAGGACTCCCTTCTTCCCCCCCGGGGCACTCGGATGTTAGGTGGCCAACTACTCCACATGTAACGCATTTCATAGTGGTGGGTGGGGCATCCGGTACTCGAGGTAGAGGGGTGGTGGTCGGAGGACGAAAAAGAGTGGTTGAACTTCGGTGGTGCTCTTTCACCTTGATGGCATATTCAACTGCTTTCACAAAAGCTGGAATCTCTTCGAGACTTAAATCTTGGCGGATGGAGGGCTGCAAACCATGAATGAAGCAACTGATTTGTTGCTTCTCACTCTCACCCAAACGTGCTCGGGTGCATAGCAACTGATACTGCTCCGTGTAGGTGGTGACTAACGATGTGCCTTGACGGAGGCCCTGAAACCATGAAAAAAGATCCTTCTCGTAAGAGTGTGTGTGTGTGTGTGTGTGTTTGGGGGGGGGGGGGGGGGGAATTGTGCGCATCTCATCCTTCATCTGAGCTCAAGAGGTGATCGGGGGCTGTTAAGTTAAAACGCGCCTCTGAATTGAGTCATTCCACCAAACACATGCCAAACCTTGAAGTTTGGTTGTCGCTAAATGAACACATTTATACCCGAATATGCGTATATATTCAAAACTTTCTTCGCTGCATCAAACCAATCAATGAAGTCATCGGGGTTGAGGTGACCATCAAACATATGATATTCACCCTAATGTCTCCATTTAGGCTCTTGGAGAGTAGCCGTAACGCATATATGAGGTGATCGAGGTGTAAACAAGTTGATTTACAAACAAAAGGTCAAAGAGTGATTCCAACCACCTCTCATCCTCAACCGCTACCATATTCAATTCGGTCACTATGTGGGAGTTGCCCCCCTCAACACACGCGCGCATCCTTAACTTTATGGTGATGGTAGAGCACCCATACCGAAAGAATGGAGAATGGATATGTCTCCATTTGACTCCCTTAATCCGAAGGTGGTCCTATTTGTGCCAATCGAAGATTGTATTTGCTTCTTATGCCATGAGAAGGGCCATCAAATGGATTATTTCCCTTTAGGCAACTTAATGAAGGCGACCTACCTCCGGTGGATGATAAACCTCCTCCTTATGAGCCCATACCCCCGGCTTTTATTCCCATGGCCCGTGCCTATCCTCCGCTTGATGATTTCGACGATGAAGATGATGATGTGTTACGCCGCCGAGAAATGACCACTTCACATATGTACGGCTACTCTCCAAGAGCCCAAGTAGAGACATTGGGGTGGATATTACTGTGTTTGATGGTCACCTCAACCCCAATGACTTCATTGAATGGTTGGATGCGATGGAGAAGGTTTTTGAATATAAACACATATTTGGGCGTAAATGTGTTCAGTTAGAACCAAACTTCAGGGACGTGGAAGGATTCTTAAAGGTGCATGCTCACCTCTTGGGCTCAGATGAAGAATGAGATGCGTGCATTGTTCCTTCCGCCCCCTTATGAGAAGGATCTTCTCACGGATCCCGACCTCCATCAAGGCACATTGTCAGTCACTGCCTACACGGATCAGTTTCAGTTGCTATGTAACCGGGCACATTTGGGTAAGAGTGAGGAGCAATGGATTAATCGCTTTATTCACGATTTATAGCCGTGCATATGCTAAGATTTGAGTCTTCGAGAGATTTTAACTTTTGCGAAACCTGTCGAGTATGCCATCAAGGTGGAAGAGCACCACCAGTGTTTGACCACTCTTGTCCTCCGTCCACCACCCCTCCACTCCGAGCACTTGTTGCACCACCCACGGTTATGAGAGTTGTTGGCTATTGAGCATCCGAGTGCCCAAGGGAAAGAAGAGGGTCCTACTAACGATTGATGAGTTTGAGCCGCCCGATGATGGAGAGGTGGAGCACCAAGAGGTCTAGATTGCACACGTCATTCCGGTTGATCCCAATTCCGATGGTGCTTCCCTTTGAGTTGGAGGACGAACTATTTTCATGGAGGGGAGAGTGATGTGTTCCATGATGAGGGACATTTATGTCATTTCGTAATTGAAATCATTGACAAATAATTGAAATCATCTTTGGTTACATGTTAAGGTTTTATGGTTCTCATACCTGACCCCATGTTCATCAGATTTTACTTGTTCAGTTTCTTTGTGCTCACTTTTATGCTGTCTCGGATTATTGTTTCTTCATTTATGGTGTTAACATCATCAAAAGATTTCCAAATTGTAATTGCATCACAATTTTAATATACTCAAATTGTTTGATCGACAGAGTCCCTAGATCCTTATTGCCAGGGGTACGAAGCTCCCGTCTACGAGATCGTCAAAAGGAAGAACGAGAAATGTTGGTAAAGAAAGCATTTATAGAAGATATCTTGAACGAAAACAATCTGTTAACAATTCTTCTTCAAAAAAGTTCGTCTTCCCATGCTGTATTCTGGGACCTGGATTCTCTCCCGTCTTCAATTAAAGAATCTGAATTATGTAATGGTACTGCTGCTACTGTTGCAACAACATTGACAGAACATACTAATTCTGAGAATGGAAATAATAATCGGGATCTAGTTAGCGAGATGAGCTTGTATATGGACAATTCGTATTTGGACAACAACGATGATGATCTATCATATGGTTTTCAAGTTGATTCTGGAACGTTACCTTGTGTGGCTTGTGGGGTTCTCGGTTTTCCATTCATGTCCGTTGTACAACCATCTGAGAAAGCATCGCTACATCTTTTAACTGCAAACTCCGTGGTGTCAAATTTTGCTTTGGAAATCAATGGCATGAGTGGAGACTCTGGTTCAGGTATATTGGTGAAGGGTCCACCCCACTACCCCACCTACACCCCGGAAGTTCAAAAATTAGATTTGCCCCCTTTTAATTTTTGAATTTCTAGGGGGTGGCCAAGTCTAATTATGAGAATTATCGGGGAAATGTCAAAACCCTAAAAAATTCTGTTTTATTTTTTTCTTTGTTATCTTTTTTTTTTTGTGTGTGTTGGGGTGGGTGGGGGTGAAGCATATCACCTTCTTGTTATCATTTTGTTACATTTCAGTTGCCATTTGGCTATTTTGCATAATAAGCTTTACAGCCTAACATTGATCAATATTACCACGGAGATGCCATATAAGGAGGAGATTTTTGCAATTGATATTTTACAATACTTGAACTTGAGTCATGGTTATATAATCGGTGTCTTCTGATTGATGTTTGGGAAAATTAAAAAAGTTATTTATAATTTTTGGGTTTTCTTTTTGATCGTTTTTGGGTTTGTGTGATTTTTGGTTTTATTAAAGATTTAGTCATTTACTTTCTCTTTTTTTTTTGAAAATTTTATCATTTTTATTTAAAAATGCCATATGCCCGTTAAGTTTAACTCCCCTCTAACGGAATCTGGGCAAGGTCTAATTAAAAGTCATAATTGTAGTAAAGTCAATACAAAAATTATGGAAATATTAAAGTAAAAATAATAAAAGCATTTTTTGCTGTTTATTTTTATATCAAAATTTGGTCTCCATATAAGGGGGGGTAAGGCCAGCCGACATTCGCATCTCCCAGATCCTACAGTTAAGCGGGAGCCTTATGCACCGAGTACAACTCTTAGTTTATGTACAATACTTTAATGCATTTAGTGCACATCCTTGGTGTAAGGTCTTGGTGCACAAAGCATTTTACTTTGACAGAAAAGTGGGCACAATTCTGTACAGATACTAACAGTACCACTTCACATGCAGCTGACATGATGAAACCAAATGAGAACAATTTATTTCGCCATCCGATTGGAGAATCTTCAACTCCTGAATCAAAATCTTGTCCTGCATTGCCTGATTCTTTTTCAACCCTAAAGGATCTTCCTGTTTCTAAAGGGTGGAACACTTCTATTGGGTATTTTAGACCACGGATATTCTGTTTGGAGCACGCAATTCAAATTGAAGAGCTGTTGCAGTCAAAAGGCGGAGCAAATGTGCTTTTAATTTGCCATTCAGGTGAGGATAGGCTTTATAATCTGTCCCTAATTCTTACGCAAAACAATTCAAAAGGTTTTATAGTTCCAAATTCGCCCTTGAGCAAATACTAAAAATAAAAAATGGGGTATATGATGTTTAGCCTGCAAAGTTTCTATTGAATCTGATTTTAGCCCTCAAATTTTTATTGATCATTTCGTTATTTGACTGTTACAAATCTTAGAAAATGGGTCATTTGACATTTGGTCCCCGTTTGTTATGCCGTACATCACTTTGGGTGCCCAAGTTTAATCAACATATTATCACTTTGGGTATTGGCCAGCCAAAAAAAAAAATATCACTTTGGGTATCATTCACTGTTGGCAGCACTTTTTTTCCCACAAAAGTTATCAATTTCACATTTTATGACACTTATTTATTTATTTTTTTATATCAAAAAAATGTTGCAAATAGTGAAAATGGTGCCCGAAGTGATAATACGTTAAAATTAGGCAAGCAAAGTAATAACGACCTTACAAATGAGGACTAAAGACCATAGCCCCACGATTGCCATAATATCCCCGAGTCATGTCTAATTATATGTAAGTGGGGGTTAATGTCTATTATATATAATTGGCAGGGACTGAGTTAAAGATATTATAGTCAATTCGTTAGACTTTTAACGGCCAATTAATGGAACCATTAAAAATGGGGACTCACATCTTATATCTAAAACTATGGGAGCTAAAGTCAGTTTTGACCTGAATTTTTTGGGGCCAAATGCCCTCCGCCCCCCCTCCCCTTAAAAAAACAAAACCAAAACCGCAAGTGCTGACATTTTCATTAATCATTCACCTTTTTTATGGTTAAATGATTGCACTCATATATATATATATATATATATATATATATATATATATTTTTTTTTTTAAATTTTGTACAGATTTTCAAAAAATAAAGGCACATGCTGCGGCTGTTGCGGAGGAAGTTGGTATCCCTTTCAAATATAATGAGATTCCATTGGATGACGCGTCCAATGAAGATCTAAATTTGATCAATCTCGCAATTGATAATGAAGAACAGGCTGAATGTGGAGAAGACTGGACGTCGAAACTGAATATTAACTTGCGTCAGTGCGTCAAGCTCAGAAAAAAATTCCCAACCGAAAAAGTGAAACATGCTTTGACACTGGACGGTTTGTTCTTCGACCCAATTCCCATTTCAAGTTCCCTTAGCCTCAACTGGCAATCCAAAAAATCTCGCTCAAAACGAAATTTAAATAGTTCAGAGGATATAATCAAACCTTCTGAAATCGTTCCGATTGAGAAGGAAAAAGTGTTGGGAGCAAAATCAGAGGGTAGAAAAGAAGATAGAATCATTCAATATCAGAGACGAAACTTCAAATCTAAACCGGATGAAAATAGCAGAAATATGACTGAAACTAGCCCTAGTGAGAATCCGGGGTTACTGTCTAGTGAGAAACCTGTTCAATCACACGTGGAAGATTCAGTTATAACTGCCAACCCAGTGGTTGAAAATGTGAAAGCAAATACTGGAAACGAAACGTCGAAGGAAATGATCGTCGAGGATAAAGTATGCGATTCACCACGCGAAGATTCCCAAATGCAGTACGAGATCGAGAAAACCGAGAGATTATGTTCTGAAGATTCTGCTGTTTCTGTTCAAGTTGATGAAAGTATTGAAATTACAGCGGAAATTTGTGCGTTGGATGGGACTTGTGATTTGGTAACCGTCGATGATTTTGGAGGGGATTGTAATGTTCGGGCTGACGAAGATGTTATAATGGGGGATGTATCTGATCCTGCTACGCCAGTGGCCCCATGTTCTGATGAACAGGATTTGGAAAATTTTGATGAGCGGATCGAGAAAAAAGTTATGAACGGCGAAGTAGATGATTGTGTGAATATGAGTGATATAAGAAATGAAAGTAGCGATAGTAAAACTGTTACGAGTAATGTTACACTGGCGATAAATGAGTCTACTGCTGCTAGAAACGGAAGCAAAAGAAAACGAGAAGTGGTGCCACGAACCGAGGTTGGGTTTGGTTCAGACGGCTTTATAAAGAGTCCATGCGAAGGGTTGAGGCCAAGGGCAATGCGGGGTGGGGCCGACACGAAAAGAACGGTTCACGAAAAACCCGCGACAAAAAAGTCACGGAATTCTTCGGATGGTATAGCTTCCCGTGAGGATACGAGAAAAAAACGAAACGTGTCCAAAAAACCCACGATGAAAAAGTCGAACACTTCCGATGAGAGAGCAAACCGAAACGGGTCCAACAAGTGTGACCTAGACGGGTGCCGAACAAGTTTCAAAACAAAAGCCGAGCTACTCTTGCATAAGCGTAACCGGTGCCCTCATGAGGGGTGCAGGAAAAAATTCAGCTCGCACAAATACGCAGTTCTTCACTTACGCGTACATGATGACAATCGGCCTCTTAAGTGTTCGTGGAAGGGTTGCACCATGTCGTTCAAGTGGGCTTGGGCTCGGACCGAGCATTTAAGGGTCCACACTGGCGAAAGGCCGTACACCTGCAAGGTTGATGGCTGTGGGCTTACTTTTAGGTTCGTTTCGGATTATAGTCGACATAGGCGGAAAACCGGTCACTATGTCAACTCGCCAAATTGAAAATTTAATTTTCTTGATCAGGTGGGTCCTTGTAATTTGAGGTTTTTAGGGATTTTTAATTTTGGGTTAAAAAGTTGGCCTTTATAAATCATGTGGAAACTAGTTTAATGGTTTGAGTCTGAGGTAGGGGTAGACTGATCCATTTGTAGGTAGGTTTTTTTCAATTATCTCAATGCACTAGTTGTTGACAACCCATTTGGTTTGTGGGGGTTTCATTTTTCATCTATTTTTTAAAATTATTTTTGTACGGACATTTAGCCGTACTTGTTATGCTGTATAGATTATCTCTTTGGGTACCATTCACTTTTTGCAATTTTTTTACAATATATGATATTTTGGGCACTTTTTCTTCAAAAATTCAAAGTGTTACCCAAAGGAATGTGTTAAACTTGGCACCAAAAGGGGCAAATGCCAAAATGATTCTTATTTTATTAGAAAATCTCAAATTTCCCATTGGTTCCCATAAATTTTCAAATAAATAAAAAATCACCTAATAAAATAAGTTTCAAACGGTCCACAATTTAGGATTGTTTTGGAAAATAACATTTACAAGTGGTAGTGATAGATTTGAGAAATGTTTTAGGTATTTTCTTTTGGGAAAAAAAAAACCCCTTGTTTTAGGTAGGGATGAAAATGAGTCGAGTCGAATCGAGCTTAAGATCGCTCAAGCTTGATTTTTAATTGTAAACGAGCCTAAAAATATGTTCAAACTTGGTTCATTTATCTTACGAGTCGAGTTTGAACGAGTTTCCAAGCAAATGCACATGAGCCGAGCTCGAGTAGTTTAGTTATTTTACAGTAGTTTAGTATGAATATTGGTAACAAGCTTAAATTTTTGTTCAAGCTTGGCTCGTTTATTTTACGAAATCTTTTTCCGAACGAACATGAGCAAAATTTGAGTAGCTCGGTTCATTTTAGTGTCTCGTGAAATTGCATTAATCCGTTTTTTTTCTTTTTCTTTTTCTTTTTCTTTTTATTTATATGGTTAGGAACTTAATACTCGTGTGATTTTTGATTATGAGACGTAACCAATGACAGCATTGAAAATAGTTTTTCTCTCCTTTTGATATGTTTGACAAAATTACATATGTGATTTGAAATAAGAAATTGATTAGCGAAAGCATAGAATTTGACTAACTTGCATCAAGCAAAAACTTGGAATTTTAATCATGAGAACCTGAAGTTCCTATTTATTGTTTGATTTGATTGATTTTTAATGGTTCATTAAGTATGAAACCAGCTAGAAGACCACCAAGTCTGCTACCCTAGATAAAGTTGTTTTAATTGAGAGTAATTTATAGGGCAGAGCTATGCTAATTATTGGTTTAATATGACTTTTGCCTCTATTTATGGTAACGTATTTTTTACCCTACAATTTTTACCCCTAAAATAGCCCTTTTTCCATTTTTCCATTTTTTAATTTTTATCTATGTTAATTACAATTGTCTCCCCTGAACTTTATCCGCTTGTCACTTCACCATCCTAACTTTTAGTTTCTAGAGTTAACCCTCTGAATTTTCAAAATGAATCTCCTACTATCGTTCAATTGGGCCTGGGCTCGGACCGAGCATTTAAGGGTGCACACCGACGAAAGGCCGTACACCTGCAAGGTTGATGGTTGTGGGCTTACTTTTAGGTTCGTTTCGGACTATAGTCGGCATAGGCGGAAAACCGGTCATTATGTCAACTTGCCAAATTGAAAATTTAATTTCTTCATCAGGTGGGTCCTTGTAATGTGGGGATTTTAGGGATTTTTAATGTTGGGTTAAAAAGTAGGCCTTTATAAATCATGTGTAAACTAGTTTAATGATTTGAGTATGAGGTAGGGGTAGACTGATCCATTTGTAGGTAGTTTTTTTTCAATTATCTCAATGTACTAAGTTGTTGACAACCCATTTGGTCTGAGGGGGTTTCATTTTTCATTATTTTTTTATTTTTTTTGTACGGACATTTGGCCATTGGCCCCCACTTGTTATAACAACGTGTGTTAAAGTTCACCGTATTATCTTTTTGGGTACCATTCACTTTTTGCGATTTTTTTACACTGATATTTTGCGAAACTTTTTCTTCAAGAATTCAAACTGTTACCCAAAGGAATAACATGTTAAACATGGCACCCAAAGCGGCAAAAGCCAAAATGATTCTTATTTTTATTTGAAAATGTCATATTTCCCATTGGTCCCATAGATTTTCAAAAAAATAAAAATTTACATAATGAAATATTTTTCAAAAAGGTCCACAATTTAGGATTGTTTTGAAAAATAACATTTACAATTGGTATCATTAGATTTGAAAGATGTTTTAGGTAATTTCTTTGGAAATAGCATTTGCCCTTTTTTTCTTATTTCTATTTTTATTTATATAATTAGGAACTTAAGATGCACGTGTGATTTTTGATTATGAGACGTAATCAATGACAAGCTTTGAAAATAGTTTTTCTCTCCTTTTGATATGGATATGTTTGACAAAACTACACATACGTGATTTGAAATAAGAAATTGATTAGCAAAAACATCCAATTTGACTAACTTGTATCAAGCCAAAACTTGGAATTTTAATCATGAGACTCTTTGATTTTGTTGATTTTTAATGGTTCATAAAGTATGAATGTCTACCACCTAGAAGACCACCAAGTCTGCTACCCTAGACAGAGTTGTTGACTTGAGGGTAATTACAGGGTGGGGCTGTGCCAATTATTGGGTCCATATCTATTTATGGTAATGTATTTTTCCTTTTTTTATTTTTAGCCCTAAAATAGCCTTTTTTATGTTTTATGTTTTATGTTTTATGTTTTATGTTTTATTTATGTTAATTCCACTTGTCTCCCCTAAACTTTGCCCACTTGTTGCTTCACCAACCGAATTTTTAGTTTCGAGAGTTAACCCCCTGGACTTTCAAAACGACTATAAGTAACCTTCTACCGTTAACACTGCTAACTTTTTGAACGGAAAGTTTAGTCATGCGCGTTGCAAAAGATTGAAAGTGAGGGTATTTTTGTTCTAACATAATTTTTTAAAAATAAAATCTTAAAATTAGAGAAAAAACATTAAAAAATGAAGAAAATGCTAAAAATTATCAAAGGAATATATGTGTAAACTTAATGAAAATTAAAACGTAATTATTAAAAAATATGGAAAATGCTAAAAAAATATATAAAAGAACATGAAAATATAACAAACTAATAAAAAATATTAATAACATTTGGAAATTAAGAATATATATTTTAAATTCAGAAAATTATAGAAAAACATTAAAAAAATTTGAAAAATATTATAAAACTATATAAAATAATAGGAAATATAAAAAATAATAAAAAAAATTATCCCATTTAGAAACTACAAATAAATATTAAAAAATTTCAAAAACTTGAGAATAACATTTAAAAATCTGAAAATTCCAGCAAAAAAATTTTAAAAATAAAGAAAAAACAAAAAAGCTACTTTAAAAATTTGGAAATACTAAAAAATGATTTCTAGCATTAGAAAAATGATTTCCAGCAATAAAAAATAATTGGGAAAATTATATTTAAGTCCCATTTGTTAGGTCAACATACATATAAGTCCTATTGACTGTTCAACAACCATATAAGTCCTATTTCAACTTTTTAGGGAATTGTTTTCATAATTTTCCCCTTTTTAAAACCAATCACCCGTAACTTCTTTTAGGAAGTTATAGAAGTGGTTGATTTTTTTTTTAATCTTACAATGATCATAGCTTTTGATTCACAAATCCGTTTTTCGCAAAATTACTATTTTTGAAATCTACTCGACTAGATCTATCAAACAAGATCCATGAAGCCTATATAATTTCAAAGAAAAAAATTACACAAACAGTAAACTTTACTGTATGTAGGGGTGTGTGATAAGCACCCAAAACTGTACAATTTATACCCCGAATAGATGTATTTTAGTTGCTATTTCTCGACAATATGGGTCTTATGTGCTTAAATGTTATTCATGCAGGTCTAATGTACGTTGCGGTGTTCAAACGCGTATTTCAAGGCAATTGTGCATTTTACGGAGCTAAATACCAAATTCCCGTACCCTAACCCGAGCCTAAACCTAGCCAAATTTACCCTAAGCCCGTGTGTGTTTTATTTGTGTCATTTTATTACTTTTTAGATTTTTAGTTTGAGTCTTTTCTATTTTTAGGATTTATTTTAGATTTATTTTAGAATTTTTAGATTTTATTTTATTTTCTATTTTATTTTTATTAATATAATTTTATTTTATTTTGATTTTTATTAGTTTCTAGTTTTATTTTATTTTATTAAGATTTTTTTTAGGATTTCATTTATTTTTAGATTTATTAGATTTTATTTTTTTAGGCTTTTAGTTTTTAGTCTTATAGATTTCTATTTTTATTTTTATTTCTTTTTAGATTTATCTTTTTTATTTTTGTGTCTTTTATTTTATAGGATTTTATAGTTTTTGTAGTTATTAATTTTTATTCTTAGTTTTTATTTTAGTTGTGTTTAGTTTTTTTAGAGTTTGTTTAGTGTGTCGTGTCTATTTTACTTCTTTTTATTTTTTTTAGTTTAGTTTAATTTTGTATTTAGATTAATTTTAATTTTTGTTTTAATTTGTTTTTGTTAGTGTCATTTTAATTGGATTCAAATTAAACACACACACTTATCCCTACACCACACACAACTTATCCTACACTTTACTAACCCCTCACCCTCACCCTTTACCATACACACTCACACACCCTACACCCCCCACCATCTTCTTCAACCTCTCACCACTCTCTCTCATCTCTCCTAAACCACCATTAACACCCAACTCACCCATCTCTCTCTCTCATCAAAATCACCTCACCCACCTTACACCACCATACCCATTACCCATTCTCCATCCTCTAACCTCACAACCCCTCAAATCCCTTTAACCCTCCGGCGGCAGTCCCCCTGCGTCAACCACCACCGCCACTCCGACCTTACCCCGTCGCACCTCTCCCTCCGGCCGGCGGCGTCCCTGCGTCCACCTCACCTCTTCTCTCTCTAACAATACCCAGTCCCAGCCTTACCCTTGCGATCCCATCCAACCCTCGCGTCGGCGTTAAAACCAAGCCCCGCCGGCAACCACCCCTGTCCAACCCGCTGCCAACCTGTACCCAGCGGCGGCGCTCAAACCCGGTGCCTCTCCCCCCACCTCCGGCGATCCAAACCTCTCTCTCTCTCCTCAACCCATTACCAACAAACATACCCAACCAAACAAAAACCCATAAACCCAAATCCATTTTTAAACCCAAAACCCAAATACCCATTTCCCATGTCATCCACTTCTCCAAAGTAAGTAAAAATCGTGCCTGCACAAATCACACCAAAACAAAGCAAACTCAATTACCCCATGTGCCAATAAACCATTTAATTCCTTTTACCCCTTTTTACCATAATACCCCCTAACTAACCACCCAAAATCAAATCCCAAAATTACCCCTCAACCCAAAACAGATTTTTTCCAAATAACCTCACACCCCCATGCACATGTGACCTCACCCATTTCCACATGCACTCCCTACCAATTTTCAATTGTACCCCTTTGCTCCATTGCATATAAAATGAAGAAGAAGACCCATTTGGTGGCATATTCTAGATTAGAGAGCTTTGTAGAGAGAAAATTCTAGAGAGAGATAGTTTAGTTTAGAAAATAAATCCTTGTAAATAGTTTTTCATTTTTTTATTTTTAGATATTTGTGAGATTAAATATTGTAGGAGAGTTAATTGAGTGAATATTTTAATTTCAAATCATTTGGATGCTCAATTAAGTGGTGTATGCTTCAATTTGGAAGATTAGAGTTCAACTTTCTCAAGGAGACTTGGTTTGCTTGTTCTATTCTCTTCTCTTTTATTTTAGTAGCCTTGATTGTTAATTTGTCATGTTTCATATCATGTTAGGCTAAAACCCCTTTCAAGGGGTGGGGAAACCTATTATTTTGATGTTAATGTTAATTTAATTAAATTAAAATTCCCTTTGATGATTATTTTTGCAATCTTACTTTTAATTTACGCCTCGAGAGAGGGTAAATGATTTTCGAGAGAAAATCGAGATTCTAGTCTTAATTTCCATCTTAGAATCGAACTAGAGATAGGCTTTTCTAAAATGTGAAATTATTTCTTTGAATTTCAACTCTAATCATATTTTTATGATCTAAACTAATTTAGTATATCGATCCTAGCGGGTGATTTGTTAGATGATGTTTAGATCTACATTTTGTGAGTTGTAGGATTGTGAATTTAATCCTCTAAAAGATTATTATTAAAATTACATTTGCAACGAGAGTTGATTTGTAATTTCAATATTAATTTGGGACGTTTAATTTGAATAAATTAATTAAATAGATTAACTAGAAATTATGGTATAACCCCACTCCTTGATTGTTCTCACAATTATTTTCCTCACATTATCTCTTATTTTTAGTTTAGACTTTAATTTTCATTTTAGTAAATTTCTAGTTAGTTTTCATCTCACACTTTAGTTTATTTTAGTTTAGACCTCACCTCACCCTTTTGTTTTAATATTGGAAAAGCTAAAAAAAGTAGAAAAAGTGAAAAAGTATAAAAAGAAAATAAAAAGGTGAATTACAATTGAATTCGTTCCATTTGCTTTACTCCCTAGAAAGTGGATTGATACCCTTACTTACCACTACACTTTAGATTGTTATATTTTGTAGGTATGTGAGGTTTTGACTAACTTGGCTTTCAAACAACGACCATACGCAAAAAGTCAAGTTATCAGTGTGCATCAAACCGAATGGACTGAAATAACCGAACCGAACCGAACCGAACATACTTTTACGGATTTTTAAAAATTCGGTCCAAATTCGATTTTAAAAATGAAGGACCGAATGTATTCGGGTCGGTCTTGGGTTTGGTTTTAAAAAGTGTGTATAAGACCGGACCGGATCGGTTTAAATATATATACATTAAATAATAAAAATATATATGTTAATATAATAACTAGGTCACGAATGGGCTTCTTCAAACCAAAAAACCCTCATACGGTCATACCTCATTCGTTTTCTCTCTCTCTCTCCCTCTCTCTCTCTCTCTCTCTCTCTTCTCCAAAGAAAAGGCGCCGCTGCCCTGCTACTCCCCTTCGCCGCTACCCCCTGCGCCACTGCTGGCCGCTACCCCCTGCGCCACTGCTGCTGGCCCTTTTGTTCCTCATCAGCAGCAGGTATGTTTCTTCCTTTTTTTTTAGCTTTTCTTCATATGGTTGAACTGATGTTGAGACTGATTTTCGTTTTGGTAATAAATGTGTTGAAACTGATTTTCGATTTGGTTTTCAATAGATATCTTGTTTTCGATTTATGGTTTGGGTTTAATAGATATCTGGTTTGGGTTTCAACAGATATCTAGTTTTAGATTTCAACACAAATGTGTTTGTACTTTGGGTTTGGTTATTTGATTTATGGTTGAACTACACACATTGAGGTTTCTTTGGGCTAATTTGTTTAACTTATTATGTTTTTTAACAGGTAATCAATATTCAATTTGCTGTTGTAACTTATAAGGTCAAATAGGGAAGATATTGAGAATCAACAGGTAATAAATGTGTTGTTGAGTAATGTATGTCTTGTGTAATTTTTTTTTCATAGTTTGTAATGTGTTGTGTAATAATTATAATAAGCCTGTAATTTTTTTTGGCAATCTGAAATTTGTAGGTGGGTGGAGGAGACCCACAATCCACTAATGCAACTATTCATGGTCCTAACGATGTTGTCGGTGCGCCGTCGATGCCAGAATCTCCGCCAAAGTGAAAAAAACATTCAACGGTATGGGATCATTTCACAAAAAATAAGGACAAAAAAAAACCCCACGCAACATGTAATTATTGTGGTATTTCATACGCGTGTGATACTAAAAAAATGGCACTAAGAACTTGAGAAGCCATACCCCCGTTTGTCGAAAGTATGAATATAATCAGAATAATATTGATGATAACAGGCAAAAAAAATTGTCTTTCGTGCCACAAAAAGATGAGGAGGTAGGTGGTCCAAGTACAAATCTTTTGCCCGTAGCATTTAGTGTAGAGGGTTGTAGACTAGGACTTGCGAAAATGTTAATTATTGATGAGTTTCCATTTCGATTTGTAGAAAATGAAGGGTTTAGGAGATTTATGGCTTTAGCCCAACCAAGGTTAATTATCCAAAGTTGCACCACGGTTGCACGAGATTGTATCAATGTCTTTAAAAAATTAAAGAAAGAGTTAAAAAGTGAGTTGAATGGTCAAAGGGTGTGTCTTACAACCGATACATGGACGTCAATTCAAAAAATAAACTATATGTGTCTTACCGCCCACTATATTGACAAGGAATGGAAACTTCACAAAAAAATTCTCAACTTTTGTCAAGTTAAAACTCACAAAGGTGAAGAGCTTGGGATGGTTGTTGAAGATTGTTTGATTAATTGGGGGATTGAGGGTATTTTCACCCTAACGGTTGATAATGCTACTTCTAATAATGGTACCGTTCACCATTTGAGGAGAAAAACAAAATCTTACAAAGGTACCATATTAGAGCATGAATATTTGCACATGAGATGTTGTGCACATATTCTCAACCTCATTGTGAGTGATGGTTTGAAGGAGTTTGATGAATCAATTGTTAAAGTGCGAAGAGTCATAAAGTATGTAAAGTCTTCACCATCTAGGTTGGATAAATTCAAGAAATATTTTGACAAAGTGAAAATAGAATCGAAGAGTTTATTATTGTAGAGTGTGTGCTCGCGTTCAAGTGATCAAACCATATATAAAACCCTTTTAACACAAACAAACCCTAAACATGCAGCAGTATGTGATTGAATAAATAGATAATCTACGCAAGAACATTCAAACACATGCAATTAAGGAAAAATCCCCCTCAGGGGCAAAACCATTTATTTTCACTATAATTTGTAAGAAAACGGCTTACAATCGGATTACAATGAAAATACAAGTTGACTAAGAATTACCCTCGGGTATCGGATTCTGTAGTCGCGGCTGGAATTATCCCTTTCCAGTAGGACTGCAATGAAGAAGAAGAACGGTCTCCTCCACAAGGGTTGAACAAACCAAAGTTGTGTTCTTGGGTTGCAAAAGGATTCACAAAGGTTTGGAAGAATTGTGTGAATCAAAACATGAGTCTTGGGACTCAAAAATATGAAGACTAGGTGTATTTGGACTCTCAAATTCGTCTCCTAAAGTCTTGCAAAACAACTCCCCCGAAGTTGGTATTTATAGGAAAAAATATGAAGAATCCCGCTTTGTTAAAACTCTTAAAAACTTATCAGCGTTCAGGTACACCGAACCCCATCTGGGGTACACCGAACCGGTTTGGTGTTCCCATTCTGGTATGAGGTTAAAAAAAAACAGCATTCTTCAAGGAATTTTCTCCAACTTCAAAAGGTCATAACTTCTTCACCGTAGCTCGGATTGAGGTGCCGTTTCTTCCAGTATCTTCGTTGCGGCGAGCTCTTCAACTTTCCAGTTGACCAGACCTCCTAACTATGGATGTGAAATTACGAAAATGCCCTTGAACTTCCCTATCAAGCCTTTTTTCACTGTTTTGACTTCCCTTGCGTACCACTTGCATTAAGTCCCTAAAATCGTGGAACGTGATGTCGTTGAGGCATATGTAGGACACATTAATGGAGATGTTGAATGCTTGATTCCCGGAATTTGGATAGAGGCCGTCATGTGCGATCTTGAGGTGACGTGCCAAATGTAGCGGCGTACGACATACATAAATGAAACATATTGGACATGAGAAAAATGTCCTTACAAATCTCCCCCTATGTCTATGCCGGTACATACATAAAAAATCCCAATTATCAAATATGAAATTGCCTATACAAATCTACCCTCCCATGAACCCAAAACTGGAAAAGGTACAAATGAATAGTCTTCATCGTTTGTTCCTCAAATGTTCAGGAATCTCAAATCTTTTCTCATCAGGGTGTGCAATTCAGAGATCATCATTGTAGTACCTACACACATGAGAAAAAGAAAAAAATACCAAGTGACGTATCGAGTTTGAAATGAGATAAACATAGATACCAATATATGATAAGCATAAGTAAAATCTCAAAACTCCCCCAAAATTCAAACTCCCCCATAAAATGATAATTCTTTCTCCCCCTTTTTATGATGTCCCCAAATAGACAAATAAGAAGAATGAATCAAACAAGCAAAATCGGGGTGTCACGGTATAAAATCACACCATGAATGAACATAAAACAACCAAGTCGGTGATAGCGTAAAAGAATGGGTGTGATCAAAATTCGATAGGAAAATCAATGCATACAGACATGACATATGTGCACGATGAATATTGGATATTCCTAACGAATGAACTCAAATACTTCCTTTGGTGTAAAAGAGTGGAAAAATAAGATATTGACTATATCAAATCTACAAATCAAAGCTCAAAGTGATTTCTACACCAATAATGTCCAAAATGTTTTTCATGCTTTTTCAGGACTTTCAAGGAAGTGCAAACCCGTTTTTCAATCTCCAACCAAACTCCCTCAGATTTATATTTTTAATAGAGGTATACTAAATTCTCAAACTTTGGAGAATTGATGGTGAAATCTAAATGGCCCATATTTGGCATGTATTGCTTTTTATTGCCTTTTAATTTTTTCGGGCTCTTTTAACCTCTTAGGACCTCGGATATTACAATTCCTCCATTTTTTAGGTCCTTTTTTTAACGGTGGCTTTTGCGCAAAGGATAAGAATCAACTTTCGCAGCCCCTCTCCGTTATGCAAATTATCACACAGTCTCACCAAAACGGTTTTTACATGCAATCCAATCTTGTCAAGTTTTATCGCATTTTATACATTGTATAGACATGATTGAGATGGAAACACTTAAGCCAACATGAGATTGACAAGTGCAATAATCAAATATAGCCGTGCATGTGTGCAATAAAGGATATAGGAGTCAAGCATGTAGGAAATATCACTAATTACATCTCAAGGACTCCAATCAATGTTAAGCACATGGATGAAATGATGTAGCCTCTCAAATCTCTATCAAACAGTCACATGGATATATGAAATGAAGTTGTGACTTGGCTATCTTAAATGCTCATCCATAAAAGGCAAATCTCTTTTTGAATTTTTCAAAAATATTATCAAAATAAAATCTTTTTGTGCTTTTCTCAAAATTTTTCAAAATAAAATATATACAAAAGGTACATGTCATAACACTAGCAAATATAAATCATGAAACCACAACTAGTGTATGACAAACATGCAAACACAATCATCTATATGATATTGCAAGAGAAGAATCATGTGCAAGCAAATGAGAATCAACTTGTTTAAAATCTAGTGTATCCAAAAGTGATTTCCTAACCCAAATGGATAAAACACGTCGACAAGGGGTTTTGGAAACCAACAAAACACTAGACTTCGAATTCCTAGGACCTCTTCCAAGATCAAAACAAAATCTCCTAAGGTGACCTTTCCTACCACAATGTGAACATGTGTAAACGGAAGGAATGTTACCTAAAGTGTGATCTTTTCTAATGTCCTTGGGATTGATTGACCCTCTAAAACAAATAATGGTTTTGGCTTTAGCACTAGAAGCATGAGAACAAGATGAGCCATTACCATCACAATCAAACCTACTTGAATCGTTTAAATCATTTTTCATCTTCAAAATATTTGATTCAAGCAACAAATTAGACTCTTCCCAAGACAGGGATTGCTTTTTCAAATTTTCAACAATTTCTAAAAGGGTATCCCTCTCCCCCTCAATTAAAGCAAACTTTTCCCTAAGAGTCTCTTCACATGCCACAAACTCATTGATTAAAATATTTCTTTCATCTTTGGCACAAACACAAACCATCGAATTTTTAAGGTCCTCCAATTCCTTTTCTAAAAATAGGACCCTATCATCACTCTCCTTTTTGGCAATTTTCAAAGAATCAAAATCAATACACAAATTACCAAAGTGCTCACGACAAATACCACTTTGAGTTTGGAACTCTTGCAAATATTCAATCTTAATTTTAAAACGAGAATTTTCTTTTTCCAAAACTTTAATTCTTTTGCAAAGTTTCAAATTCAAACTTTTTAAATTTTTAGCTTGGTCGTGAACCTTTTCAAAAATAGGCTCCTCATTAAACGGGCGTTCCATTGAAAAATTGCGATTTTTCACAAAATTGATTTTTCAAAAAAATAATCAATATTACACGATTTTGCGGAAATCAGGAAGTAAATCCTTGAAAAATCAGGATCACGCAATAAATTAGCGTAACCCGCTCTGATACCAATTTGACGACGTGAGAAGTCAAATTGTATCACAAAAAAAACGTTGAAAATCAGGATCACGCGATAAATTAGCGTAACCCGCTCTGATACCAATTTGTAGAGTGTGTGCTCGCGTTCAAGTGATCAAACCATATATAAAACCCTTTTAACACAAACAAACCCTAAACATGCAGCAGTATGTGATTGAATAAATAGATAATCTACGCAAGAACATTCAAACACATGCAATTAAGGAAAAATCCCCCTCAGGGGCAAAACCATTTATTTTCACTATAATTTGTAAGAAAACGGCTTACAATCGGATTACAATGAAAATACAAGTTGACTAAGAATTACCCTCGGGTATCGGATTCTGTAGTCGCGGCTGGAATTATCCCTTTCCAGTAGGACTGCAATGAAGAAGAAGAACGGTCTCCTCCACAAGGGTTGAACAAACCAAAGTTGTGTTCTTGGGTTGCAAAAGGATTCACAAAGGTTTGGAAGAATTGTGTGAATCAAAACATGAGTCTTGGGACTCAAAAATATGAAGACTAGGTGTATTTGGACTCTCAAATTCGTCTCCTAAAGTCTTGCAAAACAACTCCCCCGAAGTTGGTATTTATAGGAAAAAATATGAAGAATCCCGCTTTGTTAAAACTCTTAAAAACTTATCAGCGTTCAGGTACACCGAACCCCATCTGGGGTACACCGAACCGGTTTGGTGTTCCCATTCTGGTATGAGGTTAAAAAAAAACAGCATTCTTCAAGGAATTTTCTCCAACTTCAAAAGGTCATAACTTCTTCACCGTAGCTCGGATTGAGGTGCCGTTTCTTCCAGTATCTTCGTTGCGGCGAGCTCTTCAACTTTCCAGTTGACCAGACCTCCTAACTATGGATGTGAAATTACGAAAATGCCCTTGAACTTCCCTATCAAGCCTTTTTTCACTGTTTTGACTTCCCTTGCGTACCACTTGCATTAAGTCCCTAAAATCGTGGAACGTGATGTCGTTGAGGCATATGTAGGACACATTAATGGAGATGTTGAATGCTTGATTCCCGGAATTCGGATAGAGGCCGTCATGTGCGATCTTGAGGTGACGTGCCAAATGTAGCGGCGTACGACATACATAAATGAAACATATTGGACATGAGAAAAATGTCCTTACAATTATGTCTAGATGTTCCGACAAGATGGAGCTCCACATACATGATGTTGGAGACGGCTTTAAAATTTGAGAAAGTTTTTGATAGGATGGATGAGGATGACGAACAATATAAAAGATACTTTGGTGGAGAACAATATGATGATGATATGGATGATGGGAATGGTAGAGGTAGAGGAGTTGGGGTGGGGAAGTTAGGCTCACCAAAAAAGGAAGATTGGGATAAAGTGAGAAGTTTTGTTAAATTTCTAAATTTTTTTTACAATGCAACTTTGAAATTTTCAGGGTCTTTGTATGTCACTTCCAATGCTTTTTTTCACGAGCTTATCATAATTCAAAGCAAGCTAGTTCATTTGAAAAACTATGGTGATTATGTTTTATCTTCAATGGCCGAGAACATGCAAGCAAAATTTGACAAATATTGGAACGTGGAAAAAATAAATTTCTTGTTGCTTGTTGCGGTTGTCCTTGATCCGCGATACAAATTAAAATATGTTGAATATTATTTTGGAGAGTTGCATGGTTTTATTATGGCAATAGAGTTGACTAGTAAAGTGAAAGAGACATTAATTCGTCTCTTTGATTGGTATCATGGTCATCATTTTTTCAATCCATCCCCAAGCACCATAAATCAATCACCAAACTTGGTGGAGGTTGATGATGATGAAGATATGGATGGGCGTGCATTTTTGGCCTCTCAATTTAAAAGGCATGTAGAGGCCGAAGACAACTTTGGGGCCAAGTCGGAAGTTGAAAAATACTTGTTGGAGACAAGTGAGGCGGAGAACAATACTTTTGATATTATTAGTTGGTGGAAGAATAATCAAACCAAATATCCAATTCTCTCTCTTGTAGCAAGGGACGTATTGGCCATACCCGTGTCTATCGTAGCATCCGAATCCGCATTTAGCACGGGAGGTCGTATTCTTGACCCATTTGTAGCTCATTGTCCCCTTATAGGTAGGGGTGGCCGTGGGCCGGGCCTGGGCAGGCCCGGTCGGGCTCGGGCCGGGCTTGAAAAATTAAGTGTTATCCCAAGCCCGCTCGGGCCTAGATCGGGCCTTATTATGTAATCCCAAGCCCGTCCAGATTTGAAAGCTCTTTACTCAGGCCCGCCCGATCGGGCCCTATTATGTTAATTAAAAGATTTTTTTTTAAAATTAAAATACCTATTTTTTTATTTAAAGGCCAATTTTTTTAATTAAAAATCTGTTTTAAACTCCATATATTACAAAGTCCATATATAAAGTTTCTCATTTTACATGAAAAGACTTGGTATACGTTTTTATATTTATAGAAGTCCCCCCCCCCCCACATATATATATATATATATATATATATATATATATATATATATATATATATATATTTCGGGCCTCGGGCCGGGCCGGGCCTCATCGGGCTTAAGAACTCATGCCCAAGCCCGCCCGAAAAAAAATCGGGCCTATAAAATTTTGCCAAGCCCGCTTTGCGGGCCTATTTACCTTACCCAAGCCCTATTTTTTTATTGGACGGGTTGGGCGGGCTTGGCGGGCCTCGGGCCTATGGCCACCCCTACTTATAGGTAGAAGCCCTTGTTTGTGTACAAAATTGGCTCCGGTCTTCACCAAAACCAATTAATATTCGAGATGCATTGGATGACATTTAATAATTGGAAAAGCTTGATACGGGTAATTGTTCACTTTATATTGTTTTCATATCATAATTTTGTAAGATGTAATTTTTATATTGTATTACTAATGATTGTTGTTTGTTTTAATGTTTTATAGAGTTGTTGGGATCTCTACGTGTTGAAGATTGAAGTGGCAATGTGAGTTGAACGACATTGATATGGAAGAGCAGATAATACATTTTGATTTCTGTTTTTAGCAGCACTAGTTTGTTTGTTTTGAAATATTAAACTTGATTACTTTTGTTTCTATGCTCCTTTTATTATTTAGTATGCTAGCAGTAAGTTGCTTGTCAATGACCATTCTTTTAATGATTTTTAAGCAGTTTTTTACATGTGTTTTAAGTAGGTTTTTAAGCAGGTTTTTGGCAGATTTTTAAGCCGATTTTGGACAGATTTTTAAGCAGGTTTGGGCAGATTATAAGTAAATTTTTTAGCAGTAATTTACATAAAAAACAATTGATTTTATCAAAAAATTTAAGGAGAAAAAGTTGTAGCGAAAAATAGCAGATTTTCTCAAAAAACAGTAGGCCAAAATGAGTTTTAAGTAGAAAGTTATTGTAAAAAAGTGCAGAATTTTAACATGAAAAAAACAGCCGGAAAAAGCAATTTTTTTAATCAAACCGTGTTAAACCGAATTGGACCGAACCTGAACATTATTTGGACCGAAACACACTTGGATCGAACCCGATTAATCATGTCCGGTTTCGGGTCTTAATAAACATGGACCGATTAATTCAATCCGGACCGTGAACACCCCTAACTGTATGCACTAGAATATGAAATTGTTTTATATATGTGACATTTTCACAAACATACAGTAACATTTACTATGGTTATATATATATATATTCGGTGGATCCAAATCCTCTTTTTCCAAAATTACTTTATATTTAAAAGCCCGCGCTAGCGGCATCCAATTTTTACCCCCATTGTTGGAGATTCAGCGACCTTCATCAGAGCTCTGATTTGGGGTGGGTAGTGGTGGCATGTGGTGCCGCTGGCACGCACCTTTGAAAATAAGAGATTTTTGAATAAATGGGTTCTGGATCCACTGGAGTGGCATGGGGTGCCGCTGACGCGGACCTTTGAAAATAAGAGATTATTGGATAAATGGAATTTGGATCCTCCGAAGCACCGGTTTGGGGTGAGTAGGGGTGTCATTAGGTGCCGATGGCCCAGACCTTTAAAAATAGGAGCATAGTGGATATATATATATATATATATATATATATATATATATATATATATATATAACATTTTCACCATTTTCACAAACAGTAACATTTATATAGCATTTTCACAAACAATAACATTTATCGAGTTAATATTTCACAAACAGTAACATTTATTGGAATTTACACAAACAGTAACATTTACTGAGTTAATATTTCACAAACAGTAACATTTAATGGATATATATATATATATATATATATATAGACACACACACACACACACACATGGTAGATTCAAACCTTTGTTTTTCGAAATTACCATATTTTTAAAAGTTTGCGCTAGAGACATTCAATCCCCACCACTATCCACCCCCATTATTGGAGCTTCAATGACCTTCATTAGACCTGCGATTTGGGGTAGGCTGTAGTGGCATAGGATGCCACCGGCGCGGACCTCTGAATTTAAGAGAATATTTAATAAATGGGGTTTGGATCCACCGAAGCTCCGGTTTGGGGTGAGTAGGGGTGGCATTGGGTTAGGTTTATATCTGTAATATTTTCACAAACATTAACATTTACTGTATTCATATAACACAATATATATATATATATCTTGTGCGGACTAGTCCGCATTTTAAGAAATTGGACCGGATATGTGTCACCTAACGGTGCCCCTAAAAATTATCGCCTAAATTAAAGGCATACGCTCTCTCTTTTCTGGGCTCACGTCCGCACAAGAGAAGGACTATACATATATATATATATATATATATATATATATATATATATATATATATATATAGAGAGAGAGAGAGAGAGAGAGAGAGAGAGAGGCTATCTCCTGTAAGGACTCCATATGGTGCAGACGCCGGTACATACCATTTTTTTAAAATAGTAAAAAAATAAATTTTTGGATGAAACGTGATAAGATCATCTCCAATTTTTTTCATAAAAGAATTCAATAAAAAAACCGTTGAGATGAGGTGATATGTAAAAAAATGGAATATATATGCATCTTGGATCGTTGAAATGTTGGCGACCATCTCACCCACTTTTTGATTGAATTTTTTGATAAAACTTAATGGATATGATCTCTATAGTGAGAAGATCATATCCATGAAGTTTCACAAAAAAAATCAATCAATAAGGTGGCTGGCGCCGACCCAACATTTCAACGGTTGAAAATGCATATTTATATAATTTTTTTACATATCACCTCATCTCAACGGTTTTTTATTAAATTTTTTGACAAAAAAAATTGGAGATGATCTTCTCACCCGGGAGATCATATCCAAGAAATTTCATCAAAAAATTAATTTTTTTACTATTTTAAAAAAAATGGTATGTACCAGGGTCTACACTATGAGGAGTCCTTCCAGGAGACTTTCTGTATGTATGTATGTATATATATATATATATATATATATATATATATGGAGAGGTTCACAAGTCAAACTAAAAGATGAACTTTTAAATGGACCTAAACAAAAAATACTTAACAATTAATTAATTTTAATTCTTTTGTTGTAATTGATCCGTGCCAGCGGACACGTGTGTCGACTGATACCCACCTCGCCTCCCCACCCCATGGCAACCTTGCTGCCATAAGGGCTATATGGTGATGGTGGTGGTTGCGCGCGGGGGGTGGAGGGTTGGGGGGATGAGGGAGTTGGGGATTGATCGACACGCATGTTCGTTGTCGCTGACGTGGACCAATTACAACATAGAAATCAAAATTAATGAGTTGTTAGATGTTATTTTTTTAAGGTTCATTAAAAAGTTCATCTTTTAGATTCACTAGTGAACCTCTCCCTATATATATAAGGTGGATCCAAACCTCTTTTTTCTGATATTATCTTATTTTTAACTGTCCGCGCTAGCGGCATCCAATCCCCACCCACTACTACCCACCCCCATTGTTGGAGCTCCAACAACCTTCATCAGAGCTTTGATTTGAGGTGGCATGGGATGCCGACGTAACATTTTTACAAACAACAACATTTATTATTTGTGAAAATATTACAGATATAAACCTCACTCAATGCTACCCCAACTCACCCCAAATTGGCACTCCCGTGGATCTAAACCCCATTTATCCAATATTCTCTTATTTCATAAGGTCCGCGCCAGCGGCACCCCATGTCACCCCAAATTAGAGCTCTCATGAAGGCTGTTAGAGCTTCGACAATGGGGGTGGGTGGTGGTGGGGATTAGATGCCGCTAGCGCGGACCGTTAAAAATAAGACAATATCAGAAAAAAGAGGTTTGGATCCACCGTATATATATATATATATAACAGTAAATGTTACTGTTTGTAAAAATGTTACAGATATAAACCTAACCCAATGCCAACCCTACTCACCCCAAATCGGAGATCCGGTGGATCCAAACCCCATTTATTCAATATTCTGTTATTTCCTAAGGTCCGCGCCAGCGGCACCCCATGTCACCCCAAATCAGATCTCTGATGAAGGTTGTTGTAGCGTCGACAATGGGGGTGGGTGGTGGTGGGGATTGGATGCCACTAGCGCAGATAGTTAAAAATAAGTCAGTATCAGAAAAAAGAGGTTTGGATCAACCGTATATATATATATATATATATATATATATATAAAACAGTAAATGTTACTGTTTGTAAAAATGTTACAGATATAAACCTAACTCAATGCCAACCCTACTCACCCCAAACCGGAGTTCCGGTGGATCCAAACCCCATTTATCCAATATTCTCTTATTTTCTAAGGTTCGCGCCAGCGGTACCCCATAACACCCTAAATCAGAGCTCTGATGAACGTTGTTGTAGTTCCGACAATGGTGGTGGGTGGTGGTGGGGATTGGATGCCGCTAGCACGGACCGTTGAGAATAAGATAATATCGAAAAAAGCTGTTTGACTCCACCGTATATATATACACACACACACTATGTTAACACAGTAAATGTTACTGTTTGTGAAAATGTTACAGATATAACCCTAACCCAATGGCAGCCTACCCACCGCAAATCGAATATTTGATGAAGGTTGTTAGATCGCATGACCCTTTAAAAATAAGATAATTTAGAAAAAAAGGGTTTGGATCCACTCTGCGTGTGCGCACGTGCGTGTGTGTATACTATGTAATATTAACACAATAAATGTTACTTTTTGTGAAAATGTTACAAATATAAATCTATTTATTTTTCTGGAGCATACAGTAAAGTTTACTGTTTGTGTAATTTTTTTCTTTGAAATTATATAGGCTTCATGGATCTTGTTTGATAGATCTCATCGAGCAGATTTCAAAAATAGTAATTTTGCAAAAAACGGATATGTCAATTAAAAGTTATGATCATTTGAAGATTAAAAAAAAAGTTCAACTGCTTTTGCGAAAAATGGATGGTTGGTTTTAAAAGGGTAAAATTGTGAAAAAAAGTTTCAAAAAATCAGGAGTAGGACTTATATGTAAGAGGAAAACATAGTGGGAATATAATGTCTAAAACAAGGTCTAATAGGATCTAAATGAGAATGCCCCAAAATAATTTCTAGGAAAGAAAAAGTAATTTTTAGCAATAAAAAATAATTTCTAGAAAATAAAAAATGTTTTATAGAAATAAAAAATTGTTTCCAGCATTAATTTTTTTCCAACGAACAAAAAATGATTTTTCTAGAAATAAAATGATCTTCGACAATAAAAAATGATTACCAATAGTAAAAAAATGGTTTCCAACATTAGAAAATGGTTTGAGCAACAAAAAATTGATTTCAAGCTATAAAAAATTATTTCCAACAAATACAAATAGTTTCCATCAATAAAAAAATAGTTTCCAAAAATAAAAGATAATTTCTAACGATAAGAAAATGATTTCCACCAATAATAAAATATTTTTAGAAAATAAAGAAAAACAATTTCCTCTAAAAAATCATTCCAACCTTGATAAAAAATAGAAAAACAAAATTTTCCTAGAAAAATATTCAACCATGATAAAAAGTAGAAAAAACAAATTTTCCTGCAAATTTAAATAAAAACATTTCCAACCAAAAATGAAAAACATGTTGCAACAAAAAAATTCCAACCTTGGTAAATAAAGCAATAAAAAATCCAGCCAAAAAACGATTTTTTTTTTCTTTTCATAAAAATAATTTGTCCTCAGTGGTTATTATTGCTAAAAAAAATTATAATTAATGAACACAATTTAAGGATCTGGAAAAAAAAATCTTAACCGCAAACACACCCAACCCTGATAAGCCCCCACCCACTTAAATCCACTCCCGCCCAACCCTCGCACTCCCAACCCCGATCAGCCTCCACTCCTGCACCAACCTAACCCCAAATCTACACTACTATGTGCGCGTTAGGGTGTGTATGTCTGTGTTCGTATGTGTAAGGGAAGAGAGATAAAGATGAAAGAGATGCGAGAGAGAGAGAGAGAGAGAGAGAGAGAGAGATGTGAGGTTTTAGTTTTTTGTAATTTAAATGTTAAAAGACAAGAATACCCCTCATAAATGGCACATGGGAGGCACATGTTTTTTTTTTTGTTCAAATATTTAACGACGTTTTCACTTTAGGATTACTTGTAGTCGTCTTGAAAATTTTGGGGGTAACTCTAGAAAATTAAAGTTCGGGTGGTGAAGTGACAAGAGGGGGTAAAGTTCAAGGGGCTCAAATGTAATGAACCCTTTTTTATTTTTTACGTCGGTGTCATCAAAGATGAAAGAAATAAGAACCATTGACTCAACTATAAACTTTTATTAATTAAGTCCTAAACACTTTTTAAAATTTACCCCTCCCCTCATACTCTCTCTCTCTCTCATCGTCATCTGCTTCCAACAATGCAATGACCCCCACAAATATCATTGGAAGCCGACCATCACCGTGATTTACATTCATCATCATCACCGAAAATAAAATAACGAGTTAACTTTGAAAGTATAATTTAACTATCAATGTAGATATTTATTTTCACTATTACTTTGAAAGTATTCATAACATATTCAACTTTTTATCAATACTTACTTTTATTATTCATCTTTGATAGTAAAATGTTTAAAATAAAAATATATACTTTCAATGACAACTTTCAGCATATATAGTAAAACATTTACACTAAATATCTATTGTCAACGTAAACAAATATTTTATTGCAAAATAACTTTCAATTTCATTGATAGTAAAATGCTTAAAGTAATTATTTGACAACTTCAACATTTATAATACAATGGTTAAAGTAAATTACTTTAAACCCAAAGAAATTTTTTCTCAACATATTACTTCAACATCATCGTTAATAACACGTTTAAAGTGGATATTTATTTTCAATACAACTAGTAACATATGTTGTAAAAAAGATAAAAAGTTGAAGTACAACTCCCAACAAAATGTTTGAAATAAGTATAAGAGGAAGGATTCGTTTCAGATCTTTGATTTAAAACTCCATAATCAAATTTGGTTGAAGGGAATATTTCGAAATCAAATATGTAGAAATTCAAAATCGTTTGGTTAGAGAAGGAGACGAATAAAAGTTAGCGATGGCATGCTGGTTGTCGTTAAAATCACATCAATATTGGCGATACTTTACTTTTAAACACGAAATCGATGGAGAGGCAAAAATATCCCTTTTGTCTTATTTAAAGGTGAATGATTTTTGATTTCAAGAGAAAGAACCACAAATGAGATACAATGATAACAAGTCTCTTAGAAATCAAATCTAAATATGTATGAAAGACTAAGTGACAAAATGTTATAAGTTCTAAACAAATTTCTCCTTCATATTTGTTACATATCAATCTCAAGAGTGAGGTGATCAAAGGAAGAAAGAAATAAGAATAACATATGAGCCAGGGTTTTAACTGTCCTAAGGAAAAAATATTCAAACGATGAAATTTTTTTTATGCCTTTCACACACACGTTGCAAATCAATTTGTAAGGATGAATTTACAATCGAGTCAATTTATTTATAATTAGATTAATTTTGGAATAAATATTTGAGTCATAGGTTAGGCTTTGTATTGTCAATCTCGTAAGCCTATAAAATGTTTGATGAAGACGTAGCGGCAAACCTTCAAAGTTGGATACGCATCGTGCCGTGTTTTCTTGCCAAGTTTGTCTTCATGTTTACCGAGGAAATCGTAAGGTATGGATGCATTTTGAATATCATCTTAGAAATATTTTTGGGTATTTTTTTAAACAAATTCGTTTGGAACTATTTTTAAACTAATTTTTTAAGAAAAATATTGTTTCATTTTTAAGCTTGTTAGAACGACATTGAGACTTCGTTAGAACGAGTTTGCGATCTCGTTAAAATGAGATACATACTTTGTTTGAACAAGGTTGAGATCTCATTGGAACGAGCTTTAGAACCTCGTTAGAACGTTTATCCAACGCACTTCAAACGGTCCCTTTCTGTCTAGCATAAGGCACCTAGCTCGTAGGAAGTTCATTAGAACAAACTTTGCCTATTCGTTCTAACGGGACTGGTTCTCATTAGAATGAAACAAGAAGTTTACTATAGGATTTTGTTATAACAAATTCACCGCCTACAAATTCGTGTTTTCCATGTTTAAGGCATGTTAGACTCAGTTCTTTTAAAAAAATTTGTTGGCAAAAATCAAACTTTTACCTGTTTACCAAAGTTTCAAAATCCTAGTTTCACCTGAATAGTTTAAAGATACAAGTTTCATTTTTCATATGCTTTGAGATCTTTGTGTTGGGCACGAAGTTTGTTTTCGTATTATCTTTAGTTCATAACATATTTCGTGCGATGGACTCCGTACTTAGTTTACTGTATTGTCATGAATAAGCGGTGTTTTGCATTTCGATTCTATAGATGGTTGTTGAGCCTCAACGACGAATACCGAGATTCATGTGGATTGGCGTGCTATTGTAGCTTGTGTGGATGGACTCCAACGTTGGACTGTGGAGGAGAGGTTGAATATATAAGAGCATCAAGGCTTGCGAGGAAGACAAGTCGTTGAGTAAGTCTACTATCTAGTCTTTGTAAAACCTTATCATAGTGACCTGTTTGGTTGGGTTGCCTGAGGTTTTTTCCTTTATGATTTTCCTCATACATCGGGGCATTTTGGACATTTTACTTATTTTATTTGATTATCATCTAAATGCATATTCTAGGTTAAAAACATAAAATAGGGTAAATCAATTTTTCACAAGAGACGGTTAATTTAGTGAACAATTTTTATTGGGTTTAATATGTTTAAAGTTTTATCCTTTAAAATTAAAAAAATATAAAAATATTTGTGACCATCCTTGCCTAAGCACTTTGTAAAGGGTGTTCTAAAATTGGTATCAGAGATAGAACACTTATTTATTGTGTTTTGATCTCGTACTGTTAGGCATAAATTTTGGTGGTTTTGATAGCATTAAAACCACGATGTTTGATGGGTCGAACTATGCATACTGAAAATGAGCACTTAAGGCGATAGATGAGTGGGTATGACAAACGGTACTTAATGGTTAGTCTCTACTAACTACCTTAGTTGGAGAGAATAGGATACCCAAACCCATAAAATCATAGAGTTAGGTTGAGCATAGGTTAGAAAATTATAATTCTTGAGGTTTAAATGCTCCGTTTTACTCTGTTACTTCGGAGGAGTTCCACTGTGTTATAACTTGTGAGATTTCAAAAGAGCCGTCAAAAGAGCTTGGGACATACTCCAACTCACCCATGAAGGAACAAATGCTATTGAGGCTTTCAAGCTCCAAAGTATCACCACTCAGTTTGAAACTATTAAGATGTTAGAGAGTGAAACCTTTGATAAGTTTTACGCTATACTGTCTAATATAGTTAATTCATCTTATAACTTGAGAGAGAAGATACCCTACAAGTGAGTAATCAAGAAAATCTTAAGATCGTTGCCTAAAAGATTTAATTCAAAAGTGACGGTTTTGAATTCTTTGGGTACTTTAGATTCTATGAAACTAGAAGAGTTTATAGGTGAGTTACAAACTTATTAGCTTAACATGTTTTCCTCTAAGACTGAGAAGAAGAAGGATTAGGGCATTGCTTTAAAATCCCATAAGGAGTAAACACCTATTTCAAATGATGAGTATGATATCGAATCCGAAGATATGGCCATGTTAGCAAAGAAATTCAAGAAATTTCTCAAATTCTATAAGCAATCAAAAGATGCGAAAACGTTTAAGAAGAACATGTATAACAAATTTGATCACCTTTTTAAAAATACAATGATAACTTTAAGAGGGATGAGTTGAAAAGATGCTTTGGTTGTGCGGGTTATGGACGTAGGGTAGTTGAATACCCCACTAAACTACAGAAGGGGGCAACAGTGATAGTGATTCGAAAAAGGACCCGATTTCCCCACTCAGTGTAACTACACCTCACTTATGGCTAGTCATGTGAGCCTTGATGATAAATTTTCCCATGAAGATATTTCTTTGCATGACGATTCCGAGGCCATTATTTGTAATCCCTAAGTAAGTGATGTAGAGAGAGGGAATAAGAGAATGAGGATGAAGAAGAGGAGGATAGTGAACTCTGAGTTGGTTTATGTGAGTTGTGTACAAAAACTTTGAAGGTAAATAAGTCTAACTTGAGGTTGAAAGCCAAGTTAAATTAACGTGTCGTAGGAAATAATGATAGTGCTTGATTGAGGATCTTAGGGAACGTGAGAGGAATCTTCGAAACAAGCTAGAGGTCAACCGTTAGGTAACACCCCTCCCCGTGTCTACACTTGCACACATTGCGATAGGAAAGGTCACCTTAGGTGTTTTTGCTATGATCTTAAAAACGTTAATACAAAGTCTAAGTCTACAGTCACTAAGGTTCTCAAAACCTTTTAAGCATCATGTTACACCTACGTAGGTTAAGAAATCCGATTTAGAGGCTTTACATACTAGACTTGTTGATTCTCGTTTGTTTATACACGATACTTCCCATGTTATATCTAATGGTTAGTTGTGTTCTTATGTTTGCATACACTAGACATGTACTTCATGTTATATATGTGTTAGCTTGTTGTATGTTGTTTAAATCTTTTGTATTTTGATTTTTCATTTTTTGAGTCATATTGAAAAATATAAAAAGATTTTGTTTGTCTTTTGAGTTAGTTTGTTTTCAAATTGGTAATTTTTGATTTTTTTTATAAAAAATCAAAAAGATTTTTGTTTATGTGTATTTTAGTTTTACACATTTTCTGTGGCATATTGGTTTATTTGAATCCAATTTAGTTCATGCTATTTGACTAGGACATTTGGTTGGGATTGTCAATACTTAGATTGTTCTTAATCATGCTTGCATGGAGTTATTTCGAAATTGATTTGCTTAATGGTTTCTCTTTCTATATGCCTCCGCAGACACATGCACGAGCTCTTTGAATGTTAACTTCACATGTTATATTTGAGCTATGTCAGATGTTTTCCAACCAATCTTGTTATCTACATATTTTGTGACTATGGGGAATTTGTGCATGTAAGAACCGTTGCCCATGAGATATATTGAATATATAAGGGTGCACGAGAAAAAGGCTACAAGCGGACCAAATCTCCTTTGTGGGAAAGCCACTGTTGGCAAGAGCCTAATGAAAAGATTGAGAGGCAAAAATAAAAAAATTGCCAAGGCCAACTTGTTTAGTTTGTTTGATTTTGAAAAGTGATAGCTTCAAAAGAACTGGGAAAGAAAATATGTTATATGTTTATCTTTTGAGGGTATCATAGTTTAAGATCAACGGGTTTGTATAACGAATCCTCTATATTCTTATCATATCATGACTCTATTAATTTGTAGAATCATCAATATTCTAAGCTTGTGTGCAATGTGCTTGTTTCTTCATAGAGTTCACTTTATCTTGTCACTTGAAATTAAATCTTAATTTGATGAAGTTTTGCGGTCAAACAGAAATCTTTGAAAATATTTTCTGTGATTGGGTTATAATTCATTTGTATCTAGTTCATGCCCATTCATTCCATCCCACATGTTTAGACATATCGATACTATGCAAGTGTGTAAGGCTTATGTGTTTTGTGTTGAGTTTTGTGATTGTTTATACATATATATATATATATATATATATAGTGTGTGTGTGTGTGTGTGTGTGTGTGTGTGTGTGTGTCGTTTTGTTTTTGAGTCATTGCGATTTGCAATTAATCCATGTTTGCCATATACTTTATCATTGGATTTTATTTGACATGCTATACGATCATATTGGTATTTCTCATTTGGTGCATTGAAATTTCATATCTCAAATTGGTATCATACTTCATTGCTTATTCACATTGGTACATTTTTGCATCGATATTAATATTATTTGATCATTATTTGGATTATTTGTGCTTGAGTTGCCACGTTGTGTTTGCTGCACTTCAAACCGTTGCATGACATTATTACTTCTTTCGTAATTTCTCTTGTTATTATATATTCAAATATTTAGGTGGAGATTTGGTTTAGGGGGGGAGGGAGGGGGGAATAATTTTATGCTTTCTTACGTTGTCTATTCCCAAACATAAATTGGGATAAATGATATCTTTCTTTCATGATTATGATATCTTTATCTTCGGGGGATACGTCATACCTAACCTAGGTTGCGATTGTTAGACCTAGTTAGAATTTTATTCTTTTGTGGATTTCATACTTGTTATATTATCTTTGCTTTTAAAGGCGTGTTTAAGTATGGAGGTTTGCAACATGTGACAATATTTTCAAGCTTGCAAAGCTACTCAACGTAGCTGTCTATCAAGCGTCTGTACTCTTTTTCCTTCTGGAGTTGGAGATTGAGTCTTTTTCGAGAGCTTGAAGGCCCATATGATTTTTTTTGTTTTTGTTTTGTCCCAAAATAGGCAAAGGGGGAGATTTGTAAGGACAAATTTCCAATCGAGTAAATTTGTTTATAGTCGGCTTAATTTTGGACAAAACATTTGAGTCATAGGTTAGGTTTTGTATTGTCAATCTCATAAGACTATAACATGTTTGACGAAGACGTAGCGATAAAGCTTCAAAGGCAGATACACATCGTTCTATATTTTCATACCAGATTTATCTTCACGTTTACCGAGGATCTCGTAAAATATGGATGTATTTTTAATATGATCCATGTAAATATTTTTGGGTGTTTATTTTTAAAAAAATTTTGAAGATTTTTTTGCGGTTTTTAAGTTCGTTAGAACGAAATTGAAACTTCCTTAGAAAAAGTTTGTGATATCGTTAGAACGATACAGATACTTCGTTCGAAAGAGGTTGGGATTTCATTAGAACGAGCTTTAAAACCTCATTAGAATGTATATCCAATGTACTTCAAACGGGACCTCTCTGTTTAGCAGAAGGCACCCATTGGAAGTTCGTGGGAAGTTCGTCATAACAAACTTTGTATGTTCGTTCGAATGAGACTGGTTCTCGTTAAAATGAAATAATCATTTCGTTCGAAAGAACCATAGGATTTCGTTCGAACGAAGTCACCGCTTCTTAATTCATATTTTCTCTATTTAAGGCGTGTTGGACTCAGGTTTTTCAAGAACTTTTAGCAAAAATCAAACTCATACCTGTTTACCAAAGTTCTAAAACTTGAGTTTCACCAAAATAGTTTTAAGATATAAGTTTCATCTTTCATATGCTTTGAGATCTTTGTTTTTGGCACCAAAGTTTGTTTTCTCATCATCTTGAGTTGAGAACGTGTTTCGTGCGGTGGAATTCGTACTTAGTTTACTGTGTTGCCGTAAAGAAGTGGTGTTTCGTATTCTGATCCTGTAGACGGTTGTTGAGCCTCATCGGGGGATATCGAGGTGCATGTGGATTGGTCTTCTATGGCATCTTGTGTGGGTGGAGTCCCACGTTTCACTACGGAGGAGAGGTTGAAGCTATAAGAGCATCGTCAAGGCTTACGAGGGAGACGAGCCGTTGAGTAAGTCTACTCTCTAGTCTTTGTAAAACCTTATCATAGTGATTTATTTGGCTGGGACGTCTGAGGTTTTTCCCTTTGTGATTTTTCTCATACATTTTCTCTCATGAGATATTTAAAGAAAAACAAATAATGGAAGATATCTCATGATGAAAAAGGAGAGACACATCCTTACAAATAACACGGTGTAGGGAAGGTAGAGAGAGGAAAATGTAAGTTAAATTGTTTTGAACCTATTTAGCGAGGGTTAACATGGCCCTGTAATATGATTCGTTAACACATTAATAATTCATTAACCTTCTGCACTACCCCATATTTTTGATGATTTAAATAATTATGGGAGTAATTATAATAGTGGGATTAATTGAATTAAAATGTGAGAATTTAATTTTTAATTAATCTAGATATAAAAATAAATATTAACTAGCGTGCCAAGGGTTAATACTTATTGAGTTAATATTACCGTGTGGAATGTAATATGGAACTGTACACTTTAATAAATTGTCGAAAGGGAATAATACGACAGTTTGGTAATTTAAGTCTGACACGCGTGTGAGTCGTGTCGGGACTAATTCAATGGAATATAAAGATAAATTATTTGTATGTAACTCGTATGGTAATTTCGAGTGCGCCGTTGAGTCCGAGAGGGTTGAAATAGTCAGAAAACTCTACCCAGGTATTTTATTTGGACTCCGGGAGATTTTGGACCAAACCGGCACCACGTAGGGGTAGTTTTGTAATTTGAAGTTTTGGAAAAATTAAATGGACGAAAATTAGAGAATAATTATATCAGCTACGTGAGTTCCATTAGGGTTAAGATATACAAAAATCAAGAATGACCACAGAGGGTGTGAGGGAGAACCAATTTCCAAGAGGGAAGGCTCAATTAGCATCACCTTGCACAACCGTGACCACCAACGCGTAGATCGAGAAGAGAGGAACGCGTCTATACCAACATCACCAAATAATTCAGACCTTCGATTTAAGGCAAGTGTTTATTGCTTGCTATCTTTAGCAATAATCATACTCATGTTAGAATAGGTGAAACTAATCTTTGATTTACATGTTAATTGGGTGAAAATTGGAGTTTAATTGATGAATAGAGACTGGGCAAATTAGTTATTGATATTACTTCTTGTATGTAGATGTTAAACTATGAAATCGAATCATATATTGATGAATAAATCTGGGTTGATTAGATTCTTTAATTAAAGTTTGGGAAACTGGGGTTCATGTGAATTAATTTGGGGGTTTCATATAATTATGATGATTAATGATGAATTAAGGATCCTAGGATGTTAGGAATGACTTATAATCTGATATGTATTGATGGGTATTAATGAAGAGATGTTGGGGATTGAATATTAGAGGTTTTTAGGTCCAATAATGGTAAAAAATGCTGAAAATCTGGGCAGGAAGACGAACAGGGAAATCTCGCGCGAAGTCGCTTGAGCGAGATGGCATCTCGCGCGAAGTCGCTCGAACGATACGTGGCAGTCGTTCAAACGGCATGCCATCTGGTTCGAGCAACAGAGGGAGTTTTTGGGAATTTTCTTTGAGTCCAAATTTGGGTTTACCGGTTTCTTGGAGTGGGAGGAAATGTCCGATAGTGAACTTAAACAATAAAGAATTTCGAGAAAAGTATATGAGACTTAATACTTTAATTAATCCGATATAGAGAGAATGTACCATGGAGATTACGAGAGAGATATTAATCTAAATATTTATACTATACGTAGTGATGAGATTAAAATACGTATGAGGAGAATATATGTAGGTTGGAGAAATACCTATAAATTATAATAGGACGTGTGTATGCCTATTATGTGATATTATTGTTTAGAGCACTAATGGGTGATAACCCGGGAGTGCAAGAATCATATTGTTAGGTGCACTAATGAGTGATAACTCGGGGGTGCAAGGATTCCATTGTTAAGTGTACTAATGGGTGATAACCCGGGGGTACAATAATATCATTATAAGTGTACTAATGGGTGATAACTAGAGGGTACAAGATTATTTTTATAGGTGCACTAATGGATGATAATCCGGGGGTGCAGTATTATTATGGTTAGTTATGCTAATGGGTCTTAGCTCGGGGGCGCAGTATTAGAATATATATATATATATATATAGGGAAGATGTGACTATATGTATATATACGTAAACTTGTGAATCATTCTACTGTGTATAGTTAGTAGAGATGAAAATGTTGATATATAAAATAATCCCTAAAAGTATAATTGATTTATTATGAAAACGAGAAAACATATTAATTAGATGTTCGACATAGGCTAATTTGAAAGCGTATTGTATGGGCGATACGGGTATACTACTAGTGAGTATAGGTACTATTAGAATTACTTCAGAATAGTTAGACTCGGTGGTATAACTAGGGGGAAGATTAGATATACGTTAGGCGTGCACTAAAGATGAGAGGTGAAAAGCTCATGTGAGAGTTCGATAACTAACATACGTATAAGACTTGTTTTAAGAACCAGTTTTAAATACTTGCTGAATTATTTTTGAACCTCGGGCCCTGACCCGTTTATTGCATCTTTTCTCTCTTTTGCTATACATATATTATTCCAGGTGCTCAGTCACAGGGGTACCAGAATTAGCGATTAGATTGACAGACGTGCTGCTGCTAATGTGGAAGATGTAGGTCATTGCAGTAGACGCAATCTATTCTTTTCATTTAGTTTCTCTTAGACTTCCTATTTAGGGCATGTGTCGCTCGCTTCTAGTCTTTTATCAGAGATATTGTATTTAGTTTCTTTTATGGTTTGGAGTTTTGAACTGGGAGGTTTTACCCAGTCTTATTTAATTCCGTATTAAATTCTGGTCCAGTACTTATTATTCCTTTGTATGGTGAATGGTTTATAATTTACTTTTGGAATGTTGTGGTTAACTGGTTTTATTAAAAAGGTAAAATGTTTTGACACTTAGCTTAATTATATTATAGGTGATTAATATGTATTATATTATTTTCGACAGTGATGCTAAAAATGAACTGATCGTATATCCTGTTTTAAAATTTTGTAAAGGACTGATCACCCTATAATTATTGGGCGGGGTGTCACAGGTGGTATCAGAGCATCAGGTTCTAGAGTCCTTTAGGATCTGTACGGCTCACTATGTTTTCTTCTTTGCGTCCTTTGATATAGAGCCCTATCTTTAGGACTATTGTGATCTTAATTTTGCGATTACGTCTTCAGCTATGATTTAGTAATAATTGTGGACTAATAAAATTTTCTTCTTGTCTCAGATGCCTCCTCGACGTGCACCAAGAGACAGACAAGCCCAGCCAGAGCAGCCGGTAGCGCAGGCTCAGGGGACAATGAATGTAGCAGAGGTTGCCGCGATAGTAGCACAAGCAGTGAATGCAGCCTTAGCGGTGGTGCAACACGCCCCACCCCAGGTACAGACAGTAGCACCAGTTCCAGTGCATCCGTTTCCCACTGCATGGGAAGGAGTGAGAGAGTCCTTTCAGAGGGCATGTCCCCCAGTGTTCATGGGCAGTTCAAATGTGGTTATTGCTAGTCAGTGGAAGAAATACATACAGTGACACCTTCGTATGTATGAGGGCACTAAGGTTCAGAGGCAAGTGTTGGCTACCTTTAAGATGAGAGGGGCAACCTTACAGTGGTGGGAGTCCACTACTACTACTACTACTACTACTACTACTACTACTACTACTACTACTACTACTACTACTACTACTATTGAGGAGCGAGAGTTGATGTCGATCAGTGATTTCTGGGTGCGGTTGGATCGCAAGTACTTTCCTTTCACCGTCAAGACTGAGATGAGGCAGAAACTTTTAGACCTCACCCAGGAAGGGAGACCAGTTGCGAAATAGGATGAGGAATTCACGCAATTGATGAACATGGTGCCATATGAGGTGCCTACTGAGGAGAAGCGCATTCTGATGTTCATGGATGGCTTGACATGGAGGATACGCCAGCATCTTTTAGGTAACCTTTCCCTACACTGATATACAGACGTTCTGAATGCAGCCTTGTTGCATAGTCAGGACAACCACTTCCATGCTAAGGGATGCAAACGAGGGGGAGAGCCCAACTAGTTGGGCAAGACAGGGGGAGGAAATGCCAGTGGGGCACCAGTTGAGCAGAGTCAGAGGCAGGGTGCCCAGCAGGGGGAGCCTGCAAAGAGGTTTATTTCTGGAGGCTTCAGACATGGTCATGGGGGTTGGAAGCAGGGCCACCAGGGCCAACAGTAGGGCCAGCAGCAGGGCCAACCACAGGGAGGCCAGCAGAGCTAAGGTAGGGGTAGTAACGGCCAGTAGGGCCGAGGCTATCAGGGACAGAGGGGAGGAAACTTCATCGGGAAATGTTATACTTGTGGCAAGACTGGACATAAGAAACAGGAGTACCCCAATAAGGACAGAGTTCCTCGGTAGCAGGGTGCTCACTAGGAGCCCCAGAGACCTATTTTTCCCGCCGCCCTACCAGCACCAGCTCCAGATCCATCTTTGCCCGCAGTTCCGATGCAGTAGGGGCAGTTGCAGTATGGACGTGTATATAATGTCCACCAGGCCGCAGTTCCGCAGGCACCACCTATAGTGGAGGGCAAGTTTTCTATCCATGGTACTTTGGGTCGTATCTTATTTGACACGGGGGCATCACACTCCTTTATAGCCACTAGCTTTGCACGGGCCACTGAGTTGTTAGACACGGCAGAGAGTACAGTGACATGTGTAGACTCACCGTTAGGTAGTGGGTCATTGATTTTCTTCATATACCAAGGAAGAGGCATAGATATTGGCAGTTTGATTTTACCGGCTGATATGCTAGTGTTAGATATGTCTGAGTACGACGCCATTATGGGCATGGATTGGCTAGTCGAGTATAGGGCCATGATTGATTGCTTCAGTAGGAGTATTATATTCGCCATTTTGGGCCAGGAGATGTTCTTAGTGGCGATGCCTCGTTCTGAGGGAGGGTCGTCCACCCACTTATTTTATAGAGAGGTTGAGACCTCTGCAGTAGTGGTTCCACTCGATTCAATTTTGGTCATCTACGAGTTTGCTGATGTATATCAGGATACACCAGGGTTTCCTCCGAGTAGGGAGATCGAGTTTTTGATAGACTTGACATCGGGCACTCGTTCGATAGCACGTACACCTTACCGTATGGCTCCGACAAAAATAAGGGAGTTACGGGATCAGATAGAACAGCTGTTGGGATAGGGCTTCATTCGTAGGAGTACCTCGCCTTGGGGTGCCCCAGTTCTGTTAGTGAAGAAGAGGGATGGGTCCTTACGACTTTGTATTGATTATCGGGAGCTTAATAAAGTTACGATACGAAATAAGTATCCATTGCCTCGCATCGATGACTTGTTTAACCAGCTGAGAGGAGCAATCCACTTTTCGAAGATAGACTTGAGATCCGGGTATCATCAGCTGCTCATCAGGGAGCAGGACGTGGCTAAGACTTCTTTTCTGACGAGGTATGGGTCGTATGAATTCAGGATTATGCCATTTTGGCTAACCAACGCCCCAACAGTGTTTATGGACTTGATGAACATAGTATTCAGAGAGTTCTTAGATCAGTTTGTTATTATCTTCATAGATTACATCCTGATTTATTCCCGCACCGAGGAAGAGCATGCCGAGCACTTACGTATGGTTTTGCAGACCTTACGAGATCATGAGTTGTACGCCAAGCATAAGAAGTACGAATTTTGGCAATAGGAGGTACATTTTTTAGGACACATTGTATCAGAGAAAGGGATATCCGTGGATCCTAGTAAGGTATCAGCGGTGAGGGAGTGGGGACAACCCACTACATTGACGGAGGTGCAGAGTTTTCTGGGATTACCCGGGTACTACAGATGGTTTATTCGGGGATTCTCAAAGATTGCAGGTCCGATGATGAATCTGACTCGTAAGGGTGTACCGTTTATTTGGGATGATGCATGTAAGTTGGCGTTCGATGAGCTGAAGGATAAGCTGACTTCAACACCGGTACGAGCACTACCCATGGTTGGGGTTGAGTACCTGGTTTATACGGACGCCTCCTTACAGGGGATTGGGGGAGTACTTCTGCAAGAGGAGAAGGCTATAGGTTTTTCTTCTCGGAATCTTAAGCCTCACGAGAAAAATTACCCCACCCACGACTTAGAGCTGGCAGCAGTCGTGTTTACGCTTTGAATTTGGAGGCATTATTTATTGGGGGAACAGTTTCGCCTATTTTTAGACCACAAGTCACTGCAGTACTTGTTCACGCAGAAAGAGTTGAATATGCGTCAACGCATGTGGCTCGAGTTTGTAAAAGATTATCAGTTCGAGATACACTACCACCCGGGGAAGGCTAATGTAGTTGCTGATACGTTGAGCCGTAGGCCGGTAGACGAGACAACCGAGGTGTGGAAAGTGAAATGGAAGGAATTGGGGCACCAGGATGCAGTTGCCAGGTCCTTTATGTCAGTTATGATCGTCACACCGTAAATAGTGACGGGGGTGGTTCAGGCACAGACGACAAATCCTTTTTTCCAGGAAAGGATTAGACAGCTTTTAGCCGGTGGAGCTGAGTCATATTCGGTGAGCTCTGATGGCGATTTACGCTTCAATGGGAGACTCATTGTCCCAGAGAAGGAGGACCTTCGACATAAAGTAATGACGGAGTCGCATGGGTCCCGATTTGCGGTACATCCCGACGAGGACAAAATGTGCCAGGATATGAGGTAGCAATATTGGTGGAGCGGAATGAAAAAGGATATCGCAGAGTTCATATCTAAGTGTGCCACTTGCCAGTTAGTGAAAGTGGACCACTAGAGACCACCAGGTTTACTTCAGCCGTTGGAGATTCCTACGTGGAAATGGGAAGGCATTTCCATGGATTTTATTACCGGGTTGCCCACTTCGCAGAGGGGGCACGATTCTATATGGGTTATTATGGATCGATTGACGAAAGTAGTCCACCTTTTACCCGTCAGGACAGACTACACAGCGGGACAGTATGCTCAGCTATTTATTATAGAGATAGTGAGGCTGCATGGTGTGCCTATTAATATCGTGTCAGATAGAGACAAGATGTTTGTATCTCATTTTTGGGAGAGCTTCCAGGAGGCTATGGGTACCGAGTTACGGTTGAGTACGGTGTATCACTCGCCGACCGATGGGCAGATTGAGCGCACTAATCAGATGCTCAAAGATATGTTGCGCATGTGTGTCCTTGATTTTGGTGGAGGATGGGAGCAGTATGAGAGTGCAACTACAGCGGAAATATTGCGACTTCTCAAATAAAATCCAGTTTTTAATTAAACCCAAATTTTAGTTAAACCCTAAGACATGCATCTAGATGATTTATCAAATAAAATATAGCATGCAGGATAAAAAACAAACAGTTTCAGGAAAAATCGCCCAAAGGGGCAAAACCTTTTATTTTCACTATAATTTGTAAGAAAACGGCTTACAATCGGATTACAATGAAAATACAGTGACTAAGAATTACCCTCAGGTATCGGATTCTGTAGTCGACGGCTGGAAATATCCCTTTCCAGGAGGGCAACAATGAATCCACACGCAGCGAACCCACATGAACCTCAGTCCAATCAACAAAGGAAGAACCGCAGCACTCCTCAATGACACGCAGCCATAAAACTTTGTAGAGACTCCCTCAGCAATGACACGCAGCCCTCGGTTGCAAAGATCTCCCCACAAAGATGAACAGTAGCAAAGCTTGTGTTCCAGGGTTCCAAAAGATTCACAAAAGTAATTGGGATTTTTGTGTGAATCAAAAAGATGTTTTGCACATCAAAAAGGTGAAGACTTAGAGTATTTAGGACTCTGAAAATCGTCTTTAAAAGTCTTAAAAAATAACTCCCCGAAGTTGGCTTTAAATAGGAAAACTTTGAGCCTAAAAAATCTGCAGCGAATCTGACCGAATTTATCCCAGTCGGACCGGTCCGGTTCTGAGGCGGATCGGTCCGGTCAAGCGGATCGGTTCTTTTATTTTGGCCTTCATCGGTTTGCTTACGGTCCGGGGTATACTGGATCTGCAGCAAGAGGATCGGTCCGGTATGGGGCCGGATCGGTCCGGTTTTCCCAGAAAAATAAAATCCTTTTAAAAGCCTCATTTTGCTTTAAAAAACTTACTTCTTATTTTTATAAAAAACATTTTATAAAAATTTCCCAATACTAAATATGAACTTTAAGGAACGTAAAAACAAAATTTTACCAAGTTCATTCTCGCAGAGGCTATGATGTTGAAGACACTTTGATATTCGAATCCATTGATGTAGATGCGATCTTGAGTTTCTTCAACGATGTAACGGCGTACGACATACAAATTGATAATGGACAAAAATGTCCTTACACAGTATCTCCCACTGGTGGAGTTTGCTTATAACAACTCCTATCAATTTACGATTGGTATGGTCCTATTCGAGGCATTATACGGTAGACCTTATCGTTCTCCAGCTTGTTGGCTAGAGGTGGGGGACAACAAACTACTCAGGCCAGAAGTAATTCAGGACAAATCGAACAGGATGGAGATGATTCGGGGTCGTATACGGGTAGCGCGGGACAGACAGAAAAGCTACGCCGATGCTAAGCGGTTCTTCAGAGAGTTCGCCATATGGGACCAAGTTTTGCTGACGGTATCCCTTATGAAGAGGGTAATGAGATTTGGAAAAAGGGGGAAATTGACTCCAAGAAATGTAGGACCATTTCCTATTATCGAGAGGATTGGACGAGTGGCATATACGCTTGGATTGCCGAAAAACTTGCATCGTATCCATGATGTGTTCCACATTTCATCACTGAGGCAATATCTTCGGGATGAGTTGGCATACACTCACATCGCGATTGAGGAGATTGAGTTACAGCTCAATAGTTCATATGAGGAGAGACCGGTGACTATCCTAGATTATAGTGAGAGGTGGCTGAGGTCAAAGATAGTTCCACTTGTTCGGGTGTAATGGCAACATCACAATGTGGAGGAGTCCGCTTGGGAGCGTGAGGCGGATATGCGTGAGAAATATCCAGATTTATCTGTACCAGGTATGCCTTTTTTTTTGAATTTCGAGAAGAAATTCCGTTATTAGGGGGGAAGTATGTAATACCCCATATTTGTGATGATTTAAGTAATTATGGGACTAATTATTATAGTGGGATTAATTGAATTAAAATGTGAGAATTTAATTTTTAATTAATCCGAATTTAAAAATAAATATTAACTAGCGTGCCAAGGGTTAATACTTATTGAGTTAATATTACTGTGTGATATGTAATATGGAACTATACACTTTAATAAATTGCCGAGAGGGAATAATACGATAGTTTGTTAATTTGAGCCTGACACGCGTGTGAGTCGTGTCGGGACTAATTGAATGGAATATAAAGATAAATTATTTTTTATGTAACTCGTATGGTAATTTCGAGTGCGCCGTTGAGTCCTGGAGGGTTGAAATAGTCAGAAAACTCTACCCGGGTATTTTATTTGGACTCCGGAAGATTTTAGACCAAATCGGCACCTCGTAGGGGTAGTTTTATAAGTTGAACTTTTGAGAAAATTAAATGGACGAAAATTAGAGAATAATTATATCAGCTACGGGAGTTCCATTAGGGTTAAGATATACAAAAATCAAGAACGGCCATAGAGGGTGTGAGGGAGAACCAATTTCCAAGAGGGAAGGCTCAATTAGCACCACCTTGCACAACCGTGACCACCAACGCGTAGATCGAGAAGAGAGGAACGCGTCTATACCAACATCACCAAAGAATTCATACCTTGATGCTTGTTTTCTTTAGCAATATTCATAGGTGAAACTAATCTTTGATTTACATGTTAATTGGGTGAAAATTGGAGTTTAATTGATGAATAGAGATTGGGCAGATTAGTTATTGATATTCCTTCTTGTATGTAGAGGTTAAACTACGAAATCGAATCATATATTGATGAATAAATCTGGGTTGATTAGATTCTTTAATTAAAGTTTTGGAAACTAGAGTTCATGTTAATTAATTTGGGGGTTTCATATAATTATGATGATTAATGACGAATTAAGGATCCTAGGATGTTACGAATGACTTATAATCTGATATGTGTTGATGGGTATTAATGACGAGGTGTTGGGGATTGAATATTAGAGGTTTTTAGTTCCAACAATGGTGAAAAACCCTAAAAATTTGGACAGGAAGACGAACAGTGCAATCTCACACGAAGTCGTTCGAGCGAGATGGCATCTCATGCGAAGTCGCTCGAATGACACGTGGTAGTCGTTCAAACGACATGCCATCTGGTTCGAGCGACAGAGGGAGTTTTTGGAAATTTTCTTTGAGTCCAAATTTGGGTTTACCGATTTCTTGGAGTGAGAGTAAATGTCCGATAGTAAACTTAAACAATAAAGAATTTTGGGAAAAGTATGTGAGACTTAATACTTTAATTATTCCGGTATATAGAGAATGTACCTTGGAGATTACGAGAGAGATAGTAATCTAAATATTTATACTATACGTAGTGATGAGATTAAAATACATATGAGGATAATATATGTAGGTTAGAGAAATACCTATAAAGTATAATAGGATGTGTATGCCTATTATATGGTATTATTGTTAAGTGCACTAATGGGTGATAACTCGGGTGTGCAAGAATCATATTGTTAGGTGCACTAATGAGTGATAACTCGAGGGTGAAAGGATTCCATTGTTAAGTGTACTAATGGGTGATAACCCGAGGGTACAAGAATATCATTATAAGTGTACTAATGGGTGATAACCCGGGGGTACAAGATTATTGTTATAGGTGTACTAATGGATGATAATCCGGGGGTGCAATATTATTATGGTTAGTTGCCCTAATGGGTCTTAGCCCGGGGGCACAGTATTGGAATATATATATATATATATATATATATATATATATATATATATATATATATATATATATATATAGGGATGATGTAACTATATGTATATATACGTAAACTTGTGAATGATTTTACTGTGTATAGTTAGTAGAGATGAAAATGGTGATATACAAAATAAATCCTAAGAGTATAATTGATTTATTATGAAAACGAGAAAACATATTAATTAGCTGTTCGCCATAGGCTAATTTGAAAACGTATTGTATGGGCGATACATGTATACTACTGGTGAGTATAGGTACTATTAGAATGACTTCAGACTAGTTAGACTGGGTGGTATAACTAAGGGGAAGATTAGATGTGCGTTAGGCGTGCACTATATATGAGAGGTGAGAAGATCATGTGAGAGTTCGATAACTAACATGCGTATAAGACTTATTTTAAGAACCAGTTTTAAATACTTGCTAAATCACTTTTAAACCTCGGGCCCTGACTCGTTTATTGCATCTTTTCTATCTTTTGATATATATATATTATTCTAGGTGCTCAGTCGCAGGGGTACCAGAATTAGCGATTGGTTTGAAAGACGTGCTGCTGCTAATGTGGAAGCTGTAGGTTCTTGCAGTAGACGCAATCTATTCTTTTCATTCAGTTTCTGTTAGACTTCCTATTTAGGGCATGTGTCGCCCGCTTCTAGTCTTTTATCAGAGATATTGTAGTTAGTTTCTTTTATGGTTTGGAGTTTTGAGTTTTACCTAGTCTTATTTAATTCCGTATTAAATTCTGGTTCAGTACTTATTATTCCTTTGTATGGTGAATGGTTTATAATTTACTTTTGGAATGTTGTGGTTAAATGGTTTTATTAAAAAGGGAAAATGTTTTGACACTTAGCTTAATTATATTATAGTTGATTAATATGTATTATATTATTTTCGACAGTGATGCTAAGAATGAACCGACCGTATATCCTGTTTTAAAATTTGGTAAAGGGTTGATCACCCTATATTTACTTGGGCGTGGTGTCACACCTTCATTTGCATAGGGTCAACAAATTTGTACTCGACTAAGGTAACCAATCATCCACCTTTACTCCTCAAAATGCAGTATTTGGCACGGTTTTGAATGCAAGATATGATTTATTAGCCCTAAATCATGTTACTGTGCGTATTCACTAGAAAATTCATGGACGGCATGCTATAGTGAGTTCAAAATTCTTTAGTAGTGAACATTGGCAAACATGTCGAGAAAACCATACAAAACTCCATCGATCTTAATCAACCATATTGAGAGCAGTGAAAAAAAATTCATTGCATATTACTAACGTCGCTGGTAGTGAGATGTCAATGATCTTGTTATGAAGATATATTTATTAAAGTTCGTCAAAAGCATGCGATGGTTGCAAAATCATGGAGTAAACATGAAAAGAATTATTCGAAATCATGGAACAATAAACACGAGTTGATAATGAATGGTTTCATGGGGGGTGGGGGTGGGGTGGTAAACACAAGTTCACAAGAGTAAACTAGGCAAAAATATAAAATATTCAAGTTAAGATATGAAAAATAAGTTTTATACCATAAACGTATATTGCCTATATTAATGACAAATGTCAGGAACACACACAAAAAAACGACGTTTTAAAAATATTTGGTTCAACTTTAGTTTTCTAAGGTGTAAACTAAAGCATATAAATACTTCACCTTTCATCCTTAGGGAATGGTCATGTAGCTTGAAGACGATGAACCGACTTCAAATCATGAACATTATAGAATCTTTCCCAAAAGGCAAAGACGAAGACTCATATGATTTACAAAGGCTTACAAAAAAGGTTACACAGTGACACAAGATCACGAAATCAAGCCGAACTCAGTAAAGCATAATGTAAAAACAATAATAGAAATAATTTCCACCATAAACCCTAGCTATTATTTGCAATGGCTCTCATAGTGTTTAACTTTAAAACATTGAGCTCTTGAATATATATATTTTTTCCTTTAAGTCATATCTGAACCATACAGACTTAAAATGTACCAAATTATTTTTTTATATATAAAAAATTAGAGGTTAATGGCTATATCATCCTGAAAATTGTTAACAGGTAGAATTATTATTGATAATATAGGGAAGATAGATTATTGTGGAGTTCAAGAAGGGATAATGTATTCTCATTGAAGGGATATTATGTAGAGTTAACTTCTCGAAGTGGGTTCCTTTTCCTTAGAGGAGTATATGACGGACTATAACTCTGATGAGAGTAGCATTCTTTATGTTGACAGCAGCGAGGCAGGCCATTTTGATGACGGATGGCCTACAAAAAGGGGTCATCGGATGGCTAATAGGTTCTGGATGTGTAAAGAGGCAAAGGAGACGATTGATCATTTGTTATTGAACTGTCCGATGGTAAGAGATTTGGGGGAGTATATCATGTCTCTGTTCCAAGTGCATTGGGTGCTCTCTAGCTCGGTGAAAGATTTGTTAGCAATGTAGAGATTTCTGGAGGGAGGTTGGGGATCATAGATTATTTGAAAAATGGCGCATATATACATATTTTGGACATTTTGGAGAGAGAAATAACGAATGTTTTGAGGGTGCCGAATTAGCACCATCGATGTTTTAGTATATATTATTAGGTTCCTTGCATATGTGGTGTAGAGCAGAGCCATCGATGTTTGTGCTAATTTTGTTAATTTTTTTAGACGCGTTTGATAAGATGGATTATGAGATTTGTTGGCCTAAGAGTTTTTCTCTTAGGCTCCTACGGAGTTCTTGTTTTTTCTCTTTTTCCTTTGTATACATCATGTATACGGATTCTGTACCCTTAGGCAATTGTTTTTTATTATATACACATTTTATATATATGAAAATCTAACTGAATCCGATTTTGGCTAAGTATATCATTTAGATTCAAATTTTTAACTTCAGATTCAAAGTTGTGACTTCAAATTTAGATGAAAAGCAAACACCTCCTATGTTATGTAATTGAAACTTTAAGACTAACTTCATTTATGAAAGTTGACAAAATGCATGGAATCTATGTGTACAAAAATCACGTTATATCTTATGAGATGTCTAATCATTTTATCAGGAAAAATTAATTTCATAAACAAGTCCCCAAAATGGTGCCGAGGGTGTTGAGTCGGGTCAAAAGCTTGTTGCTTCTTGAATTCATATCATAGATGAGAAAGAGTAGATGGTTGGGTTGGTTGTTCGTGGGTGATGGATGGTGGTGGTGCATTATTAATTACTGGTCATGGTAATCTGTGGGCGATGGTATGGTACGGGATGGTGTGATGCAGATGATGTGAATATAATGGTGTGCTATTATCTAATGTTTTGTGTTGGGCGATTGGTGTTGGTGTGATGTTAAAGATTGGTGGTTGTGATATGTGGGTGGTGGTGCGGTGTTAACTAGTGGTGATGTGGCGGAGAGTGGTTTTAATGCATCATTTTTACTGGTGGTGGTGGGGTGTGATATTTTAAAATTTGTTTAAAACTATTAATTTCAACACCAAAGTAGTTAAATTTTCAAAACAAGTGATTTAATAGTTAATTTATGTTTAATGCTAATTTATTAGTGATAAGTAAATATTTATTGTAAAAAAAGTAAATTAATTAATTAAAAGTATATATATATATATATATATATATGTGTGTGTGTGTGTGTGTGTGTGTGTGTGTGTGTTTCTTTTTACCACATGGCATCATTTAATTGAGTATTTTAAAAGCCTCAGCCACATTAGCCAATAATAATGCCAACTCAAATTTCCGTAGACAAACATATAGTTAATTACAAAGTTTCAATTGCATATAAGTTTATGTAAGATTAAAACTGAGAAATGCATTGACCAAAATTATGGTGCTTCCCCCACCCATAGGAACAATTTCCAAATTGAGTCAATTTATAGTATTGGCTATTTTCACTGGACAAATTATTTAGGGTCTTTTAGTGTCATATTACACTCCACGTTGAAGATATCGAGCATTCAGGATTTTGCTGTATTGAAGACGTCACATAAACAATCCGAACATTCATTTTTTCCAAATGTATATGACCCAATTTTTAAAGTTTTGTTGGAGACACATTTTATAGGCTTCTTGTTGTTTTTACATATCATAGACTTCATTTTATTTTTCATAATTTTCCCAGGTTGTTCTAACGAGTTCAAACAAGGTTTGAATTACCGTTTGAATACTCGTTCTCATCTCATTCAAACGGCATTTATCCATGTCGTTCGAACGAGACCAGTATGTCGTTTGAACAACGACTGCAGTTTTTAAAAAAATTAATTTTTTTAGCAATTTTCCCACTCAACTTCCGTTGTCCACTACTTCCACTCCTTGAAGTCAAAAGGGACTCGGGAAATATCAGAAGCCTTATACTTTGAACTTTCAATAAAAGCAAATATTCTCTAATGAAAATGTCTCAAATATTGATGCGATATTTTTGGATCATTTTTCAAGAGATAAAACCCAGAATCATATTCTCCAACATTCATCACTAATCGTGTACGATAAACCTCCACACGGGTTGGAGACGGCATTTGGATTTCAGTGGATACCGAAACACATGAGGTATCGTGCAACGTGTTGGAGCTACATGTGCTACGGATGGAGATGTTGAAGATGGCATCAAAGAGTCTTGTTATGTGTCAAGTCTGTAAGTCTTTTGTGTCTTCTTGTAAAACCATATTAGTAGTGGATTTTGTCGAGGTTTGGACATCCGAGGTTTTCCCCATTTGAATTTTTCTCATACATTGTGTCGTTGTGGTTGTGCTTTCTATTTATATATCAAATCATGCATGCTCACACAAGGTTTAGTAACTAAGACTAAAATTTGGAAAATATCATGCCAAATTAACTTTGTAACCTGTATTGTGAATTTGAATTTCAAAGTGTATTTTAAGAATTTGATCCTAAGCCATATAACCTAGCGATTTAAAATTGGTACCAGAGTAAGTCTCTAAATGTTATTTAGATGAATCTTGGAGGTTATATGGAATGCTATTTGTCAAATAAACCCCTTATGTTTGATGAAACTATTTTTGACTATTGGAAAGCATGTGTGAGATCTACGTTAAAATCAATTTATGAACGTGTTTGGCTTGCTGTTAAGAAAGGGTGGTCCCCTAACTATTTTAGTTGAAGAAGATATTGTTTTAAAACTTGTAGAGGAATGGAGTGAGGATGAGTTGAAATTGTGTAATTTTAATTCTAAAGGCTTAAATGCGTTATTTAATGTCGTTACTCTCAAGGAGTTTCGTTGTATCATGCCATATGAAACTTTAAAGGAGGCATGGGACATTCTTTAGGTTACTCATGAGTGAACGAGTGCGGGTAAGGCGTCTAAACTTAAAAATTTAATCACTAAATTTGAAACTATCACCATGAAAGAGAGTAAAACTTTCGATGAGTTTTATGCCCGTATTTCTGATCTAGTTAACTCATGTTTCAACTTAGGTGATAAATCCCTGTAAATTGTGTAGTCAATAAGATACTTAGATCTCTCCCTAATCGATTCAATGCTAAAGTCAATGTTCTTAATTCTTTAGGAGTGTTAAATTCATTAAAACTCGAAGAGCTTGTAGGTGATCTCCAAACATACGAGTTAGACATGTTTCCTAAAGATAACAAAAAGAACGATAAAGGAGTTGCTCTAAAAGTTAAAAAATAAGAACTATCTGAATTCGATGAGTCCGATATGGATCCTGATGAAATGGCCTTATTTTCTAAAAAAAATAAAAAAACTTTCTCAAGTTTAAAAAGCAAAGCTGAAAATTTGATAAACCTAATTTTGAGGGAAAAAAAGAAGGAAAGTATAAGTTCTAATGATTGGGATCAAAAGAAATTTAAAAGGGAGAACTCTAAAAGAGATAAATTTAAAAAAGATGATTCGAAAAGATGTTTTGAGTGTGAGGAACGAGCTCATGGAGCATATGAATTCCCCACTAAGCTTAAGAGACGGAGCTAGGAAGATTTTTATAATGCCACTATTAGCGATAGTGAGAATGAGTCTGAAGACTCCGATGATTCTGTTCCTTCTGGAAATAACTTCACCGCCTTTATGGCGAGTCATGTTAGCTCTTCAACTGTGTTGCATCCTAATGTTGTCATTTCCAATCATGAAAAACCTGAAGTTGTATCCAATCACTCGCAAGGTAGTGATATTGTTGGAAGTGAGAGTTATGTTGATGAAAGTGATTTACAATCCGCCTATTCAGAGTTATACACCGAGTCTGTGCAAATTCAAAAGATTAATAAAAGGCTAACTTTTAAGTCATTGACATTAGAAAAAGAGTTGAAAGGCTTTAAGGATAAGGAGGCTTTAGTGAGCCAACTCGAGGCGATTAAGATTTCTCTTTCTGAGAAGCTTATTTTGGTGGGTAAAGAAAATAGTGATTTGACTGAATCTCTAGCTCGTGTTACCAAAGATCTTCATAAATCCTTGGAGATTCAAAAAACACTTGACGTAAAAATTATTATACTTGAGAAAGAACTTGAGGACAACTCCGTGAGAATGGGGAAGTTTTTCTCGGTCCGATCATAGGTTATAAGGAGAAAGGATATTAAGAGAGAAAAGGTATAGGATATGAAGATGGTGAGACGTCCTATATTCAATCCTAACCTTTATCCAAGTTTGTTACCGAAATAAATCCTCTTAAACCTAACCCACCAAAAAGAAATTTACCTAAGCAACCTTTGAAGGTGATTTCAAGTCAACCCTATGTTTATACCTTTTGCAAAAAAAAGGGTCATATTAGAGATTTATAGTACAAGCTTAGGAATAATTCTTATTTCCCTACTCCCACGTGACATTATATCCACTTGGCTAGCCTTAAAAAGAAAGTTGAGCATCTAGTCACTACATCTAATTTTTTAATGGAAGAGTTTCTGAGGTTGTCTATGTCCTGAAGAAATTATTCCAACCAAAAGACTAGAAACATCAACGGGAAGAACACTAAGAACACAACTCACGCTTGGGTTGCAAAAGAAAAGTCCATAAAGGAGTTACTAGTTCATGTAGCTTTAAAGGCGCAAAATACCTCCCAATGGTATTTTGATAGTGGATTCTTTAGACACATGACATGCGATAGATCTATTTTTACCACTCTTGTGGATCACAAGGATGGTAAGGTCACCTTTAACAATGGGAGTAAATTAAGAATTATGGGAAGAGGCACCATTGAAGTTTCTGGTTTCCCCAAACTTGAAAATGTTATTTATGTTGGTGGACTCAAAGCTAATTTGATAAGCATTAACCAATTATGCGATGAAAACCTAGCAGTTAAGGTTAGTCAGATGGAGTGCACTATTTATGATATATCTGGTGAGACTGTACTACAAGGTGTGAGGGATAGTGATAATTGTTATAGGATCTTTCCAAAATCTTCGTTCGTTTGCAATAGTGCCAAGGTTTCACTGCCGACCTTTGACATCAATGTCTAGGTCATGTAAATTTTAGAGATTTTGATCGTCTAGTGAAGAGAGACTTAATCCGTGGCTTGTCATCCTTAGGAAAACCAACCTTCTCAATTTACAGTTCGTGTCAACATGGATAGCAAATTAAGAGTCCTCATAAGAAGTTAAATTATGTAACCAACTCTAGTGTCTTAGAATCGATTCATATGAATCTTATAAGTCCTACTTGTACCAAGAGTATAGGAGTAAAGAGATATATTATAGTGATGGTAGATGACTTTTCAAGATATTCAATAGTTGGAATTCTTAGGGCAAAGTTCGATGCGTTTGAGTTTTTGACGGTTAAATGTTGAGTCCTACAAATTCAACACGGTGTCACTATAAACCGATTTAGAAGCGATAATGGAACTGAATTTAAGGAATTCGGTGTGAATGCCTTTTGTGATGAAGTTGGTATTAAGCATGAATTTGCGGCTATTTGAACTCCTCAATAGAATAGTATAGTTGAGAGGAAGAATCGAACGATCCAGGAAATGGCAAGGTTTATGCTTAAATTCATATGGATGAAGAAAATGTTGGAGTATTACGGTATTTCGCAAGGCACTATGACTATTTACTGCGATAATATGAGTGCAATCCATATTTCTCGAAATTTCGTCAAACATTCAAGAACAAATCACAATAGGATTTGTGAGCACTTTATTCACGAGTTAGTTGAAGAGAAAGTCATTACCTTACGCTTTGTAGGCACCGTCAATTGATTGATATCTTTACCAAACCTCAAGATGCCCTTAGATTCGAGGATCTTAGGAAATCCATTGGGGTTTGCTCCATTAATTAGGCTCGGAGTTATTTAACTAGTTTAGGGTGAGCCTCATATTTATCATTTTCCCTATGAACTAGATCATATTTGTGAACATATTTTTTTTTAAAAAAAAAAATAGCAAAAAAAATTCATTTTATTTTTTTGTATAAAAGTTTTCATATATAAAATCTTTATTGTCCGTATAGGATTTGTATGGGAGATATTCGGGTCACAATATCATTTCATATTCATGTGGCTTTTGTGAGCTGCTAGTCTTGATTTCATCTCTCTTGTGCGCTTTATGCATTGATATGACGCTTTGATGCTCATTTATAATATATTATTCTATGTTTTCCTCGTATCATTGCCTTTCATGCACACACCTCTCACGGAATCTTGAGGATGTTAAGCTCGCTTTATATATGTTAGGTGAAGTAAGGTGTTGTCTTATTAATTTTTTTCACCTAATCTTATAAGCAATAGACATATAAATTATGCATGTAAGAACCATTGCCCATATCTATGGAGTTTTTTATATGTGAGAAATGGAATCGGGATGCGAAAAGAGCAAATTCTTTTGTGTGAAAAGCCACCATTGAAAAGAGCCTAAAAGAATATATGGCATAAAAAATAAAAATTTCCAAGGCCAATATTTGACATACAAGATATTGTGTAAAATTAAAAAATATATACAATTAAGGGAGACATAAGTCGAAGATCAATATTTTTGAACAATAAGTCTTCATATTGCGTTTTAGATGACGCTATTGGCCGGAGAATCATCAAACTTCTAGGCATTTTTTTTATGTGACTTGACTATAATATAATTCCCCTTATTTGTCATAAGGTTGATATGAGTGCATAAGGTGTAGATATGTTATTTATCATCTTGCACTTGTACGTTGTCTTAGGCAATGCTCTTATTCGAATTGTTCACAACTATTCATTTTGTTTCCGCGATCCGAATATTTTTAACATTTCCTAGGACAATTTTACAACAAAAATATGTTGGGTTTGCAATCATGTTGGGTCTTTATGTTCTCTATTTTTTCTACTTTTTTCTTTCTTATTGATTTTGGAGGCTCTGAAATCTCGTTTGATTTCTCGTTTAAACGAGATTCGAAAGAAACATGCCTCAGTCTGGCCTGAAATCTCGTTTGATAGATCGTGCGAATGCCATTCAAACGACATCATTCAAACGAGATGCCCAGTCATTCGAATGATCGGTCTTATATCAGGTCGGTTGGGCTATTTTTATTCTAGCCCTTTCTTTTTCTTATTTTACCTCTCTCTCTCTTAGTCAAAAAATGATTTTACTTCCCCTACAATCTCTTCCCCTTTCAAACCATATTTCCTCCTCCATCTACACCTATATCAAATCCACATTTTCATAGTATTATTCTACATTTCTCTTGGAGGTTTGTTGGGTTCTTTAAAGTTCATTTTAAGGTATTCTCCTATTCCATCTCTTACTCTTGTATATACTTAGTTAGGTTTGAGTTCATATGTTTTGGTATATTTTCTCAACATGCAACATTTATGAGTTGTTATTTTTGTTCAACCATAACCCATTTCATAGGAAAACACAACATTAATTTTCTCTTTAGGGCTATATGTGTATATAACATATATTTTCTTACAAAAATTCATAAAAAGTTTTTTATTTATTTTATTGCCCCGATTAAATGACATTTCATGATTTTTCTTGAAATTGTTTTCATCTTCAAATCCTTTTTTGTGTGAAAAGACTCATGAAATATCATTTATTTTTTTTATTATACTTTATTCTCTTTATCAATATAGATTTTTTTATTCAGATGGAGTATGGGAAATGTTTGTTATTGTTATTGATTTTGGTGGTGTGTTGGATTGGTTGGTGTTATATGGATAGCTTGTAGAAATCTTTCCATCTTACCTTATGGATTGTAGTAGACCTCCCAGGCGTGCGACTCAATCCGACAAGGAAAGCTCCTCGAATGAAGACGTTACCGTTCTCAACCTTTGAATTTATTAGGGAATGCGCACTAATTACACCCTCTTTCACACCCAAGGCTTCCCGACTAGGTCCATAGTTACAGAAAAGATAATCATAAACTAATCTCTTTATCTGTCACCATTGTCTTCACTTAGCTAGCACTCGAGGTTGGGACCCCATTTTCAACCTCTATGATACTATTTACCCAGACCTCATTCGAGAGTTTTTGCCTAATTTCTAAGGTTTGTGGTAAGGAAGTCGTTATCACCACCGACTCCATTGCACGCTTAGCTAGTTTTCCCGAGTGGCCAACCCTACCTTCCTTTAGTCTGGTGATGCGATACCTAACCTTGACCTTATTATAGAGACAGTCATTGAGTTGTTAGATCCCAACAAATCTATTTTATATCATAGAACCTGAAGGCCGATTTTATGATCCTTAATTGGATCATTTGTGCGTGTCTCATTCCAGGTGGAAATCATACTCAGATTACACGTGATCACGTGTGTCTGATGTATGCTATCAGCATTGGAGCTTCTATTGATCTCCATTCTCGTATTTTTGGTGTTCTTCGAGATGTTAGGATTTTCCCCTCTGCACCTGTTAGACAGGCCTTACCGTTCATAGTTCTAGTCACTAGAAACTATTTTGAAGTTGGTTTCCCTCTTCTCCTTAATGATATACCTGTGACCTGTTATCAGACCATCGAAACTTCACCTATTGGTCATTCTCATGGACATCTTCCTAGTGTCACCCCTTAGCCCACTACATCCCATTCTGAGTCATCTCACTATGTCGCCTCACCCTCTTAGTCCAGAACCTCTACCTCTCGTCGTCATCCCCCTTTCGAGTCGTAGGAGCTTAGGTTGATGCGTTTACATGTTAAAAAAATGCAAAAGGAGCGGCATCAGGATAGGGATATGATGCAGGAGTTCATTGCCTATATGCAAAGAGATAGAGAGAGAGAGACGAGGAGGCCTAGGCTCGTAAATAGGAGGCTCAGACACGTCGTGATTCTCTTATGATGCAGCACTTTAAGGAGCTTTGCCATATTGGGATGCGACGTGGTGTAAGACCACCGAGTACTGGATCTTCTCTTGGTGACAATACTTTTGATGATTCCCCGAATGATCCGACCCAGTGACTCCTTTCAATATGCATTTTCTTTTTATGTACTTGTGAGAGAGAGCTTTCTATTTTCATTATTTTTTTACTCTCATTTGTACCAGATTTTGGATCTTATTTACTTTATCTCCATTTACCTTTGGATATTTATTTGTGGCACATGTGTTTTAATTGGATTCGACATACTAATCATCTTATGTTTATCCTTATCCTGTATCGCTCTTTTGGATAACTTACATTCTCTATTGTGCTATAGTTGTTGTTTACTCTTATTAGTGTTTAATTTTATCTATATTGAGCTTCATGATTTATTCACTAACGTTGCAGGTGTTGTTCAATACCTTTGTCTTTTTATTATACTTTATTCTCTTTATCAATATAGATTTTTTTATTCTGATGGAGTATGGGAAATGTTTGTTATTGTTATTGATTTTGGTGGTGTGTTGGATTGGTTGGTGTTATATGGATAGCTTGTATAAATCTTTCCATCTTACCTTATGGATTGTAGTAGACCTCCCAGGCGTGCGACTCAATCCGACAAGGAAAGATCCTCGAATGAAGACGTTACCGTTCTCAACCTTTGACTTTATTGGGGAATGCGCGCTAATTACACCCTCTTTCATACCCAAGGCTTCCCGACTAGGTCCATAGTTAGAGAAAAGATAATTATAAACTAATCTCTTTATTTGTCACCATTGTCTTCACTTGGCTTGCCACTAGAGGTTGGGACCCCATTTTCAACCTCTATGATACTATTTACCCAGACCTCATTCAAGAGTTTTTGCCTAGTTTCTAAGGTTTGTAGTAAGGAAGTCGTTATCACCACCGACTCCATTGCACGCTTAGCTAGTTTTCCCGAGTGGCCAACCCTACCTTCCTTTAGTCTGGTGATACGAGACCTAATTTTGACCTTATTATAGAGACAGTCTTTGAGTTGTTAGATCCCGATAAATCTATTTTATATCATAGAACCTGAAGGTCAATTTTATGATCCTTAATTGGATCATTTGTGCATGTCTCATTCCAGGTGGAAATCATACTCAGATTACACGTGATCACGTGTGTCTGATGTATGCTATCAGCATTGGGGCTTCTATTGATCTCCATGCTCGTATTTTTGGTGTTCTTCGAGATGTTAGGATTTTCCCCTCTGCACCTATTAGACAGGCCTTACCTTTCATAGTTCTAGTCACTAGAAACTATTTTGATGTTGGTTGCCCTCTTCTCCTTAATGATATACCTGTGACCTGTTATCAGACCATCGAAACTTCACCTATTGGTCGTTCTCATGGACATCTTTCTAGAGTCACTCCTTAGCCCACTACATCCCATTCTGAGTCATCTCACTCTGTCGCCTCACCCTCTTAGTTCAGTACCTCTACCTCTCGTCGTCATCCCCTTTTCGAGTCGTAGGATCTTAGGTTGATGCGTTTACAGGTTAAAAAAATGCAAAAAGGAGCGGCATCAGGATAGGGATATGATGCAGGAGTTCATTGCCTATATGCAAAGAGATAGAGAGTGAGAGACGAGGAGGCCTAGGCTCGTAAAGAGGAGGCTCAGACACGTCGTGATTCTCTTATGATGCAGCACTTTAAGGAGCTTTGCCATATTGGGGTGCGACGTGGTGCAAGACCATCGAGTACTGGATTTTCTCTTGGTGACAATACTTTTGATGATTCCCCAAATGATCCGACCTAGTGACTCCTTTCGATATGCATTTTCTTTTTATGTACTTGTGTGAGAGAGCTTTCTATTTTCATTATTTTTTTACTCTCATTTGTACCAGATTTTGGATCTTATTTACTTTATCTCCATTTACCTTTGGATATTTATTTGTGGCACATGTGTTTTAATTGGATTCGACATACTAATCATCTTATGTTTATCCTTATCCTGTATCGCTCTTTTGGATGACTTACATTCTCTATTGTGCTATAGTTGTTGTTTACTCTTATTAGTGTTTAATTTTATCTATATTGAGCTTCATGATTTATTCACTAACGTTGCAGGTGTTGTTCAATCCCTTTGTATTTTTTGTTCAAAAAGAGGGCGAATATGTTTAGGAGGAGGAGCTTTTAATTGATTATCTATATGTTTTTCCTCACATGCGTTTATGTGTTTATTGTTTCATATGTGTAGGCCATTTAATTATTTTCTAGATTCTTGCCTACAAAAATCTTCAAGCATTTAGGTTGTTAGGAAGTCGAGTCTGTCAACTTTTATTTTGGGTTTTGGGGATGGACATTAGGGTCGGCTTGATGCCCCGACTTAACAAATTTCGAGTCTTTTTATTTATGTTTTGTCCCAGAATAGCCAGAGGGAGAGATTTGTTAGGATAAATTTCCAAATCGAGTCAATTTGTAGTATTGGATATTTTCTATGGACAAAACATTTAGGGTGTTTTAGTATCATATTACACTCCATGTTGAAGATATTAAGCATCTAGGATTTTGCCATATTGAAGACGTCACATCAACAAGCCGAACGATCATTTTTCCCAAAGGTATATGACCCAATTTTTAAAGTTTTGTTGGAGACATATCTTATAGGCTTCTTGTTGTTTTCGCATGTCATAAACTTCATTTATTTTTCATAATATTCCCAGGTCGTTTTAACGAGTTCTTTCGAACGATTTGGTTCGAACAACTTCAAAAGAGGTCCCTTGAGGGTTTTGGCTGAATTGTCATTTGAATCCTCGTTCTCATCTCGTTCAAATGATATTTAGCCATGTTGTTCGAACGAGACCAATATGTCATTTGAACGATGACTGTAGTTTTTGAAAAATTCAATTTTTTTTGCAGTTTTTCCACTCAACTTCCCTTGTCCACTACTTCCACTCCTTGAAATCAAAAGGGACTCCTAAAAAATTATAATCCATCCACTTTGAACTTTCAAGAAAATTAAATATTCTCTATTGAAAACATCTCCAACTTTTTGTGACCTTTTTGGATCATTTTTTAAGTACTAAAACCCAGAATCACATTCTCGTACATTCATCACTGATCATGTGTGGTGGACCTCCGCACGGGTTGGAGGCGGTGTTTGGATTTTGGTGGACACTGAGATACAGGAGGTGTCATGCAACGTGTTAGTGTTACACTTTCTATTGATGAAGATATTGATGATGGCATTATCGAGTCTTATTGTGTGCCAAGTTTATAAATCTTTTGTGTCTTCTTGTAAAATCATATTCGTAGTGGATTCTCTCTAGGCTTGGTCGTCCGAGGTTTTTCTCATTTGGGTTTTCTTCGTACATCGCAGCGTTGTGGTTGTTCTTTCTATTTATGCATGAAATCATGCATGCTCACTTAGGGTTTAGTTACTAAGACTAAAATTTTGAAAGTATCAACCTGTTGCCCAATTGAATTTGTAACTTGTGTTGTGAATTTAAATCTCGGAGTGTATTTTTCAAATTCGATCATAAGCCATATAACCTAGAGATTTCAAATGTTATTAAGAATCTGATATTGGCCTTTGTAATGTATATACTAAGGATTATGAAGTGATATGCCAACCTCCAAAATTTATTATAGTTCCTCTGTATTAAACCATTAAATTATACAATAAACTTTGAGAGAAGAAAGTGTTTGTGCAAAACCTAATAATTAGTGGAGGCTTGTATCATATTGAGTTCGTGTTGCGTTATATTAGGTTCATGTAAAAGATTGTACCATCCTAACGAATCGTTCATTATTTGTGTCTTGTCGTCTTGAGTTATTGCTAACGTTTTAATCGAGTATTCATTATATACATGCACACACACACAAATATATATATATATTTAGATAGATAGATAGATAGATAGAGAGAGAGAGAGAGAGAGAGAGAGAGAGAGAGATACTCATATACATCATGCTTCCTACATTATCCAAACATCACACCTAGTTTCAGGCGTTAATTTTTCTTAATTTTGTAATTTTATACACGAAGCTAATCTCTCAATCAACACTTTTTCAAAAAATTAGGTCAAAATACAATTTCTAGCTATATTTTATGAAAAATCATCAAAAACTGCTAAAAATACCTTATTATAAGGGTCTGCACCTGCAAAATTTTGTGATTTTTTAAAAAATAGATACAAAATGTATTTTGATATAATTCTTTGAATATGTGTTAATTGAAAGGTTAATTTCAATAGAAAAATAGAAAAATAAAAAAATTAGAAAAAACATTTCTTAGGCCGAACTAAGTGTGATATACGATGTGATGTATAAAGTGTGATGTATGAGATCTTTCATATATATATATATATATATATATATATATATATATATATATATATATAGGTAAGGGATCCTTGGCGGATCCCCTTTTAACCATTGCAAGACCGTTTTTTTTTTAAATACAAAAAAATATTTTCATTTTTTTGTGGTGTTTATAAGCAACTTAATACTAATATATTTTGACCAATTTTTTTAAAAATAACAAAAAAAAAATCATTTGCAACTTGTTTTTGTGCGTGTGTGTGTGTCGGGGAGGGGGGGGGGGGGGGTCCTCGAAATGTTTAACTAACATAAAAAAATCGTCCTTATTTAAGCACCTCACATGAGTCTATATCGACTGTGTCTTTTATAGGTTTCAATTAGAGTTGGTTTTCGGCCAGTTTGGTCGGTAAATGGGGGCATGCCAATACCATATTAACTTTGAAATCATGAAACCAAAATTACCAATTTTACCAACCGGTACAACAACCCATAAACCAAAACCAAGCAGCGTTTTACACTACACCAAAAACAGGAATCTGACATGGTTTAAAACTATGCCAGATCAAATCTGGCACTATTTTGAACTGTGCCAGAATCAGGTGTTTCAAAATGGCCATTTTTTTCGGGCACGGTTTAAAAGTGTGTCAGATTTGACCAAACAAGAACACTTTTAGCACACTTTTAAACCGTGCCAGAATGTGATATTTCGGGCACAGTTTTGGCACAGTTTTGAACTGTGCCAGATTGAGCACATTTTGATAAACTTTTGACATAGTTCAAAACCGTGCCAAAATTTGATACACTTTTGGCACGGTTTTGAACTGTGCCAAATTTTTGAATAAAAGAAAAAAAAATTAATTATTTGAAAACAAGAAAATTCATAAATTGCAAATCTTGCACGTTGTTGATAAATTAATGTATATACAAACTTCAAAATATTACAAGTTATTAATAGTTCACAGACCAAAAAAAATTGGGCATAGTTTTCTCTATTTTCTGGACATTCTAAAACTTGCTAATATAAAACCTGCGTAACATAAAGCCCGCACGATCACAAAATATAACAATAAACTTACAAAAGGCCACACGGCCATAAAAGATAACAATTAAACTACAAAATCCCGCACGATCATAACACAAAAAAATTGAATCATGAATAAACACCTTGTTGTAAACCATTGAGTTCTCCGTGTGTTTCGCGTGAATAAATGCAAACGATAAAATGTTATCCTGCAAAAAAATAGGATACAAAAAAGATACGATATTAGTATAAGCTAAAAAATTACATATAGGAGTTGCAATTACAATTATATTCTAAAATTTAAAATCTTACGCAAGTTATGACTACCTGATCAGTTCCTATGAGTTACATTGGTCACGTACGAGGTGTTCATGCCTCTTACGGATTTGTTTGGGGGCTGGTTTGGGTTTTCACCCTTTAAGGGCTTGTTTTTAAGCTTAATCGATATATTTTTAAATTATCATCATATTCTCAAACCGAGAGGCTCGTGACTACGCTGTGAGTTCGTACAAGTTACATTGGCCCCGTGCGAGGTGTTCGTGCCTCTTACGGGGATATTTGGGGGCTGGTTTGAGTTTTTACCCTCAAACGACTTGTTTTCAAGCCTAATCTACATATTTTGAAATTATCATCATATTCTCAAACCGGGAGACCCATGACTACGCGGTCAGTTCGTACAAGTTACATTGGTCCCGTGCGAGGTGTTCGTGCCTCTTACGGGGCCGTTTGGGGACTGGTTTGGGTTTTCACCCTCAAACGGCTTATTTTCAAGCCTAATCTACATATTTTGAAATCATCGTCATATTCTCAAACCGGGAGACCCGCGGCTACGCGGTTAGTTCGTACAAGTTACATTGGTCCTGTGCGAGGTATTCGTGCCTCTTACAGGACCGTTTGGGGGCTGGTTTGAGTTTTCACCCTTTAAGGGCTTGTTGTAATACCCCATAATTTTAGTGACTTTTAAAATGTGCTATATTTTAAATTAATGGATTAATTGGATTTTATTATAAATTAATTCATTGGGTTTAAATCCTAATTGTGGATATTAAAATGAATGATTCTGTATATTACTTAAACATATTTAGGTAATATATGATTATGATGTTATTGATATTGCTGTGAGTTATTAATTCGGAAATTTGAATTTTTAGTCGGACGCGCTATGGGACGTGTCGGGACAAATTTGTTAGATTAAAAAGGAAACTTAATTTTTCATCAACCTTATAGTCATTTCGAGTGCTTCATTGCATCCGGAAGGGTTGAAATAGTCAAAAAAGTCTATTTGGATGTTGGTTTCGGATCTCGGGTTATTTGGAAATGAAAAGACACCCAAAAAGGGCATTTTGGTAAATTTTACAGAGGGGATTAATAGTGATTTCGGATTTTGTCTTATTATAAATATTTGGAGATTAGTGTACGTAGGCTCATTTTCTCTTTTACATAAAATTTGAGAGGTCACCTTTTGAGAGAGAGTGAAAGGGTCCTTGGGAGGAGAGAAACTTGCTTGGAAAGGTGGAGAACCAAGGGCCAAAGGTCACCACCACCAACCACCACCGGAAGTTGACCGGAGAAGGGGAGAACCACTAGTGATACACAACCCCAAAGGATCAGATCTTCATTAGAGGCAAGTTATTTGATAATTGCAATCTAGTTAGTATAATGTCCATGTTAGGATAGTTGTTAAAAATGAGATTTTACATGTTTGGAAGATAAAGATAGAGTTGTTAAATGATTTCTGAAAAATGAAAATATATAAAAATCAAACTCATGTTGTAGGTAGATAGTAATCCACGAAATAATCATCAATTTGTTGAAGAAATTCTGAGAATCATTGGTTTGTTCTTGAAGATATCATGTATATAATTTTTTAGAAAAATAGGATAAATATATGCTTTTAATCCAAACTCTTGATGATTATTGGATGTTTAGATCATTAAAAAATATTTACATATGTTACTATATCATGTATTAAGGATTATAAGAAATTTGGGTTGTTAATATGAAGGTTTGAATGATCAAAAGTTACGAAACCCGTAGTATAAGAATTGCAAAATCTGGGCTGATATCTAGGCGATCGATCGATCGACCCCCTACCTTCAATCGATCGACCTCCCCAGAAATGATGATGTTGTTTCTTTTTAATTCTTTATCTTATCCCAAATATTTTGTAAATCTTTTGTGATTATTAATTGGATATAATGGGACTTAGGGAAGATCAGTAAGCCCTAGATAAGAATCGAATTAATGCGATTGGGATTTAATTGATAAGAATTATGATAATTAAATTTTGAAGAAATTTCGGTTGCTAGATTCATGTATTGGATTCTAATTTGTATGAATGGGGATTAAGGATAGGTCCAGTAGAGGAAATTTAATAAATCATCTGGGCAGCCTTAGGGTTACTAGAAGGTTTAATCTTAAGTGATATAAGAGGTGTTTATAAGAGATTAGAAACTATCGGTTATAACCCTAATTAAAGGAGAGTTTAATTCGTAGTAATTCGGGAGATAAGATGATATGGACCAGTAGGATATTAGCGATGTCTTACTGAATAAATGTATTGAGTAAAAGACCTATTTAAACCTTGAGTAATGAGTGAGATTCTGGAATAATTAAATTAAAGAAGTAAAGTCATAATATTTTAATACGTAGGATTTAATAGATATAATGCTACGTATGGGAATTATCTTAGGGTATTGTGATTACCTTGTGGATATTATATCTATAGGTAGATGATAATGCCTATTTGATTAATTGATGAATTATGTGTATGACATACCTAGCTTACTTGCTATCGACGGGAGGTTTGTGCGTGAGGGCTGTCATATCCTGATGAATCCATGGGATTTTTTATTTGTCGCTCGAGAATATAGGTCTATGAAAGACTTATCGGGGAGTTGATAAGTCCGCTGACTATGGGTACGTAGGTATGTGCGTGACCCATGGATGCGAGAACTATGTTCGCCTCCAATTTGTGTGTTGTTGTTTGTGGTTCGAGGAATCCTTATCGAACCTTTAGTCCCCTATTCGGCGACCTGTGATACTGGGAAGTGATAGCAGACTATTGCATGCACCGCAGCTGTGTCTAAGGATTTCGTATTATATATGTATATATATATATAATGAATTAAATGATTGTATATATAGTGGTTTGATTAATCTACTGTGTGATAATTGTAGATGGCGGTGAATAGAGAAAAAGAATTGAATTAAGTTAATGAATATTTATTCTTATAGAGTTGAAAAGCTTAATTCATATTAATGAGAAACGTATATGAATGATTATAATACGTATGGTATGGGACATACGGGGTTATGATATGGGATATAATCATATTATGGAAACTAGATAGGAGGAATTATTAACTAGGAGGTTAATAGAAAACGTTAAGCGTGCACTCTAGATGAGAGGTGAGAATATCAAGTGAGAGTTTGGATACTAACATGTACGTAATAAATGCTTTATTTCACTTGTGAAATACTTGCTGTTTTCAAAATTATTTTACATCGGGCTCTGACCCGTTTCCTTGCATATTCTCTTTTCTATTGTACCTTCTATATCAGGTGTCCAGCATCAGGGACGCTAACCTTAGAGGATTATGACGAGGTATGGAGTATTGCTTAGACACCTATCTTCATTTGATTCATAGTGATCTTTTATTTAGGGCATATTGCCCAAAGGAATTCAATTATCTCCTTTCTATCTGAGTCATATAGTCTTGTACTCGTGTCATTTTAATACTTTTGTTATTGTTGGGATTACTGTAATGGATTATTATTTGGGAATGTTTATTCCAATTACTTTTAAATTCTTTTGAGTTATCTGTTCAGTTATTATTGTGATAGAATAAAATATGTAGTGTTATTCGTAAACTAAAAATGGTTTTGTTGAATTAAAATTTGGAAAGTTTTTAACACTAGCTTAATTGGGTATTGGGTGATTTGTAAATGTTTTCGACAGTGATGCTAAGAATTAGTCAACTGTATATTTTATTTTAATTTGGTATAGGACTGACCACCCGGTATTTAATTAGGCGGGGTATTACACTTGTTTTTAAGCCTAATCGATATATTTTTAAATTATCATCATATTATCAAACCGAGAGGCCCGTGAATACGCTATCAGTTCGTATAAGTTACATTGGTCCCGTGTGAGGTGTTCGTGCCTCTTACGAGGCCGTTTGGGGGATGATTTCCTTTAAGGGCTTATTTTTAAGCTTATTCAATATATTTTTAAATTATCGTTATATTCTCAAACCGAGAAGCCCGTGACTACGCTGTCAGTTCGTACAAGTTACATTGGTCCCGTGCGAGGTGTTCGTGTCTCTTAGGGGGTTGGTTTGGGTTTTCATCCTCAAACGACTTGTTTTTAAGCCTAATCTACATATTTTAAAATTATCATCGTATTCCCATAATAAAGTCTTTGTGATTAAGCATGAGTAAAGTATAGGCTATGTCAATTGATCATTGCCTCCACACAATGTTAACAAATACAAATACGCTACTGAGGATAGGCTATATTGGTGAAAATATGCATATTACAACTTGTAATATGCATATTACAGCAGTTAACTGTAATATGCATATTACAGTTATAAGACTCACTGTAATATGCATATTACAGTGCATAATATGCATATTATAGTTGTGCAGGTCATTGACTTTGTTAGAGCCATTTGTTCCCCCAAACACAATCATCCAGTGCCCTACGATTACAAAAATGTGGCTATCTCGTGGGCCCGGGCCGTGGCCCATGGTTACTAGATTATTCCAATCCATTATTTTGAGATTTATCACATGGACATCACTGAAATGTAGCCCCCCACAACATCCCTGAAATGGGCAGAGACAATATTTTAAATTTAGCTTTAGATGGAAAGTGAGAATATGGTTTCGTAAATTTTGCATTCTAGGCAAAATGATAAATCAACGTTTTTTGCTTACAAGTTATAATTATCATATATTGAAGTACACATCAAAGGAAAAGTTCAAACACCACATGATTATCAACGTTCAATAATGGTAAGATTAATGCTCGTGATACATTGTGGAGAGTGAGAAGACATTAATCAACTAAAAAAAACATGATTCTCCATTGAAAGTGACTAAATCAATATATGACATCTGTAAGGGCGCTCAACTGACAAGTGAAGTTTCTCCACCATCTCTAGAGCAGGAAAACAGTTAGGAAACTGCATTTTTATATATACAAGAAGCTTTCACGTAGTAGGCATGCTTTTATTTACTACGGTTGTTCTAACCAAAACTACTTTGAGATTTTAATGTGTAACCAAAACTACTTTGTAACACAATATGAAGTTTTTAGAAACATTATCTTGGTTTAATGGAGTTTTTGGAGACATGGGGAGGTTTTTTAAACAAACTGAGTTTTTGCATGGATTTGTTTCTACTTAACCCTGAACAAAAGACAATCAACAAAATTCACTTGGAAGATTTACCTCAGCTACTTAAGAGTTGAAGTGCCTCTCAATCTTGGCCATCAACATCTGGTCTCTATCATCACACAACAAGTTGAAAATAGCTCCTGCAGAATATTAATGTGTGTTACCATCATGTAGAAAATTTTATATTTGCGATAATCAAAAGAAAAAAGGAAACACGGTACCAAAATTTCTCACAAGATATGACCATACTCCCAAATAATATACGAAGAAACAGATTACTCCAAAACGCATATATGTCGCATACATTGGAATGCTATGACAAGACGTAAAAAGTATAGGGTTTAATTAGTACATAAGTTCCTACAAAAATAGGAAATGATCCCCAGAGTGTAGCTTGAAGCTATATTTTACAAAAATAAAGGTAATCAATGCAATGATCTAAAATTCCATTTAGATGCATATTCATGTTATAACAAAAAAAAAACCCTCATGTTATAGCTTTAAAAGCATTTAGTGAACTATAAAGAACTAACATTTTTAATGAAAGACAATTCCCAACGGTTTATGCCTAAAAAGGAGGGTGGATGGACTCCATAGGCGTGTATGCAGGTGCACAAAATACTAGCAGTCTTCATTTACAATGCTAAATAATGGTTTTCAGACAAACCGACATTGCAAAAAATTATAAACACCCGTAAAAAAGCAATTATGTGGTCCAAATTCTTGTCCTATTTGCACATTCAAATCCTACTTGGTGGCAATTTATATTCTCAACTCAACAAAGCCTTTTCGCAATCAATTGAAGTGCCAACATCAGATAAACAACAATTACAGCATGATTATCAACTTTTACTAGTTTATTCTTACTAGTTAAGTGATGGGAGATGTTGGAGTAGGTGTAGGGTGGTATCTAATACAGTAGTATCCATACATAAGATATAATTCTCTTTGATTTTCTATATAATGGTCTATGTGAAGCAAATCTTCACAGGTGCATATCATATAGAAAAATAAAATATTAATAAGACTTTCTATGACGACTCTTATTTCCGACTCAATGGGTGCGACTCGCTAACGTGTCGCACCCGTGTTGGATCGTGTTTGGATTCCATTGTACCCCATTGGTGAGTGGTCAAAATACGAGTCAATATGAATATGACATGTCAGTGAGTCACACCCAAAAATGAGATTCGGTATAGATTCGAAGGTATGCATTTCAATGTATATAATGCATACACATCAATGTATTAGATCGTGTATGCAATGTATGCACATTCCAATGTATGCCGTGAGCCAATACAAAAGACGTATTTGGATCATGTTTGTATTCCAATGTATGCACATCAATAATATTTTTATCATATGATCGATTCAAATCCTTAAGAATACCTAAAAATTCAAAGTAAATCGCGATGATGCGTGGATTCATCAGTCTCTCTAGCTATATAGTACAAAGAAGAAAGATGTGTGAAAACTCTAATGATGCGAGAAACAGGTAGTGAACATTTAACATTTTAAGATGAAATTGATTTTACCATATTAATTGTTAAACTTTATCCTCACTTGAATATTATGAAAATTAGTAAATTATAATTTGAAACTTCTCAAAAAAGAAAATAGATAAATATCAATAAAATGACACAAGATCAAATCACCCCAAAACTAATCAAAATAAACTAATATTATGATTAATCAAATCACCCCAACTTCACACACATTCAACTCCTACAAAACCCAATACCCCATTCAGTTTCAACCAAACACATAAAACACTTAAAACCCACCTTTTTTTCCTTTTCAAGGGAAAAAGGCTTTAAAAAGTAGTGTCTACGTTCTAAATCACAATCGAGTACAACATTAACTATATCTAATGAAATTCGGATCAGATATAGACATTGAGACACACCCTATTTTTTAAGAGAACCAACAACCACTTGCATCTAACCTCTGGGGCTGAAAGAGCATCCTTTTCAAATGGCACGGGTGAATACAACACATGAACATCTCCACTGGCCAGAGATGTCAAGATAAACCTATAATTTAGCATAAAATCAAATAATTCGGGGACATTCTCATTCCCGCTGAACACTAGCATAGATTATAGGCTATTATCCACATCAGACACAGAACCCCGACAACGAGTCTATCCCAGATTATGTTTTTCTACTGTGAATGGACACAAATCCACATAACCAGCTCAATAACATGGACTGAATTCTTTGATTTTATTTAGAAATTGTCAATGAACTGAATAATATTTTGAAATGATGACTCAGAGTATAGGTGATACAAGCTTACAAAAAAATAAATCAACTAAAAAAATACAACAAATAAAAATCTACGCAAAAAAAAGACATTAACAAAGTGAAAATTCTAAGTTAGACATTATGTCAAACACATGTTAAGAAAATACTATTAAACCCAAATTCTATTTTGAAGCTAACATAAAAAACATAAAAGCGAATCTGAAACATAAATGTACATTTATTCACCTCAAAATGCTTTCTTTCTGGATATAATCTCAGTCACTTGATCATTTAAAAACCACAATAAATGAACTCTATTGCATCTATAGTAAAGAAGAACACGTTATGATATAATTAATTCAACAAAAAAGTGAGATATAATGGAAAAGAAATCCGAAACCCTAAAAGGGAAGTCGACGAAAGAGCGTTTTTATAGCAAGAAGAGAGAGCGTGAGAGAGAGAGAGAGAGAGAGAGAGAGAGAAAGGCCAAGTTGAAGCTACTTGGTTCGCTTTCAATGGATGAGTTGGAGAGAAAGAGCAAGGGAGGGAGAGAGCGGGATCTGATAATATAAGAGGAGATAGAGAGCGGGAGATCAAAATATTTGGGAGGAGATTATTTTTAAGGTATTTATAGTTTAGTTAAGTGTACTCAATTTTGGCACACTTTTAAACAGTGCCAAAGTTTGGCATAGTTTTAAAGTGTGCCAGATTTTTAATATCAAGGTGTGCCAAATTGATGTTTTTAGTATAGTGTGTACATCAGTATATTTTATTTTTTGCGGTAAAATCAATTTTTTAAAAAACACAGTTGATTTCGGTAAATTTCTCTTTACTATAAATTTGGTACTACTCGGTACATAATGGTAATTTTTTTGTACCACTCATCTAAACCTTTTTATATGCATATTATAAAAAAAATTAGAAAATAACCTACATAATTGTGTCATCTTCATAACTATATATAAACATTAAACTCCAAAACAAACATCACAAATTGTAATTCAAGTTATACTATGGTGTTTCCTTCCATTGATATATATAATTGCTTCTATTGTTTCTTTCAATTGATATATATATATATATATATATATATATATATATATATATATATATATATATATATATATATATATAATTGTTGTTCTAGAGCATAACTCACTTCTTTCTCTATATTCATTTTTTTTCATTTTCATTAAATCAAAATTTTCAATGGAGTATTCGTTGAAAAATCTCTTCGAAGTTAACATATTTCAACTTCGATGTTAAAAGGGACTTGAATTGAAAATGTCAACTAACAAAAAAAATTGATATATACCAGGCAAAAATATAAAGCCGAGCTGCGGGGTTCTGTGAGGGAGGATAGAGGAAAGTGTGTTGTTTTATGAGATGAGAAAGAGCTATAAGTTGTGGTGTTGAATATGAATCCTTAACCCTAGTTTTATTATAAGTTGTGTTGTGAATGATCCAAAGACGGCTGTAAAATCTTATATTGATTCAAGCGTTACTAAAATGTTGAGCACTTAAAAGAAAAACAAAGATCTTGTGTTTGGCTTTAGCCATTGGGTATTCTTGTTTAATTTAATTTGGTATTTTCAATTTGGTAAGTTCGATAATATTATTTTGGTATTTTTGATACATTGATTTCGGTAAGGTACAATCGGTAAATCAGTCTTAAAAATGTTAAAACCAAAACCAACTACAACAAATTTGGTAATTTCGATTTTGGTAAGTAAAAAATGTAAACCATTACCATTAATTTTTGGTACAGCATGGTACGATATGGGTTTTTACCGTACCGCAAACACCCCTACTTGCAGTGTTAGTGTCAATCATTTGTGTTAACGTGTATACCGAGTCAACTTTTTGTAGCCCGAAACCCATTAAGGGTCGAGTCATTCAATAATAATTTCATATTAATTCGTGTCATGTTATTGCACTGTGTCTTATTTTATATATATTGGTAAGGGAAACCATGCTCTTGATATAGTGTATAGAGAAAAATTAACTCAGTTTCATTTTCTCCCGTAATTATTTGGGGTTGATTGTACGAACGTGTTATTGCTACTATATTTTTTTAAATTTTGGAATAAACTTTGAAGACTTATATAGATAAGTAGCTTTATGTATTTAGGACTCTTTATCTTTTACATTACATAAAAAGAAAAGAAAAAATCCATTCCACTTTTAGTTTCAAAAAATTGAAAAATAGGGACAGTTTAGTATTAAGGGAAAATATAATAAATGAACCATTTTTATAAAATACACAATGAATGTCCTTAAAACACGACTACTCTATTTTGTACTAAGTCTATATAGATAATTGTGGGCCTTCATATTTGAAAATACAACCATGAATGTTTAATAAACAATTAAATAGAGACAAAGTAGTTGAAAATACACGGTGTTTGGCAACATGCCCAATAACTAACTTAAAAGAGATGTTTATAAATTGAAAGGGATTGAAAACTAGAATTATGTTTAGCATTGTCGATCATAAACGCCGCTATTTTATAGAGTAAAATTTGTTGATTCTATCCAAATGAGCGCTAATATGACTCTACAATATAATTGATTAAAATATGAACGACTTAACCACGAATCTCACAATTTTTAACTAGTTGTTACGGTTTTGACCAATCATAAGATCATATTAGTCTTATTTAAGAGGGTGAACAAATTTGAACAATAATTGTTTGGTAAGAGAAAGCAAACAATTATTTGTAATCCTTTAGTTGCCCTCATATGCATATAAACTTAACTGCCATTAATTTGAGACAAAAATAGGGGTAAGGGTCGTTCTCATCATAAAAGGCTTATTTCTAGCTCCCCAAACACACCACATGATACGATTGGATGAGAGAGAGAGAGAGAGAGAGAGAAATTTTCTATCCCACTAATATCACATGAATACAACGCGAAGTTTGTTTGAGTGTAACTATAACGGGTTCGCGTTGTCAATGGATCGATCGGTTAAACACATTTTTAAATAACTAATACGAATTTAGATATGCACGGCACGAACCCGGTTAATGTAACGAATACACGACGCAAAAACGGTTAGATTGTCAAACACACAATTTAAATACGATAAGACCCTGAATAATAAGAAACTATCCGGGTGACACCAATTTTGACACAAAACCTTTAGGAGAAAATGCAAAATATGCACATCACGGCCAATGGGGAGGTTGTCTCCATGAACTTTAACAAATTTTATTACATCCCCTCAACTTTTGTAAATAGTTAATATATATTATTGAAATTAAAAGGCCGGTGTTTGTATTGTTTTAACACAATTAATAATAAATATACTATACACGACTTCTTTAATTACAATATCTGTGTATCTTTTTTTTATTATACATTTCATGTGAAGATTTTAAATTATTCATGGTTTTTGTGCACCAATAATTACTTAATATCGTTCAAACATTTCATTGAATACTATATACAAAATTTATGTGAAATTACAAGTAGTTATATCAAACATATTTGTTTAATTAATTGTCAAGTCTTGACTTTAATGTTTATTCTTTGTAATAATTTGTGTTAATTTATAATTAACTTATTTTAAGTTTATAAAATTTTAAAATAATAAATAGATATGATTTCTTTTGCAACTAACAACAGGACACATGGTCATACCTACTCCCAGTCCCAACTCTCAATCCAGCTGTATTCATGGTACAATTACAATAACTTATATTATATATGCAATATGATGATTATTTTTAAGGAAGAATTTTATATACATAAAGAGGATTTGTAATTACAAAAGTAGCTTTTGTTTTTACTTAAAATGCAAAAAACCCCTGTGAACTTTCAAAGTTTTGTAAATAACCCCACGAATTTCCAAATAACCCCCTCAACTACGCATTATGTCAAAACACCCCCTTCTTAGAACTTTAAAGAATTTTCCTCAGTTTTGCAAATAGTTGGGAAATTTCTTTACAATTTTCTCTTCTGTAGTAGTCAATCAAGTAATGTCACTTTCCTACCCTTTTTTCCACTTTAAATGAATATTTGCATTTTAAAAGGCAATCTAACTTTTTAATACTTATTATAATAAAGGGGTTTCAACCATTAATTTTAACATGGGAAGATTGACTAAAAGTGGTGTTTAACAAAATAATATAACTTGGGCCGGCCTATGGTGGAAAATAAAATAATTATTTGCAATTATTGGTTATTGCTTATTTTAAAATAAAAATAAAAGACTCGTGCCACCAACTTTTGCAACCATTGATTGGTGGCTGACTCATAGATGAGCTCATTTGCGTCACCTACCACAACCCACCAAGGGTTTGGCTCAAGTGACACCAACCACAACGATAAATCATTAAATCTCATTTTCTAAAAGCCATACAGTCTTGCTAAAAAGAAGGATAAAAAGAAAAGAAGAAAGGGTCAACTATAAAAAGAGATGATTTGACAAAAAGCTGAAGAGTTTTTTTTAATAATATTTTTAAATATAACATTCTTTTAAAAGAAAATTTAGTCCCTATCAGGTACTTCACCCCAAAATGATAATTTTATTATAAAGTGAATGGTTTGTGTTAGGTCATGTTTGGGTACCACATAAGCATTAGTAATGACGTGACAATGGCCTAACCGAAAATACTGTTATGACACTGTCATGTCATCACCGACACTGAGTCGGCGTTAATGTAACTATACCACTAAGTTATTATATAATTCATAATACCATAATTGGCTATATGAGTTTAAAAATAAAGTGGGCTTAAAATGAAGTAGAACAATTTTTTAGGAACAAAACATTATTTCCAAGGTACATGGGTTATTTCTTGTCTTTATTTTGGATAACAAATAATTTTCTTGACAAGAGAATGACGAAATACTTTAGCAACAGATTTAAGTTATGGGTAACCACTAGCACTGTAATATTACTGGTAGAATATTATAAAAAATGAAAATGTTTAATACGTATATCGTCATTCTTGTAATATTTTTTTTTGCACATAATTAGATCTGTCGAGTCGTGTTCGTGTCGATTTTATTGCTCGTGTCTTATCACATTCATGTCTTAACTTTTGACTTTTTTTATCCTATGAAAATAACAAAATTCAAGCACCATTTGCTATCAAATTGGACCCATTAATTCATTAACGCTACTAAATTACTCATTTACATAAATTAATGGATCTTAATAGGTGAAATGGGTTCACACCAAACTCATTCGTCCACTTTGGTGTCTTATCGAGTTAGAGCTAATATGACCAGAAGTTTTTAACAGTCCGACCGTTAAGCAATAATTTCGTGTCATCTTAACAGGCCGTGTCTCATTTATCGGGTCAACGTATTACGCAAAAAAGTTAAATATTTTTAAGCACGGTTCAACACTTTATCTACATTACATTTCTTGTCAAACCAAAGTTCAACAAATCTACACAAGGAAAAAATTGAAAAAAGAACTTAGAGAGGAAAATACAAACAGCTTCAGTTTTCCACTCACATTTTTGAACTGCAGACATGAGAAATAACAGTGTAAAAGAATTACATACCTAGAGCAAGAACAAGAGACTTGTTAAATGATAAATATCCTAACAAATAGGAAGAGGAGCACCATTCCACTCACTCAAACATTCCATCAAGGGATCAATTAATTTCCCCTCACACATGGCAGTGAAAACCTTGTCAAATTCCTCCCCCGGTGACCGAACCTTCTCTCCGGTCAACAAACCGGTTCCCAACTCCTCCCTTACAAACTTGTACAACGGGTAAGACCGACAATCCTTGATCCGGTTAACAATGGCTGCCTTTCCACTCTCGAGATCACATCGAACACTTTCTACCTCTTTAGGCAAAAAGGCTTTGAGTTCATCCTCGAAAACGCTGATCTTTTGGAAAATTGAAGTGCTCGAATTCTTCTCTCCTTCGCCATTGGTCAACGCGTGCTCAACCAACACTTGCCTTAGCTTTTGCATTAACGGGTAGATGCCACTGCATGGATCGTCAATGTAGGCGAATACATACTCGCGATCGACCACTTTGAGAAGGTCTTTTTCGCAAAACCTAGACGAGTGAAGCTCACCGTTGTTGCCCATGGTTAGGACCCTTTTCGCTACTTGGCTAACTGTGTTCTTCACCGAGGCCTTTAGGTTCTCTTCCATGTACCTCAAGTCAATGGCTTGGCATAAGGCCACCAAGTAAGTGGTAGTCATGAGCTTTAATATATCAACAGATTCTTGTGTTTTCCTGGAGGAAATCAATCCCAATGAGTTGACATCTTGGTTATGCTGTTCGGCACTTTGGACATGGTTTGTTACCGGATTAGAAAGAAATTGTAGCTCGGAGCAATAAGAAGCCATTGCGATTTCAGCACCTTTGAACCCGTAATCCAAGCTCGGGTTTCGTCCGCCTGAGAGATTTGAGGGCAACCCATTGTTGTAAAAGTCGTTAACAAGCTCAGAAAATTGGGCAAACATGAGTTTTCCAATGGAACCGATGGCTAGACGTGTATTATCCATGGACACACCAATGGGGGTACCCTGGAAATTTCCCCCATGTATCGCCTTGTTTCTTGAAACATCGATCAATGGGTTGTCGTTGACCGAGTTGATCTCTCTCTCGATGGATTTGGTGGATGACCGAATGACCTCGATGAGTGGGCCTAGCCATTGGGGTGATGTCCGGAGGGCGTAACGGTCTTGTTTGGGCTTTTGGAGGGGGTCCATTTCATGCATCTTTGCAGCTTCTTTAACATAGGCACTTCCATCTAAAATGTGTTCCATTATGGCCGCGGCCTCAATTTGTCCTGGGTGGTGCTTCAATTTATGGGTCAAATGGTCCGTAAATTCGGGCTTCCCTTGCATGACTTCGGCGAAAAGAGCCGATAAAACCTCTGAGAAAACTGCTAGGATGTTGGCCTCAAAAAGAACCATGGAAGCCATGCCAGAACCAACGGCGGTACCATTCACTAGTGCTAAACCTTCTTTAGGCTGGAGCTCAAAAAAGCCCGTGCTGATACCCGATAATTGGAAGGCCTCGGTAGCGTTAAGTGATTCTCCCTTAGGCCCAACGGCCTTGGAGTTGGGCCGACCCGTTAAAAGCCCAGCAATGTAGGATAAAGGGACCAAATCCCCGGATGCGGTAATGGTTCCCCGAAGTGGCAAGCATGGGGTGACATTGTTGTTAAGTAACTTGGTAATGGCTTCCAAAATCTCGAATCGTATGCCCGAGTATCCTTGAAGAAGGGTGTTGATCCTCACTAGCATGGAGGCCCTAGTCGCAGCGTGTGGTAGCGTGTGGCTTGATTCTGTCCCGTTCCCGAAAATTCCAGCGTTCAAGAATCTGATACAAGAAAAAATCGTCGAAGAAATAAGCAATACTGAATTGTAAACAAATAAGGTTGAAACTCAATTCAATAGTATGATATGTGTAATTTATAACTAGCATGGATTAAAGTTTCGGCTTATCCGGTGATACAAACGTATTTATGTAATTGTCGGGAAATTTTTGTTTTTCTTCTAGGCGAATGTGATACCGCGATGTGTATTTTTTGAGTATCTCGAAACAAAATTGGCATGTAAATTGAGGGTGCAAGGTGTTAATTTTTTAGTATTATTGAATATGTCTGTCCATAAATAACTTAAATCAAATAAATAAAAGCTAACAGTTCGTCAAATTTGACTAGTCAAATTCAATGCCCCAAGTCCAAACTATTTTTTATTTTTATTTTTAATATCTCCACATTATATAATTTTACACCTCAATACCTGTTAATAAGTCCTACCAACTATTTTTCTTATAATGTGTAGTTATATTTAACAGTTACGTGCCATTTATCGAAATTTTAAAAAATCGGCTAAAATATCTTAATATTCGGGACCAAAACCTAAATACCCCTTCTTATTTTTGTTGTAATTATAGTTTTATTTTTTTATAAGCAAAAAATAATGTATTTATTTTATTTTATTTTCTACCCTTATAATTTAAGACTTGCCCCCTTTGCTACACGTTGTTTAATACGCATGCCGAGAGGGGAGTAAGTCTTACTTCTCAAAACTTTAAGGGGGTAACTCTAATTATCTATTTATCTACAAAGTTATAAAAATATTTTCATTTATTCAAATTTGGACCTCTTCTTGGAATGAGAGGCAGATCTTGACCCCAAAAGATTGCACATCTCATGAATAATAAAATAACCCTATAGGAGTAAAAGACTAATTGGCATCTAATGCCCATTTGAAGAAAGATTTTCGCTGTCCCCTCTTTATGACATGAGATCTAAAGACATGTTAATTATTAACAAACGGTTCACGCATGTCACGTGAGCCCTAAATATTTTACTTCTAACTCACGTGCTATTAGAGATATTTGCACAAATTTTATGACAATTTAAGTTGTATTGATAAATTGTGAAAAAATAGAATATGCTGTCAGTATCTAATTTTAGACAAACTTAAAAAATATTTTATTACATACTTTTTTAGGCATTCTAGCTACCCCACAATATGTACAATGGTCCAAAACTCTGAAAAATGTCCTCAAGTTTTTTTCAGTACAAAATCCATTTTGAATAAGCTACGGAGCACGGACGCTCTCATGGAAGTTAACGTCTCGTGTCCGACAACGTGTCGGACACCTGTGAAGCACGAACACTATCCCGGAAGCCACGAGTCAACTTTGACTGAAGTGATAGTGATTGTGTTTTATTTATGATTCTTAAAGTCAAAGTGTGTTTGAATTTTGTTTTATATGGTCCATTTTCTCAATTTTATATTAAGAATGCTCTAATAATGTATTTATGAAAAAAATATATTTTATTACATTAAATTATATATTATATATTATACGTATTATAGCGTATCGTATCCTAGTTTTTGGATCAATCACGTGTCAGTTTCGTAGCGTAGAAGGAAGGATTTGCAACTAAATACATTTTGTGGAGTTATTGCAATATTTAGTGGTTACTTGTAAGTTGTAACAAAGTGATTTATTTTTCTAGGAGACCCACAAAATAATCAATTTCGTAAACTTGCGGTTATAAAAGTTTATACTTTATTGTTGTGGGTCCCGTCAATGCATCAAAATATGCATTAAAAACTTTACCCATTTTGTTTTATTCACTGAATTTACCAAATGAGTTTTTTTTTGGATCTCACTAGCGTTACTTTTTTTTTTTTAAGCCTATAGGATGAAAAAAAAAAGCTTATGTACTTTTATTTTTAATGGTTATTATTAGTTGTCTCAAGTGGGAAAGATAATTTTTAAAATCTTTATGATTAAAATGTAAATAAAAGAATGTTGAAAATTTAATTTTTGTGAGAAACATGACTAACAGAAACACAAACAAAATATATAAAATACCTTATAAGCTCCTTTTGTAGAGCACCACCTTGCTTGGTCCTCCGGTGAGAGGTAGCCCCAAAGCCAGTAGTAACCCCATAACTATCCGTTCCTTTGCTCATACTATCCATCACCCAATCACTACTAGCCTTCACCCCCTCCCTCGCCGCCTCGGCGAGCTCCACCGCCACTCCCGTCGCGTTTCCGCTAGCAACTGCCGCCACTTGGCCTATCGTAAGCGTCTTGCCGCCGAGTTGCACCACGGGTTTCCGATACTCCGCTACCATCCTTTTCACCTCGTCCAAATGACTCCCTTTTAACGCGTCCGCCGCGACGCCCCAGTTTAATGGGTCCTTAAGACATATGTTATCAGGTACGGATACTGCAGCAGCAGTGCTGTCGCAGTAAACAGCACTGCTGACGCTGTATCCGTTAGAATGTCCATTTGCATGGCCATTACCATTACCATTACCATTGAGGAGGTGGTCCATTTTTCCAATGGTTTTTAAGAGAGTTGTGGAAAATGAGAGAGGAGAGAGAAGGGGAAATTGCAGCGAGGATAAGGTGAGCTGAATTTCCTGAGGGATGGTTGAACAACTTTTGGTGTTTAAATAGAGGGGGATTACATTACATTACATTGGCATTGAGTGAAGGGGTGGGCAGGCGGATGAGTTAGTTGAGAGAAACACGTGGCCGTCAGATGGTCAAGGGATTGGACAGTGGAGATGAGGACACGCGATTCACTTATAGAGGGAGAGGTGGAATTTTCTCTCTCTATTTTTATATATAACTTTTTTAGGCTGACAAAATTAAAATATAGGTTCTATATATTCAGTACTACACGGTTACCGCACAATATTTTGTACTTAAATGCCACCAAACAAAACTTTTAAATGCCACCAAACAAAACTTGTGGCCCTCTCCATTTTTTATTTTAATTCAGATATTCATATACCAAAGCCAAGGAGATATTTGTGGGGATTGAGAACTTATACATTTTTTTTTAAATGCGTAACAATATAATAAAATACTATACACCATCTGATGTATAATATTTCATTGTAATATCACATCAATTTGTCTAAATTTTTATGTAACTTCTTTGTACTCATTAAACAAACATATATTTCATATTCAGATTTCGAATTACATATTTCAAAATAAAAAATAAAATTATACACATGCAATTTAAAGCTAAAAATTATACATACGTGATAAGTTGGACTGTATTGATATGAGATATACTTTGGACACGCATATAATGTGTTTCTGTATAATTAGTGGACACTTAAGCAAAATATGTCGTATTTGAAATTATCAATTTTTACTTGAAAAATGGTACGCGTACCAAATTTTTGTTTTATATATATTGTACCATAATGTATGTGCTGCAAAAACTTGGTGGGTATACGGTTAGTCTTTTTATTTTTAAACCTCATGGATGTAATATTTGACCAAATAAAGTATTTAAAAGGAAAAATCTTGGTAGAGGTGCGTGAGAAAAGTCAGTCGAAAATGCGAAGAAAAAAGGTTTGAGCGTGGTTGGTAGGAATAAGGCCGCACGAAAGGGCCACGTCACTTCCCATTTCTCTCCTACCAACTTTTTTTTTCTTCTTGTTGTTTTCTATTTTTAAAACTATTGATTTATGGGTTGGCCCAATGGATACTTGACTTTACAAAATTATCCCTCGGTTTTGGAAGTGAGACCACATGTGGTCATTATGTCATGTGGTCCCACAAGGGCTTACACCCACACCCTTGTCTGAAATGAAATGTGATTCTTCACTTATTGGTAAGGGTGGCCGTGGGCCTGGCTTGGGCAGGGCGGTCGGGCTCGGATCGGGCTTGAAAAATTAAGTGTTATTCCAAGTTCGCTCGGGCTACATCGGGCCTTATTATGTAATCCCAAGCCCGCCCAGATTTGAAAGCTCTTTACCCAGACCAGCCCGATCGGGCTCTATTATGTTAATTAAAAGATTTTTTTTTTTACATTAAAATACCTATTTTTTCATTTAAAGACCAATTTTTTTAATTAAAAATCTATTTTAAACTCCATATATTACAAAGTCCATATATAAAGTTTCTCACTTTACATGAAAAGACTTGGTATACGTTTTTGTATTTATAGAAGTCCCCCCTCCCCAACACACACACACACACACACACACACACACACACACACACATATATATATATATATATATATATTTCGGTCCTCGGGCCGGGCCGGGCCTCATCGGGCATAAGAACTCATGCCCAAACCCGTCCGAAAAAAAATCGGGCCTATAAAATTTTGCCAAGCCCGCTTTGCGGGACTATTTACCTTACCCAAGCCCTATTTTTTTATTGGGCGGGCTTGGCGGGGCTCGAGACTATGACCACCCCTACTTATTGGTGTGTGTGTAAGACTGGGATTCAAGTGTGTGTGTGTGTGTTTGTGTTTTGATCTCTAGGAGTATTTATGGCTTGGACTCTTACTAGGAGTAGAAGCTAAATGATATACATGTTTTTTCTTGTTACACATGTTGACGTGTCGTATTTGTATTGACGTGTGTTTGGACTTTACATGGGTTTCACTGACGCAAACTTCAAACACGAGTCAATGTAAATGCGATACGTCAATGTGTCTAAAAAATATATCTAATTTTGTGTGTTACCCTAGAACTGTTCTTTTTTTATTTGTCGAATTAAAAGTCCATTATTTTTTTTGAATCATTTTGAATTAAAAATTTATTTTTATTTTTTAAGCATAAATAATGAATTAAATTTTACGATAGTAACTGTAAATCAGTATTGGTCTTAGTCATTAATTATGTATAATTTTAAAGAAGGTCGTACCGAGTGCACAACGCTTTCGTTTAATTGTACGATCTGTAAGAGACAAATGTCGACAGGTCTTACCTTCATATATATGGAGAGACTGCTTACATATATCGAACCCGAAACTAACCGTAACTTGAGCGCGGGCATTTATCATCACATAAATGTACGACATCTAATAAAGTATATAAGAGTAAGATATGAACTCTTAATTTGAGACGAAGATAGTAAATCGGTATTATGTATGTCGTTATTATTTTTAAATTTTTAGTATGTGCTTTTAAAGCACCTCTTATCAAAACCCATATTAATATACCCAGAAAATGAATCCAAAAACCAGACTCATTTAGTTGTGTGAAACACAATGGTTGGTATGTCGGATATACACGAAATCCACTAAAAAGTACCATTAAGTGTTGGATCTATTTTTTAGGCTCATTTTATGAGTACACCTAGCAATACTTTATTCTCAATGGGTTTCAAATCTCGTTTTTGGGTTGTATTTTATAAAATTGATTTGATTTTTTTACTTCAGATGAATACAGTGGTGAAGCCAGAAAAAATTGTTGGGTGGGGCACTCCTAAATATAATAGGCACAAGATAGAGTCCACATGCATATAATTTTCTACCAAATTAAGGGTCTAAGTTTGGAAAGGAAACATCATGAAAAAGATTTTTAATACAATTAATGGCTAAATTTAAAAGTTAATTGAATTTAGTAGAGTTTAATTCAAAGATTTAAACTACAATCTTAATGTGAGATTTGAAAAGGAAAATAAAACTCACTTACTAAAGAAAAAAATTATGTATTTATTTCTTGAATGTTGAAATAATTAATTTTTATATATATATACACCATGTAATGTATCATCCCCAAAAAATTGTAACATGTATGTTGAGAGCGGCTACTAAATTCTCACCAAAATATATACAAATTATAGTTGATTATTGAAATTATAGGTGGGTACTCACTATACCAAAAACAGTAATTTGACACGGTTTAAAACTGTGCCATATCAAATCTGGCACGATTTTGAACCGTGCCAGAATCAGGTGTTCCAAAATGGCTATTTTTTTTTCGTCACGGTTCAAAAGTGTGCCAGATTTGACCAATCATGAACACTCCCGGCACATTTTTAAACTGTGCCAGAATTTGATATTTCTGGTACACTTTTGGCATAGTTTATAACTATGCGAGATTGAGTACATTTTGGTACACAGTTCAAAACGTGCCAAAATTTGATACACTTTTGGGACGGTTTTGAACTGTGCCAAAATTTTGACCCAAAGAAAAAAAAATATTTAAAAAAAAACCAGGAAAATCATCAAATTCCAAAGCTAGTATGAAAAATATTTATTATTTGCAAAAAAAATCAAGAAAATTGACAAATTGTCAATCTCGCACGTTATTGAAAAACTAATGTGCGTAAAAACTTTAAAATATTACAAGTCTTAATAGTTCACAGACAAAAAAAAATGGGCAGAGTTTTCTCTATTTTCTGGACATTCCAGAACCTGTTAATATAAAACCTACGTAATATAAAGTCCGAACGACCATAAAATATAACAATAAAACTACAAAGGCCCGCACGACCTTAAAAGTTAGCAATAAAATTACAAAAGCCCGCACGACGTAGCACATAAAAAATAAAATCCTAAACATTAACGACACTAAATAAACAACCCCCTTTTTGTAAGCTATTGACTTCTTCGTGTGCTCCACATGGATAAAAGATAACGATAAAATGTTATCCTGCAAAAAAATAAGATGCAAAAAAAAGATGATATCAGTAACGAAGTAATTTTAAAAAAATCATATTCAAAATGAAAAATTGCATATAAGTTATAATTATCGTCATATTTTCAAATCGGGGGTGCCGTGACCATGCACTCAGTTCCTAAGAGTTATACTGGTTCCGTACGAGGTGTCTGTGCCTCTTACGAGCCGTTTCAGGTTGTTTTAAATTTTTGTTCTCTAATGGCATGTTTTTAAGCCTAAGTCTAGATATTTTCAAATTATCATTATATTCTCAAATCGAGAGTCTTGTGATCACGCGGTCAGTTCCAACAAGTTGCATTGGTCCCGTGCGAGATGTTCGTGCTTCTCACGATGCCGTTTGGGGGCTGTTTTGATTTTTCGCCCTCTAACGACATGTTTTTAAGCTTTTAAGCCTAGATATTTTTAAATTATCATCATATTCTCAAACCGGGAGTCCCGTGACAACGCGATCAGTTCCTACGAGTTACATTGGTCCCGTGCGAGGTGTTCTTGCTTCTCACAAGGTCATTTGGGGGATGTTTTGTATTTTTTCCCCTCTAATGACATGTTTTTAAGCCTAAGTCTAGATATTTTCAAATTATCGTCATACTCTCAAACTTGGAATGACGTTACTACGCAGTCAGTTCCTACGAGTTACATTGGTCCCGTGCAAGATATTCATGCCTCTTACGTGGTCGTTTGGGGATCAGTTTGGGTTTTCACCCTTTAACGGCATGTTTTTAAGCCAAATTTATATGTTTTCAAATTACCGTCATATTTTCAAACCAAGAGCCCTGTGACTACGTGATCAGTTCATACGAGTTACATTGATCCCATGCGAGGTGTTAATACCTCTTACGGGTCCATTTATGGGCTAGTTTGGGGGTTTCACCCTCTAAGTGTGTTTTTAAGCCTAATATAGATATTTTCAAACTATTATATTCTCAGACTGAGAGTCCCGTGACAACGCGCTAAGTTCCTACGAGTTACATTGGTCCTGCGCGAGGTGCTCGTGCCTCTTACAGGGCCGTTTTGGGTTGTTTTAAATTTTTTCCCTTTAACGACATGTTTTTAAGCCCAAGTCTAAACGTTTTCAAATTATCATCACGTTCTCAAACTAAGAGTCTCGTGATTATGCGACCAGTTTCTATGAGTTACATTGGTACCGTGTGAGGTGTCCGTGCCTCTTACGATGCCGTTTGGGGACTGTTTTGATTTTTGGCCCTCTAACGACATGTTTTGAAGCCTAAGTCGAGATATTTTCAAATTATCGTAATATTCTCAAACCGGGAGTCCCGCGACCACGCGATCAGTTCCTACGAGTTACATTGGTCCCGTGCGACATGTTTTTAAGCCTAAGTTTAGATATTTTCAAAATATCTTCATATCCTCAAACCGAAAATCTGGTGACTACACAGTTAGTTCCTACGAGTTACATTGGTCCCATGCGAGATATCCATGCCTCTTAAGTGGCCGTTTGGGGTTTCACCCTTTAACGGTATGTTTTAAGCCGAATCTATATATTATAAATTATCGTCACATTTTTAAATTGAGATCCCCGTGACTACGTGATCACTTTGTACGAGTTACATTAGTCTGGTGCAAGGTGTTAATGCCTCTTATGGGTCCATTTGAGGGGCTAATTTGGGGTTTCACCCTCTAATAGTGTGTTTTTAAGCCTAATCTAGATATTTTCAAACTATCATCATATTCTCAAACCGAGAATCCCGTGACTACGCGATCAATTCCTATGAGTTAAATTAGTCCCGTGCGAGGTGTTCGTGCCTCTCACGACGCCGTTTGGGGAATGTTTTGATTTTTCGCCCTCTAACGACATGATTTTATGCCTAAGTCTAGATATTTTTAAATTATCATCTGTAACACCCCACGATTTTGGGACTGAGAAATTTAATTTTGGGAGAAATAAAATTTATTTAAATTGGAGAATTTTAAATTTTGGAAATTGAAGTCCAAAAATAGAAGACGTTACAAAGTATTCCAAATGAAAATTCTGAGTGCGCCATTGGTTCTGGATGGATCGAGATAGTCAAAATGACTATCATTGGGTTTTATTTCGGTTCCGGATTATTTTTAAGTATGTTTGACTCGAATTGGAGTAAACGAGTCATTTAAAGTGTGTATTAACATTTAAAACTGGGTTTATTGTTTTAAGGGATTTAAGAGGGTTACAGATCAAGCCTTCTCAATTAGAGAAAGAGAGAAAAAGAAAGGAAGAAAGAAAGAAGAAGAAAGGAAGAGAGAGAGAAGGGAAAGCTTGGAGATTCCGTCCCAAACGCGATCTCGAAGACGGTTCAACCTCTAAAAATCTGAGGCAAGTGTTTAATCTTGCTAAATAATTCATTTGTGTATTTGATTTCATAATTTGTGGGTAAAAGAATGGGATTTTGGGTTAAATGGTAAAACCTAATTTTGGGTATTTAAGTCTTGAAATTGATGTTTATACTTGGGTTTAAGGAATATAACTTGATGAAACTAGATATAGGATGAAATTTGATGTTGGGAACATATTTGGGTTGAGGATAATTGGGTGTAAGTTGTATAATTTGGGTTTTGGAAATTTTGGGTTTTGGAGAAATCAGCCATTTTTGTGGCTTTCTGAACTGGCCGAATCGATTCTCCCCTAGCGAATCGATTCGCCAGGTTGCGGAAGCCTCATGTCTTTAGGGCCTAATCGATTCGCCCTAGAGAATTGATTCGGTATGTAGCAGAATCTCAGGCCCCTTTGGATCGAATCGATTCGGATGGGCCGAATCGATTCGCTGTTGGGGCCGAATCGATTCGGAGGGGACGAATCAATTCGGAAATAGGGCAATTTTGGATAATTTTCCTAGGGAGAATTGTACTCCTATTCTCTTGGGTTTATCGATTTGGAACATTATAAATTGATGAAATGGCTATGATTTGAAGATTTCTAAGGAGTTTCTTGTATGTTATGATGGTGGGGACACATCAAACTATTTTGGAGACGAATATATGTGCGTATTGGAGATTGTTATATTTGAGTAGTGTGGGAATTTCTTTATGATCTGAAGTTCCATTTCGAGGTCATAGGAGAGTTTACATATGACGTACGATTTAGAACTCTTTGAGAGATAGCGGTTAGGGCGTGACGTGAAATCGGGGCCGATGAGTGTATCGAATCCAAATAGTGATGGGATTCTATTTAAGTTATGATTGGGGGACCGCCGAGAGATAGAGAGTAGTCGCGTATCCTTAGAAATGTTTATCCTAAGGAATAGATGGTAAATGCAATAAGATTTAGGGGTTCATAGGAGTAATTGAACCGTAGTTGGGATAATGATTATATATCAGTGTGGTATTTCCCTAAGTGGTGGGATCATGAGATGAATTTAAGATTGAGCTTGAGGTTTATAGACTATTAGCTATGTGTATACCAATGATAGAATTTTTACTAGAAATATTGATGTACTTTCGGATATAGATGAGATGTGTAGTGATTGTTTCCTACACTAAACTTTGGGTGATAACCTTAATGTTGGATATATATATATATATATATATATATATATATATATATATATATATATATATATATATATATATATATATATATATATATCTATCTATTGGAAGACTATTCATATCATAGGAGAAATGGATGAATATGCTTCAAGTGAGAGATCGTATTCATATAATGAATTAAGCTAATATGATTGAAGTGATGTTTAGTATATTGAGGAATATGGACGCTAATAGCCGAGTTTATAAGCTTTATGCATACAAATGAGAGATAGTAAGTATATATGTATGTATATATAATTGTATAGATATGAACGTATGTGTATACTCATGGCGTGAATAGCTAAACCGTATATGAAGGTTTAGTTATATGATGTAATTATATACAGATGTATATATATTGTGCATGTGCATGATATATATACTTGTATGGTTAAGCATACCCTGCACATGCTATCATTGGGAAGTTGTGCGATGAGGATGAGCACCCTGGCTCGAGGAGCAGAGTGTGGATATTCCCCAGGTCATAGTCGTCCATGGTGTTATTATGTGATTGATATTTCTATTGGGGTGAGACGTGGTGGGTATGTTTCGTCTCATTGACCGGTTAGGAGCTATGAACGCTTCCCAAACGTCGTGTGTGTGTGTTGATCACGCGGTAGGTGTCGTTTAGTCCTATAGGTGGCCCCAGTATGCTACGTGATCCGGGCACTAGAAGATGATAGCATGGTGCAGTATATCGGCGATATATATAGTCGGTTATATTATGTATATGGCCATTGTACATCATATGTAATATGTACACTTGGCTATGGGAATGAATGGTAGTATATATATATCCTATAGGTGAAAGGACATGAAAGTCCTATGGTGTACATCTTGGGAGATTATGGTGTACTTGATTGTTGGGGGTTGATGTATCGCATTTAAGAAATATTTCGGTTACATCATCCCAAAGATATTTATTGGAGATATTGAGGCCACTCTTAGAGAGTAATCTAATTTTCAGTAGTTGCAGAAATAGAATTGTGTAGATGACATAATGGATCCCTACAATCAATGTGGTCAAGGAGTAGTGTATCGGGGGGGTTCCTTGTTTGGATTTCACTTCGCGAGACGCCCCACGCACGAAATACAGTGCCATGTTGAGAGTATAGCGAAGTTATATTCTTTGTATTTGTAGGTAGTTATAGTAGTAGAATTGTGTGGATGACATGATGGATCCCCACGATCGACATTGTCAAGGAGTAGTGTATTGGGGGGGGGGGGGGGGGGGGTTCCTTGTTTGAATTTCGCTATGCGAGATGCCCCACGCACGAAACGTAGTACAATGTTGAGAGTGGAGAGAAGTTTTGTCCTTATTGATTTGTACGTATGCTACTTAGAAATTAAATCATATGATTCAAACTTAATGTTAATAGGTAACGTATTAAGAATTATTACAGATTAAATTACAAATCGGAATCAGTTAAGCCTAGTACGGCATATAGGTGTATATATAATTAAGCTTGCTTGGAATGGAAATGATTTCAGGGTATGGTTAAAAGTTAGGTTGTACTTATGGGTGGGGTAACTTACTTAAGTTTCCAAGACGTGAATAGGTGCGCGCTGTTAGATGAGAGGTGAGTTGGGGTTTCACGAGAGTGCGACTCCACTTTAATTATGAAATAAGTGCATTTTTATTTATTATGCACGGTTAACACACTTGCTAAACATTTTTTACACTCGGGCTCTGACCCATTTATATTTCTCTTTTGCTATATATATATATATATTACTACTGGTGTCCTACCGCAGGGATGCCGAATGCCCTTCTATCCAGAGTTGTGGGAGCCGTAATAGGTGCAGACTGTTACGGGATTTCGATTTTAGTCGCTTCCCATTTATTTGTGAATCTAGATAGAATTCATTTTTTATATCGGGTCTATACCCAAGATTCATATGTAGTTGTTTATATTTCTTCCTTACGGTTATTGTACTGTCTGTGACCCGACAACTTATTCGGGTATATATTTCTTGTTGGTACTCATTTCATTTTATTCTAGCATTTCATTTATCATAGTACTTGTATGCATTTTTCCTTTATTAGTAGTTCTATAGTGTTGGTTTGTTGTTTGTTGCATATTTTATTTAATTTTAGGCATCCGCTTTTAATAGTTTCGGGTAGTTAGCCTTATACTATTTAGTATTGTCACTTGATGTTGAGACTGAGCCATCAGAGATACCTGATTTATGTAGTATAGGGCTGGCCACCCGTTATTATTTTAAGCGGGTTGTCACAGATGGTATCAGAGCATCAGGTTCTAGAGTCTTTAGGATCTGTGAGGGTTTTTTGTGTTCTTCTATTGACGTTCTTGATGTAGAACCCTACTATCAGGATTGTTGTATATATTACGTTTATCTTCTTCCGCGAGATGCACTCACTTGAATGACGTTCTGACATAGTTTCTTTCGTCTCGGACGTCGCCACAAATAAGTCGGTTAGAAAGGGGCAAGATGAAAGATGTAATACCCATAACATATTTTGGGTACCTTTTGATTTGAGGTATTTCTTTTCGTGATTCAGGCAGAGATAAGAAGGATAATTTCTTGATCGATAAGGTAGGCACTGATGAGGAGAGAATAGGAAGCCCTTGGGAGGTTTTGATTTAGAAATTCTTCAACATTTTTAGGAAACCTGGCCTTGGTGATTTTTACCGATGTGAGGTGTGAGGAGTGGTCCCAATATTGGGAGTATTGCCTTCTGGGAGGAGGGAGTGAGCAAGTGTTGCCTTTGTGCGACATCTTTTGGGATGTTAAACTGCCTTGTGATGAGCTAGCAGAGAGTTACTCTATTGATTTTCGGGATTTTGAATTGTTAAGGTTATTGGTTTATATATAGGCTAGGGCAGGTAATTTTAGTGTTCCAATGAGGGAGGAACTTGTCTTGTGGAAAATATGTTGATGCAATGTAAAGGAATTGTATAACTGAGAGGTTCAGAGTTTAAGGGATTTATTAGCGGAGAATTTAGCTCATGGTTGTGCTAGTTGGGGGACTAGGTATTGGTTAGAGTATTGTATTTGTTGAGGCCTTGTGTCTTGGACATAAGGTATTTATTTGGCGTGTCGAAAGACATGGAATTGTTTTATATTATATCGTCACATAGTCCTTCGGGCGATATCTAAAACTCGAAATTTTTTTTATAGAAACTTAACCCTATTTCGACTGATCGCAATCCCCGACATAGCTACCCAGTAGTGTATTGGGAGGGTTCCTTATTTGGATTTCGCTTGCGAGACCTTTCCCGCATGAGGGTCGCTAGTGTAAGGAATTGAGAAGAGTTCAACCATTGGGAATTTCAAACTTTATATATACTTAAAATGCTTCTACAGATTATATTGCTGAGAGCTATATTATGATTTTGAGGCTAGTGGAGCTTGATTATAATTCTAAGAGTGGAGCTCGGGTACGGGGTGTATGGGCGCCCTGGGTAGCTAGTTTAAATTTTAAAAGTCTGTACGGTTCGATGTGAAGACTAGAAAAGATGGGTATAGTGACCTAGAGGGTAGATGTAAGGACGAGAGGAGATTTGAAGTCCTAGGCATATCTTAAATTTCGAGGGCGAAGTTCTTGTAAGGGGGAAAAAGTGTAACACCCCACGATTTTGGGATTGAGAAATTTAATTTTGGGAGAAATAAAATTTATTTAAATTGGAGAATTTTAAAATTTGGAAATTAAAGTCCAAAAATAGACGACGTTACAAAGTATTCCAAATGAAAATTCTGAGTGCGCTATTGGTTCCGGATGGGTCGAGATAGTCAAAATGATTGTCATTGGGTTTTATTTCGGTTCCGGATTATTTTTAAGTATGCTTGACTCGAATTGGAGTAAACGAGTCATTTAAAGTGTGTATTAACATTTAAAATTGGATTTATTGTTTTAAGGGATTTAAGAGGCTTACGAATCAAGCCTTCTCAATTAGAGAAAGAGAGAAAAAGAAAGGAAGAAAGAAAGAAGAAGAAAGGAAGAGAGAGAGAAGGGAAAGCTTGGAGATTCCGGCCCAAACGCGATCTTGAGGAGGACCCAACCTCTACAAATCTGAGGCAAGTGTTTAATCTTGTTAAATAATTCATTTGTGTAGTTGATTACATAATTTGTGGGTAAAAGAATTGGATTTTGGTCTAAATGGCAAAACCTAATTTTGGGTATTTAAGTCTTGAAATTGATGTTTATACTTGGGTTTAAGGAATACAAGTTGATGAAACTAGATATAGGATGAAATTTGATGTTGGGAACATATTTGGGCTGAGGCTAATTGGGTGGAGGTTGTATAATTTGGATTTTGGAAATTTTGGGTTTGAGAGAAATCAGCCATTTTCGTGGCTTTCTGAACTGGCCGAATCGATTTGCCCCTAGCGAATCGATTCGCCAGGTTGCAGAAGCCTCAGGTCTTTAGGGCCGAATCTATTCTCCCCTAGCGAATCGATTCGGTATGTAGAAGACTCTCAGGTCCCTTTGGACAGAATCGATTTGGATGGGCCGAATCGATTCGTTGTTGAGGCCAAATCGATTCGGAGGGGCCGAATCGATTCGAAAACAGGGCAATTTCGGATAATTTTCCTAGGGAGAATTGTACTCCTATTCTCTTGGGTTTATCAATTTGGAACATTATAAATTGATTAAAGGGATATGATTTGAAGATTTCTAAGGAGTTTCTTGTATGTTATGATGGTGGGGACACATCAAACTATTTTGGAGACGATTATATGTGCGTATTAGAGATGGTTATATTTGAGTAGTGTGGGAATTTCTTAATGATCTGAAGTTCCATTTCGAGGTCATAGGAGAGTTTACATATGATGTACGGTTTAGGACTCTTTAAAAGATAGCGGTTAGGGCGTGACGTGAAATCGGGGGCGATGAGTGTATCGAATCCAAATAGTGATGGGATTCTATTTAAGTTATGATTGGGGGACCGACAAGAGAGAGAGAGTAGTCGCGTATCCTTAGAAATGTTTATCCTAAAGAATAGATGGTAAATGCAATAAGATTTAGGGGTTCATAGGAGTAATTGAACCGTAGTTGGGATAGTGATTATATATCAGTGTGGTATTTCCCTAAGTGGTGGGATCATGAGATGAATTTAAGATTGTGCTTGAGGTTTATAGACTATTAGCTATTTGTATACCAATGATAGAATTTGTACTAGAAATATTGATGTACTTTCGGATATAGATGAGATGTGTAGTGATTGTTTACTACACTAAACTTTGGGTGATAACCTTAATGTTGGATATATATGTATGTTGAAAGACTATTATCATAGGAGAAATGGATGAATATTATGTGTGTGGCCATTGTACATTATATGCAAATATATATATATATATATATATATATATATATGTGTGTGTGTGTGTGTGTGTGTGTGTGTGTGTGTGTGTGTGTGAAAGGACATGAAAGTCTTATGGTGTACATCTTGGGAGATTATGGTGTACTTGATTGTTGGGGGTTGATGTAACGCATTTAAGGAATATTTCGGTTACATTATCCCAAAGTACTTATTGGAGATATTGAGGCCACTCTATTAGAGTAATCTAATTTTCAGTTTTGCAGAAATAGAATTGTGTAGATGACATAATGGATCCCTACAATCATTGTGGTCAAGGAGTGGTGTTTCGGGGGGGGGGGTCCTTATTCGGATTTCGCTTTGCGAGACGCCCCATGCACGAAATACAGTTTCATATTTAGAGTAGAGAGAAGTTCTGTCCTTTGTATTTATAGGTAGTTGTAGTAGTAGAATTGTGTGGATGACATGATGGATCCCCACGATCAACATTGTCAAGGAGTAGTGTATTGGTGGGGGGGGGGGGGGGGAGTTCCTTGTTTGGATTTCGCTTTGCGAGACGCCCCACGCACGAAACATCGTACAATGTTAAGAGTGGAGAGAATTTTTCTCCTTATTGATTTGTATGTATGTGTAACACCCCTACTAATTAAATACCGGGTGGCCAGTCCCATACCAAATTAAAACAGAATATACAGTTGTCTCATTCTTAGCATCACCGTCGAAAACATTTACAACTCACCCAATACCCAATTAAGATGGTGTTAAAAACTTTCCAAATTTAAATTTCAACAAAACCATTTTTAGTTTAAGAATAACACAACACATTTTATTCTACAACACTGATAACCCAATAAATAACACAAAAGAATTTAAATGCAATTGGAATAAACAGTCCCAAATAATATTAATCCATTAAAGTAATCCCATCAATAACAACTGTATTAAAAAGAACTGAATACAATAGTATTTGACCTCGATAGAAAAGATAACTGAAACCCTTTGGGCGACATGCCCTAACTAAGAATACTGTGAATCAAAAAGATGATAGGCGTCTAAGCAAAACTCCATAGCTCGTCACAATCAACTATGGTTGGCGTCCCTGTTGCTAGACACCTGATATAGAGATACAATAGAAGAGAAAATATGCAAGGAAACGGGTCAGAGCCCGAATGTGTAGATGATTTTTAAAACAGCAAGTATTTAACAAGTGCAATAAAGCATTTATTATGTACATGATAAATCCAACTCTCACTTGCTATTCTCACCTCTCAACTAGAGTGCACACTTAACGTTTCCTATTAACTTCCTAGTTAATGGTTCCTCTTTTCTAGTCTCCATATTATAATTCCATTCCCATATCATAATCCCCGTATGTCCCATACCATACGTCACATTATTATTCATTTACATTTCTCCTTTATATGATTAGGTTCTCATTAACATGAATCATTACTCATTAATATGAATCGTTTCTCATTAACATGAGTTAAGATTTTCAATTCTATAAGCATAAAATTTCATTAACTTAATTCCATTATCTTTCTCTATTCACCGTTATCTACAATTATCACCGTAGATAGATTTAACCACAATATATCCATTCAATCATTTAATCCATTATATATATATATATTCATATATAATACGGCACCCCGAGTCACAGCTGCGGTGCAATGCATTACTCTGCTATCATGTCCCATCATCGCAGGTCGCCGAATAGGGGACTAAAGGTTCGGTAAGATTCCTCGAACCACAAACAACAGCAAACAAATTGGAGGCGAACATAGTTCTCGTATCCATGGGACACGCACATACCTACGTACCCACAGTCAACGGACTTATCAACTCCCCGATAAGTCTTTCATAAACCTATGTTCTCGAGCGACAAATCAAAGATCCCATGGATTCATCAGGATATGACTGCCCTCACGCGCAAACCTCCTACCGATAGCAAGTAAGCTAGGTATGTCATACACATAAATCATCAATCAATCCAATAGGTATTATCATACCTATAATATAATATCAATAAGGTAATATCACTACCCTAAGATATTTCCCATACGTAGCATTATATCCCTTTTAAATTCCACGTATTAAAATATCATATCTTTACTTCATTATTTAATTATCTTCGCATCCTATAATATCTCTCCACTCCCGACGTCGTTAAGGTTCATGAGTGGAGCGTCTCGCAAAGCGAAATCCAAACAAGGAACCCCTCCAATACACTACTACTTAACTTTGTCGATCGAGGAGGTCCGACGACTTCAACTATGCGATCGGGATAACCTCATACCCTCTTTCAACCAAATGTGTTCTAAACTCCCATCTCTATCCAGGAGACACACCACTACGCTCTTGTATTACCCTCCGTCCTTGCGAAATCAATATTGAGCTTAAACTCAGTCCTTGATGTTCAAATTGTAACCCTAAGGCTACCCTCACTCAATGCACAATATTTAAATAGGTTTTTCCTCAACATATATTCAGTAAGAATTCACTAATATCCTACTGGTCCATAACATCATTTCTCCCGAATTACTACGAGTTTAGTTCTCCTTTAAATTAAGGTTAAAATCGATAGTTTCAAATCTCTTATAAACACATCTTCTTTCACTTTGGATTAAACCCTCTTGTAAACTTAAGGATACCCAGATGTTATATTCAATCACCCCTACTGGTCCTATCTTTAATCCTCATACATCTCCGTTTAGAATTTAACAAATGAATCTAGCAATCGAAATTCCATTCGATATAATTTTCATCATTTTAATCACTTGAATCCAAATCAAATTAATTCAAATCTTAGCAAGGGTTTACTGATATTTTCTAAGTCCCATAATATCCAAATAATAATCACCAAAGATCCACAAAAGGTTTGGGATAAGAATCATCATTTAAAAAGAAACAACTTTACATATTCTGGGGAGGTCGATCAATCGAAGGCAGGGGTCGATCGATCGATCCCTCAGGTCACAGCCTGATTTTCTGCATTTGTTTTGCAACTACGGGTTTAGCAACTTATGATCATTTAAACCTTCATCTAAACATCCCAAATGACTTATAATATTTACTACATGATATATCAACATATATGAACGATTTCCAATACTCTAAACATCCTAGAATCATCAAGGGATTGGATTAAAAAGCATATTTATTTCCTTATTTCCAGAAATTTATCAACATATCATCTTCAAGAACACATCAATGGTTTTCATAATTTCTTCAACAGATTCATGATTATTTCGTGGATTATTATCAACCTAAAACATGAGTTTAATTCCTATATCAATTCAGTTTCCAGAAATCCATTTAATCACTCAATTATTTCTTCCAAACATGAATAATCTTCTCTTTTCATACTATTCTAACATGGACAATATACGAACTTAAATTGCCATTATTAAACACTTGCCTTTACTGAAGGTCTGATCCTTTGGTGTAGTATATCTCAGTTGGTTGTCCCTTCTCCGGTCAAACTTCGGTGGTGGTTGGTGGTGGTGAACCTTGGTTCTTGTTCTTCTCCTTCCCAAGTAGGCTTTTCCCTTCCCAAGCACTCTTTCACTCTCTCTAGGAAGATGACTTCTCTATTTTGTGTAGAGGAGATGAATAACCCACATACACTTAATCTTCCAATACTTATAATAGGCCAAAATCCGAAATCACTATTCATCCCCCCTAGAAAAATGATCAAAATGCCCTTTCGGGTTGTCTATTCATTTCCAAATGACCCGAGACTCAAAATTAACATCCAAATATACTTTTCTGACTATTTCGAACCTTCCGGACGCAACGGCGCAGTCGAAATGACTATAAGGTCGATAGAAAATAAATTTCCTTTTTAATTTAATAAACTAGTCCCGACACGTCCCATACTGCGTCTGACTAAAAATATAAATTAGCGAATTTATATCATACAGTTATATCAATGACATCACATTCATATATTACCTAAATATCTTTAAGTAATATTCAGAATCATCCATTTTAATATCCACCGTCCGGATAAAACCCGAATGAATTAATTAATAATAAAATCCAATTAATCCATTAATTTAAAATATAACCCATTTTAAAAGTCATTTAAAATTACGGGGTATTACAGTATATTACTTAGAAATTAAATCATATGATTCAAACTTAATGTTAATAGGTAACGTATTAAGAATTATTACAGATTAAATTACAAATCGGAATCAGTTAAGCCTAGTACGGCATATATGTGTATATATAATTAAGCGTGTTTAGAATGGAAAGGATTTCAGGGTTTGGTTAAAAGTTAGGTTGTACTTATGGGTGGGGTAACTTACTTAAGTTTTCAAGATGTGAATAGGTGCGCGTTGTTAGATGAGAGGTGAGTTGGGGTTTCACGAGAGTGCGACTCCACTTTAATTATGAAATAAGTGCATTTATATTTATTATGCATGGTTAACACACTTGCTAAATATTTTTTACACTCGGGCTCTGACCCATTTATATTTCTCTTTTGCTATATATATATATATATATATATATATATATATATATATATATATATATATATATATATATATATATATATTACTACAGGTGTCCTACCGCAGGGATGCCGGACGCCATTCTATCCAGAGTCGTGGGAGCCGTAACAGGTGCAGACTGTTGCGGGATTTTGATTTTAGTCGCTTCCCATTTATTTGTGAATATAGATAGGATTCATTTTTTATATCGGGTCTATATCCAAGAGTCCTATGTAGTTGTTTATATTTCTTCCTTACGGTTATTGTACTGTCTGTGCCCCGACAGCTTATTCAGGTATATTTTTCTTGTTGGTACTCATTTCATTTTATTCTAGCATTTCATTTTTCATAGTACTTGTATGCATTTTTCCTTTATTAGTCGTTCTATAGTGTTGGTTTGTTGTTTGTTGCATATTTTATTTAATTTTTGGCATCCGCTTTTAATAGGTTCGGGTAGTTAGCCTTATACTATTTAGTATTGTCACTTGATGTTGAGACTGAGCCATCTGAGATACCTGATTTATGTAGTATAGGGCTGGCCACTCGTAATATTTTAAGCGGGTTGTCTCATCATCATATTGTGACACCCTGCCTAATTAAATACCGGGTGATCAGTCATTTATTAAATTAAAATCAAGGTGAACGGTTGGTTCATTCTTAGCATCACTGTCGAAAAATAACTTTTCCAATTTAAACACCCTAAATAATTAAGCTAAGTGTCAAAACCATTTTTAGACATTACTTTTCAAATTTTATTTTATAAACCAACATTTAAAACTTTACATAATTCATAAATAACGAATCACACAACAACTATCCTGGAACATATAATCCAAATAATTTAAACATTCAAGAAATTGATTCCAACATTAAAACTTAAAGGAAAACATCCTGACAATAATAAATCCCAAAGTGTAAATAAATGAATCACAATATCCAATAAAACAACTGAATGATGGAAAAAGGGCGACACATGCCCAACTGGATAAAATAAATGCTAGGAGTGGAATCAAGAAATGAGGTCGTCTAAGCAAGAGGCCTGCAACTCCCACCTAAGCTGCAGCGCGTTCCTTCCAAAGGATCCTATGCAAGATGCCCTTGTGGTTGGGCACCTGTAATATATACATATATATACAAGAGAGAAAAGAAAATGGAAACGGATCAGAGCCCGATTGTAAAAACGATTTAAAATTAGTTTAGCAAGTATTTAAAATGTTTACTGGCCAATGCAACAACATATTAGTGCGGCACTCCCTTGAGAAATTATCACCTCTCTTCTAATGTGCACGCCTATCGCACTAACCTTCCCAACGGTTTAACTTATCTTATCTTAGGTTACTCATAAGATTAAGCTGACAAATTCAATTGTTTAAGAGGTTAATTCCATTTGACAACAAAGTTCTCATTTAAACCTTATTTGCTAATAAAGTTTCTCAGTAACATATTATACTTTTCAAACACATATTCCCCAATTGAAATAATTATTCATTTCTTACTTACCATAAACACAGTAGGTAGTTCCCGAATTCCAGATTTAAATATATATATTAAATACTCATATATATATATATATATATATATTCTAACAGCACCCCACATAATAATTATGGTGCGGGCATACTCTGCTATCCAGTCCTTGTATCACTCGTACTAAGGGAAATACAAGTTCGAAATTACTCTCGAACTGTATTAACACAAACACAAACAATATTGAGGCGAATAATAGATTCCAAGTCTCTAAGAAGTCAGCACATCCCCCCACGTCTCTTAGGACCGTCTGACTATCGATCCGATAGCCTGTACCAAAGGATTCCTATCTTCTAGGGTACGAGTCAATATCCCCCATAAAGGTCCCATCGAGATAAGACTGTCCCAGCGCGGTAACCTCAGGGATATCAAGTAGCGCAGACATGATTTTTACACGTATATAGTATATGCATAAACACAGTCATATAAATATACCACTATTAGTATATCAAATTTAGGTATACTCTCATAACCCATAATTATGATATTTATCCTTATTTCTCATTATTTAGATATCACGTATAACGGTCCGTCTCTTATTCATTTTATTTTCGAGATTTAATCTATTCCAACTCACTTCTCATCTCTCGAAGTATTTCCCTTTACCTAAGTAAAATTTCAGCAAGCTCTCACTCACCTTCTAATCCAACTCCTAGACATTTCGATTTTTAAGTCTACGCACATTAGATTTCTTAGGAATGGATATTTCCCCGTTTACCCTTCGTTTGTCCCATTTCATTAAAGTTCCACTTAACGGGGTTACCTTGACCCTACTGGTCCTTTTTATGTTTCCTTATGACCTAATAACATTAATCAAGATTTATTACGCATTTAATCGGATTAAGTCAACCCAAGGAAAATCTTGTTTTTCCCAGAAGGGGTCGATCGATCGATAGAAAGGGGTCGATCGATCGAAGCTCTTGGCTCGATCGATCGATCAAACAGGTATGGCGAAATCTGTAGAATACCAATTACGGGTTCTATCATCTAACATCATCCAAATCAAAATTTTTAACTCCCAAACTCCCAGAAATTTATACCACAAACCTTCTAAACCCAAATGGACAACATTTTACGTAAGGCATGTGAGTTTTCATCAAGAATCATGGATTAAAAGTACCAAAATTTATATAATTCTCATGAACCCTAAAAATTCCTTTAACTTGATTCAAATCATTCTTTTTCCAGAATTTCTACTTCTAATCCATCATAAATCCGTGGTTAAACCTCTACATGTGAAAAGGATTTCCAGATTATTGTTTATATCACTACAACATGCAATTTCTCTTCTCCAACATTTTCTTTCATAGAAACTCATCCTAATCAACCCTAAACTATCATGGATGAAGCATTAACGAAATTAAGCAAGATAAATACTTGCCTGGGGATTTTTGTTTCAGATTTGTGGCTGAAATCGGTGTTGTGGTGATCCTCGTTACGCGATCTATCGTTTGGCGGCGATGGCGGCGCAAACGGAGGAGTTTTCGGCCTAGAACTCCTTGGTAAGCTCTTCCTTTCCTTCTCCAATGGCCGTCACTTGTTTTTGGTTGTGTTAACCCTAGAAGACAACCCTAAGCATCTGATATAACCTTACAATTTTCGTGGGTTTTCAGGCCTAAAAATATAAAATGTCCAAAACGCCCTCTCGGGGTGTTAATTATGCCTAAAAACGCTCTGAGACCCGAACTAAACCCTCGGGTATATTATTTTGACTATATCGACCCTTCCGGACACTTTGGAGCACTCAAAATGACCATACGGGTGACGTATAATTTATTCATTTTTTTTAATCAACATTTAGTCCCGACACGACACAGACGCGTCCCGACTTAAATTTCTAAAATTGTCATTTTATTCACTTGTGACATTTAATAGAACCAATAATATTTATTACTTTGCTCATTAGTAATATTCAACATGTTTTCAATGATTACTAACTCTCGTCACGTTAGTAATTATAAAAATAATTAATTTTCGGATTTATATTAAATTAATTACTCACATTAAATTTAATAAATCCCCAAATTTAGAAAGTATAAAAATACGGGGTATTACACATATTCTTAAATCGAGAATCCCGTAATCATGAGGTCAGTTCCTATGAATTACATTGGTCCCGAATGAGGTATTCGTGCTTCTCATGGGACCGTTTGGTTTTTTTTTTTATTTTTATTTTTGCCCTCTAACTCATTGTTTTTAAGCCTAAGTCTAGATATTTTCAAATTATTGTCGCATTCTCAAACTAGGAGTCGTGTGACCACACGATCAGTTCTTACGAGTTACGTTGATCCCGTGCGAGGTGGTTGTGCTTCTCACGGGGCCGTTTGGTGACTATTTTGCATTTTCTCCCTCCAACGGCTTGTTTTTAAACCTAAGTCTAGATATTTTCAAATTATCATCATATTCTAAAACTGGGAATCTTGTGAATACGTGATCAGTTCTTACAAGTTACATTGGTTCCATGCGAGATATTCATGCCTCTTACGTGGCCGTTTGGGGACTGGTTTGGTTTTTCACCCTTTAACGGCATATTTTTAAGCCTAATCTATATATTTTCAAAGTATCATCATATTCTCAAATCGAGAGATCCATGACTACGCGATCAATTCGTACGACTTATATTGGTCTCTTGCGAGGTGTCAATGCCTCACACGGGTCCATTTGGGGGCTAGTTTGGGGTTTCACCCTCTAATTGTATATTTTTAAGCCTAATCTAGATATTTCCAAGCTATCATCATATTCTTAAATCGTGAGTCCTATGACTACGCAGTCAGTTCCTACGAGTTACATTGGTCCCGTGCGAGGTGTTCATGCCTCTCACGACGCCGTTTGGGGGTTGTTTTAATTTTTCGCCCTCTAATGACATGATTTTAGCCTAAGTCTAGATATTTTTAAATTATCGTCATATTCTCAACCCGAGAGTCCCATGACCAAGCGATCAATTCTTACGAGTTATATTGGTCCCGTGCGAGGTGTTAGTACCTCATACGGGTCCATTTGGTGGTTGTTTTGGATTTTCACCCTTTATCGGCATGCTGTTAAGCTAAAGTGTGTGGGAATTATAAATATGCAAGCCATGTTCAAGATGTGGTAATTATAAATATTCAATCCATTTTCATGGGTGGATTATTTTCAACTAATCAAATAGTATCATCCGAAAACATACATTGAAGGCTGCTTGAAGGACTTTTTTTTTTATCAAAACCAAGCAATAAGTCTGAAAATGCTCGCGTATGGCCCAGTTGATGGTTCCTGAAGGAGTATTATATATCTAGTTACAATATGTATACATAATTGTGTACACTAACATACATAGTAACATTTTATTACAGATGGAGAAAAAGGAAAGATGGATAGAGTAATTTGTGGGAGTATGTTTAAGAGTACATGAAAGTAACGACCTGATATTATCCTTACTTTGATATACCTTGCGATTTAAACCCCAACATACCCTCAATATAGGATCAAACCTGCGCAATTATAACATCAATTAACATGATACACATATGTAAAAGGAATTAATGTTATATGATTAATATTGAGATATTAAGTCATGTGTAATATATTAAACAATACAAGAACATCTAGCCTACCCCCATGAACGTTTCAAAAAGTACCTCGACAGCCTCTGTAGTGGAAAAAATGTACATGTAATAGTAATGGCACATGGCATCTGGTATGCGTTCAAATGAGTTCTACAAATATCAAGGTTTTGTTCGGGTAACTGCAGAAAACCTGAAGAGAAGTTACAATGATGCCTAAAATATTTAGTAGCATATCACGAGTCGAATTGACATGGTATCCCATTATGTAACTTACTACAGCTTCTGGATCACAGCTGAATTGGCTAGGCCATCCTGCTCTCTCATCTGGTCCAGATTAGCAAGCTATTTTGGAGGAAAGCCTATTGTCTGTAGTTGATAAGACCTAGGCCCACTAGGCCGAGAAGCATCAATGAATCTACGGATATCTCTAATGGTATGGTGGTGGTTGAATCGAGACCAATTAAGGTAAAGAAGGTTAATTAGTAACTCAAAGAACTTGTAGAAAGTAATTTAAAAATGCTCTCTAAGCAAAGAAGGTCTTCAAGAATTGCTTGACAAAACTCAAGTGTGTTCAAGTAAAATAGAATAAAAAGAGTGATCAGGTCCTAATATTTTTCCTTTATTGTGTTAAACGTGTAGGAAATTCTTTGATCAATTATGACTTGCAAATATAGGCAACACTTCAGCGAAACTATGTAAAATTATCGCATTATATATAAAGTAGGCATAACGAGCACAATAAAATTAAGACAAAGGGATGATCAATTGATATGAAATATAACATATTAAATAATCTAGACATTATTATATGCGATGACTCATTCCAGCCTATTATAAATTTTTTTACACCCACTAATTTATTAAGAAATTAAATAAAATGATAAATTTCAGTAAACTTGTCATTGACTAAGGAAGACTAGGTTCACCACATAATGCTTCGGGCTCAAATGATCTCGCGTACTCATCGTTGTAAACTCTCAATACAGATCTACCACTAGCCTCTTCAAATATGTAACTAATCTTTTGGGTGCCCTCGGTATTGAGGAGGAGAACGATACACATAAATAAGGAAATTCTGAGACCAGCCAGAGTATTCTTTAATAGGCCGAGCACAAAAAAGAATCACTGAGAAATTTGGCTTTGAACCCCTTACTGTGGTAAATAGGATCAAGATCTTCACAAATATTCATACATTTCCCTGCACAAAATTAGTTGTATATTAGGAGATGACATGTGAAAAGGCAAGGTACAAAATTAATTGAATATTTTCTATTACCAATAATCCCATCGTGCGCGCCCTACTCGCATATGAAAAAGAGAGGTAGATAATTTTCCCAAAATAAACGGATGCACATTGCAAAAACAAAAGTGGGAGATAAACGCAACATGTAAGAGACTTAAACCCAAGACATTGTTACCTCTTGAAGCCGAACTCGAATCACGTATATCCCCTGCCTACACTGTGTTGAATCCCACATCCATGAGGCTGCCATCTCGTATATCCCCTGCCTACACTGTGTAGTAATTGGTATACCTGAACCAAGAATTATAGAACATGGTGTGAAGAATGGACTTGAATAAAAGTTATATTACATTTGTACATTGTAAACAATAGCACGAAGCTATACTACAAAAAGAAAGAAAGTAAGTATAAAAAGAAAAGTTTTCATATGCAAAAAATTCAGCAATTCAACAATTCAGCTCCATCAATAATGTAAATTGTAACTTTATATGGTCATGGACACGCATATATGCATTTATGGTCCAAGAAACTTAATTGACAAATGGACAAATACTTATTCGTGAAAGTGGACTATTATCATCAATGTCCAGATATATGCATTTTTAATTTCCAAACACGCGTATATGCATTTTTAATTTCTAGGCAGAACTATTTCCAAACATGGAAATTAAAAATGAATTTGGCATATTAAGCTGAAATACAAGCAGGCCTATTGCCATCGCTTTTTACAAAAGAAAATAAAAGAGACGTTAGCCCTTCCCACAACCGCGATGCATCATAATAAATAGTACCATTAGCAAAGATACCCTCAGATTCCACGTTTAGACCCCCAGAGAATTATGTGGTCCAACTGTTATTAACAATAAACATTAGGGCTATCCATAGCCTTATTGTCCTATTGTGCCATCGCTTCCTTAAATTGCCCGTTGCGATCCCGAACAACGACATTCCCAATATACACATTTGCATTATGAAAAAAATTCCACACGAAGGCACCTATTCTTTTGGGGAAGCCATTTTTTCCAAACATATTTGTGCTAAGTGAGAAATTATCATCAATGTGCAGAGACCCATTCAATCCAGTCTAGAAAAGATCACCAAGATACATATTAAGGAATAGAAACAAAATAAACAACAAATTGATTTTCCTAAGAAAATTGAATATGTACAGTATCGTATTTACAATCTTGAATTCATCATCAAGATTGTGAATGCATAGACTTAGGTTGAAAAAGAGAGGCATCTTGAAGGTTGTCTTTGTAAAGACTTTTTTTTTGTTTTGTTTTTAAAATTTTCACTTCCCTATTTGTTTTGTTTATTTTTTTTATTTTTAATTAAATTATTCATTAACAAGTCAAGTGCCTTACACATAATAATTGTTTATAATAGAACCTTAACAAAAAAAGGTACCAATCAATTAGTAGAAGTTATTAAAGTCAAAACGAACCAAATATGGGGTATTTAAGTTAAAAAATGACAAAAAAATCCCGAGAAACATATACTCTTAATTAGTTAAAGCAAGTGTCAACACAATTTTTCTGTTTACATGTAAAGTACCTTCAATAACATCAATTGATTAAAATAATTTCCATCCACTTAAAAACTAGCTGAATCAATTTTATTGAATTTATACTTTTTCTCAAAATAGTTCATTATCAAATTCTATAAGTGTAAGATTTCAATAATACTGTAAAAATCTTCCAATATTATGTAATACTACAAAATACCATTACATGTTATTGAACACGCATCGAATATGAATATGGAGTTTTTCAAAATTAAGTGCCTAAGAAAGAGCTGATCGAAGTGAGACAGAGCAAACCGGAGAGAGAGCTGGAGCGAACTGGAGAGTGTTGTGCGTGGAGGGTGAGAGAGCTGACCGAAGAGAGAGAGACAGCAGACCGGAGAGAGAGAGACAGCAGACCGGAGAGAGAGCTAGAGCAGATCGAAGAGTGCGAGAGCTCAGCAAGAGGTTGTAAAGAGAGAGTTGTGTGGGGTGAGCAGAAAGATTGAGCGGGATACAAAGTTTGAGTATAGTGAAATTTTTCAGGGTGTTTTATATTTTAGTTAAGTGTACTCAATTTTGGCACACTTTAAAACACTGCCAAATTTTGGCACTGTTTTAAAGTGTGCCAGATTGTCATTAAATCGTGCCAGAATTTGGCACAGTTTTAAACTATGCCAGATTTTTAATATCTGGGTGTGCCAAATTGCTATTTTTAGTGTAATGACTATCCCTAATTAAAAAAAAAATTAGGAGTAAAAGTTTAATTTTAGAATATTTGGGTGGGACACTTGCCAACCCCAGCCTCCACATAGCTCCGCAAGTGGATGAATGCATCACATCGTGATGTCTGATATTTAAACCCACTTAAATTTAACCTGGCATTTTCGTGTTGTTTCGAGTTGTGGTATTGCCTCATTTATAAAATTATCGCATGACAAAAAGTAGTATGCTGTTAGGGTACATTGCGTTGATGAGATATTTGTATATACAAAAGTTATGTGGACATATGGGATGTGTAATGACAATAATATATCTGTGTGGTGCTCGCAATGTCTTTATTAGTCTTTTGTAATGACACTTCTTACCCACAAATATATAGTTTTTGTTGAGCACTGATTATCTTAATTGAGCAATAAGATTTTGTTTAGTTGGAAAATAATATTTTTCTTGAAATTTTAGCATTTGGTTCTCATTCATATAAGAAATTTACACTGGTATATTTATGGTATGATGTATCTGTGTGAAACTATGAGACAACAATAAGATGCTAAAATATTATTATTAAAATAACTTCACGCGCGATTAGGTATCAATGTTATGGACCGCACATTAAAGTGCAGAAACGCGTGTTTTTACTAATATATCATCAAATTATGGATGAGAACTAGTAGGCCCCTTAAAATTTAATTAATTGTGAAAAGTAACCTCTCACTAATTTATCAATTTTTTGGACTGACATGTATAATTTGTCGACTAATAGTTAAATGTTATTATATTCTTTTTAAGAACACCACTTATAATGTTTATTAAGTCTATATCAATTGAAATGGCATTACAAAGTCTTCTTCAGGTCCTCGAATCTATTGGATCTTCAAAAGCAAGACTTTATAAGCTTTAATATGAAAAATGATATTAATGGGGAATGGTCATTTGTACATGTATAATATAGATCAAAAGACTAAAAAGTCTTTAACGTTCAATAGTATTGAAACCAAGTAAAAAAGTTATGTAATTAATCAATAATTCATCTAATATCATATTGTGAAGTATGATAAAATAAACCCTTCTATTGTATATCAATTTATTTGTGTTTAGCTAACCCACTTGATTCATTATTCGAGTTGACATATCGTGTCATATTTTTGTTTCCTTCATTCGATGGGAAACTCTAACTCCATAATTTCACATTCGTTTGAGTTAATGCCAAAGTACGAAGAAAAAACGTTATGAATCCCTAATTTTTTATGTCTATCATCCTGTCGCCTCTTATTAGAAGCGGGTCACTTGTATGTTTACCATTAGCGACTTTTGTCGTAGGGCGATAAAAAAGTTATAATTTTGAGTAAAATGCAAAATCAACCTTAAAGTTTGGTGTCATTTTCGATTTTGGACCTGATGTTTGAAACATTACAAAGTCAACTCCGATGTTTTAAAATTTGTGTAATTTTAGCCTTTCATCACATCTTTGTTAAGAGAGTTAACATAATGGATGTCATAAGGTAATAGAATGCCCGGTGATCCGCTCTATCAAGAATTTTAAAGACATGTAATCGAGTGCTAAAATTACACAAATTTATAAACATGAAGATTAACATTGCAACTTTGAAAAGATCATGTCCAAAATTGAAAATGATCCTAAACTTCAAGATTAATTTTGCATTTTTTGACTATATTTTTTTAATCTATAATATAAATTTTCTAGTATCTTGTTTTAGAAATCACATTTCAAGTCGCAACTATTATTTTTCTTATTATCCAAACTCATTATCTCTTCCACCCCATCTTTCCCTCTCCTTCCCCGTCTCTCTAATTCTAGGAGAGAAATATATGGATTTGTGTACATTGCTAGATTTGGGGTTGGGATAATCTTATCATTCCCCTTTATTCTTCTTTTATTTGTGTTCATTATTTATTTAGGCTTTTATGCGGTTTGTGGTTATTTTTCTAATGTTTATGTGACTAAATTTTACTCATATAGCGAATTCATAATTATTAGTAAGTACTTCTTCTTCTTCTAGAATATAACGGTTAGTCGAATTTTAGCACTTGTTATGATCGGTTTTGAATTGACACAAAAAATATCTATAGAGGGACAGGTGGAGTTTTCTCTCTCTTTATTTTTTATTTCTATTTTATACATTACATTTTTTAGGCTGATTAAAATATAGTTCTATATATTCACTACTACATGGTTACCATATAATATTTAGTAGTTAAATGCCACCAAACCAAACTTTTATAGCCCTCTCCATTTTTATATTTTAATTATACATCTAAATAACAAAGCCATGGAGATATTTTTATTTTACTCTTAAAGTCGAAGTTTTAATAAGAAAATTACTGTAGTATGGACAGCATATACAAATTTTTATACAAATTGTGTGACAGTACAATAAAAATATTGTACACTGTCCTGTCTTGGAGTGACCGGTGTATAATACTCTATTGCAATATCACTCTAATTTGTCTAAATTTTTCTATAACTTGTTTGTACTCATAAAACAAACGTATATTTCATATTCAAATTTCAAACTATATATTTCAAAATAGAAAATAAAATTACACACATGCAATTTGAGGATAAAAATTATTCACACGTGATTTGTTAGAGTGTAATATTTCTATAAGAATAATGATATGATATACACTCTTGAGATACATATAATGTGTTCACGTATTATCAATGAATAGTTGTTCGAACTATGTCCTACTAAAAAGTATCCACCGATAACATGATGATACGTATTATGTGCTTAAATTGTGATCTTGAGTTGCATTTTTAATTTGAAAAATGATATGCGTATCAAGTTTAGTGTATCCGGTGCAAATGTTGTATGCTTAATATACGTTCAACAAGTAATGTAATGTAAAAATTTGGTGTGTATAGAATTACTTTTTATTTTATTTTTAAACCTATGAATAAGTCTTTAAAGAAAAGTTTTAAAAGGGAAAAACTTGGTAGAGGTGAGTGAGAAAAAGGGGTAGAGCGTGGTTGGTGGGAATAAGGGCCACGTCACTTCCCATTTCTCTCCTACCAACTTTTTTTCTTTTCTTATTTTCTATTTAAAAAACTTTTCATTTATGGTTTTGCCCAATGGATACTTGATTTTACAAAATTATCCCTAGGTTTTGGAAGTGAGATAATGTGTCGTCCCACAAGGGGCGTCCACCCTTGTATGAAATATGATTCTTCATATATTGAGGTGTGTGTAAAAGTGGCATTTAAGTTTGTGTGTTTTGCTCTCTAGTGGGGCATGGTTTGGACTCATATTAGAAGTACAAAGCTAAATGGAATACACGTTTTCTTGTGTTACGTGTTTTTTTTATTTTTTGAATTAAAAGTTCATTATTGTTTTTAATAGTCTCCAATTAAAATTTTATTTTTACTTTTTAAATATAATTAACGAATCAAGTTTAGCGTTAATCTTAGTTGTCAATTGAATATATCTTTAATCTATAAAAAAATAAAATATAAACTCTTAACTTGAACCGAAGAGAGTAGATCGTTATTATCTACGTAAATATTCGGTCATTACTTTTATATTTTTAGTATGTCCTTTTAGAGCCCATATTAGTATCCCTAGAAAATGGATCCAACAACTAGAGTCATTTTTTTTTTGGTAAACAAATATTAGAGTAATTGAGTTGTCAAAAATATATTGATTGGTATGTCGGATTCACATGAAGTTCACTGTAAAATATCATTCAATGATGGATTTATTGACTCCTCACCTCACCCCACCCCACAATCTCGGATGCCCTAAAGAACCCCTCACCTCTCTCTCTCTCTCTCTCTCTCTCTCTCTCTCTATATATATATATATATATATATATATATATATATATATATCACTGTTCTAAAAAACCCGCCTAGGCTTGAGGCTTGGGAGAAACGCCCCGCCTTAAGATTTTGACGCCTTATGCTTGATAAAACTCTTAAGGCGTACTTTTTCTCTAAAAACAACAATGCTTTAGTGAAACGATATCGTCTTTTAAAGATTTATTTGCAAACCAGACCATTATCTCATCCAAAATAATCAAATAGTATTTTTATTTGCAAATATTCAGACATATTTTTATGATATGTACAATTTTAGTATTTTAATAGCCTTGTCATGGTTAAAAAATATTAAAATATATTAAAAAGACCTAAACTCCTTTTCACGCCTTTTTACGCCAAGGCCGCCTTGGGTTCTAAGGCTTAAGGCTTGTCCTCCACGCCTCGATCACGCCCCGCGTTTTTTAGAACCTTGATATATATATACGGATTTTTTATGGTGCAGATCCCAGTATATACAATTTTTTAAAATAATAATTTTTTTTAATAAAACTTTAGGGATATGATCTCCACGGTGAGAAGATCATCATCAAAAAATTTCATAAAAAAACGTTGAGATGAGGTGGTGTAAAAAAATGGTATAAATACACATTTTCGACCGTTGAAATTTTGACGATCATCACACCCACTTTTTGAATGAATTTTTTGATGAAACTTCATGAATATGAGTTCGACGGTGAGAAGATCATATCTATGAAGTTTCATCAAAAGATTCAATCAATCAAGTGACTCGCGCATACCCAAAATTTCAACAGTCAAAATGCATATTTATACCATTTTTTTACATATCAATTCATCTCAACGATTTTTTATTGAATTTTTTGATGAAAAAAATTTGAAGATGATCTTCTCACCTTGAAGATCATATCCATGAAGTTTCACCAAAAAATTCATTTTTTCGACTATTTTAAAATTTGGTATGTACCGGGTCTATACCATAATGAGTCTTTATAAGGAGACTTTGTGTGTGTGTGTGTGTGTATAATTTTTAGATTGGGATATATATGTGTGCGTGTGGATGCGTGCACGCGTGTTTTCTCTATATATTAATAATTTTTAGATTGGGATATATATGTGTGCGTGCGCGCGTGTTTTCTCCACATGAAGCATAATATCAATTTTAAAATAAATAATAACCAATTAACCAAATATAACCATCTAATGACATTAAGACACAACTAAAGCAACTTAAATATGTTAGCAAAATCAATCGCCAATTTTGTAACCTTCCCCTCTAAGATAATACCATGATTAAAACTTATCCCTTAATTCTATATTAATTAGACTTACCGCTGCACCTCAACGGGCGTCTAACACTGTCAAGTGACGAATTATAATCGATAATTAGACTTAATCCCTTGATAGTCCATGTACCAAAATAACATTTAAATACCTTTCATCTTCTTCCGAAAAAAACCCAAATTAATTGCAGAACACCAAATATAAAAACAAACTGAACATAAATAAGCTATCAACTTCAAACAAATACAAACCATTATTGTCCATTGATTTGATATGAACATTAATTTCATACAAATATAAACCTAGATAATCCATCGATCTGAGTCAAAGACAAATATATAACTGAAAATAAAAATTCAGTAATCGATTTGAAATAAACAAACCCATAAAAATTTGTGGTAAGTTCATTTGTGAACCTAAACAAATCACTAGGTAAGCAAATCTGTGGACAAAAATCAATTTCGAATGCCAGAATTGATTTTGAGCTAGGAACTCAAAGCGATTTATACATATGGGTTTTGAACATTTTCCAAATCATTTTTGAACACACCAATCCAAACATCCACTCGATTTTGAAACTACCAACCCAAATCGAATATGAAGATATTTCCAAATCTATTATTGAACGATTTCGAAATTTGAGTATTTAAATCAGTTAAGAAATATGAGTTTTGGAACCCAAACAATCATCTCTCTCTTTCTCGCGTGCGCGCGCAATTTTAGCAATTTGTATGTTGTTGTAGTAATTGATTATACGTATATCCACTCACTTATGTATGGGGTTTGATTTGTGTCAATTTTGATATCTTGTGATTGATTAGGATGTGATTGATTAAATTCCTTAAAATTAGAATCACAAGTTGTTTTGTTCAAGTAAGAAGATGAAAGTGATTTGAAGGGTACTTTGGTCATTAAACTATTGGAGTTTAAAATAAAATTATCGATTATTCGTATCACTTAACTCAATGAAAAAGTAGGGCGATTAATCTAGTTATGACATTATCTAAAGTGGAGGGTAAAAAAACCATTAATGAAAAGATTCAAGTCACAATCTTTGAAATAGTAAATCCTATTAAAACATTCTCCTATAACAATTAGAATGGTTCTTAAAATCATATCATAAATGGTTCAACCATCCTTTTAGTTTTATACTCGAACTTGAGTTGATTTCTGACAATTATGTTTTGAAACATAAAAACAACTTTACATAACCACTACAAGTAATTAAATATAAGAGATGAATAAGAGAGATTCCACTTTTCACCTTGGAAATATCAAATTTTTTGACAATTGTCTGATTTGTTTGATATGCCGGAATCTCATACTTAATCAATTTAAATAGACATTATTTGGTCTTAGGGACCAATTCAAAGATAATTGACTCTTCATACTTTGATAGACATAATAACCTTTATTTAGTTTGTCACACAAAGTATGATAATTAGTTAGGCCACATATGGCTGTGGGAAAATATAGCTATTTGTCCAAGACATTAAATTAAGTGGAAAAAAAATTAAAGAACACCTACAATTTTTTTTTCAATTTAGAAAATTGAAAAAAAAGATTAAATTGTTTTTTCTAAATATGAAAATCAACTTTAAATTTACCGTGAACTCACCTCGACAACTACCACCACCACCACCACAATCACCATCGCAAAACGACCACCACCATCACACGATCGTGGCGGCGGGATGATTGTGGTTCGGTGATGCTAATGGTGGTATAATTGTAGCTTTTGCATTCGTGGGAAAAGAGAAATAAAGATGGCTTTATTTCGAATAGTTGAACGCATTTTCTAATATACTAATTTTTTAAGAGAAAATTAAAACGTAATTGAGATGAAAAGTGGAAACGAAAAATGCAAAATTATTTCCCACAACGAAATAGAGCCTTCATGTGGTTGAATATAAAAATATTTTTTTATTAAATATCACACTAATGATCAAAATTAGACTTTAATACTATCATGTTATGTTTTAAACTTTGATACGTCTTTGATAAAGTTTTCCTTTTGGCGAATGTAGGATTTAAGACATTAATAAAAAAAAAGTACTAAAGTTAAAAAAATAATTGTGTTAACACCAAAGTCTAATTCAAACATTTAAATACACATATATTGCGTGTCTATTAAATTTGTAATACCACGGAACTACATTATAAACTATCATGCATACATTATAAATAGTCATGTTATATGATATGCATACATTAAGCATATCATAAAACATGCCTGTTTAATTATGTTTATGGGTGGATGGATGGGTTACTAATCATACCAAACATTAAAAACAATGCAGCTTTAATTCAATTGGAAAACCTACCAGCCCTGTGTTAATTAAATTCTCCATTCATTTCTCTCCCAACTATCTCCAGCTCTCTTGTCCCTGGACATCTTGAAATCTTAAAAAAAAAAATCTTTAAATTATGAAACAAACCTTAATAAATACATTATAAACCTTTTTTTTTTTTCCGAATATACATTATAAACCTTGGTAACACATATAAAACAAACCATAGAAGTAATATAAAAAAATCAAGAAGTTAAAATTTCAATTATGATTTATTTAAACTTTTAATATAATAAAGAGGTGAGGCAGTAAGCAATATTAATGAGTTAACCATTTAGTGCTGTGCTAGTATTAAAGTACACCTGCTAGTACTAATGTTCATGATAATTTACTGCGTGACTGAGTGATTAATGATGCCTTAACCTTTTTTTTTTGAAAACTAGCATTCAATACGCGTTGCGCGCGGGGGTAATTCAATTTTTCAATGTAAGTAAATTTATATATCACTTAATATTTTGTCAAAATCAAAATTTTGGGACATAAAGTAGATAAATCACAATCCAACACATGGATAAAAAATTACAAATTAATATAAATGACCAACGATTCAATTGAACATACAATCAACATGAACACTGCATTTATCTTGTAAATAAATAATTGTAATAAAAATCGAAAAATTAAAGAATCGCATTCTTCAACACAAACGACCACATCAACAACCAAAAACAAAAAAAGCATTCTTTTGCATTCCAAGTTGAATTCTAATTCTATCAAAATCAACAATTTTGCAAGGACTAACCTGAAGTTTTCATTACACATTTTCAACTTTCTATTGTAGTGAAAAATGACATATTTAATAGAGTATTTTTTATGAATAACCATCATCATTTAAAATTTTATCCAAACTTACACATCGAGTTGCATCGTCCATGTGCAGAGATGTATAATTGCAAAAACACTCAATTTATATGTTAAATGGGTTTCCTACTAAAAAAGAAACAACTCATAATTTCGGTTGGGCCTGTAAATTGAGCGCCCGAGGCCGAAGCCCGCTCGTTCGGCCCGCTGATTTCGGGCCGAACGTTATTTGAGTTTGAACCGAGCCGAGCCGAGTCTGAGCCAAAATTTCAAGCCCGAATGAATTTCGGGCCGAGCTTGAGCCGAACTTTGCCAAGCCCGAATTGTGCCCGAAGCCCGAACTTCATATTTATAAATAAATAAATAAATAATTTATATAATACAACATATTTATGTTAATATTGTTTAATTTGGTTTCGTTCTTTTATTTTCATTTACCACTTTTAAAAAAAAAATTATTTGTCATAATACATTAGATTACATGTGATTTTATTGTTAATCTCATTATGGGTATTTGATTTAATAATTGCTCAAGTCACAATGGGCGTTTGTTAGTGATCAAATTTTGCTAAATGTATGAAATTTAATAGGCATTTGTAGGTTTTCACTCTTATTTTCCTTGTTTTAATTTAATACTTTTCACAACTATATATTTTATTTCATGAAATATCAATTAGATTTTAATGTGTAATTTTGTTCATGATGGAAATATAAGAAAAAAATTTAATTAAAACTTTTTTAACAAAACAATAGAAATCGGGTCTGCCTGAAATTGGACCCGAAGCCCGTAATATATATGAGCCGAGTTCGGGCCTAGGTGGAAAAAAATAACTCGGGCCGAGCTCGGGCTTGAGTATAAGTAAGTGAGTTCGGGCAGAGCCTGAGTAATTCCAAGCCCGGCTCACCCAGCCCGATTTACAGCCCTAATTTCGGTTATACCTACATAAAATCAATCTCACCCAAAGTGCAAAACAAAAGAATTGGGAGGTCTGTACATTTTGTTATAAAATAGAATTTATTATATCAATGAACCTCCAAAAATATATAGGGCATGGACCTTTGACGTTCCATACCAAACTTATTTCCTGACCAAAACAAACAAATGCAAAAAAAGTTGTAAGCCATATCTTAAGAATAATGATAAAAAGGAAGAAAGATGACCGAAAAGCACATACAAAATAGATTTTGAATATAAAATAGATCTTCACATTGTTGACGACCCAATGATTCAATCTGAAGACCCAATTAGAATCATTGGGACATATTAACAAATACATGATATGCAAATAAATAAGTAGTTCTTGACAATCCAAAAACACGGTGTTGAGAATTACTTTTCTAAAAATTAGAAAGAATTCACTTTAGAAATATAAACATAAAAAATACAGCTTAATAGGAAGAGAGGGAGAGAGAGAGAGAAACCGAAATTGAAGTCAATGGAAGAGAAAAATCGTGAAAGAAGTAAAAGATTCATATAAGAACATAAAGAGAAATACACTCACGAAAAAGAGTTTCATATCCGACAGGATCTATATTTTGGTGATTATGAGAAATTAGATGGGAACTGATGAAATAGATACACCATGAGACCGAAAAGAGAATAAGAATGCGAAAGCTCTAAAAACGAATGGTTGAAATATATTATCACTGGAACCGTTAATTATGGGTAAGTCAAAAGTCATGATAAAAATTATATGAAAGAGCCCTTTGACTTTCTCCCCTGCCGTTTCATATTTCTGACATACCCCCTCCTCTCCCTTCCTTTAAAATATAAGAAGATGAATAGTTTTGTTAAATAATTACATTAATTATAATTATCCACGTGGAGCTCTGTGTAAGCGACAAATGTCGTAACCGGGTTCCGCTATAAATTTTAGTTATGTACTATAACTAGCATGTAGGCCATGCGATGCGTGGCTGAATTTATCTAAACTGTATTTTTTTTGTTGTCTGTTTCACCTAATATATACTATACGAATGAAAGAAGATTGGATTTTAACTCTGATAAAATTAAAAGTAAGTACAATAATTTAACTCATATGTACATATATAATAACATGTATTGAAAATGATTGTAAGTACCAAAAAAATCAACACTTGATTATACCATAAAAACCAAACATAACTTTAAGGGAGGTTTCATTGGATATGGAATATATTATAACTAAGAGTTTTTATAAGTGATAATCTTAAGAGTAAATGTTTATATCTCAGCATAAAGATTACATATAAAACAATGAGATACTTGACAATAGTATTCCTTCTTTGAGGCATTTTATCAAATACTTAATGTGCAATACTTGGATATACTACTCAGGTAGATCTTAACTGAGAAACACGTATCAGAGAGGTATCCCATTCTCTTTCTTACAATTCAGCGGGTTTTCTTTATTCACCGTGTTCATCAATCTGGATAGAAATAGTTAGAATCTAAAAAAAAAGATCTTTGTTTTTAAAAATATTATTAATGTTGTATCTATAAAAAAAACTTTAAGTTTTTATTTGTAAATGATATATGGCACACTTTCATACCCTTCGATCATAGTAGGAGAATCAATCTCGCTCTTAAATTTTTTAGAATAGTAAAACACTCTCCTTCCATATTATATAGATATAGATATATAAATCTTAAAACAATTACACACACACACACACACACACACACTAATACACATGCATACACACAACCTTAAAACACCTGCCATGTAAGCTTTGCTTCCATGGCTGCCCCAAACACACACCTCCACACACGCGCGCGCGCGCGCGCACACACACACACACACATACCAGTACACACACGCACCCACACACCTGTTGTATAACACACACACAAAGAATCACACATCTACCATACACGGCCAAGAACAAAACCCAAAACGTGCTACTCTCTTTCTCTCTCTTCGTAGATATACATATATATATATATATACATATGGTATAAAATAAAAATAGGGGAGAAACAAAAAGCAAGAACCATACCCACTTGATCATCCATGGTGGGTGACGTTGAGAGCTCTGTGATGGCGCCCAGAGATAGTAGATAACAGAGAGCAATGCAAACACATGAATATCTTTCTTATCACTTATTACGGCATGCAAACTATTTCACTTCAAGATATATTTGTATATGGGGAAATATAGTAACTAATGTTAAACAATAACTTATATGCCTCCTGGCCACCGCAATGGCTTCTTAACATCGTGGAGCTGGACCTTTAATTTCCCATCCTCTTATTTTTGAATTTTTTATCCATTCGAATTCTAAGAATGAAATGCCACATACATGAATGAAAGAGGGATGAGAGTTAAAGTGAAGTGACAAGTTGCGCGTCTCATCTTCAATTTGGGACTTAATGATATTTATTACATCTATCATGTGTCAGCCTCACACAATTTGGGGCAACAATTTTTATATAGTTATATAGATTTGCTTAGTCTCTTGAGTTCCTGTTTTATACAACTCTAATTTCAGGACAAATTTGGAAAAGGAAATTTTTTAAAATTATTCAATTTTTTTGTCGTTTCATAGCTTAAATTTATCTTCAAATTTAATTTTCATGTACAATACTCTTAAACATAATTTGTCACCTTAAGGTGGAAATCAATTCTTGAGGGTCCAGGTTTTTATTTACCACATTTGAATGGTAAATCACTTAAATCTATTTTTTTTTTAAAGCTTTATATATATTTCATAAATATATAAGTATATTTAATTCATATATATTATTTATGTATAAATATATATAGTTCATAAATTTATAAATATATATTTCGTAAATTTCATATATGTATATGTCTTGTATATTTCCTATATTTTAGTATATATGTATATTTCATATATTGCGTATATTTCATACGTGAATATATTTTGTATATTTAAGATATTTCATATATTTTAGTATATATGTATATTGCGTATATTTCATGTATGTATATATTTCGTATATTTATATATTCTGTACATTTATATATTTTTTATATTTTAATATATATATATATATATATATATATATATATATATATATATATATATATATATATATATATCTTATATTTAATATATTCCATGTATTTATATATTTCGTATATATGAATAGTATTTATATATTTCATATATTTTTTAAATCTTTCATATATATCGTATATTACATATATTTTCGTATATTTCATAACTTTAGTATATTTTTTTAAAATATTTCCTTAATTTCATGTATTTCATTATTTTTTTAAATATTTCATATATTTTTTTTAAAAATATTTCACATATTTTTTTGTTTATTTCACACACACACACGTGCCCCCCCCCCCCCCCCCCCCCCCCCCAAACATATATTTATAAACAAATTTTTGACATTTATTTTTACTTTCCAGCTTTTGTGTTTGATAGAAAAAGTAGAAAATTGATGATTTTTCAACTTGTATTTAACACACGCATATTGAAAAACACTAATTTGTCTTGGAATCATTTGTATTTTCCTACTTTCCTATCTAATAGGGCCTTAGGCCTTATTTTATTATATAAGTGATTTCAAGGTCATGCAAAATGGCTAGTAACACGAATAGTTGTATAGTTATATACACTAGCATGCACGTGATGCGCGGGAAATACAAATGAGAATGGAAAAAAATCCATCATACAGAATCACTTTCAACACTAATATGTTGTCAAGGTTATTTTATCGAGTTTTTTTATCATTACATTTTAAGAAGTTAGGTGTATATTCTTATTTTGACCGTGTATAATTAGACAATGAAATCAATCCTTGTATAAAAGTAAGATTATGACAAGATATAATATTATTATTCAGTTAAATGAAATATATTATATGATTTAAGGTTGTGATGAATCAATCCGATCGCAAGTTAAAATATGTTTTGAAGAATTTGAACCCCAACCACCATTTTGACATGTACTTCCAATAACCATATTTGATTTACAAACGTACTTGTATTTAATTATATTTTTGTCAAATGATTTTTTATAAATATATAACACCTGGACTTATGAAAAAAAAAACTGTCAATTTATCAAAAAACACCATTTGCATAAACCTAAGTTCAACATGAATGTTGATAAAAAATTATCAACAATTAGAACAACTAACCTTAAAAATGATATTCCATTCTAACTTTGCTACCCGTTTATATATAAGTTTGGTTATATATAATCAACTCAATGAAGATAGCTTATGAATTGTGTGGATTGTAAATCAAGATGTGTGTGGGATTTTCGACTAAATATATAAATAATTTTTTTTAGATTCCCAAAGTACCCCAATCCCCATCTTCAAATAAAGAACCGGTGTTAAAACATGCTAAATAATGAAGAACCGGTGTTAAAACCCTCCAACTAGTTCCGACGCGGAAGGAATCCATCTCGAGTCAGTATGCTTGAAAATCCGTTATAGATCGAGGATCTTAGAATGGTTAACCTTGATGGTGGTGACATGTTTGATGATGTCGCGAGAGTCCTCCTCCTCAACAGAGGATACCCCCCCCCTCCCCCCCCCCACCCACACACACACACATCTTAATTATCATAAAATGCAGAACTTTAAAACTAAATTGTTATAGGGAAAACATCTATATTACATAAATATATAAGAAGGAAGATAAATGAACATCATCACATGTTGGAAATAAAAAAAAGACTCAAGAGAGAGAGGGAGGGGATGAAAAATGAAAGAAACCATATATAGAGATAAAAAGACGAATAAAAAGAAAAGATAAAAATACTCTTGAGCTAGAGATGATTGAAAGAGATACCGGTATGCCAAGTGGATTAGCTAACTCACTTCCAAAATTTAGGTCCCGAGGATAAACTTGTTATAACTATGTGTAAACTTAAAAGGATATTCCCGACATCTTTTTTCGATGTTATGGTTCACTTTTCGATTCACCTTGCAAGAGAGGCCGTTCTTGGTGGGCTGGTGCAATATCGATAAATAAACCAATTTAAAAGGTAAATATATTCAAATAAGTTTTATATAAGTATTACATAATAACCATGAACATTACAACCGGACTTGGTCCCATAAGCAGGAAGGTCATGGATTGCCCACATCAGCATTGCGTTAAGTGTGAACTATTCAACCTTATGAGAGTCAAATGACGTCATTGTTTACGCGTGAAAAGTGTGTTCGTGTAAGGACACAATCATTGTTTTCATTTCACCGCGATAATACAAATGAACCTAAATTACGACTACACTTGCGATACAAGTCTAGCGGTAAGTCAGGTATCGAAAATCCACATAGATGAGTTGGTAGAATTTAATTGGTTTAATATTCCAAAATAAAAGTGTAAAAGATAAATATGAACAAAAAGGAAAAGATGCAAAAAAGAGAAATATTTAATCTAAGCGAGGGTACTGAAACGAGATTAACAAAGCGAGTAAAACTATAGCTTGCATCGAATATCCCTCACCTGAGTTAATTAGTATAAAATGGTTACATGGGTCGCAAGTTATTATGATTGTGTCTCATTTTGACAGTTAATTAAATCAAGGGTTGTCACGCCCCTAATTCTCATAAAAGCCTAATAAGATTTTGGCGTCAACAAATACCCCGGAAATTACGCACGCAAGGTCGTAAGCACGGGACATACATGATATGCCCCGTCAAATCTCCTAAGTGCAATAACTAGGATAACGCACCCGAAATAGACCCGTAAACACCATCACCAAAGCAAAGCAATGCGTCAACCTGAGTGAGTTCCATTCAAACACAACCTAGACTAAATTAGCAAGAAAGCATGATAAAAACGCGATAAAGGAAAGCGGTAAATAAACGGAGTAAAAAACACTAGAAAGCAACTAAATCAAAGCATGTAAAGAAAGCATGTAAACCTAATTAGAAAGAAAGAATTAATGAAATACAACTATATTAAATGGAGAGGATGATGAATAGTGCAACTTACAACCCAATTAGGTGTCAAACCAAGAAGAATTGAAGAAGAACTCTCCAAAAATCCTCAAACCCTAAGCTATTATAACCTAAAATAAATTATATAACTTAATATCTGATATTTACAACAAAATTGGTATTTATAGTAAGTGGAATTAAAACAGAAAAGAAAAGAGAAAAGAAAAGAAAAGGCAAAATATCAGCTGAAAACAGGGGTTCGCTCGATCGATCAAAATGATCGATCGATCGATGGTAAAAAAATATACACACTGTCTCCCCACGATGGACAAATAATGAAGGATCGATCGATTGATCAAAATGATCAATCGATCGATGGCTACAGGTCTGCAACTCTCCCCTCCCACTTTGACGTGTTTGTTTTTTCCTTCCGCTAAAATCACCGTAACGTCTTCGTTTTGAATTGGAATCGTGCACCGTTCATGGCCACACGAAGCTTGTGAGGAGGACTACAACTTCCGTGAAGATGTTGGGCCAAGTGACCAAAATGTGGAAAGACTAAAATGCCCTTGAACGTACGATTGCGTACGAAAATTGAGCGGAATACATCCGAACTTCACACTTAGTGCCTAAATACCTAAAAAAGCCCAATTAGACCTCATATATCATGTTAACAATATAAACTGAGGTTGCCTGATTAACGAGCTTAAATATAGATATTAAGGTACCCGAGGGGGCTAAAATGTGTAGGTTCAAGGGATGAAATACGCAATATTTGCGTCATATCCCCCCCTAACTTACACATTGCTAGTCCCTTGCAATGAAATATGATGCAACAAGAACTACAAGAAAACCAAAATCTGGAGATACTACAAAAGTATGGTATAAAAGCATAAGGCCACTTTCGCGGGCAATTCGATTGTATTTAGCGTATGCAATAAGCCGTTAAACCCCTAGGTTTCCCTAGTGGACGAGTGTCGTCTCGTGAGGGTTTTTAGGGATGATACCCACAAACATCACATGGTTTCCTCAAAATATGCCCAAACCAACATGCGACAAGCCCAACAATAACTAAAAGGATTTCATACGCATTATTTGCACATTGAACGAATTAAAAAAAAAAGTCCGAAATCATTAACATTATAGAATGCACCTCGTAAAATTGAAACCTTAAAATGTGAGAGGGGATCGAGCATATGCAAAGTGTGATTTGATAAAAACTTATATAAACCGGATAAGCATTAAAGCAAGCATACATTCAATCCCCACGGACATTACACTCATCAAGAAAATTCACTCGAAACAGGGAGGTAACACACGAAACATGCGAGCATAAAGAGTAAATATAAATGGAAACTAGGTCGCGCACATGTCACAAATGAAGAACGCTATATTTAAACTGAAAAATTGAAATCTCAATGAAAGATACCGCACATTAAAGGAGGCGAAATGTATTTTCACAGATTATCAAAACTATTTCAACTTTTAAATTACATCTACTTAAGATCACATAGGACTTTAATAGGGTTGTAATGTAGGCTAGGCTAGGGTACGAAATAAAAAGGATGTATATACGGATTCAAAGTGTTCGGAATGAAAAATCGGGATAATGAGAAAATGCGGGCAATATCAAAATTGGAAAATAAGTTCCAAAAAGGCATTAGATATATCATCGGGGAGAGTAATCAAAGCTTATTGAACACTATACACAACATTTACAACTTTCTCTTTCTTTTCTTTTCTTCTTTTTCTCATTTTTTCTTTTGTTTTCTTTTGCTTTTTTCTTTCTCTTTTTCTTCACTTTTTTCACATCTCTTTTCTTTACTTTTCAAACTCTCATATGCCTAAATTGCAACCGACAACACAACAACAACATTCAATCCCAAGTAACATTCCAAACAAAGGTATGGAAGGTGTATGTATGGGCTATAACTCCAATTCAGAGTTGGTTATGGGATTTAGGCTATGAAACAAAAGGCTATATTTAGGCTCAAAGGGGTTAATGAGGGAAACATATAAGGTGAGGTCAAGGCTAATATGGGTGATATAACAAAGATGGCCTATGATCATTTTCAAAAGTTTACGTAATTATCGAGTCAAAACAATATATGAAAATAATGATCAAGTAATACATTTCAAGAATGAACTCAATTAATGAACGATCAATTGAAAGATTAGAGAGATTACCAACGAATTCAACGTTTTCAAAGAGGAAAGAATAGTGTATACACTCACAAACGACAAAAGGTATAAAGCTTACTCAGTGTAAGTGCATACAATGCAACAAAGGATTACCGAGTTATAAAAATCTTAAACCAAATCAATAGAACAATAAAAGTGCATGTGCTCTTGGGATTAAAGCTTAATTCATGAAGTTATTCATAAAATCAATAATGGAGGACTAAAGTCTAATAACTTCTAAAATCAAGAGCATGCATCATTGGGTTGTCTATTGGATCGGGCTATTATTAAAATTTATCATCGGAAACAAGAGCAAAATGCCCAACAAAGGAGAAAAAAGAAAGAAAATATTTTTGAAAATTTTAATTTTTCTAAGAAAAGCATACTAAGTAACTAACATGTGAGCAAAAACATGGACTAAATAAAGAAATAAATAGAATATCCCACACCCCTAACTTAAAACTTCACATTGTCCTCAATGTAAATTAAGAACCAAGTCAAAGAGAGGAAAATATTGATATTACCCAAAATTAGAGCGATCCCCATAGGAAAAAGTCCAAAGAATCAACAAAATAAGTTAGTACCGAGCATAGATAAAACAAATAACAAAAAGTTTACTGATTACATTAGACTAAATTAAAAAGGAAAGAAAAATAAAAAGAAAGAATAAAAAGCTAACTATATACAACCTACTATTTAGGCTTCACACTAACTGTACACTAGAAGTCTAAATAGTTGAGGGTCCATCGCAAAAATGACTTGACTTTGGAGGATAACTGGTGAACCCTCACATACAAGCATGCCTTCCAAAAAATATGAATTTCGTTTGAAAAACGGAAGGCATGTGTAAGGCGGAAGAAATGAACCATCGTCAATTAAAAGTTTTGGAGGGACAATGGGGGGTTTGGATTGAAAGGGTGACAAAAACATGTGGGGACCGAGAAAAGATGAATATCCTCCCAAGGATTTTGAAATTGGAATGGGAGGTGGAGCACACGAAGGCACGAATGAAATCGTGGAAGGCGACTCGAGGAAGTACTCCTCATCTGCGAAAAGGTTTAAAACATTAAAGTTTGAAACCGAATCATCGGGTACTTGTGACCGTGTGATAACAAAGAATGAAAATGGGGAGGAAAGAAATTCAAACTCATGAGATGAATCATCATCGCATGAAGATTGAGTTTTGAAGGATATAATATCATTTTCAATGAAATGTTCTTCTTTGGAGGCCAAAGAAGAAATCATTTCATTGCAAATAGATATTACGTCGTTTTCATCCTCACTTTCAATATCTATTACGCAATGGGTAAAGTCGATAATGATTTGTTCCAAAGTAGGCACAAAGTCCTCATTTGGTTCAAAACATTCCTCGACTTCGAAAGTCTCGGAAGAAAAATCGTCGTTGGATTCAAATAATAAATCCAATTCATGTTCCCACAAACGATTTTCTTCCCAATAACGATTTTCAAGTTTCTTATTCTCAAGCATAAGCAAGCCCTCGCCAAAAGTCATAGGCCGAAGTGCGGATACTTGAAAATGGGAACTTTGAAAATTATCATCAGACTTAAACGAAAACTCATTATTATAGGAATTGTGAAAACTATTGCAATTCGTTTCAAAAGTCCTATTATAAGGAGGTAAAGGCCCAAAATCATTATCATCATCATCATTAAAATTCCAATAACCCAAGTTTTGACTTTCGTTATACTCGCCCAAAGTCATATTTGAATTTGTAATTTTTTGGGACTCTAAGTATTGAGCGAAAGTCATAGAATTACGAGCATTTTGAGAATTATAACAATGATTACCAAAAGAATTGGAATAAGACATGCTTACCCAAAAAATGGCTCGAAGTGGCAAATTTCACAAAGTAGGTGCTCGCGGGAAAAATTCAAGCGTTTCTAAGTGCTCAAATGTGGAAGTCCTGCAAAAATATTAGCAAATAATACAAATAGAAAGAAAATACTATGAAATACTAAATCAAATAAAGTCTAAAACAAACTCATCCCCGGCAACGACGCCATTTTGTTTACGCGCGAAAAATGTGTTTGTGTAAGGACACAATCGTTGTTTTTGTTTCACCGCGATAATACAAACAAACCTAAATTACGACTACACTTGAGATACAAGTCTAGCGGTAAGCCGGGTATCGAAAATCCACAGAGACGAGTTGCTCGAATTTAATTGGTTTAATATTCCAAAATAAAAGTGTAAAAGATAAATATGAACAAAAAGGAAAAGATGAAAAAAAGGGAAATATTTAATTTAGGCGAGGGTGATTATGCATGAAAAAAGTGCTCGTGTAAGTGCACAATCGTTGTTTTTGTTTCACCGAGATAGTACAAACAAACCTAAATTACGGCTACACTTGCGAGGCAAGCACAACGGTAAGTCGGGTATAAAAAATCCACTGGGACGAGATGATAGAATTTAATTGATTTAATACTTCTCAATAAAAAGGGAAAAAGGTGATTACAAACTAAAAAGGAAAAGATGCGAAAAGGGAAATGATTAACTAGGCGAGGGAATTAAAGCTAGACTTACAAAGCAGTAAAACTATAGGTTGCGTCGAATATCCCTCACCCGAGTTAATTTGTATAAAATGGATACATGAGTCGAAGAGTTATTTAGAATGCGTCTCGTTTCGACAGTTAATTGACTCAAGGGTTGTCATGCCCCTAAATCCGCATAAAAGCCTAATAATATTTTGGCATCAACAAATACCCCGAAAATTGGGCACGAAATGTCGTAAGCACGGGACATACATGATATGCCCCGTCAAATCTCCTAGGCGTAATAACTAGGACAACGTACACGAAATAGACCCTAAACACCATCACCAAAGCAAAGCAATGCCTCAACTCGAGTGAGTTCCATTCGAACACAACCTAATTTAATTTAGCTAGAAAACATATTAAAAACGCGATAAAGAAACGCAATAAATAAACACGATAAATCTACACTAGAAAGCAATAAATCAAAGCATGTAAACCTAATTATGAAAGCTTGTAAACCTAATTATCAAAGCAAGAAAGAATGAAATACAAGTTAAATTAATGGAGAGGGTAATGAATAGTCAACTTACATACCAAAAAGGGGTATCAATCCAAAGAGAAATGAAGAACAGCTCTTCAAAAACCCAAACCCTAAGCTAAACTATCTTCTAAAACTATCTAAACTAGAATATCTGATTATTACAACAAAAATTGGTATTTATAGTAAGTGGAATTAAATAAAAAAAGAAAAGGGAAAAGAATAGAAAATGGCAAAATATTTCCTGGAAATAGGGGATCGATCGATCATAAAAAATCCAGCCCACTCTCTCCCCACGAAGTGCAAAATGTGAAGGATCGATCGATCGACCCCTTTGGTCGATCGATCGATCAAGCAGGTACCAGCCAAGCTACAGGCTGGTTTGACTTGAATGCATTTCTCGTCCGCTGAAATCGCCGTAACTTCTTCGTTGTGAATCGAAATCGCACACCATTCGCGGCTACGCGAAGGTTAAGAGGTAGGATACAACTTCCGTGTAGATGTTGGGCCAGGTGCCCAAGCTGTGAAAAGACTAGAATGCCCTTGAACGTGCGATCGTGTACGGAAATCGAGCGGAACGTGTCCGAACTTTACACTTAGCATCCAAATACCTCTAAAGGCTCAATTAACCCATGCAAAACATGTTAGCGTAGAAATCCAAGGTTGTCTGGTTAACGAGCATAAATATAGGCAATAAGATACCCGAGAGGACTAAAATGCGTAGGTTCGGAGGATGAAATACGCAATATTTGCGTATCTTCAGAGGGTATTGAAATTAGATTAACAAAGCGAGTAAAACTATAGGTTGCGTTGAATATCCCTCACCCGAGTTAATTAGTATAAAATGGTTACATGGGTCGACGAGTTATTTCGACTGCGTCTCGTTTCGACACTTAATTAAATCAAGGGTTGTCATGCCCCTAAATTCTCATAAAAGTCTAATAAGATTTTGGCGTGAACAAATACCCCGGAAATTACGCACGCAAGGTCGTAAGCACGGGACATACATGATATGCCTCGTCAGATCTCCTATGCGCAATAACTAGAAAAACTCACCCGAAATAGACCCGTAAACACCATCACCAAAGCAAAGCAGCGCATCAACCTGAGTGAGTTCCATTCAAACACAACCTAAACTAAATTAGCTAGAAAGCATGATAAAAACGTGGTAAAGGAACGCGGTAAATAAACGCGGTAAAAGTACACTAGAAAGCAACTAAATGAAAGCATGTAAAGAAAACATGTAAACATAATTAGAAAGCAAGAATTAATGAAATACAACTATATTAAATGGAGAGGATGATGAATAGTGTAACTTACAACCGAATTGGGTGTCAAACCAAGAAGAATTGAAGAAGAACTCTCTAAAACCCCTCACCCTAAGCTATTCTAACCTAAAATGAATTATATAACTTAATATCTGATATTTACAACAAAATTGGTATTTATTGTAAGTTGAATTAAAATAGAAAAGAAAAGAGAAAAGAAAATAAAAGGCAAAATATCAGCTGGAAATAGGGGATCGATCGATCGATAAAAATGATGGATCGATCGATGGTAAAAAATTATGCCCACTGTCTCCCCACGACGGCTAAACAATGAAGGATCAATCGATCGATCAAAATGATCGATCGATAGATGGCTACAGGTCTGCAACTCTTCCCCCTGCTTTGATGTGTTTGTTTTTTCCTTCCGCTGAAATCGTCGTAACTTCTTCATTCTGAATCGAAAGCATGCACCGTTCATGGACACGCGAAGCTTGTGAGGAGGGATACAACTTCCGTGAAGATGTTGGGCCAGGTGCCCAAAATGTAGAAAGACTAAAATTCCCTTGAACTTACGATTGCGTACGGAAATTGAGCGGAATGCATTCGAACTTCACACTTAGTGCCTAAATACCTACAAAAGCCCAATTATACCTCATATAGAATGTTAACAATATAAACCGAGGTTGTCTGGTTAACAGGCTTAAATATAGAGATTAAGGCACCCGAGGGGGCTAAAATGCGTAGGTTCGAGGGATGAAATACGCAATATTTGCGTCGTATCAGTCATGCCTTTATCCTATAACTCTTTATGTTCCTTGATTAATGGGGCTAAGAATATATCAATATCATCGTCGGGAGGGTTTGGTCCGGGTATCAATAAAGGTAACCGTGTGAAATCCTTTCTCAACCACAGTGTCAAGAGAGCCTTAAAGTCGCTATGAGAACTGACCAATAACTTTGTTTAGAACTTAAATTACTGAAAAAGTTAAACCCATAGGTTGATATTACAAGACAGACAGTACACGGTTCCTTTGAAAATTCGGAGTGTCGTGCGTCTGAAATTTTCCAAATGAGTGAATCAACTGTATGACGCTTAGATTCTGACCCAACTCGCATTGAGTGTGCCATGTCATAGCCTTCTTTATCCATGGTACAGTGAAAGAACAAAATGCTTTGAACGGTTGGGAAATAAAAATCGCTTGCAAAGTTGGGCATACATATCATCTTTGATGGCTTGATCAACTAGGTTCCAGTTGTCTGTTCCCCCAACTCCCATATTCATTTTTCCAAGAAAGAAATAATGGGATTTAAATATTTGGAGGTCAATTTTATCACCAGTGGGGTTATTCTTGATAAGGGAGAAGCCAATGTGCTTCTTCTCATTTTGACCGGGAGGTGTCGGGACTTTTTGGTAGGGGCGTTGGAGCAATGAAAGTTTGTTGCCTACTCGTACTTGGAGTCGTACTTGGAGTGTTAGACTAAACCAATGGCGGAGTTGATAATTTCTCAATAATTGGTGATAAGAATCCTAGTTAGGGTGTTACCTCGTCACTAGGTACATTTTATCCATTGTCGCCGGATATTATCTACAAAAATAAAAATGAATAAATGAGTGAATAATTATAATAATATGAAATTATAACTAACTAATTAAGTTTATTACTATATATATGTATCTACCTTTTCAGAGTAAGACTTTAAAATATGTTCAATGTGTCTGATCTCCATTCATGCAGTATTAATTTTTAAAAATCTATGAATTTTTGCACGTGTCCAACTAGGAGGAAGCGTATCTTTGATTGATGTATATATGTCCTTGACATGAGCTCGTAATCCCATCCTCTTCAACTTATTGGCAATATTCAATTTAACGTGAATATGTCGCGAGGCATCACAGTCTAGGTTAATACTCTATGTATGTAGTTGTATCCATAACGGGTGAATTTTTTTCCGCCTTCTCTAACAACGTAACCAAGGTCAAGGCTACATCGGGATTATATACGCAAAATATATTCTCTAGAGCATCATCCTAGCTTTCTGGTAGAGAAAATAGAATACAATCTAATAGTTATTCTTATTGAAGATCAACTCCATGATTTGCAAGGTAATTAAATTGTTCGATCTTCTTATTCCCATACCTATAAATAGGAGCACCCTCTAAATGACGCGCACTAATAAAAGAGTTATAAGTGCGGTCCAATTGCAACCTCTCGTACTCTTGTTTCCAGTGTCACCGTGCCTTATTTTTTTGAGAAAAATATACGAGGGTGTGAATATAAGTTCTACAAATAATGACTCTAATTAATCATTAACTAGTTATTTTTTTTCAATCGATTTAATTTAAGTTTATCTTATTTTAACATATAAGGTATAAGGGCATATTAGTTTGAGTAAGGTTTTGATTGATTACTATCCTTCTCTTAACCCTGTGCGTGTTGGATCTCACCAAGGTAAAATCCAAACAAGAACCCGCCGTAAGTGTTAAGACACATTTTGTTAGGGTTTATTATGAGAGAGTTTGAAAGTATATGTGTATTATCAATCCAAGAAATCTAACATCACTATTCAACAACCAAACCAACAACCAATAATGATCCCGTACTCCTTCTATCATTTATATGATAAAATATATACCAATAATAGCAACACGTCATCATAAATCTCATCAATTTGGTTCATAAATTATCGTTTAGTAAATATAATTTTTGGTAGTTTCTCACTAAATTAGGGTTTAGTAAATAGGGTGTAAGGTATTTTTCACTAAATTAGTTTTAAAAAAATGGATAATTTTTTCACTAATTAGGGTTTAATAATTGAAAATTTTAAATTAATTAAAATACATGCATACACACACACACACACACACACACACACACACACACACACATATATATATATATATATATATATATATATATATATATACACACACACACACACACACACACACACACACACATAACTACATAGTATACACACACACACACACACACACACACACATACACATATACACATATATATGTGTGTATATATACACACACATATGCAAATAGTAATACACACATATACACACACACTAATACAAATAAATAGAAAAAAAGAGAGAGAGGAAGGCTGGGAGGAGGAACGTTGGAGAGAGAGAAAGATGAATGCCAAAGAGAAAGAGATAGGAGGGTTTTCGTTGAAAATGGCTGAAGAGTTTGGGAGTTTATAAATAAAGAGGTTGGTCATGGCTCAGGGTCTTGACCACATGCCGTGATTCTTTTTTTCACACGTCATTATCCGTAACCATGTCATCATAGTTGGACTGGTCACGACCCAAGACCGTGACCCATTATTGTGACCAATTCAAAATGATCACGGTCCATAGTCGTCACCACAGTTAGAGGGAATTTTGTCCATGGTCATGGACGTGGTCATGAACAATGACCGTGACTATAGTTGTAGAAAATTTTGGTGCAGTTTTACCTCTATAATGGTCATGCACTGGTCACGAACCATAGCCATGACCCAACCTGGTTACGGTCTAGGGTCGTGACTAGTTACAATTTAGGTCATGGAAGTCTATGGTCATGGAACTTGTCGGATGTGTTTCTAAGCTGGTCACGGCTTTGGGCCGTGACCAAATTATCGTGACCATCCACTTATTTTGGTGTAGTGTAAAATTAAAAGGTAATAGGGTTTAGAAGCGAAATAGAGCGTTTTGTGCTTTGTTGAAGAGAGAAAAGAAAATTATATTAATAAGGGAAAATAGGGCCTGAACCTCTTCTTTTATATGTCTACCCCCGCTATAATGAGAGTCAGGCCCGCTATAACAGCTTGACAAGCCCGCCAAAGCATCCCCAACCCCATGGTGCACTGCCAATGCCAAATTGTTACATACGCTCCTAAAATCCTAAAACTTAATACATAAGAAATGTTTCAAAGACCTTTATATCCTCGGTCTTATCCCCAAATCCTCCATATGTCTAAACTATTAATAACTTACCATAATTACTATTTTAGTCTCAAACTTTAAAGTAATTACATTTGAGACTGCAAACTTTAACACTTTACCAAATTAATTCTATAATTCTAATTAAATTTATTTCAACTTTAAATTCTCATAAATAACTTCAAATTCATAATTCAAATGATATAATTAGTTTGAATTGCCATTTAATTAATTAAATTACTTATAGTTATTTAATTTGTAATTTCTTTTTAAAAAAAGAGGGTATTACAATTTTATGTTAAGCCAATTTCTTGTTTAAATTTTGAATTACATCCCCACTTCTGAACTACTATTTGTCAAATCGTTAAGTTTAACATTTAACCATGTTACTTTTAAAGTTTCCTTTAACCATAAAAATATATTGCTAAATTAAAAGTTATCACAAGTACAAAAAAATTCACGATATATATACTAAAGAAGTTGTATTTAAATACAGAATAAACACTATTTAAATCCCCAAATCACAATTTGGGTTTGATATATATTTATATTCAAGTGTCCCAATCCAACAATATTTCTTAAGAGTTTAGATAAGATTAAGTTTCCTTTGTGTAGTAGACTTAATATTCTATTCCTATAATAAATCCTCGTAGATTTAGGTAATTATCTCCTAAATGCAATTGACTTGGGTCTCTTCTTCACGGGATACATAAGAATTCATATACAATTCACACACACATTATTTATGAACAAGAAATAAATTTCTCTCTCCGAAAGTCCTATCTTTAGGTTTCACTATAGCCATTGGTTTTGTGGATGTTAATATTTAATGAGCATTGAAGAACGCTGCAAATTCTATAAATATTCAAGATGTTGTAAACAAATAGAGCCGATAATCTTATTCTCAAAGTATTCGCGGTTTTCGTGGTTCAGTTCGTATCAACAAGTGAGTATCTCATCGTGGCTTATTCCACCCAAAGGTACATTGTAAACCCATATATTTTATATGTGATGTTTTTTAACAGTACCCATAAATAATGTAAGTGACATGATTATCAGAACATTCAACGGTAAAAGATGCACCTATATTTTAAATTTGCAATTCACCCACTTCCTAATTGAATTTTGCAATTCACCCACTATGGAGATCATTTTTACCAATTCTATATGAAAAATATTTTTTACTATCATAAAAAATTGGTCCGTTTTAAGATTCATTAATTGAGGCCCACTTTAGAGATTCTCTCTCTCTCTCTCTCTCTCTCTCTCTATATATATATATATATATATATATATATATGTGTGTGTGTGTGTGTGTGTGTGTGTGTTTGGCATTTCCTTATGTCTTAAATTTTTTAATATTCAAGAATCATATTCGTTTATTTTTATTTATGATACATTTTATTATATGTATGACCTTAAAAACTATGAAAATAATATGATCAAATGTTAAAGTAACAATTTGACTAATCGTGTTTAGTGAGTGACACAAATCAATTACAAAAGTAGGATAAACACATAACCCTAATATTTTCTTTCTTTGTTAGTGACATCACATTATGATATGAATACTGTAGGTTACATCTGAGTTGGATTTTAATGCATAACTACCTAACTTTTAATGATTGTTAAGTCCAATAATTTAACGCAGAAATAAGAAAGTAGGCCTAATTAAAAGGGAAATAACTTTGCATAAACAAATAAAAAAAATGAATGCTTTCATAATGAAAATAAGTTAAAAAAAGAGAAAGAAATAAGGGTTTGGTAAGTTTAGCATAAGTCGTGCTCACCACCAACCACCACTACATATTCTGGTTTGCTTTGGGGGGGTAGGTGAAGCAACCGATAGATTGTGCATATTTATTTATCTGTTAAGTTTGGCAATGTGTATCTAAAAACTATCACGATTACATAATACTATTTGACCTATTGATTTATCTGCAATACTTTTGTAATGTGTCTCTGAGGTATTATTTAAAAAGACAAAATTCAAAAGAATAAAGAGTCAATAACTTTAATTTTATACATATTGAATATTGTTAACGTTTATTATTTTAGGGTACATATTAAAATTAATGTTACTAGACCCAGTCATACCCTAGATGTTGACCTGGTAAATTGATGAGTTACTATTTAAACCGGATTAGGTTATTCGTTTGACTATTAATGGGTTTGACCCAATGGTCATTTTAACTCGAACGGTTTTAACTTGCATTGCAAATGAATTTAAGAATTACACTAACTTACGTATGATTATTATAGTAGATGAAATTGTATTTATGCAAATTTAAATACAATTATAACTATCTTAATTTTAATGATAATAAACCGGTCCATCCACTTTACCCAGCGATTGAATCCATGATTCAATGATCTGACCTCTCTACAAGATTAGTGTACGCGTTGGGTTTGATAACTGTGATAAAACTTAATTTCCACGCTTTCTCTTTTTAAACGAAGGATCACATTTGAAAGTTAAACATTGTGCACATTTTTTTAAAAATTATTCTTTAATAATTATAAATATCTTTTGAATGTAACGTATGCACTTTTAACATGAGTATTATTAGGATGGATAATTTTGACAGGCTTTATATACTATTTTTAAAAACATAACTCTATTTTTATGTAGGATAAAAAAAATAATCTGAATTTAGGGCGTTGTAGATATTGTTATTTATAACCAACCCTCTTGATCCAGTGGTATCACGCTGCTATTGGGATACTGTTTGAAGGTGGATTGGATTTGGTACCCAATTCGATTCCTGACAATGTCAAAATAATGCTTGGCCAACGGAAGCCACGAACTGCGAGCGAAGATTAGTCGAGATGCTCGTAAACTAGTCCGGACACCTCGTGGTATGAAAAATACCTTACTAAAAAAAAAAAGAAGTTATTTATGTGATGTTGTACTCTCATGGCACTAACTATGAACCTTGACTAAACCAAAAATGGTTATACCTATTGTAAAATCCTTATTTTGTTTGTTCAACCAAGTACATAGGGCAAGCAGTTAACTATTTGCTTTAGTGATGTGTGTGAGAGAGAGAGAGAGAGCGAGAGAGAGATTAATACGCCACCTAACAAGAATTTCATAAAAGAATATTGGGAAAGAGGAAGGATACCCTTAGTTATCCATTGAAACAATGACTTTTTAGTGTGTGGTTTTCAATATTATCTTTACTATAGTATAGTATTCGTGTTTGGTAGGGAACTCTCTTTCAATGTGGACCAGGCAAAGGGCATAACCTACCCAACCAATACTAATAAATGGATTTCGTTACAACAAATAAAAAAGCTGTAGGGGTCTTGCCCTTACTTGTTCAAAGTCCATAACACTTTACAACAAAAAAATCAAAATTCTAATTGAGTGTTGGTTTAAATCCAAAAGAATGATATCTTAGTTGTACATCCTTTATTCTTTAAGTCAAGTGGTTTGGTTATTTTTTGGTGCCGCCTTGTGGTTAATGTATGATGATATGTTGTGTGTGTATGTGAGAGAGAATTTTATTGTCTCATAAATTTAGATTATATTCCAAAAATAATTAGGAATATTGGATCATTTTATTTGTTTTCTTTTATGTGGGTACCTCTCTATTACCATTTATTAAAGTCTAGTACATCACTAATTTCCTTTTAGATTTTGGTGTATCCTTGGTTAATGGCAAGTTAAAGTTAACAATCACATGCATGAACCAACATAACACACTCTCACTGACCATTTTGCTAGTGTGTGCATGGATTATTTTGATTTACTTCTATAGCTAAAAAAACCTAAAAGCAATGTAGGTCGGTTCCATGACTTTGAAACTTGATCCGAACCTATGTGGAACGGAACCAACCTATCCTATTAGTTCTCAACTTAGGTTCAGTTTAGTTTTATTTTGCATTTATATATTAATAATCACATTTAATAAAAAAAATTAAATGTCATAAAATAATATCATGGTGTTTAATCTTGGATAAAAAATAAAATAGAAAATGGTCATTTTTAAAATTCAAAAATAAGAAATGTTTATTGTAGATGATAATTTCCTACAATGTTTGTATTCAATGACCATAAGCTAAATTAAGGGAGGTAGTGAAAGAAGAAGATAAAAAACACACAATGCGAGATAAATGTGGTTCAACAATGTGCCTATGTCCATGAAGTTTAAGGTTTGTTCTTTTATTAACTCAGAGAACTGGTCGACAGAATTCTAGTACTGCTTGATAATACAAAATATCACATGCCCCTCTCAGTAAGGAGAATGTTTACATTTATAAAGATGCTTAGGAGAGTTCTAAGCTGTGTTGACAACTATCCCTAGGAGTTCAGACCTATCCCTTATTAGTTAGAACCGTTCCAATTAATAGATACAAGAAAGTCTTTTGTGACTTGGACTCTTCATTAACTTTATGTGCAAGAGGCTTGTACCAAACATGTGCAGGTCATGTGCTACCGTAATTTTGGTCCTCAAAATTACCCCCAAAGCTCAGGGTCGCTTTGAGGTCACTGGGATTTATTGCATCTAGGTCAGCTGCTGACTCTGATAAATCTTCATACTTAAGTTTTTGTTGGTTGGTCGAAGGAAAGATTTGTAAATATCCTTTAAATTGAATGTTTGTTTGCCCGTTGAGTGCCTTAAGGGTACGCTGGTAAATACAACTTTTTTGCTTGGTGGTGAACTGTTGATTTTATAGCTGTCATACACGCATGTAATCATTATAGTTTTTGAGGATCCGTGAGGGCATCCTTCACCACAAGACAACTGTTTCCACTCTTTCCCTCATTTTGTATTTTATTTCAAAAACCTGCAATCTTTCAAAGGAGAGGTTTTCATTGTCACCATTATGCATGTAAGAACTTTCGAAACTCTTTTTTCATTTCAATATTTTTCACCTTGTCTTTTTTAATTCTTTCATTGACCTATTGTTTTTAACCATGGTATATGTTCTTGACGAAAACATTGTGGAAAAATTCAAACTTGACCATCAAATCCCCCTGTGGGTATCAGTAGGATTAGTTGAGGGTCCTTGTGAATGCTATTGTCTGCCTTCAATTTTTGTTACTGTTCATGGGGTCGTTTTTTCCCAAATCACTTATTTTTTGAGTTTTTCCAACAGTTTGATGTGGTCCTAACTCAAGTTGACCCAAATACACGAAGGATCGTTAATGGAGTGAATCGTATTAACGAACTATACCACTACACCAAATCTGTTGAATTGTCACGGTCATTGACCTTGACAATTCTGGGGGTGACAACTTTTGTTGTCACGGACGTGTCACGGTTAATGACCGTGACAGGTTTATTAGAATTGTCACGGTCATGTCACGGTCTATGATCGTGACAAGTTTTTTCACGGTCATAAACCGTGATAAACCCGAAACTTTTAATAAAAAATTATCACGGTCATTGACCGTGATAATTCCGTGACAAATAAAACTTGTCACGGTCAATGACTGTGACAATTCTGGATAGAAATGAAAAAAAATCTGCTAGGCAGTATGGCCACTGCCACTGTCCCGCAGTATATTTGTACCTGTTATAGCAACGTTGTACCTGTTTAAACATCATATATCCAAATAAAATAGAGATAATGTAAATATACATTCAATATAATACGCATCACGATATAATCCAAATATAATTCAAATGCAACAACTTAAAACAATTCAATTCAAATAATGTCACTACATGTCTGTGGTAAAATTAGTTCTGAGGAGGTGAGTAGGCCATACGATATACGAATTGACACACCCAACAATATACATCGTGCCGCATTGTTCGCACAACCATAAGGGGGAGTTCTCCTTCCCGGGTATCACATGTGTGACGAGCACCTTGGACTCGATGTCTTGAAGTGAACGTCCATGAACTGGCATACCCTCGATGGTATTCGGGTCCCTCAACCCCCACCGTATCCGCTGACCATCAAATATGTCCAGTAAAAACATGCTCGGCCAACTAAGTGTCGACATCGGTCTGTCGAAAGGAGCCAAATAGGGGAGTGGATCATCAAAGTCCGCATGTGTCGGCGATGAAGCAGCGAGGTCCACATCCTCGTCATCCTGTACCTCGTCCTCTTGTACCTCCTCCTCCACCACCTAATCCTTCGCTTTCCCCTTACGATTTTCGCCCAACGAACGCTTCATGAATGAGAACATATCTTGGACCATCGCCTCCAAATGGGACAGCTTCGCATCATGCGAGTCCACCGTTCGAGCCAACCCGGTGTCGCTTGTCTCCAATTAGATGATCCTAGATTTGGCCACCCACGAGCTCACCCCCCTTATCCTCCCCTTGCGATCAACGCCAAGCACTTGGCTGAGTGCGTCTGTGGAGAAAGATGCCTTGTTGGCATCAGACTGCGAGTCATGCACTTCCTTAAGCTCTGCCTGAAACAATAAAAAACACATGATTAGTAAAATAAGTAAATAAAAAAATTGTAACGTAATTAACAATATGCACAATTACTAAAAATCCGAAACATCCCCACCACCACCACCACCCTTACTGCCCACACACACGTACACTACACAAGAGTGAAAATGATAAAATGCAAATAAATTAAAAGCATTAAAAATGGATTGATAAAGTAAAAATTAGAATATTAATTACAAATTGAAAAATTATTTCAAATTCGAGTTATCATAAAAAATGGATTGATATTCGGTAGGAGCAACCAAGTCATCCACACTACTATTTAGACGCTTTGACACGTGTAGGACAATTGACCACAACTCGTTGTTGATATACTCTAAGTAAAACACTTGGTTAACCTTTTGAAATGCACAAACAAACTGCTTATCGCTCATGTGGTCGTTGCTCTTAAACTTGGACAAGTCAACCATGATCAAATTGGTGACAGGATCAAATTTACAAGCATTTTTATCCTCAACTCTTACCTAGTCGCAGTAAAATACAACCTCTTTGAAGCTTATATAATCCAATTCAAATATATTTTGAATTACACCATAGTAAGTCATTTCAGCTTCAACGAGGTTTTTATCTTTTGCGCTCGCTCAAAAGAAAGTAAGAGCCTCGTATGAAATGCCTGAGTTCTGTACATTTGTACTTTCCTCGTACAGTTTTGCGCCGAATACGTAACCGTTAAATTGATAGTTTTTGTACTCTTGTGCCATGAACAATGGTCCAGTGGCTAGACGAGCAAGCCAATGGATTGAGTGGGGCTAGAATCACTGGCCATACACTCTGATTGGTGCTTAGATTTCCAAATAGATTAAAACCATCTGTTGATATAGCCAAATGAATGTTGCGCTGTTCTCGAGCAAAATCGTGATACTCATAATTCATCCTCCTCCAAGTTGTAGAATCAATAGGATGACGCATGAGATTACCCCTACTTCTGTCCTAGCATGCCAAGTCATTGCCTCCGCTATCCATGGTACTGTGAAAAATCGCTTTAATCTAGGCCCAACGGGAAAATATTTCAACACTTTTTGAGGCACTTTTGAGCTTGTGCCTTTCTTACCAGTAGATTGGACATATATAGGTTCATCGCATACCGGACAACGATCGATATTTTCATACTCCTTTCGATATAGTATGTATTCATACGCACAAGCATGAATCAATTTATACTTCATTCCCAAACCTTTCAAAATGTTCTTCATAACAGGATAGCTATTTGGAAGCGTATTCTCCTTGGGTAGTAAGCCCTTCACCCATTTTAGAATTCCTGTCACTCTATTACCAGACAAACCGTACTGTGTCTTCAAACTGTGCAAACCAACCATGACATGTAAAGTTGTTTGATCTTTCTCATAGCGAGAGTATAACGGTTGGGGCGCCTGAAATTTTAAACTTTGGTAGTCATCGTCAAGGTTTATCGTGATATCTTCACGAGCACTTGAACTTTGTACATCATCAGTACCCTCATTCTCCTATGCTTTAAACTCCATACGCATCATCAACTAAATCCTCTAACATATTATGATCTACGTCATCCCCTTCTACATCTATCCTACTTGTTGAAGGTTGTTGTGAAGGTTATTCGGGTATAAAAGGAACTTTCAATTCACCATGAAAACTTCAAAATCGATAATTATCTTGCATACCCGATATTAACAAATGTAGTTCAATTGTTTTTCACTCAAACACCTTACCATTCTTACACCTAGCACACTGACACGAAAACTCTTTATCATTATGACACTTCTTTGCGTATTTCATAAATTTATTAGCACCTCTGCGAAACACATCCCCTATTCTATTTGTCTTACCCACCCACTCTTTGTATTTCAGATATCCCATCACAACCACGACAACTAATCACCTATTAAAGGTAAGAAGCGTATATTCATGGATTAGTATAAACAAAACTTAGATTTATAGTATATTTCATTTAATTATCGCTTATTTATATTAGATTTTTAAATTTCAAATTCAAATTCAATTTATAATAGAAATTCCTATTTCCTCCATCTCCCCTAAAGGGTGAGTGGACCTATCCCATTCAAGATAGCATATTTCTGTAATATACTTAATAGCTCATGCACATTGTTACGATTTGAGAAAAATTTGGCAGCATATCCCCGTAGTTGTCCAAGTACACGACGTAGATTGGCAAGTGTGAGTGTGATTAATTAAAATAACAGTCACACTTGTTAATCGAGTATGTACCCAGAGAACATTAGGATACGACTCCAGAACTTCCTCCAAAAGTAACAACTTTAAGCCACTAAGATTATTATTATACAAAAATTATGCAGTCCCAAACTGTCTAAACGGGACAATTCGAGAGATCTCATTACAGGGGTAATGATTGTCGAACGGGTCTAAGGGCTATTAAATGCGTACGCATAAGAACTAGAAGGCTAATATCTATGCGCACTAGATGTAATTTCAAGTATGTTTTATTTAATTATCATACTATATATATATATATATATATATATATATATATATATATATATATATATATATATATATTGTTCGTTATACAAAGTAATTTTAAAAAAAAGTGGAAAAATCCCACCCCACTTGGACAATAATCTAGTGGTCATGCCACTTTTAAAATTAACCAACCCAACATCGATCCACTATAATCCAACCGTAATGGCAACAACAAATGTGTATCCCGTACTCCTTCTAATTCATCTACTCAATTAATTCTTTTCATCAATTAAACTAACAATTAAAGTATACAATTATTAATTTACTAATTTACAATGAGGGGCAATCCTACTTTCATATGAAAGGGACACTAATTATTAATTTATAAAAAAATTTAACAACCAATCAATTCTTTTACAAGGGGGACTACAATATGAGGGGCAATATCTAATAAACCAATAAAAAGTTAATTAAAAAACACACACACACGCACGTATACACACCCTGCCCCCCGCCCACCCCCACCCCCAGCCCTCCCCCTCCCTCCACTATTGCTGACCACCACACGCACACACACACATGCACATATACACACACACACACATGCACATATACACACACACACACACGAATACACACACATAAACACACACACACATATATATATATACACACGAACAAACACCCTCTACCCTCCCCTCCCCTCCCCCAGCCCTGCCCCCTCCCCCCCCACACGCATATATACACACACACACACACACACACACAAGAACATTTACATACACATATATACACACACGCACATATACATACACATATACATAAATGGAGGAGAAATAGAGGGAGAAAACGTACCATAGATGTAGAGAGAGAGAGAGAGTGTGCAGTCGCTAGAGAGAGAGAGAGAGAGAAATTGAGGGAAAGAGAATCAGTGGGAAAAAAGAAGACGAAGTTTTTTTTACTGACAGAATTGTCACGGACATGTCACGGTCATTGACCGTGATAACTTTATATTATTGTCGCGGTCATTGATTGTGATAAAAAAATGCATGTTTTTTTGTCATGGTCAATGACTGTGATAAGGCTGGCCGATTGAAGGGTGACAATTTGACCATTTTGGTGTAGTGTACGAGGCCCATCTTGGCATTACAAAAATTATGTATTGTTACTAATTGGTTACCACCACCGAGAACATTAATTACATAAGGAAGAGGGTGGATAACCGAGCCTTAGTCATAAAGCTACCTCATTCCTATAAGGATTATCGGAATCACGGGTTGATTATGAAGAATTGACAATATTCTCCCCTTCTTGAGGGTGTAGCATATGAAGGGACGAGATTCCCTCAGGGAGGGAAAGGAATAGGTTACAAAGCCATTTTTTTAGCTTTATGACCTTTTCTTTGTTGAGGATAATATTTTATTCTTCTCTCTGTTTTCATTGCAGCAAAAAGGAAGAAGAAGATTCCTCGCTAAAGTGACGTTAACACTACTTGAAGACGCTGAGAGGGCCCCTGATTTTAAAACTTTCACTTTAATTTTCGATAAGTCCGGAATAAAGATGGTTACTAACAAAATATAATTTTTTTAATTTTATTTTCTTTAAAAGATGGAAAATTATGGTGAAAACAAATTTTAATTCCTTAAAACCAATTAAAATTAAACACTACAAAGTGAATTAAAGTAAACACACACACACACACACACACACTTTAAATTCATTCAAACCAAATTAATTTAACTATAATAATTAAACAAGAACCATTTTAATCAAGATTGCGAATTAAATCAAATTTTACCTTTTTACCTAAGCAAGCATCTAAGGTGAATTTTGCAAGATAAAATAAATTCACAACCACTACAAGGCGATGTATGAGGAAAACCCAAATGGAAAAACCTCGGACGACCCTAGCCTTAAGTCCACTAAGTATATTTTTATGATTATAAGAAAAATAACTTACACAACTCGACTTGACTCCGTCCAAGTCCCTGACGCGTCTTCTTGTAACTACCTCCGTCGAGTCGACAATCCCGAACTCCACCGGAACCTTGGAATCCACCAATGAGTCCTTTTGGACAACCGTCAACCCGCACCCGAAGCCTTTATCCAAGTGGAAACGCCGTAGCAACAGACAAACTCTTCTTCTTTGTGGGATATAGAAGTAAACCCAGACAATTCTTCAAACGGTAGAGTAGGACCTGGTGCCAAACAAACTCCAAACATGATATATATATATATATATATATATATATATATATATATATATATATATATATATATATATTTAAGAACTTGAAAGAAATATAAACTGATGGGTGTATTTGTTTTAGTAGAAATTAATTCAAGAAGGCTTGAAAATACAAAAACACGAACTTTTGATTTTTGGAAATTCTCTCTAAATATTTCTCTTTCAAAGTGTGTCAAATGTTATCTGAAAAAGGTTGGTTCCCGCACAAATAAAATTTGGGAAAAAGTTAATGGAAAAAAGTAGTGGGAACATGGAGAAAATTGCTAAAATTGCCAAAAAAATTCCCGTAAAAAATCTCGTTCGAACGACCATCTAACGATGTTCCAGTGGCCAAAATGGAAAAACTCGTTGGCATACTCGTTCGAACGAAATGTCAAAATGTGCCCTTTTCATTTTAAGCCCAAATTTTTTTTATTCAAAGTTCTAAAGTAACCTTCTAAAAATAAAATAACACTCACTAAAAATTATTCCAAGTCTCCTACATATATATAATGTGCATTCATACCTTTTGGAGACTATGGAATCAATTGTCATTGACGTAGAAACATGGCACTTGAAACTCGGAATTTTGATAACGCTTTACAAATATGGCCGCTACGTTTTCAACAAACACGTCATAGGCTTGGATGGATACACATGAACTATATCCCATGACTCTAATATTTTTGTCCGAAATTGAGCCAAAACTACAAAGGAATCAATTGAAAATTTGTGTCCTTACAAATCTCCCCTTTGGCTATGCCAGGACAAAAACTAAACAAAAATCCTAAAGGGCCGTTAAGCTCTACTAGATTCAAAACCTTCCCACCCAATGTTAAAAATGCTTGACCCAAAAACCCAAGGATTATTGTCTTTGCTGATGAAAGTTGTTGCTCGAATAATTCCTGTACACTTAAGCAAAACATTAAACGCATAGGGAATATTAAGAATATTAAATGCATGTAAAAACATACTCCCCCTAAATTAATTCTCCTTTATCAACTATGATCAACCCAAGAAGATAACGCTCTCCCCCTAAGTTAAATCTCCTAAAATAAGATACGATTATAATAGGATTAGATGCCATTTCTCCCCTATCATTCTCCCCCTTTTTGTTCAGGAATAGACAAAGGTGATAGAATTAAATAAAAAAACTCATTTCTTCCTCAATAGAATTAAGTGATAAATATGGAAAAAGCAAGTAAATCATGAATGTGCATAAGGAGATAATAACATGAAAACATATGGGCAATAAAAATGTTACCAATCCAAAATAGATATTAATGGATACCAACTATGATGCGACAAAAATGATATCAATTTGGCTAACATAAGAGACTAAGCATGTGATATCAAACTAAATATGCAACACAATAGATACCAATTATGAAGTAAAAGCATAAATGGACTAGGTAATTTGACAAAGACTTAAACAAACAAAAATATCATATTTGTATACACAATAGATATAAAAATATGCGCAAGCGCACATATATAGATATAAACACACAAATGACACAAAATAATATAGTATGCGTTTTCCACACTCTTATGGCATAAATGTGTGATATGAAAACGAAAGTGAAGGGGTGTGAACACAATACCAATGAATTAAAAACCAATTTGACTAAATATTTTCTATTAATGCCATATTCTTTTAGGCCTTTGGACCACGCATTTCTTTTAGGTCCATTTCAAATGGTGGCTTACTTGAAAAGGATAATATTTCCTTTCGGATCCCTTCCCCGTGCACATTTATATATATCATTTTTATATCTCACACAAATCTCACGTGCAACGGAATTTAACATGCACTAATCCTCCTAGGTCACATAATACGTAGATGACTAGATTGGTAGGAGAACACCTCAGAAAGCTCAAATATACATGTGAAGTTAAAAGTTTAAAAGAGCTCGTGCATGTGTGTGAAAAGGCATATAAAAGTGAATCCATTAAGCAAGTCAAACTTAAACTAATTCATGTAAGCATGATAAAGAACATTTTAAGGATTAAAATTCTAACCAAAAGTTCTTGCCACATGGTAGTGGCATGAAGAATTCAAACACAAACATATGCCACAAAAGGTGTGTAAAACAGAATACGTACAAAAATAAAATCTTTTTGAGTATTTCAAAATTTTTAACCAAATGAAAATATTTACTCAAAAGACAAAAAAGAATCATTTGTATTTTTCGTTAAGCCTAAATAACTTATAAAAGAAACACAAATGACAAACAAACATCTTTTTATATTTTTCATTTAATGCAAACTAAAATAAATATAATTACAAAAGATAACCAAGTCATAAATTTCTAGCATGAGATATGAAATAAAGTAATTATTAGAAAATGACTAAACATGCATACACCTAGAAATGATATATAATATGAAGCACAAAAAGCTAGAGTATGCAAACAACGAACACATTCAACTTTTGAATTTAGCAAGGGAGGTATCGTGTGAAAGTAAATGAGAATAAAAATCCTATCTTGTAAAGATACCTGATCGGATCTCCTAACCCAAACTAATGATGAATGAAAATCTCGGGATATAGGAATCTTGTACTACACCAAATACTGCAAATGGTCACGCCCAGCTGGTCGCGGACTTGGGCCGTGACCCATTCAATATTTGGCGTGACCATATTTATTATCACACTAAATTTTCTATGTTCTGGAAGTGGTCACGGCCCAAGTCCGCGACCAGGTCGTGACCATCTTGGCGCCAAAATTCCCACCAAGCTTGGTCGCGAATGGGTCACGGCCCAAGTCCGTGACCCATGGCATGACAAAGAAAAAAGTACACACATTGAGGGTCACGGCTTAGGGCCGTGACCATTTCTGGGTGTGGGTCAGGGTTACGGGCAGTGACCATCCCTTATTCAAGACTAGTGTTGGTAAAAAGTATCGTGCATCACAGATTTAGGGTCACGGCTATGGTCCGTGACAATTTCTTGGTATAGGTTACGGCTATGGGCCGTGACCAATAGGCAGTACACATCCCACTTAGCTTCATTAATGGGTCGCGGTGGGTGGGTCACGGCTCTAGGCCGTGGCCACTGTTAATCCTAAAACAAAACAAAGCGCCTCAAAATTTTCATTTCCCCGCTCATCTTGTTTATTTCTTCCCCAAACGTTGGTAGCAGGTATGGCGTTTCTTCCCCAAACGCTGGTAGCAGGTATGGCCGTGTATGGAGGTTGGGAGGGTTTTTTAGGAGGGCAACGGTGAGGGTTATTGAGGAAGGGACAATTTTCAACTGGGTTCCGATTAGCGTTGGCATTTGGACGAGTATGGGTGAAAATGGGCGGGTCAAATTTGGGTTCGGGTAAAAAATGGGCGGGCTGGTTTTGGGTTGACAAGCGGGCGGCCCAGACCAACTCAGTGAAAAATCTTGGGTTTCATCGATGTTGATTGATTCTTGAAATAAGGGAGCAGCGATTGGGGTGCGGCTTGAGACACAGAGATGAAACATTTGGCAGAGAAGAGAGAGAGAGAGAGAATGAGAAGCGGGTCCACATCTTTGTGAGAGTTTTCTTCGTAAACCCGCACCACTGCCAGTGCTAGTTGCGATTTTCAACTGGATTCGGTGAGGGTTGTTGGGTTTGGGTCTCGATTTTCAACTGGGTTGCTGTCGGAATTCTTCCCGGTTTAAGTCCGGTGGGTTGATTTTTGTTGGACCAAACCGGGTTTACGTGATGGAGCTATAACACAGTGGGTACAGGTATTGTCAATTTTAAAATTTTGTTTTCATAATTTGTATCTTCTTTTTTCTTAAGAAGATTTCAATTAGTAATTTTCTTTTCATTTTCATATCATCGACAAAAAATTAGGTGTGCTATAATTTTGTTTATCACTTCATCAAACATTTGGTGTGCTATATTTTGAAATTTTAAACTAACATCATACATTACTTGGCTGTATTTGTTGTTTGTACTGTAGGATCAAACATTTGGGGTGTTATATCTTGGAATTTTATACTAACGTCATACATTACATGGTTGTCTGTTTGTCCCATAGGTAGTGATAAAATTGATAATAACGTTATGGAGACCTTTATTTGGGACACTTTCGGGCCAACACATAGCAATCTGTCGAGATAATTGTAGTAATATTTCTTTTTGTAAATCAAAGTAAGTATTTTTTTCCAATCGTTTTTTTAGAATAGTTTGAGTTAGTTGTGGTTTGGGTGTTAAATGATCATACCCATGCGGTTCTTCCTCTCTTGAGTATTTGAAAATGCTCACAAAATTTCTTAGACACGGGCAACTCTAAAATGCTCACATGGGCATAATAAAATCGATTTCTAAATAGTCATAATGTGTTCATGTGTTGAAATTAATGATTTGGGCATATATGCATACAACAGATGATGTTTTTAAGACTTTTTTCATACTGGTTAGTAATGGGAAAGTCATAACTGATGCTGGGAGCATGACTTCCGATCTTGCCAAGGGTTCAGCAGCAGTTGCATCGCTTTTCTCTATTCTTGACAGACACTCACTCATTCAAGGCTAATGCGATGTAATTATACTATCATTTATCTTACTATTTTTCCTTTCATATATTACATTGATAAGAGTTTTCATCTTTTCATCACACTTTTGGAAGATTAATGCTAAACATACAAATTAAATTGTACACTCCTCATTTTTTAACAAATTGAGATGCCATTCAGAAACCGAAGAATAAAAGAGAGAGCATTTCAAACGTGGACAATTATTGCGTTTGAGGTTTTGATTATTTTCTCTATTAAGAAGTTGAGTATAAATTTTTATCTTTCTTTGTTTTTATTAACCTTTTGACTAATTTAAATGTAGGGTTTACAAACTTCAGTACTAAGATGTTGGATTTAATTGAACCACTACATTCATCGAGGTAAAGTTTTGATTATTTATTAATAGTTTTGTTATGCGTTTATTGTATTTGCAATTCTTTACATAGTTGATTGTAGTAGTCAAGATGATCGAGCAGGTCTATAGTCCATTAACTCATAAACATAATAGTTGTAGGTACATTGGAGGTTAGCACAGCAAAGTCGTGGCTGTGAGGATCAATGGCATTAATGGACAAGTGTTGAGGATGAATTGCAGATTTCACGTAAAAATATTCCATCCCTCTTCCCTTAGTATATGGACAAAGGTCATATGTATGATTATTGCATCTTCAAACCCCAACCTAAGAAAACCAAAGAATCGAACTCAAACATTCCTCTAACTTCGCAAAAACCAACCCCAACCCCTATTTTGTTTGAAGGAAGTTTTGTAGCATCCCCTATATTTTTTTTAGCAGTCCCCGTACGGTACCATACTTTCTTTAATTTTAAAAAACAATTCAGTGGTTTTGTGAGGTACTTTATTTAATTTTACATACTCGTTCTTCATAACACATTGTTTACGTATTGCAGATCTAACCAATTGGATACCAGTTCTTCATTACATACCAGTTCTTCATTACACACCAGGTACTCTATACATTAACTAAAGTAGTTATATAATTGATATGCATTATCTATTAAATCTTTTAGATGATAGAAGGAGTACGGGATAGTTATTGGTTTTGTTTGGTTTGGATGTTGGATTATTATTGGTTGTTGGAATGTTGTTGGATAGTATTTTAGAAGGAGTATGGGATAATTAGAAGGAGTACGGGATAATTATTGGTTTCACTGTTGGATAATATGTTGAAAATATTTTAGACTTCTGGTTTCAGAATACGACGATAAGCATAAAAACATGCCATCGAATGATGAAAATGTAAAACATCCATAAAACGGTCCCGTAAGAGTCACGAACACATCGCAGGGGATCAATGTAAATCGTAGGAACAGACCGTGTAGTCACGGGGCTCCCGGTTTGAGTGTACGACGTAAATTTGCAAAAAGTTAGACTTAAGCATAAAAATATGCCATCGAAGGATGAAAACCTAAAACAAACACCAAACGGTCCTGTAAGAGTCACGAACACCTCGCACGGGATCAATGCGACTCATAGGAATAGACCGCGTCGTCACGGGACTCGCGATTTGAGTGTACGACGTAAATTTGCAAAAAATAGACATAAGCATAAAAACATGCCATCGAAGGGTGAAAACGTAAAATAACCACAAAATGGTCTGGTAAGAGTCACGAACACCTCGCACGGGACCAATGTGACTCGTAGGAACCGATCGCGTATTCACGGGGCTCCCGGTTTGAGTGTACGGCGTAAATTTACAAAAAAATAAACTTAAGTATAAAAACATGCCATCGAAGGATGAAAATATAAAACAGCCTTAAAACGGTCCGGTAAGAGTCACAAACACCTCTCACGGGACCAATGTAACTCGTAGGAACCGACCGCATAGTCATGTGGATCCCGGTTGGAGTGTACGACGTAAATTTGAAAAAAATTAGACTTAAATCATAAAAACATGCCATCAAAGGGTGAAAACATAAAACAAACACAAAACGGTCCCGTAAGAGTCACGAACACCTCGCACGGGACCAATGTGACTCGTAGGAATCAACCGTGTAGTCACGAGGCTCCCGGTTTGAGTGTATGACGGAAATTTGATAAAAAATAGACTTGAGCATAAAAACATGCCATAACAGCCTTTAAACGATCCCGTAAGAGTCACGAACCCCTCGCACGGGACCAATGTGACTCGTAGGAACCGACCGCGTAGTCACGGGGCTCCCGGTTTGAGTGTACGGCGTAAATTTGTAAAAAATTAGACTTAAGCATAAAAAACATGCCATCGAAGGGTGAAAATGTAAAACAGCCTTAAAACGGTCCCGTAAGAGTCACGAACACCTCGCACGGGACCAATGTAACTCGTAGGACCGACCGCATAGTCGCGGGGCTCCCGACTGGAGTGTACGACGTAAATTTGCAAAAAGTTAGACTTAAGCATAAAAATATGCCATCGAAGGGTGAAAACGTAAAACAGACATAAAACAGTCCGATAAGAGTCACGAACACCTCGCACGGGACTAATGCAACTCATAGGAACCGACCGCGTAGTCACGGGGCTCCCGGTTAGAGTGTACAGCATAAATTTGCAAAAAAATTAGAGTAGAGCATAAAAACATGCCATCGAAGGGTGAAAATCTAAAATAGACACTAAACGGTCCGGTAAGAGTCACTAACACCTCGTACCGGACCAATGTGACTTGTAGGAACCGACGACGTAGTCACGGGGCTCCCGGTTTGAGTGTACGACGTAAATTTACAAAAAGTTAGACTTGCATGCCATCGAAGGGTGAAAACGTAAAACAACCTTAAAACGGTCCCGTAAGAGTCACGAACACCTCGCACGGGACCAATGTAACTCATAGGAACCGACCGCGTAGTTACGGCGCTCCCGATTGGAGTGTAAGCCGTAAATTTGTAAAAAATTAGACTTAAGCATAAAAACATGCCATCAAAGGGTGAAAATGTAAAACAACCACAAAACGGTCCCGTAAGAGTCACGAACACCTCTCACGGGACCAATGTGAATCGTAGGAACTGACCGTATAGTCACGGCGCTCCCGGTTTGAGTGTGCGACGTAAATTTGTAAAAAATTAAACTTAAGCATAAAAACATGCCATCGAATGGTGAAAACGTAAAACAGCCACAAAACGGTCCCGTAAGAGTCACGAACACCTCGCAAGGGATCAATGTAAATCGTAGGAACATACCGTGTAGTCACGGGGCTCCCGGTTTGAGTGTACGACGTAAATTTGCAAAAAGTTAGACTTAAGCATAAAAACATGCCATCGAAGGATGAAAACCTAAAACAAACACCGAACGGTCCCGTAAGAGTCACGAACACCTCGCACGGGACCAATGCGACTCATAGGAACAGACCGCGTAGTCATGGGACTCGCGATTTGAGTGTACGACGTAAATTTGCAAAAAATTAGACTTAAGCATAAAAACATGCCATCGAAGGGTGAAAATGAAAAACAACCACAAAATTGTCTCGTAAGAGTCACGAACACCTCGCACGGGACCAATGCGACTCGTAGGAACCGACCGCGTAGTCACGGGGCTCCCCGGTTTGAGTGTACAACGTAAATTTGCAAAAAGTTAGACTGAAGCATAAAAACATGCCATCGAAGGGTGAAAACGCAAAATGAACGCAAAACGGTCCCGTAAGAGTCACGAACATCTCGCACGGGACCAATGTGAGTCGTAGGAACCAGTCGCGTATATATATACATATGCAGTGTACTGCAGAGTATATATATACTGCATATATATACACTGTAGTATATAATCTGCATATATGTATATATATACATACTATATATACTATATAATATATACTGCAGAGTATATATATACTGCATATATATACACTGCAGTATATAATCTGCATATATATACTATATATACAGTATATATAATGGTATATATATGCATATATATAAAGTATATATACTGCATATATATACTAGTATATATACTAGTATATATATATGCATATATATACAGTTATAAACATGCATATACAGTTATATATATACATATATATACATGTATATTAGTCCAGCTTTTAATTTTGAGATTGCTAACCACACTAAGAGTATCCTCTTCATCTAAGCTAGTAATGAACATATTACTTTTAGAACGATTAGGCCTAAGCCCTGATAAACTACTAAATATATCCAAAGCTTCCTTGGTAACCAAACTTTAGTTCACATCCCCAACACAAAGCAGAATTAAATACTTTTTCTTGGTAACCAATGTGATAAGACTAGAAGAGTTGAATGAAGAGAAAAATGTTTGCTCATGATGATGGATAATTTTTCTTCAAATATCACAACCCCACTTACAGAGATGAGGTGGTGGAAAATGGCCCTTGGAACTTCGTGGGGAACCCCAACATTTTGAATAAATGGAAACATGGCTTCAAGTTCTTTAAAGAGGATACTATTAGAGTTCCCGTTTGGGTGCTCTTCCCCAACATCCCTATGCAATATTGGACTGTTAAAGGCCTCAATCACATTGCTAGTGCCATAGGAATCCCCATCTATGCTGATTCAGTCACTAGAATAGAATTAGCTTTACTAGGATTTGCATTGAAATGGTGCCAAAAGTTAGCTACCCAAACTCCATTAACCTCATTTTGGAGGATGGTTCTTCCACTTGTGTTAAGGTTAAATAGCAAGCTATGACCAAATCATGTCCCCACTATGTTGCCTTTGGCCATAATATATCCAAATGCCCCAAAATTAAAAGAGTGTGGATGATAAATCCTGACACTAAAGCTACCACCACTAATGTAACTGGAGAAAAAGAATGGACTCAAGCGAATAGAAAAGGCCCCAAAGCTCCTCACATTGAGAAATCGACTTTACAACCTGATAAGACTCTTCCCACTAGTCCCAGTTCTATCCCTCAATCCTGTCTGTTAGAGAATAAAGAAATCTTATTGATATGACTCTCACTAGCTCTATTCGTGTAATTACTTTGCCACAACCCCCAATTATGGAAATTTACAACCCCCAGTTAGACTTAGGCTTAAAAACACGGCTTTAGAGGTTAAAGGGCAAACCCAGTGCATGAGGCTCCCACGGGGCCAATGTAACTCGTAGGAACTGACCCCGCAACCGCGGGACTCCCGGTTTGAGAATACGACGGTAATTTGCATATTTCTACACTTAGGCTTAAAAAATGGCGTTAGAGGGTGAGAACTCGAAACCGCCCTCTAACGGAACCGTGGGTGGAACCAACACCTCCCACGGGACCAATGTAACTCGTAGGAACTGACCCCACAGTCGCGGGACTCCCGGTTTGAGAATACGACGGTAATTTGCATATTTCTAGACTTAGGCTTAAAAACATGGCGTTAGAGGGTGAAAACTTGAAACATCCCCCGAACGTCCCCGTGGGTGGCACCAACACCTCCTACGGGGCCAATGCAACTCGTAGGAACTGACCACGCAGCCGTGGGTCTCCCGGTATGAGAGTACGATGGTAATTTGCATATGTCTAGACTTAGGCTTAAAAACATGACGTTAGAGGGTGAAAACTCGAAACAACCCCCGAACGGCCCCATGGGTGGCACCAACACCTCCCACGGGACCAATGTAACTCGTAGGAACTGACCCCACAGCAGCGGGTCTCCCGATTTGAGGATACGACGCTAATTTTCATTTTTATAGACTTAGGCTTAAAAACCTGACGTTAGAGGGTGAAAACTCGAAACAGCCCCCAAACGGCCCTGTGGGTGGCACCAACACCTCCCACGGGACCAATGTAACTCATAGGAACTGACCCTGCAGCCGCGGGTCTCCCGATTTGATAATAGGATGGTAATTTGTATATTTCTAGACTTAGGCTTAAAAACATGGCGTTAGAGAGTGAAAACTAGAAACAACCCTCTAACGGCTCCGTGGGTGGCGCCAACACCTCCCACGGGACCAATGTAACTCGTAGGAACTGGCCACGCAACCGCGGGTCTCTCGGTATGAGAGTACGATGGTAGTTTGCGTATTTATAGACTTGGGCTTAAAAACATGACGTTAAAGGGTGAAAACTCGAAATAGCCTCCGAACAGCCCCGTGGGTGGCACCAACACCTCCCACGAGGCCAATGTAACTCGTAGGAACTGACCCCGCAGCCGCGGGACTCCCGGTTTGAGAGTACGACGGTAATTTGCATATTTTTATACTTAGGCTTAAAAACATAGCGTTAAAGGGTGAAAACTGAAAACAACCCCCGAACGGCCCCGTGGGTGGCACCAACGCCTCCAACGGGACCAATTTAACTCGTAGGAACTGACCCCACATCCGCGAGAGTTTCGGTTTGAGAATACGACGGTAATTTGCATTTTTCTAGACTTAAGCAAAACATGGCGTTAGAGGGTGAAAACCCAAAACAGTCCCCGAACGGCCCCGTGGGTGGCACCAACACCTTCCACGGGACCAATGTAACACGTAGGAACTGACCCCAGAGCCGTGGGACTCCCGGTTTGAGAATTCGACGACAATTTACATATTTCTAGACTTAGGCTTAAAAACATGGCGTTAGGGGGTGAAAACTCGAAACAATCCTTTAACGGCCCCGTGGGTGGCACCAACACCTCCCACGGGACCAATGTAACTCATAGGAACTCACCCCGCAGCCGCGAGACTCCTGTTTTGAGAATACGATGATAATTTGCATATTTCTAGACTTAGGCTTAAAAATATGGCGTTAGAGGGTGAGAACTCGAAACAGCCCCCGAACGTCCCCGTGGGTGGCACCAACACCTCCCACGGGACCAATGTAACTCGTAGGAACTGATCCCACAGCCGCGAGTCTTCAGGCTTGAGAATACGACGATAATTTGCATATTTCTAAACTTATGCTTAAAAATATGGCGTTAGAGGGTGAAAACTCGAAACAACCCCCGAACGTCCCCGTGGGTGGCACCATCACCTCCCATGAGACCAATGTAACTCGTAGGAACTGACCACGTAGTCGCGGGACACCCGGATTGAGAATACGACGGTAATTTGAATATTTCTAGGCTTAGGCTTAAAAACATGGCGTTAAAGGGTGAAAATCCAAAACAGCCCCCGAACGGCGCCGTGGGTGGCGCCGACACCTCCCAGGGGACCAATGTAACTCGTAAAAACTGACCCCACAGCCGCGGGACTCCCGGTTTGAGAATACGACAATAATTTGTATATTTCTACTTGGTTACTGATAATTTTAACTCATATATGCAATTTTTCAGCTTGATTAAATTTTTTGTAAAACTACTTGGTTACTGATATTTTTTTATGTATCTTATCATTTGTAGGATTTTTGCACGCGGATCAAACGAAGGAGGCAATGGTCTACAACATGAAGATTGTTTATATGTTGTGGACAATCAGGATTTTGTCAGCCATGCGGGCTTTTATTGTTTAGTTTTATGGCCGTGCAGGCTTTTATAATTTGATTGTTGAATTTTATGGCCGTGCAGACTTTATAATAAGTAGGTTTTACATTTACATGTTTTGGAATGTCAAGAAAATAGAGGAAACTCTGCCCAATTTTTTTTTTTGGTCTGTGAATTATTAAGACGTGTAATATTTATAAGTTTGTATATATATTTTTTTATTAACAACGTTCTCGATTCGCAATTTGTGATTTTTTTTATTGTTCTGCCAATAATAAATATTTGTAACACCTCGTACGCGTCAAACGTTACACGTAGAAACTGATGGTTCACTCGCAGGACCCCCAGTTTTAGGATTGGACCAAAAAAATACATTTTTTTTAAAATTATAGTTAAATATGGTCATGGACTTTGTCCATGACCATTTTTATTTTTTAGTCACGCAAACTACCATCGTACTCTCATACCGAGAGCGCAAGGTTGTGGGTCACGGACTTGGGCCGCAACAATTTTTTTTTATTTTTTTTTGTCACGGTTGTGGGTCGTGGACTTTGGCCGCGACCAATTTGTTACGGTTGTGAGTCACGGATTAGGACCGCGACCATTTTTTTTATATTTTTTTGTCATGGTAATGAGTCGCGGACTTTGGCCGCGACCAATTTGTCACGGTTGTGGGTCACGAATCAGGGTCGCGACCAATTTGTCACGGTTATGGGTCACGGATAAGGGCCGCGACCCGTCACGACATGGGTCACGGCCTAAGTCCGCGACCATCTGCCGTGACCCCTATCGGCCGTGACCCACGAAAATGGTCACGCCCGAAATGGTCACGGCCCAAGTTCGCGACCCACAACTTTGGTCAGGGATTTTGGTCGTGACCAATCGCCAGTTTTGGTGTAGAGTTGGCTACCTCGAGGATTTTCTAGGACCACATTTAAGATCAAAACCAAATTTCCTAAGATGACCTTTTCGACAACAATGTGAACACCTAAAGTCTCGGCGAAAATATTTACGTAAGAAATGATCTTTAATTTTGTTCCTAGAGGATTCTCCAAAAACATTGGTTTTGTCTTTATGAGTAGACTCATTACAAGTATCGAAGCCTAAACCACAAGTGTCATTTTTAATTTGGACCATTCCTAATATTTTATCTAATTTCTCCGAACGACACTCCAAATCAAATTTGACTTTACTAGAGTCTTTTAATTTATTTTCTAACTCTAAAATGTGAGACTCTAAGAAAACATTGCGCTCTTCAAACGCGAGAATCTCCTTTTTCAAGTATTCCATTAAGCCCTTAAGGATCTCTCTCTCGCCTTCTACATACTCAAGCTTCTCTCGTGTCCTAAGTTCATTAACTAACGCACTCTCATCGACAACCTTGGCACGTTCCTTTAAACTTGCTTCTAACTTTAAATTTCACCTTTTTAATTTTATAGATTCGGCATATAATTCTTGAAATGAAAATTGAAGTTCACTCACATCAACCTCATTTTCACTTTCATTCTCTCTCTCTTCTCCACTCTCACTACCATAATCTTTTAGAGCTTCACTAATAAAGGCCTCGAAAGTGTTATGTATTAAGATGTCATCATTGGATGATTTCTCACTATCACTTACATAACTAGCATTGAACGCGGTAAATTTGCGCTCAATAGGGGAATTGGGTCCCTCTTCCTTATCACTATCACTAAGGGTTGCATTGTAGGAAATTGGTTGCTTACCCTCTCTACTTAGTTTAGTGGGGCACTCAAAATCCCTATGGCCATACCTTTCATAACCATAACACCTATTTGACTCATCCCTATTAAGGTTTTCATTAGGAGTTTTAGGGATCTTTTCTGCTTTGTCATGCTTAGATTTTTCAAATTTCTTAAAATCATTTTTAAATTTATCTTTGTTAAATTTAAGAAATTTATGAAACTTACTAACAAACATAGCTATATCTTCCGAGTCACTATCACTCTCATCATCCACAACTTGTTTTTCCTCCTTATGGGCTTTCAAAGCAGTGCCCTTATCAATTTTCTTTTCGGTTTTGGAGGGGAACATATCTAGTTCGTAGGTTTGCAAATCACCTACTATTTCCTCAAGTTTGGTAGAGTGTAAGGTGGGTAAAGAATTAACACGGTCACCTTAGGGATAAATCTATCGGGTAGGGACCTATGAATTTTCTTTACAACTCAGTCGTCGAGTATTTTCTCTCCTAAATTAAATGAAGAATTTACTATATCGGAGAGTCTAGCATAAAACTCATCGAATGTTTCTTTTTCAATCATTTTGATGGTTGAAAATTGAGTGGTGATGTTTTGGAGTTTAGAATCTTTTACGACACTAGTTCCCTCGTGAGTGACTTATAGGATATCACAAGCTTCCTTAGTGGTTTCACACATCATGATACGTTGAAATTCATCCGGTGTGACTGCGGTAAACAAGACATTTAAACCTCAAAAATTAAAATTTGCAAGTTTAAATTCATTCTCACTCTATCTATCTGCGGGTTTGGGAACACGCTCATTTTATACCAAATGTGTGGGTGGGGACCACTCATTAAGAATTGACAACCAAACCCTCTCATCGATAGACCGAAGTGCCGAACGCATAAGAGCTTTCCAATATGCGTAATTAGAACTATCGAAAATAGGAAATTTTGAAAACGGGGAAAATTTCATTTTTAACCCAAAAAAAAACTTTAACACAATAAATTAGCGCTCCGGCTCTGATACCAATTTGAAGACGCTGATAGGGCCCTTGATTTTATAACTTTTACTTTAATTTCCTATAAGTGCGGAATAAAGATGGTTACTAACAAAATATAATTTTCCAAAATTTATTTAATTTTCTTTTCTTTAAAAGATGAAAAATTATGGTGAACACAAATTTTAATTCCTTAAAATAAATTAAAATTAAACACTACAAAGTGAATTAAAGTAAACACACACACACACACACACACACATTATATTCACTCAAACTAAATTAATTTAACTATAATAATTAAAAAGCAGCATTTGAATCAAGATTGCGAACTAAACCAAATTTTATCTTTTTACCTAAGCATTCATCAAAGATGAATTTTGCAAGATAAAATAAATTCCCAACCACTACGTCGCGATGTACGAGAAAAATCCAAATGGGAAAAACCATGGACGGCCCTAGCCTTAAGTCTATTGAGTATGGTTTTATGATTACAAGACAAATGACATACACAACTCGACTTGACTCTGTTCAAGTCCTTAACGGGTCTACTTGTAACTACCTCCACCTAGTTGACAATCCCAGACTCCATCGGAACCTTGGAATCCACCAATGATGCTTTTTGGATAACCGTCAACCCACATCGGAAGCCGCAGCAACAAGAAAACTCTTATTCTTTGTGGAATGTATAAGTAAACCCAAACAACTCTTCAAATGATAGAGTAGGAACCGGTGCCAAATAAAATCCAAGCAGGATATATATATATATATATATATATATATATATATTTAAGAACTTGGAATAAACATAAACTGATGGGTGTATGTGTTTTGGTAGAAATTAATTCATGAAGGCCTGAAAACACAAAAACATGTACTTTTGATTTTTGGAAATTCTCTCTAAATATTTCTCTTTCAAAGTGTGTCAAAAGTTATCTGAAAAAGGTTGGTTCCCGCACATATAAAATTTGGGAAAAAGTTGGTGGAAAAAAGTAGTGGGAACATGCAGAAAATTGCTAAAAACTCCCAAAAAAATTCTCGCCAGAAATCTCGTTCGAACAACCATCAAACGATGTTATACTGGCCAAAATGGGAACAGTCGTTGGCAACCTTGTTTGAATGAAATTCTCGTTCGAACGACAATTTCGAATGAAATGTCAGAATGTGCATTTTTCATTTTAAGCCCAAAAACTTTTTATTCAAAGTTCTAAAATAACCTTCCGAAAATAAAATTCATTTTAAAATAAAATTACACCCATTAAAAATTATTCCAAGTCTCGTACATATATATAATTTGCATTCATACCTTTTGGAGACTATGGAATCAATTGTCGTTGACGTAGAAACATGGCACTTGAAACTCGATACTTTGATAAAGCTTTACAAATCTAACCGCTACGTCTTCAACAAACACGTCATAGGCTTGGATGGATACACATGAACTATATCATATGAATCAAATGTTTTTATCCATAATTGAGCCAAATCTACAAAGGACTCAATTGGAAATTTGTGTCCTTACACTACTGACCTTTTTACACTACTGTTCTATCCAACAGAGAGTTGGAACTATTGATCATCCAAGGTCGGCGAAAATTCTACTTGGATATAAAAGTTCTTCCACTTATTTTGTTACAAGTCCAATGATAAAAAGGTCAATCATCCCTATTGCTTTGGACGACCCAAATTCTTCCACTTATTTGGACCCAAAGAGGGACAAATGACATGAATAAAGCACATCATCTTTCTTTGAACCTCCTGATGTCTCGTCATTCCTTTTACTATTTTTCCAATATCTATGGCCAAAAGGAAGGTTATTAATTTGATCATTAGGTCCCCTCCCTTGCTCTCCCGCCGGGTAAAGAGAAATATCTTGCTCGACCAACGAGTAAAAAAGGTAAAGTTGGGAGTTCCCCTAACCCCATAGACACCAAGGATTCTCCATCCAAGGATCTTGAGCCTATTTCAAAGAGGATAAAAAGGATTATCTTCCTCCTCCCGAATCGGAGGTTATGGGAAAAAATACTGTTGAAAAGGGCAAGGGTGTTTCCCAATCAATTATCACTCGCCCCGACTTACTCGAGAGTTGATTCGGTCTTTTTTTTGCTAATTGAGAGGCTGCCTCTGCCTTACCCAACACTAAGTTATTGGAGCATGACAACCATAATTTTTCCCTTATAAGTTGATCATATTTATATAGTTTGTAAGAGGGTAGTTTAGATTACATGGGGGTGTAACCCCTTTTGAGTACAGTAATGATAAGTTGACCAACAACACTATTGATACAAGACATGCAAACACAACTTAATGAAGATAAACTCAGTTTGAACTACCAAATCTCTCGTGTATAACTAAAAGGATAATAACGAACTGAGAAGTAACTCATATGGAGGGAGAGAGAAGTAAGAACCATAAATACACCTCGGCAGGCAGCCAACCACCCCCAACCACCCTCAAGAATATCTGTCAAGTATTAGAGCTTCGTAATAAATGACAATGGTGGGTGAGTAAACTCTATGGTCTGTAATAAATCTCTCTCTGATTTGTATTCTCTCTAGTAATAACTACTAAACTTTTAAAAAAAACCTCTTCTCCCTAGTGGTGGTTGGGGTCCTTAAGTAGACACCACATAACTCCCTAGGTAACTCAGTCATTATTAATTGTGAAACACATCCCTCATACTTTATGTCACAAACATTAAATGCCTGATGCCCTAGTTATCTCCACGTCATAAATATTAAATGCCAAGACATGCCTTTTGCCTAACCACTGTGTGTCTGGTGGCTGTTGTCACAGAGGTGGAGCACCAACTGTCTGACAGTCCTAAATACCATGGTGGTTTACTTAAGTGTAGATTTGACATTATCGAGCTGGCTAGTGACATCACCTAAAGTAGATGTGATATTAAGTAGAGGGTTGTTTAGTCCACAACTCAACGCACGATGGAACTTAAGGCTGCTCCACCCGGGGTTCCACGGTCAGGGTCTTTCAGTGTTTTACCAGGTATATTTAATATGGTCAGGACAAGCTCCAATGGTGCCTCACTTCTCAATCCTCCAAACCAAGTCCCTCTAAAATTCCCACGACGAGGTCGTTCGATAGAGCATGAAAGCTCTCCCAGGCCCTGTTAAGCATGGTCTCTCGCGACTACCGTTCGACCTCACACTAAAAATCATTATACTCGTTACATCATTACAATCGTTATAGCCCACAATCAATATAAACAAAGATACAATGTGACTAAGTAACGCAACAAGTTAAAGTATAAGCTGCCACACAGAGTTGCCACGCTTAAGCTGCCACGCTTGAGATGCCATGCTGAGTTGCCATGCTACCTTAATCCCAAACACTGTTGTTAATGGGGGAACTATCTCTAATCTCAGGATTACCTTCAACCCCCTCTACATTTTCCCCTTCGTGAAGAGATTTGTTGTGGAAATAAGAAATGTTTGTACGAAAATCTTCTCAATCCGATGAACCTTCTCTGTGTGAAAAAATTATGGCATCTTTTCCTTCATTGCAACCAATTGCGGTTAACGCCTCCAGGAAAATGTAAAATTCTTCCCGATGTACCTGAGTCGAGGCGCTGCGATTTATTAGCACTTTGACAAAGGGATATCGTAACTTTTTCCTATTACTGAGTTTCAACCGTTCTGGCTTGACTATTTAAAATTCTCCTGATAGACCTCCTGACTTTCTCAAATACTCGTTTTGACTTTGGGGAAGTGAAATTCCCCCGTTTTTGTTGTTGTGGAGTATAGTTATAGGTAGTGATTTTTTCGTTAGGACTTCCCCTATCATTAAGACTTGTGAAATCTCCCTTGTAATGTTTCACCATGTTATAAAAAATAAAAACTCTCCACGATGTAGTTGAGTCATAATTTAAAAAACGTTTGGACTTGTGGAGAGGGGACATCGTAGCTTTTTTGAACCGTTGGGGTAGCTTATTCATTTGGATTTATTGAATATGTCTGATAAATTCTGGCGCCAAAACTCAAACTTGCCTAAGAAGAAAGCCCTTTGTATTCCCCTGGCACCTCTTCATTAATGACGTGGCACTGTCTTTTCAACTGTCAGGACAGTTACTGAAGTGCCACATGTTTGTTTGAAATGATTATAGGCGACTTTGCACGTGTGGTGGTGGGAAACTCAAAAGGCGGGTTAAAAGATTTTAAATGTCTATTTTTTAAAACACTTATTCTTTGTTTGTCTTCTTCAAACTCCCGTCTACTTTTGAGAGAGAAACTCTGCCAAAATTCCATTGTTGCCAAGCTTTTCTCCTCAAGATTTTCTCCTCATTCATTTCCTATACAATTATCCTCACTTTTTAGCCACTCCATTGTTACTTCTCTGGTGCCTTTTCCAAGCTTTTCTTGTACTTCACTGCCATATTCAAGGGCCTCCTCTAGCAATCCTGCCACATCTGCCACCAAAGCTCAAACTGCCACCCCTATTTCTACCACCAAAGCTCAAACTTCCACCCTCGTACACTACACCAAAATGGGCCTCGTACACTTCACCAAAATGGTAAATGACTGTGACAAGGCTGACCGGTTGAAGGGTGACAATTTAACTATTTTTGTGTAGTGTACGAGGCCCATCTTGGCATTACAAAGATTATGTATTGTTACTAATGGGTTACCACCACCGAGAACATTAATTACATAAGGAAGAGGGTGGATAACCGAGCCTTAGTCATAAAGCTACCGGATTCCAATAAGGATTATCGGGATCATGGGTTGATTATGAAGAATTGATAATATTCTCCCCTTCTTGAGGGTGTAGCATATGAAGGGACGAGATTCCCTCAGGGAGGGAAAGGAATAGGTTACAAAGCCATTTTGTTAGCTTTATGACCTTCTCTTTGTTGAGGATAATATTTTATTCTTCTCTCTGTTTTCATTGAAGCTAAAAGGAAGAAGAAGATTCCTCGCTAAAGTGACGTTAACTCTACTTGAAGACACTGATAGGGCCCCTGATTTTAAAACTTTCACTTTAATTTCCGATAAGTCCGGAATAAAGATGGTTACTAACAAAATATAATTTTTTAAAATTTTATTTTCTTTAAAAGATGGAAAATTATGGTGAACACAAATTTTAATTCCTTAAAACCAATTAAAATTAAACACTACAAAGTGAATTAAAGTAAACACACACACACACACACACACACACACACACACACAAACTTTAAATTCACTCAAACCAAATTAATTTAACCATAATAATTAAACAAGCACCATTTTAATCAAGATTGCGAATTAAACCAAATTTTATCTTTTTACCTAAGCATGCATCTAAGGTGAATTTTGCAAGATAAAATAAATTCACAACCACTACGATGCGATGTATGAGTAAAATCCAAATGGAAAAACCTCGGACGGCCCTAGCCTTAAGTCCACTAAGTATGTTTTTATGATTATAAGACAAATGACTTACACAGCTCGACTTGACTCCGTCCAAGTCCCTGACGCGTCTTTTTGTAACTACCTCCGCCTAGTCGACAATCCCGAACTCCACCGGAACCTTGGAATCCACCAATGAGTCCTTTTGGACAGCCGTCAACCCGCACCCGAAGCCTATCTCCGAGTGGAAACGCCGCTGCAACAGACAAACTCTTCTTCTTTGTGGGATATAGAAGTAAGCCCAAACAACTCTTCAGACGGTAGAGTATGACCTGGTGCCAAACAAACTCCAAGCAGGATATATATATATATATATATATATATATATATATATATATATAAGAACTTGAAAGAAATATAAACTTATGGGTGTATGTGTTTTGCTAGAAATTAATTCAAGAAGGCTTGAAAATATAAAAATACGAACTTTTGATTTTTGGAAATACTCTCTAAATATTTCTCTTTCAAAGTGTGTCAAAAGTTATCTGAAAAAGGTTGGTTCCCGCACAAATAAAATTTGGGAAAAAGTTAATGGAAAAAAGTAGTGGGAACATGGAGAAAATTGCTAAAATTGCCAAAAAATTTCCCGTAAAAAATCTCATCCGAACGACCATCTAACGATGTTACAGTGGCCAAAATGGAAAAACTCGTTGGCAAACTCGTTCGAACGAAATGTCAAAATGTGCCCTTTTCATTTTAAGCCCAAAAACTTTTTATTCAAAGTTCTAAAGTAACCTTCTAAAAATAAAATTACACTCACTAAAAATTATTCCAAGTCTCCTACATATATATAATGTGCATTCATACCTTTTGGAGACTATGGAATCAATTGCCGTTGACGTAGAAATATGGCACTTGAAACTCGGCACTTTGATAAAGCATTACAAATCTGGACGCTACGTTTTCAGCAAACACGTCATAGGCTTGGATGGATACACATGAACTATATCCCATGACTCGAATATTTTTGTCCGAAATTGAGCCAAAACTACAAAGGACTCAATTGAAAATTTGTATCCTTACAAATCTCCCCCTTTGGCTATGCCAGGACAAAAACTAAACAAAAATCCTAAAGGGCCGTTAAGCTCTACTAGATTCAAAAACTTCCCACCCAATGTTAAAAATGCTTGACCCAAAAACCCAAGGATTATTATCTTTACCGATGAAAATTGTAGCTAGAATAATTCCTGCACACTTAAGCAATACATTAAACGCATAGGGAATATTAAGAATATTAAATGCATGTAAAATAAATACTCCCCCTAAATTAATTCTCCTTTATCAACTATGATCAACCTAAGAAGAAAGCGCTCTCCCCCTAAGTTAAATCTCCTAAAATAAGATACGATTATAATAGGATTAGATATCATTTATCCCCCTATCATTCTGCCGCTTATTGTTCAGGAATAGACAAAGGTGATAGAATTAAAAAAAAAACTCATTTTTCCCTCAATAGAATTAAGTGATAAATATGGAAAAAGCAATTAAATCATGAATGTACATAAGGAGATAATAACTTGAAAGCATATGGGCAATAAAAATGTAACCAATCCAAAATAGATATTAATGGATACCAACTATGATGCGACAAAAATGATATCAATTTGGATAATATAAGAGACTAAGCATGTGATATCAAACTAAATATGCAACACAATAGATACCAATTATGAAGTAAAAGCATAAATGGACTATGTAATTTGGCAAAGACTTAAACAAACAAAAATATCATATTTGTATACACAATAGATATAAAAATATGCTCAAACACACATATATAGATAGAAACACACAAATGACACAAAATATTATAGTATGAGTTTTCCACACTCTTATGGCATAAATGTGTGATATGGAAACGAAAGTGAAGGGGTGTGAACAAGATACCAATGAATTAAAACCCAATCACTTAAATATTGTTCATGGAGTTCTCATTTAGTTGCAAAATTTTATCAACTTAAGATTTAGCCTTATGTGACAAGATAAATTGAACTCAATGAACAAACAAACACAATGCATACAAACCTACCATATTGATGATTGTACAAACTAATTGAGTCATAACAATGAAAGCACAACTAGGATAAACGGACATTGTGCAAACCGTTGATATACCATCCAAACTCCCTGAAAATAAACATATATATTTTTGAACGATAAAATATAAATCTAAAAAAATATAGGCCTTGGCTAAATATTTTCTATTAATGCCATATTCTTTTAGGCCTTTGGACCACGTGTTTTTTTTAGGTCCATTTCAAACGGTGGCTTACTCGCAAAGGATAATATTTCCTTTCGGAGCCCTCCCCGTGCACATTTATATATATATATATATATATATATATATATATATCATTTTTATATCTCACACAAATCTCACGTGCAATGGATTTTAACATGAACTAATCCTCCTAGGTCACATAATACGCAGATTACTAGATTGGTAGGATAACACCTCAGAAAGCTCAAATATACATGTGAAGTTAAAAGTTTAAAAGAGCTCGTGCATGTGTGTGAAAAGGCATATAAAAGTGAATCCATTAAGCAATTAAAACTTAAACTACTTCATATAAGCATGATAAAGAACATTTTAAGGATTAAAATTCTAACAAAAATTTCTTGCCACATGGTGGAGGTATGAAGAATTCAAACACAAACATATTCCACAAAAGGTGTGTAAAACAAAATACATACAAAAATAAAATCTTTTTGAGTATTTCAAAATTTTTAACCAAACAAAAATATTTACTCAAAAGACAAAAAAGAATCATTTGTATTTTTCGTTAAGCCTAAATAACTTAAAAATAAACACAAATGACAAGCAAAAATCTTTTTACATTTTTCATTTAATGCAAACTAAAATAAATATAATAACAAAAGATAAACAAGTCATAAATTTCTAGCATGAGATATGAAATAAAGTAATGATTAGAAAATGACTAAACATGCATACACCTAACAATGATATATAATATGAAGCACAAAAAGCTAGAGTATGCAAACAACGAACACATTCAACCTTTGGATTTAGCAAGGGAGGTATCGTGTGAAAGTAAATGAGAATAAAAATCCCATCTTGTAAAGATACCTAGTCGGATCTCCTAACCCAAACTAATGATGAATGACAATCTCGGGATATAGGAATCTTGGCTACCTCGGTTGCCTTACGGTAGGACTTTCTAGGACCTCATTTAAGATCAAAACAAAATTTCCTAAGATGACCTTTTCGACCACAATGTGAACACCTAAAGTCTCGGCCAAAAGATTTACGTAAGAAATGATCTTAAATATTGTTCCTAGAGGATTATCCTAAAACATTGGTTTTGGCTTTATGAGTAGACTCATTACAAGTATCGAAGCCAAAACCATAAGTGTCATTTTTAATTTGGACCGTTCCTAATATTTTATCTAATTTCTCCGAATGACACTCCAAATCAAATTTGACTTTACTAGAGTCTTTTAATTTATTTTCTAACTCTAAAATGTGAGACACTAATAAAACATTGCGCTCTTCAAACGCGAGAAGCTCGTTTTTCAAGGATTCCATTAAGCCCTTAAGGCTATCTCTCTCGCCTTCTACATACTCAAGCTTCTCTCGAAGCGATCTCTCTCGTGTCCTAAGGTCATCAACTAACGCACTTTCATCGACAACCTTGGCACGCTCCTTTAAATTTTCTTCTAACTTCAAAATTTTCCCTTTTAGTTTTATAGATTCGGCATATAATTCTTGAAATGAAAATTGAAGTTCTCTCACATCAACCTCATTTTAACTTTCATTCTCTCTCTCTTCTCCACTCTCACTACCATAATCTTTTAGAGCTTCACTAATAAAGGCCTCGAAAGTGTTATGTATTAAGATTTCATCATTGGATGATTTCTCACTATCACTTACATAACTAGCAATGAACGCGGTAAAGTTGCACTCAATAGGGGAATTGGGTCCCTCTTCCTTATCACTATCACTAAGGGTTGCATTGTAGGAAATTGGTTGCTTACCCTCTCTACTTAGTTTAGTGGGGCACTCAAAATCCCTATGGCCATACCTTTCATAACCATAACACCTATTTGACTCATCCCTATTAAGGTTTTCATTAGGAGTTTTAGGGATCTTTTCTGCTTTGTCATGCTTAGATTTTTCAAATTTCTTAAAATCATTTTTAAATTTATCTTTGTTAAATTTAAGAAATTTATGAAACTTACTAACAAACATAGCTATATCTTCCGAGTCACTATCACTCTCATCATCCACAACTTGTTTTTCCTCCTTACGGGCTTTCAAAGCAGTGCCCTTATCAATTTTCTTTTCGGTTTTGGAGGGGAACATATCTGGTTCGTAGGTTTGCAAATCACCTACTAGTTCCTCAAGTTTGGTAGAGTGTAAGGTGGGTAAAGAATTAACACGGTCACCTTAGGGATAAATTTATCAGGTAGGGACCTACGAATTTTCTTTACAACTCAGTCGTCGAGTATTTTCTCTCCTAAATTAAATAAAGAATTTACTATATCGGAGAGTCTAGCATAAAACTCATCGAATGTTTCTTTTTCATTCATTTTGATGGTTTCAAATTGAGTGGTGATGTTTTGGAGTTTAGAAGCTTTTACGACACTAGTTCCCTCGTGAGTGAGTTGTAGGATATCCCAAGCTTCCTTAGTGGTTAACACATCATGATACGTTGAAATTCATCCGGTGTGACTGCTCTAAACAAGGCACTTAAACCTCAGAAATTATAATTTGCAAGTTTAAATTCATTCTCACTCTATCTATCTGCGGGTTTGGGATCATGCTCATTTTATACCAAATGTGTGGGTGGGGACCACTCATTAAGAACTGACAACCAAACGCTCTCATCAATAGACCGAAGTGCCAAACTCATACGAGCTTTCCAATATGCGTAATTTTAACCATCAAAAATAGGAAATTTTGAAAACGGGGAAAATTCCATTTTTAACCAAAAAAAAAACTTTCACGCAATAAATTAGCGCTCCGGCTCTGATACCAATTTGAAGACGCTGATAGGGACCTTGATTTTAAAACTTTTACTTTAATTTCCTATAAGTGAGGAATAAAGATGGTTACTAACAAAATATAATTTTCCATAATTTATTTAATTTTCTTTTCTTTAAAAGATGGAAAATTATGGTGAACACAAATTTGAATTCCTTAAAATAAATTAAAATTAAACACTACAAAGTGAATTAAAGTAAACACACACACACACACACACACATTATATTCACTCAAACTAAATTAATTTAACTATAATAATTAAAGAAGCAGCATTTGAATCAAGATTGCGAACTAAACCAAATTTTATCTTTTTACCTAAGCATTCATCAAAGATGAATTTTGCAAGATAAAATAAATTCCCAACCACTACGTCGCGATGTACGAGAAAAATCCAAATGGGAAAAACCATGGACGGCCCTAGCCTTAAGTCCACTGAGTATGGTTTTATGATTACAAGACAAATGACATACACAACTCGACTTGACTCCGTTCAAGTTATTGACGCGTCTTCTTGTAACTACCTCCACCTAGTTGACAATCCCAGACTCCATCGGAACCTTGGAATCCACCAATGATGCTTTTTGGATAACCGTCAACCCACATCGGAATCCTTTCTCCGAATGGGAATGCCGCAGCAACAAGCAAACTCTTATTCTTTGTGGAATGTAGAAGTAAACCCAAACAACTCTTCAAATGATAGAGTAGGAACCGGTGCCAAATAAAATCCAAGCAGGATATATATATATATATATATATATATAAGAATTGGGAATAAACATAAACTGATGGGTGTATGTGTTTTGGTAGAAATTAATTCATGAAGGCCTGAAAACACAAAAACACGTACTTTTGATTTTTGGAAATTCTCTCTAAATATTTCTCTTTCAAAGTGTGTCAAAAGTTATCTGAAAAAGGTTGGTTCCCGCACATATAAAATCTGGGAAAAAGTCAATGGAAAAAAGTAGTGGGAACATGGAGAAAATTGCTGAAAACCGCCAAACAATTCTCGCCAGAAATCTCGTTCGAACAACCATCAAACGATGTTATAGTGGCCAAAATGGGAACACTCGTTGGAAACCTTGTTCGAATGAAATTCTCGTTCAAACGACAATTTCGAATGAAATGTTACAATGTGCATTTTTCATTTTAAGCCCAAAAACTTTTTATTCAAAGTTCTAAAGTAACCTTTTGAAAATAAAATTCATTTTAAATAAAATTACACCCATTAAAAATTATTTCATGTCTCTTACATATATATAATGTGCATTCATACCTTTTGGAGACTATGGAATCAATTGTCCTTGACGTAGAAACATGGCACTTGAAACTCGATACTTTTATAAAGCTTTACAAATCTAACCGCTATGTCTTCAACTAATATGTTATAGCCTTGGATGGATACACGTGAACTATATCATATGAATCAAATGTTTTTGTTCATAATTGAGCCAAAACTACAAAGGACTCAATTGGAAATTTGTGTCCTTACACTACTTACCTTTTTACACTACTGTTCTATCCAACAGAGAGTTGGAACTATTGTTCATCCAAGGTCGGCGACAATTATACTTAGCTATAAAATTTCTTCCACTTATTTTGTTACAAGGCCAGTGATAAAAAGGTCAATCATCCTTATTGCTTTGGACGACCCAAAGTCTTCCACTTATTTGGACCCAAAGAAGGACAAATGACATGAATAAAGCACATCGTCTTTCTTTGAACCTCCTGATGTCTCGTCATTCCTTTTACTATTTTCCCCATATCTATGACCAAAAGGAAGGTTATTAATTTGATCATTAGGTCCCCTCCCTTGCTCTCCCGCCGGGTAAAGAATAATATCTTGCTCGACCAACGAGTAAAAAAGGTAAAAATGGGAGTTCCCCTAACCCCATAGACATCAAGGATTCTCCATCCAAGGATATTGAGCCTATTTCAAAGAGGATAAAAAAGGATTATCTTCCTCCTCCTAAATCGGAGGTTATGGGAAAAAATACTATTGAAAAGGGCAAGGGTGTTTCTCGATCAATTATCATTCGCCCCGACTTACTCGAGAGTTGATTCGGTCTTTTTTTTGCTAATTGAGCGGATGCCTCTGCCTTACCCAACTCTAAGTTATTGGAGCATGACAACCATAATTTTCCCTTATAAGTTGATCATCTTTATATAGTTTGTAAGATGGTAGTTTAGATTACATGGGGGCGTAAACCCTTTTGAGTACAGTAATGATAAGTTGGACAACAACACTATTGATACAAGACATCCAAACAAAACTTAGTGAAGATAAACTCAGTTTGAACTACCAAATCTCTCGTGTATAACGAAAAGGATAATAACGAGCTGAGAAGTAACTCATTTGGAGGGAGAGAGAAGTAGGAACCATAAATATACCTTGGCAGACAGTCAAACACCCCCAACCATCCTCAAGAATCTCTGTTAAGTATTAGAGCTTCGTAATAAATGACAATGGTGGGTGAGTAAACTCTATGGTTTGTAATAAATCTCTCTCTGATGTGTATTCTCTCTAGCAATAACCACTGAACTCTTAAACAAAATCTCTTCTCCCTAGCGATGGTTGGGGTCCCCTTAAGTAGTCCCGACATCACTCCCCAGGTAACTCAGTCATTATTAACTGTGAAACACATCCCTCATACTTTATGTCATAAACATTAAATGCCTGATGCCCTAGTTATCTCCACGTCATAAACATTAAATACTAAGAGATGCCTTTTGCCTAACCACTGTGTGTCCGGCGGCTGTCGTCACAGAGGTGGCGCACCAACTGTCTGACAGCCCCAAATACCACGGTGGTTTACTCAAGTGTAGATTTGACATTATCTAGCTGGCTAGTGACATCACCTAAAGTAGATGTGATATTAAGTAGAGGGTTGTTTGGTCCACAACTCAATGCAAGATGGAACTTGACGCTGCTCCACCCAGGGTTCCACGGTCAGGGTCTTTTAGTGTTTTACCAGGTGTATCTAAGATGGTCAGGACAAGCTCCAACCGTGCCTCACTTCTCAATCCTCCAAACTAAGTCCCTCTAAAATTCCCACGGCGAGGTCGTTCAATAGAGCATGAAAGTTCTCCCAGGTTCTGCCAAGCATGGTCTCTCGCGAGTACCGTTCGACCTCACACTAAAAATCATTATACTCATTACATCATTACAATCGTTATAGCCCACACTAAATATAAACAAAGATACAATGTGACTAAGTAACACAACAAGCTAAAGTATAAGCTACCACACTTAAGCTGCCACGCTTGAGCTGCCACGCTGAGCTGCCATGCTACCTTAATCCCAAACACTGTTGTTAATGGGGGAATTATCTCTAATCTCAGGATTACCTTCAATCCCCATCTATATTTTTCCCTTCGTGAAGAGATTTATTGTGGAAATAAGAAATGTCTGTACGAAAAACTTCTCAATCCGATGAACCTTCTCTGTGTGAAATTTTTTTGGCATCTTTTCCTTCATTGCAACCAATTGCGGTTAACGCCTCTAGGAAAAAGTAAAATTATCCTCTATGTACCTGAGTCTAGGCGCTGCGATTTATTAGCGCTTTGACAAAGGGATATCGTAACTTTTTCTTGTTACTGAGTTTCAACCATTCTGGCTTGACTATTTAAAATTCTCCCGATAGACCTCCTGACTTTATCATATACTCATTTTGACTTTGGGGAAGTGAAATTCTCCCATTTTTGCTGTTGTGGAGTATTGTTGTAGGTAGTGATTTTTTCATTAGGACTTCCCCTATCATTAAGACTTGTGAAATCTCCCTTGTAACGTTTCACCATGTTGAAAAAAACAAAAATTATCCGCGATGTAGCTGAGACATAATTTAAACAACGTTTGGACTTGTGGCGAGGGGACATCGTAGATTTTTTGAACTGTTGGGGCAGCTTATTCGTTTGGAGTTATTGAATATGTCTGAAAAAAATTTTGGGGCCAAAACTCAAACATGCCTAAGAAGGAAGCCCTTTGTATTCCCCAGGCATCTCTTCATTAATGATGTGGCACTGTCTTTTCAACTGTCAGGACAGTTACCGAAGTGCCACGTGTTTGTTTGAAATGATCATAGGAGGCTTTGCATGTGTGGTGGTGGGAAACTCAAAACGCGGGTTAAAAGATTTTAAATGTCTATTTTTCAAAACACTTCTCCTTTGTTTGTCTTCTTCAAACTCCCGTCTACTTTTGAGAGAGAAACTCTACCAAAACTCAATTGTTGCTCATCTTTTCTCCTCATTTATTTCCTATATAATTATCCTCACTTTCTAGCCACTCCATTGTTACTTCTCTGGTGCCTTTTCTAAGATTTTATTGTACTTCACTACTATCTTCAAGGGCCTCCTCAAGCAATCCTGCCACGTCTGCCACCAAAGTTCAAACTGCCACCGCTATTGCCACCACCTCTGCTGCCAACTCTTTGACTGCCGCCCACCAGGACCAGATGCGTTTCTATCGCCTGTGCCCTATATTTGGCAAGGGTGATGATTTTGCTAGGTTTTGCTAGACTTGCATTTTCAACATGAAGTATGATGCTATGACGCTTGGTGATGAAGACGAAAGTGCTGTTGACTGGGGCTTTCTCCCCCCAGAGGGGACTCTTCGATTTCGTCTTGAGCGAGGGGACTTCTCGTGGTCCCATATTGACTTCGAAGGGCCTAGAGGCTCTCCTGCTCACTTCGCTGCCTGGAACTCCCACATGTAGAGTTCCCATGCTGATACCCTTACCAAAATTAGGCTTTATCGGGCCAAGTGGTTTAGTGAGTTTACTATGTCCAAGAACATTAATGCCCTTCCTATCCTGGTGTCTCGCTGGAATGTTACTACTCATACCTTCATTGCTGTGTGGGGTGAGTTTACAATAACGTTGGAAGACGTGTGTGAGCTTTTGGGCCTTGAGGAAACATGCCATGAGCCCTATTCTGATGAGGCCCTGGATGACCAAGAGGTTGCTGACCGTTCAGAGTTGGATGATATATGCTGGTGGTGCATCGGTTATTCAAACAAAGCCACTTTCACTCATCTCCTAAACTATTTCTTCAAGGATCCTTCTGAAGGTGGTTCTTCTAAGGCTTCCCCTGGTCAAGGTACATCGCTGGAACTTGATGCCAACATCCTTGTCATTCTCTCTCATTTCCTTTTAATAGGGAAACCTAACGACCAACCTTGAAGGGACCTCATCAACATATCCCTCCGTTTGGCCCGGGGTATCAAGCTTCCTCTAGCTACAATTGCCCTAGGATCATTCTACATATTTCTTGATAGAACACTTTTTGACATGAAACAATCTCTTCATCGTTATAACCTGGCCCACTTTGCCAACTGTGTCCTTCTAACGAGGTTCCTTTATATTCATTTCCCTGCTGTTGCAGCCAAAACCAATCGCCCTCCTTCGGGGGAAGCAATTCTTCCTCCACGCTCCTTCGTTTATCACAAGAAACAAAGTTAAAAGGAGTTAACCTTTGTTATTGATCAACCTGGGAGTTTTGTGATGAGGCCTTACGGAGAGGAGATTTTTCTCCATACTTGGTTTTTTTAAACATGGAGCAAGGGTGGTTCAGGCAACTACTTTGGACCTCATCATTGAAGACCCTTCACTAGCTATGGTCCTTTTGTTTTCATCAGGGTACCTACCTTCCTACACCGAGCGGAGATACACCAGTGAGCATTACAATCCCAATTGATGCAGCTGTCAATTCAGTTTCGATCAGGGGGCTCCTCACCCAGTTTTCCAATTATCTCACCCCAAAGTCTCTTTTAACGATCCATGTTCCCTGTTCTCATCTACATATGTGTAGGGGTGAGTTCTACAATGGATGGGCGAGTCACCATTTCAAGCATTATGAGGCAAGGGGATGTGACCCCCTATTTGCAACAAAGTACCTGTCGAGACAGTTGGCCCGAATTTCTGAGTTCATCCAGGGGATCCTGTGTATCACTCAGTTCTTTCATTCTCTGCCCTAGAGAGGGGGATGAAAGGTAATTCCGTTCTTAGGATTGAGTTCCCTCTTAGCAAAACCCCTAAGGAACCTCCCACTGAGCATCTTCAACATTAGTCCATAATTTCTGTTGCTAACCTGCTCCTTCTGGTGGTATTTCTGGTGAAGGGGTTTCAACTGAGGTAGTCTATGGTAGAGGGCCTTATCAATCACCAGCTAAAAAGACTAGGAAGTCCAAAAGTGGGACTTCCTTAAACTCAACCTCAAACTCCTTTGGAGGCATTTCCCATTGCCCCCGTTCCTCCTCCCATGTCTGCAGAAACGAGTGAGGAGTTGAGAAGGCAAGTTCAGGCTAAGGTGGCACGAATAAATGCTGAGTTTCATTGACGCACTCCCATCGTTCCTCTTTTTACTGCCTTCGCCATTATCTTGGTTCATCTAACGGAACCAGGGTCAAAGGGAAAGAAGAATTCAAAGGTTCCTCGAAGTGGTGGTGCTGCGAGTGCAAGGAAGAAGACTCTGGGTGCCAAGTCCCAGAGGAAACGAACTCCAGATGTGTAGCTTCCCTCAGCTCCCTCTATTGCATCCTCCTCTTCTCTTTCTACAGTGGTTATATCCTCCCATTCTCCCTTTGGATCCGAGGTATATATGTGTGTTATTGTTCTTACTCCCATTTTTCTAGGGCAAGCTGCATCTGTTTAATTCTTAACAACTTTGGTGCTGGAGGTTGAAGAAGAAGGACCCATCCCCCCGTGATCCCTTTCATGGGGGGGATTTTTGGTTCCTCTCACACCGATGTAACTCCTCCCCATTCCCCCATGACCGGGCTTACTTACTCCTGCCATTCGGCCTTATAATGTGCGAAGGATGTTGCTGCAGGGGGTGATTCTGTTGAGTCTTTGGGCATCTCTTCTTGACCAGAGATAACTCCCCCAGTCTCTTCTGAATTATCACCTCAACCCGAGGTTCTTCTGCCCATTGTTCCAGCTGCAGAAAGTTACCCCGAGGTAATACTATCAATCATTTGTTAGGTCTGACGTCTTTTCTCTCTTCCACCCCTTTTTCTATTTTTTCATGATGAACTTTAATATGTTGGGGTTCCTTAGGTCGAAATGGTGTATTTTCTTAGCTAGCATTCATCTTCCCGATGTGTTGACGAGACCCCTAGCTGCAGTTCCCCTATTTGGTGCCAAACTGAGGTAAGTAACCCTTAGAGGCATTTCTCACTTCTTCTGTACTTATTCCCTATTTCTAACGCTTGGCTTAATGTTTGCAGTTTTCTCCAGATATTGTCCCACCCTCTTCTTTTGGTGGTTTGTGTATTCCCGAGGCTAGGGTTGATGTTTCTGCCCAGCTTGGTGGTTCTTCTTCATCCACTAACGTTGGGGCATCACTTGGAAGTTGAACGTCCTCTTTAAGTGAGACTCCTATGTTGGCTTTGGTACCTTTTGCTAGTGAAGGAGCTTTTCCTGACGTTGAGGCTTCTTTGGTTGAGGGTGCCATTGGGGCCTCTAAGGAAGTAAGCCTGCCCCCAATAGTTCCTGTCGTTATGGCCTCCTTGGTGACTCCCATTCCTGCTCCAGCCATTACTGAGGTACTTCGCTAGTTTCAAACTTTCATTTCTCAAACTTTCAAACTTCACCTATAACGGTGACTTAACAATAAAAACACTTGTTAAGATTTTTCACAAAGTCCACTTATAATGGTGACTTAACAACGAAAACACTTGTTAAGATTCTTCGCAAACTCCACCTATAATGGTGACTTAACAATAAAAAACACTTGTTAAGATTTTTCGCAAACTCCACCTATAACGGTGAGTTAATAATGAAAATACTTGTTAAGATTTTTTACAAACTCCGCCTATAATGGTGACTTAATAACGAAAACACTTGTTAAGATTTTTTTCGTAAACTCCACATATAACGGTGACTTAACAATGAAAACACTTGTTAAGATTTTTTGCTTAACTCATTATTTCTTCTACTTATTCTCAGGTTGCACGTGAATCTTTTCTGGCGGGAGAGAAATCTCCACCAGTTCTTTCGCCCATTACCTTGCCCCTTCGGGAACCCGCTATTTTAGAAGATTCTAGCCACGATGACCAAGATTCCACGACTGGTGTTGCTGCTGATAGCGAATCTGGTTGTGAGCTTGATCTGCCCAACTTAGCTCCTCACAATTTTTGCCTTATGGTTCTTCAACATTCCCCTCAAATGCCTACCAACCATCATTTGGTAATTGAGCAACTTGCAAGCCACCATCCTGAGACTTTTACTATGGATTGCCTGCGTTCCAACATCCTCGTGATGAGCCATAGGCTTCAGGGCATGGTGATAGTTGTTGCTGATATCGTCAGCACTCCTACCACGAACGTTACAAGACCTCTTCTCAACCAATTCCTGGGAAATATGAGGGAGTTGGGTCAATATGGTTTCCATTTTGACTTGATGATTGCGCATTTAAAGACTTTGAAGAGCCAACGACAGGATAGTCAGAGGGAACTGCTGCAGAAACATCGGGAGGATCAACGGGCTGAGGAAGCTAAGTTGGCTAAGCTAGCACCTTTGCTTTAAGTTGCCAATAAGGAGGTAGAGGACATCAAAGAAGCTCTGCGTCTGGCGAAGCTGAAATGAGAGAAACTCCTTATCGAGCGTACACAAGCGCAAACGAGATTAGAGGTTTCTATTAACGCCTAACAGTCTTGCCTAGCAACTTTCTCGGGCCTGCCCGAAGATTTTTTCTCTGCTCCAGACCTATGGTTCCTCTTAGGCCAATGAACTTTTGTATATATTTTCCTTTTTCTTCTTATGTAATTCTTGGTCAGTAGCTCCCAATTTTGTAATGCCCCAAAGTTTGTAAATGAATGAAAAAGATATATGTTTTCCCATGCCATTTCTTTGTGCTGTCACTATTTGCGTATATTATAGAGTTCTACAATTCTTCCACCTCCACTCGAGTTACAATAATAGACATAAAAACAACTTGTATATTCATAACAACAGCTAAATACAATGATGGTCTAAACTTAATTGCTTACACATGATAGACTTTCAACCATTTATTGTTAATCTTGAATGGCTTGTCTTCTTCCATATTAGAAATTAGGCAATAACCTGAATCATGAGTTTCTTTTACAATGAAAGGTCCCTCCCAATTTGCTGCAAACTTAGGTAGAAGAAGCCCCCTGATGTCCTTCACTATAGCCTTCAAAATAAGGTCTCCCTCCACGAACTTCCTTGGTCTCACCAAGTTATCATATTCCTTAGAAAAATGCCTCGTATACATTTGAAAGTGCAGCATCGCATTATCTCTATGTTCATCCAATGCTTCCAACTATACATATCTATTCTGAGGGAGCATGCTACTTCGCAATTCATATCGAGCAGAGGGAACTTTCAACTCTACTGGGAGAATCGTCTCAGCCCCATAAACAAGGGAGAACGGAGTATACCATGTGGGCTTCCTCTTGGTTGTTCGATAGGACCACAATACAGCCGGTATCTTATCATCCCATGATCTTGGGAAATCCTCCATCATTTTAGACAGAAATATTAACCAAGATTTTGTTAGTTACTTCAGCTTGACCGTTTCCCTTTGGGTATGCCACCGTTGAAGTATGATGAACAATAGAGTGTTTGTCTGTGAGCATTGTTACCTCTGAATCGACGAAGGGGGTTCCGTTATCTGAGAGAATAACCTTTGAAATCCCAAAATGGTAAATGATGTATTCTCTAATGAAGTTGCTCACCATCCCTGATGTTGCCCTTCCTAGTGGTATCGCTTCAGCCCACTTTGTAAAGCACTCTATTGCTATTAGTATCCATATCTTCCCCCTTGAAGAAGGATGTGTTGCTCCTACAAGGTCAAACACCCATGTGTAAAAAGGATAAGGCATTACCAAGGAGTGTAGGTCCACCGATGGGGCATGGATCATATTTCCATGAAGTTGGCAAGCCTTATATTTTCGAACGAACTCAGCGGAGTCCTTCTCTATCGACAGGAAATAATACCCATCATCAGCTGATCATATAACTTGGACCCCCTGTGTGAGCTGGATCGTGACTTTTTTGAGGACTTCGTTTGCTTCTTCCTTCATGATGCAACGCAATGGCCTGTTAAAGTAGGCCCTTCGATAAAGATGACCCTCCTGAATGTAGAACCTCGGGGTCCTTCACTTGAGTCCCATCGCACCAATTTTATCTATAGGGATAACTCCATCTTTAATGAAGTCAATATAGGGCTGTCTCCAGTCTGATTGAGTTTCAACAAAATAACATTCCACTGCCTCGAAGAATAGTTGGCATTTATCGCACTTTCGTTGTAGCTATACTGCATCATATTTCATTTTAGGCCAGAAATATCCCTCCCTTTAAATTCTCCTATAAATAGGTATCTCAGTTATTTCGCAGTATTCTTTATGTGTTTTCATCAACCTCCACCCCGCTTCTTCTGGGACGATGCATCTTAACAACCATTCTCCTGCATTTCTGAAGTAAAGGTTTCCTTGGTTTGTAAAGTATTAGGCTAGTTCCCTCAGCTCCATCGCTCCTTCCCTGGACTCCAGTTATTTTTTGATCTCTCCTCTCCATTCAGTGTCCTCCTCCATCGGTAAAATTGTTTATACCACCGAGGGAGCTATTCTTTATTGGATCACAACTGTAGTTGTATCATCTTTCAAGACCATCTTCTGAGCTGTGGTGGCATAGACGTCTGGATGGCGGTTCATCGTTCGAGGATGTCTCTTGATCTTGGTCCTATGGAACTGGCTAAGAGAACTCTGAATGATAGTTCTGTATGGTGTCAGATTTAGGTGTTTCAACACATATTCTCCATTCACTTGCTAAATCACCAAATTCGAATCACCCTTAATGAAAAGTGAATGAATTCTCCTTCGAAGGGCCTCCAGTAACCCCAGTACCAAAGCTTCATACTCTTCTTCATTGTTGGAACAAGGGAAATATAACTTGTAGGAAAGACAAATCTCCTCCATTTCTTTTGAAAGAATAAACCCTACTCCTCCTTTCTTTTCGGTCGAAGATCCATCAAACTGCATTATCCATTCTTTATCGTTTGCATCTATATGGTTGGCTTGCAAGTCATCTCCTGGAATACTTTCTTTTGGTGGTTCAAATGTCCTAGAGGGGAAGATTGCCAAAAGATCTGCATACGCCTGGCTCTTGATCGCGCGAGGAACCACGCATTTCAAGTCATATTCTGAGAGAATGAGCAACCACCTAGCTTCCCTACCAATTAATATATTTCTTGCCAGCAAATACTTAATAGGGTCACATCTAGTTACAATATGAATTGTAAAAGATAACATATAATGTCTAAGTTTTTATGCTACAAAGATTAGGTGGTTGGTAGGGCCTTGGATCCTCCCCTTCTTTCGCTAGGTTCAACAGTTCCAGCTCTTGTTCTTATGATTTTGGTTGATCTGCCATATAGTTTGGTTCTTCGACGACATCTTTCATAAATTCCTGTATGTTGGAGTTGTTTATCACCATACACTGCCCCCATTGATCCACCAAAAAACACTCATATATTGGGTCAGCCTCATTATGAGTTTCTTCGGCCTCCCATTCACACCATTATAATCGATAAACCACCTTTCCTTCTTCGATAATAACCTTTTTGAATTGTCTGCTGGTAGTCACAACTGCCTTCCTCTTCTTCTCTCTATAAGCCTCAACAACTCTTCCTCCCGAAAATCGACTCAGCACACTTTGTCATTGGACCTCATGCTCCTTTGGATCCATCCTGAGCCTCATTATATCTTTGAGCTACTTCAATATGTTTTGGTGGTAAGGGACCACCGACGGGCTTCTTCTCTCATCACCCCTTTATTGCTCGTAACTTCTTTATTATGCTCATTCAAGGGCCCCATCCTTTCTCTAATTGAGGGAACCCATGCTCCCTCCATTCTTCTCGTTAGGACTCAGATGCCCTCCTCCAATTCTGTGTAAAATGCTGCATCTACCAGGTGAGCTTCCTCAGCAGCGAAGGGCCTCTTCGTAGCTCTAATGGTCACCTCCATCCCCTTGATATTTGCCTTAGCGCATTAGTGATACGTCGAAGGAACTAGCCCTCGGTTATGCATCCGCACCCTTCCTATCAACAGATGGTAGGAAGTTGCACTCTGTATCACGTGTAATTTGATGTTGGAACTCATATTTCCCATCACAATCCCAACGTTCACATTGCCAATGGACTTGGAAGACTAGTTATCATAACCCAAAATCACTAACGACATGGGGACTAACCTTTCCTTCGAAATATTTGTTGCGTCGAAAGAGTTGATTTGAATGATATTGATGGAGGCTCCCCCATCCATAAGAGCCCTTGCAAAGCTAACCCCACTGATGCTGGTAGTCACATACAATGGTCTATTATAGGGGAATGTCACGGCCCTATCTGCATCGCTGAAAGTTATCTTTGATAAAAATCTCTTTACCAACCTGGCCATGGGTCCCTTCTATCTCAGTGAAGGGACTGCATTCTTCCTCGCAATATCAAGGATTGCCTGGGTTATCCCCAATCTACTTTCCTTTGGTATCCCTACCTGGTCAAATAACCATGCAAACTTTAGGGATTTTGAAACTGCACACTATTCTACATCTTGGTATACTTCCTCACCTTCAACACTATATACGTCCTCCACATCTTTAACACTTACTTCATCATAAGCAAACACTACATTATCTATTCCCCTAGTGCAATCTTCCAAACATTCTTCGAACTCCTCCTGCTCCGTCGTTAGATCCTTTATTTCCTTCTCTGCCTCCTCGTCGTTGGCCACCACCAGATTGGCCCGATGTGCTGGGAATGGGTTGTTGTTAACATTTTACGAAGGGATTTACAATGTTCTTGCCTTCACATATTTGTCAATGATTCTCCTTAACATGAAATAGCTCTCCGTTGGATGTTGGATCTTTTGATGAATTTGGAAATATTTAGGATCCGCCCTAGTTGCAGCGTCTTGTTCCCCAACGGGGATACCCTTTGGTTCATACACCGTTCCTCCTTGAACCATGGAAGTGTAGCAGCTGATAACCTCTTCTAAAGTACAAAGCAACGACGGTGGGTCTTCCCAATCTCTCCCAAACTTCCTCTTGTTGTCCCTCTTCGCTACTTTTCTCCCATCTGCTCCTTCGGTATATCCCACTAGTGGGGGCTGAGACCTCCCTCCCACAGGTTATATCGGCTGCCTGAACACCATGGGCACCACCACTGGGTTTGGTCGTATGAACAACGAGATATTCCTTGCTGCTTTTAGGAATGTCGCAAAAGTCCCCTCGTGCGTTTAGTTAATAAGATGGCCGATGTACTTAGGAAGCAATCCTTTTGCACAGATTTGCAGTAGTTTGGATTCTCTATCCTCCTCCCTCAAATTGAGGGACCTTTCCCTGAACCTTCGAACGTATGCCACTACATCTTCCCCCGGTCGTTGCTTCTTTCTCCTCAGTTGGTTCAAGGTAAACTCATCTTCTGTCAGAGAGAATTTTTGGACGAACAAAACGTGCATCTCCTCCCAAGTGGAAACACTTGTAAGAGCTAGGTGAGAATACCAGGTATATGCCTTATCGGTTAAGGATTTAGAAAATTCCCTCAACCTGAGTTTCTTATTATTGCAGTGTGCCCCCAAATGTTCCACAAAGAGTTTAATGTGCTCTTTTGGGTTCCACCCTTTCCTGTATATTTTTCAAAGATAGGAGGAATATAATATTTTGGGTAGGGCTCATCGTTGTATTCCCGGGGATAAGGAATTTGAAAGTTGTCATAAACCGAAGCTACTTCGCCCACAGATTGAGAGGAAGCTTGCATGAATTTCAGCATCTCTTTTTGTGTTTGTTTCATCATCTCTTCCATAGCTGATGCCGTTGAAGGAACGACCAAAGGGACCATAGGCTGAGTGCCCGTTGCAGCTGGAGAAATCATCATAGTTGGAACGGTTGATACTCCTGGAGTTCCCACTGTTGGATTTATAATAGTGGGTATACTTACTGGGACCATTTATGTTAGAACTGCACTTGGTGGGGCTGTTGGGGCTGCCCCTGGTGTCATGAAGGAGTTGGATTTAAATCCCCCCAGCACCGTTGAAGCTACGGGAGTATGCAACAACTCGTAAAATTTATTCATGAGGAGTGATACTTGGGCTGGTCCCAACCCAACGCTAGTAGAAGCTTGTGTCACCCCTAGGACACCTGTCGCCGTTTGAAGTGGAGGTACCTCCAGTCGAGGGGCTCCGTCCCTTAAAGCTTTCAGCTCTCTCACCGCCTGTTCTTCATTGTGTTGAATGTCATCAAAGTTAAGTCTTTGATTAACGTTATCCTGCACCATACTCCTTGTTTAGAAGAATGCCTCCCCAGTAGAGTCGCTAAATATAAGATGGTAGTTTAGATTAGATAGAGGCTTAACCCCTTTTGAGTACAGTAATGATAAGTTGACTAGCAACACTATTGATACAAGACACGCAAACACAACTTAGTGAAGATGAACTCAATTTGAACTCCCAAATCTCTCGTGTATAATTCAAATGATAATAACGCACTCAGAAGCAACTCATTTGGAGGGAGAGAGAAGTAAGCACCCTAGATACACCTTGGCAGGCATCGAAACACCCCCAACCACCCTCAAGAATCTTTGTCAAGTATTAGAGCTTCGTAATAAATGACAATGGTGGGTGAGTAAACTCTCTGGTTTGTAATAAATCTCTCTCTGGTGTATATTTTCTCTAGCAATAACTCCTGAACTCTTAAAAAAACCTCTTCTCCCCAGTGGTAGTTAGGTTCCTTAAATAGCCCCCACACCACTCCTGAGGTAACTCAGTCATTATTAACTATGGAAGACATCCCTCATACTTTATGTCACAAACATTAAATGCCTGATGCCCTAGTTAGATCCACGTCATAAACATTAAATGCGAAGACATGACTTTTGCCTAACCACTGTGTGTTAGGTGACTGTCGTCACATAGGTGGCTCACCAACTACCTGACATTCCCAAATACCACGGTGGTTTACTCAAGTGAAGATTTGAGATTGTCTAGTTGGCTGGTGACATCACCTACAGTCGATGTGACATTAAGTGCTAATTCTCGACAATATGGGTCTTATGCGCTTAATTGTTCATTATGCAGGCTTAATTGCAGTTGCAGAGTCAAAAGCTATATTTCAGAGCAATTTGCAGTTAAGTTTGTGCTAAATACCTTGTCCCATAACCCTAACCTACCCCAATCCGAGCCTAAACATGTCCCTAAACCTATCCCAAACCATGTGTGTGTTTTGTTCGTCCATTTTTAATATTTTTTAGATTTTTAGTTCGAGTCAATTTTATTTTTAAGATTTATTTAGAATTTATAGGTTTCATTTTCTATTTTTCTATTTTCTATTTTATTTAGTATAATTTTATTTTATTTTGATTTTTATTCTATTAGTTTTTAGTTTTTTATTTTATTTTATTTTATTAGGATTAGAATTTTTAGGATTTCATAGATTTTTAGTGTTATTAGATTTTTCATTTTCTTTTTAGGATTTTAATTTTAAGTTTTATTAGATTTTATTTTAATTTTAATTTTTTATTTTATTTCTTTTTAGTTTCAATTTTTATTTGAGTCTTTGTTTTATTTTAGAATAGGATTTTATTTTTTTAGGTTTTTATTTTATTTTATTAATTTTATTTTATTAGTTAGTTATATTTTAAGGGTCCAAATTATACACACACATACACTCAAATACTCACTCACACACATCCTACTAACCTACACTCAACCACACACAACCACACACCCCTAGCTTCCATACACCCTACCTCACCCAATTACACTCCCTATCATCTTCAACCTTTCACCCTCTCTCCCCTCTAAACCCACTTCCCCCATTAGCAAAACCATCTCACCAATACCCCCCCTCTCTCTCTCTCTATCGTCCCAGCCAACCCCTCCCTCCGACCTTCGACTGGTACCCCTCCAACCGAGCCGTCCCTGCCTCTGGCGACCCGACCTCCTTCTCCGGCCGAAGACAATCCACCCAACCACCTTATAACTCCCAATCTCGACCTCTCCACTAGACCGAACCCGCGAATCCGACCCTCTATTGCCATCCTAACCCGGCCGAACCTTAAGCCCCGCCGGAACCACCCTAAATCCGCCAGATGCGGAACCAGCGCCTCAACCCGCACCAATCTCCGACCTCACACGATCTCCATACCCATCGGACATTCAACCCTCCGATCGTGACCTACCAAACCAACTAAACAACCCAAAGCAAAACCCATTTCAAGCTTTAACCCATTTTCCAAACCTCTAAAGCCAAGCACGATTTCTTCTCAGCAAAATAAAGTCAACTAAAAACTAAATTAACCCACATGCTGAAAACCATTTAATACTTTTTACCCTTTTTTCCCTATTATAACCCCCAACTACCTCTTTTACCCAATACCCAAAATTACCCCTCACGATATCAGATTTTTATTCTCATTCACATGACACGCCCAAACCACATGCACACTTATACCAATTACCCAATTACCCCTAGCACCTACTATTAAAAGAGGATGAAGACCCATTTTCAAAAGATCTCAAACTTAGTTTTTTTACTCTTGTGTGATAAATTTCTCTACACTCCTCTTTAGAGAGTATTTGCATTTTTAGCAAATACCTCAATAAAGAGGTGTGTAGTGAAATTTATCTCTAGGATGAATTCCACCCTACCCATCTATAATGAATCTTGGCATTTTTAGCCATTAATTCATTATGGATTGATGTAGTTGAATTTATCCCTTATGGGAGGTAAATTCTAATCCATTCCTTTATGTTGAGATTTTGCATTTTTAGCAATTATCTCAATATAAATTAATGATCAAGAATTTATTTCTTTGGGGGAATTCTAATGTAAAATTTTAGAATTTTAGGATTTGCATTTTTAGCAAATCTTTTTTATTATTTAATTGTCCATTAATAATTCATCCACTATCCTTTTTATTTTTATTTTGTAATTTTTAGTTTAGATTCAATAAATACATGAGTGAGGAATTGTAATTGAGAGATTGATGATGTAATTGAAGATTTCATGTCAATTCAAGGCTTAAATGGATTTGATCTCCTCCTCTTGATTACTTTTAGTTTAATCTTCTCATGCTTTTAATTGTTTATTTTATATTTTTGGATGATGAATATTGAGGTCTAATCTCCCATTTATGGGATGAAATTTTGAAACCCCCATGAATCCAATTTAGTTAGTTTACTTTTTAGCACAATTTTATTTACCTCATTTTTTTATTAGCTTTTACATCTTAGTAGTACTTTAAAAATTAATATATAGTTAGTTAATTAATATTCCCTTGAAAAATTCATAAAAAATAAAAAAAGTAAAAATAGAAAAATATAATAAAATGCAAATGAATCTATATATATGTCCTCTTCAATTTTGTGTTTCACCCTTAGATTTGGATTGACTCCCTTACTTACCCTCTACACTAGTTTTGTTATAATTTTATAGGTTCAAGGGAATTTTTGATAGAAAGAAGTTGCAACAATGACAAAAAAAAATACATAGAGAAGCAATTTTTCTTTTCATCATTAAGTAGAGGGTTATTTGTTCCACAACTCAACGCCCGGTGGAACTCAAAGATGCTCCTCCCGGGGTTCCACGGTCAGGGTCTTTTGGTGTTTTACCAAGTGTATCTAAGATGGTCAGGACAAGCTCCAACGGTGCCTCACTTCTCAATCCTCCAAACCAAGTGCCTCTAAAGTTCCCACGGCGAGGTAGTTTGATAGAGCATGAAAGCTCTCCCAGGCCCTGCCAAGCATGGTCTCTCGCGAGTACCGTTCGACCTCACATTAAAAATCATTATACTTGTTACATCATTACCTTCGTTATAGCCCACAGTTAATATAAACAAAGATACAATATGACTAAGTAACACAACAAGCTAAAGTATGAGCTGCCATGCTTGATCTGCCTCGCTGATCCCAAACACTATTGTTAATAGGGGGATTATCTCTAATCTAAGGATTACCTTCAAGCCCCCTCTACATATTTCTTCGTTTTGATATCCATTTTACTTGCTTCTTATTCATCTTTTTTTTCTCATTGTTGATACAAAATTTAGTCTGTTGACATGGATCAATAAAGTGAAGACACGTGGCAGTCTACGTGGCAACAACAAACACTTCCGAGGAACTCACACGCTCCGAGGAACCATACCCAATGAGGAACACTGTTTCTCCGTGGAACTCTTGAGCACCGAGAAGCTTAGGCGGTCCAAGCAACTCCGGCGGTCCGAGCTGCACCTCGAACAAAGCATTAATAGCAGGATAACCAACAGTTTGACTATTCATTAAATGCTTATCATTCAGACGCACACACTTAAGGAGCATTGAATGTATCACCCTTTCATATGTACATCATTTAATGTATTACCCTTTCACGTTACAGCCTCAGGGCTATAAATACATTGTACAATCCTCATTGAGGGGGATCCAGACCAGAATTTCTTGAGATAATTTGTAGTCGAGAATTCCCATACAAACAGCAATACCAAAACAGTGGACGTAGGCCATTCTTATAAGGCTGAACCACTTTAAAAATTCTTTGTATCATTTATTTATCTGTGATTGAATAATTAGAGTGATCTAATTTTTTACATCAACAGATTGGCGCCGTTTGTGGGAACGACTGTTAATATCGTTTTTCACCAAAAACAATCCATTACGAATGGCTGATATTTCGGAATCCAGCAATCGAAACGTTGGAACCCCTCCAAATCCATCTGCTCCGCCAAATATTCCAGATCTGGCCAGAATAATGACAAATCTGGCTCAGGGCCAGACCGTCATGCAAGAAACAATGCGGCAACTCATCCAAACCCTTCATGGCGGTGCACCAACCCATTCAGGACTGCGGAGTATTCAAAGAAACACCCGTGTGTCATCCTCACGTACTAGGCGTACCTATTCATATCGCAATGAGGAATCTGATGATTTATCTTATCAACCTGGGCGAACTTCGTCGGTGCGAGCCACAGATACTGAACAACGTGTCACTCTCTCCCCAGAAAGGACCAGCGCATTGGAAAGATTAAGTAGGGTTTCTCCTTTCATCCGGCTATGCCCTAGGAGGAAAAAAGTCCTCTTAATGCAGCGTCGAGGAGATTTCGATGATCAACAACCTTAAGGGAAGGATCTGCCCAGTCGTGACCAGCTGCTCGTCAGGATAGATCCTAGGAAGCCACTTCAACGCGATCAGCTGCTCGAACTAACAGGCCCGAAGAAGGAAATAATGCATGAAAAGGCTCTATTCAAAGGCTGGAGGATAGATTAGGGGAAATGGTTAAAACCAAGAACCCTCTACAACGAACCTTTGTTCGAGGAACACCTTTTGTCCAGGCCATTGTAGATTTTCCAACACCATCAAAGTTCAAAGCACCTGTTGTGACCCCCAAATATGATGAAAAGACTAATCCTGTTCTTCATATAGAACAATATCAAGTTGCTGCCGACATTTATGCTGTCCCAGACGAGATGAGATGCAGGGCATTCTCGGGAACTCTTACCGGATCTGCTCAAATATGGTATAATAATCTTCCTCGGGGTAAGATCTCAACTTTCTTTCAACTGGCCGAGTTATTCATTGGAAATTTCTGCTTTGGGGCAAAGCCAGTTAAACGAGTAGCACATTTGTTAAGTGTTAGACAAAAAACTGGTGAAAGTACCATAGATTATATAACTCATTTTACTAACGAGAAACTTGAAGTCATTGATTATGAGGAGAAGACAGCGATCACTGCCTTGATGAGTGGGCTGTTGCCTAACAAGTTGTATTACACTTTGGCCAAAGATCCACCCATAACTATGTCAGAATTGATGGCAAAAGCGACCAAAATCATGAATGCCAAGGAGGCTATGGCTGCGAAGAAGAATATGGATAAAGAACCAAGGTGGAAGTCGACAAAGCCAAGAAGAAAGAACATAAGAACAATGGTGGTGAAAACAATCCAAAAATAGGTCGTCATGGGAGGTATTGAAGAAATTTGATAATTACACTCCTTTGAAGGTAGATATCAACCACGTCCTGGAAGAAATTAAGAACATCGAGGAGTTAAACTGGCCAAAGAAAATGAAGGCAGACCCTGACACGAGGAATAGGGAAAAATATTGCGAGTTTCACAAAGATCATGGCCATATGACCAAAAATTGCATAGCTCTTCAGAATGAAATTGAAACACTCATCCGATGAGGAAACCTGTCAAAGTATGTTGATCGGGGAAACGAAAGAAGAAACAACGACCGAGCAAGAGAGAGGTCTAGATCTCCTCGTCGTGGAGAGGAGAACAAGAAAAGAAACCATGAAGTTGATCCAGAAGACGACCCCGATCTTCCTAAGAGACCAAGGCAGCCAGAACGAGAGGTATTTTCAATACGCTTTGGGTCATTTGACTGTAATGTTATAACAGGTGGAGATGCAGGAGGAGGAGATCTTACTGCAGAGAGAGAGCTTACCTCGGTGAGGCTTAATCTTGCTCGTACATTCAGCGAATAAATCTAGCTAAAGAGGATCGCCCGAGAAAGGTGAATAAAGAGAAATTTGTCATTGGTTTCTCAAAGAATGACCTTGCAGGTGTTCTATATCCTCATGATAACCCACTGGTGATCAAGATGAGAATGAAGGAGGTTATAATTTCAAGAATACTGGTAGACAATGGTAGCTCGGCAGACATCATGTTCTACTCGTTCTTTGATAGTTTAAATCTAAAGCTATCTCAACTGGAGCCTTATCTCAGACCCCTCATCGGTTTTGCTGACGAGAAAGTATTTCCACTTGGGACAATCAAGTTGGATATATTCATTGGTACGTGGCCTGCTTGTCGAATAGAAAGAATACGCTTCTTCGTGATGGATAAGAATGTTCAATCATCATGGGAAGAGTAGGATTGAAGAAGTTCAAGGCTATACCATCTACAGTGCATCAGTGCCTAAAATTTCCAACAAATTTTGGAGTAGGAGTTGTGAAAGGTGATCAGAAAGTAACTCGGGAATGCTATTATTCATCCGCCGAGCAAGAAGAACTGGAGGAATCAAAGAAAAAGACTACTACCTATCAAGTGGATGAAGGTGCAGAGATTGAAACATTGGATCCTCGAGATGAGTCGCAACTCGTGAAGGATCAAGTGGTGGAAGCTACTGAAAACATCATTCTGGACGACGAGCATCCTGAACGAACTACTCAAGTAGGTTCGTCATTGGAAGCCTCATTAAAACAAGAATTAATAACTTTCCTTAGAAGCAGAAAACAGACGTTTGCGTGGAGTCATGATGCTATGCCTGGGATAGATCCAAATTTCTTACGTCACGAGCTCAATGTGAATAAGGAGATCAAGCTTGTGAAGTAGAGAAGAAGAGTGTTCAGCCCTGAGAAGAATCAAGTTATACAGGAGTAAGTCGAGAAGCTACAGAAAGCTTGTTTCATTGAAGATGTTAAATATCCGGACTGGTTAGCCGATGTGGTGATGGTAAAGAAGAAGACCAACAAGTGGAGGATGTGTGTAGACTTCACTGACCTCAACAAAGCATGCCCAAAGGATCACTTTCCATTACCCCGAATTGTTCAACTGGTGGACGCTACCTCGGGACACGAGTTACTGAGCTTCATGGATGCTTATTCTGGTTACAATCAGATCAAAATAAAACCCGAAGACAGGGAAAGTACTTCTTTCATTACCCCTAGGGGAACTTATTGTTATAATGTTATGCCTTTTGGTTTGAAAAATGCAAGTGCGACATATCAGCGGCTGATGAACAAGGTTTTTGCTGAACAAATCAGTTGCAATATGGAAGTCTATGTTGACGACATGCTGACAAAGAGCATAAAAGCTGCCGATCATCTAGTTGACTTAAGCCAGACTTTTGATCAACTGGATAAATATCAAATGAAGCTGAACCCGACGAAGTGCATATTTGGAGTACGAGAAGGCATGTTCCTCGGGTACATTGTCAATCAATGAGGAATTGAGGCAAATCCTGAAAAGATCAAAGCTCTATTAGGGCTGCGATCTCCGACGACGAAGAAAGAGGTGCAAAGTCTTACAGGACGAGTAGCAGCACTTAACAGATTTGTATCGTGAGCAACTCATAGATGTCTCCCATTCTTCAAGACACTCAGAAAGACTTTTGAGTGGAATGATGAATGTGAGAAGGCTTTTCAAGACTTGAAGAAATACTTGGTAGCACCTCCACTGTTGTCCAGGCCAGTGATGGGAGAAGAATTATACTTATATCTTGCCGTGTTAGAGAATGTAGTTAGCTCGGCGCTAATCAGACTGGAGAATGGAGTGCAAAAACCAATTTACTACACAAGTAAGGCCTTCCGAGGAGCAGAGATCAGATATCCAAGGCTGGAAAAGTTAGCACTGGCGTTGATTGAAGCGAGTTGGAGAATGAGGCCATACTTTCAGGTTCATACTATAGTCGTATATACTGATATGCCATTGAGGCAAGCCCTTCATAAGCCCGAAAAATCAGGGAGATTGATGTACTGGGCAATAGAACTTGGTGAATACGATATAGTCTATGAACCCAGATCATCACTAAAAGGGCAGGCTGTTGCAGATTTTATAGCAGAGTTCACTTATCCTGATACCCCCAAGGAGCAAAAGTTGCTCGCTGATCAACCTGTGGATGTTACAGGATCAACAAACACTAGCTCAGACAAACTCCGGTTGGTAAAAGGGCAAGTGGATGTTGCAGGATCATTAAATTCGAGCTCAGACCAACTCCGATTGGTAAAAGGGCAAGAAAAATGATCGACGAAGAGCGAGAAATATCCGGGGAGGATGAAAGGAAGCAATAAATATTTCACCGAGGAACTCTAACTGATCAGAAATTTGAAGACGAGTTACCTATATGGAGGCTATATATATTGCACTACAGGATGTGGCGCGGGGATAGTTTTGAGCACTCCGGGCGAGGTCGACATGGAATATGCCCTACGTTTCCAATTCAAAGCTTCAAATAATGAAGCTGAGTATAAGGCAGTGATTGCAGGTCTTAGTTTGACAAAAATTATGGAGGCGCAGCAGATTATTGTCTTCAGTGATTCTCAATTGATTGTAAACCAAATGATGGGAGTATATGCAGTCAAAGGAGAGTTAATGATCAGATATCATGTAAAGGCAAATGAGCTAATGTTAGAATTTACCGCTATTCAGCTGGTCAGAATACTAAGAATGGAGAATCCGAGAGCAAACGCCCTAGCTCGACTAGCATCAGCTACTCGTACCGAGCTACGACGAATAATCCCAATTGAAGTGTTGGCTGGTCGGAGTATAGATGAAGACCTGACGATGAACTTTATCACCTTTGATTTAGGACCATCTTGGATGGATCCCATCAGGGCATATATTGAGGAGGGAGAATTGCCAATTGACAAGCTCGCAGCCAAGAAATTGAAGTTTAAAGCTGCTCGGTATGTATTAACTAATGGTATTTTATATAGACGAGAAATTATGGAAGGTTTGCAGAGATGCGTACATCCCTCCGAGGTGAAAGAATTAATTGAAGAGATCCATGAAGGGTCCTATGGAGCACATGTAGAAGGTCGAACACTTTTGCAAAGGATGATGACACAGGGATACTACTGGCCGACGATGAGAGCCGATTGTGTAGCCTATGATATGAAATGTGACAAATGCCAGCGCTTTTCCTCCATCCGAAGAACTCCACAAGCATTGTTGACACCCATAACTTCCCCTTAGCCATTTGCCATGTGGGGAATTGATTTTGTTGGGCCACTGCCAACTACCCGAGGAAGGTTCAAATACCTCGTCGTCGCAGTGGATTATTTTACTAAGTGGGTAGAAGCTGAGCCACTCATTGATATGACGTACGAGAAGGTGTACCAATTTGTTTGGAAGAACATCATTTGTCGATATAGTCTTCCTCATGCTTTCATCACAGACCATGGAACACAATTTGATAATGAGGAGTTCGCTGCCTATTGCCATCAGTCAAACATTTTGAAGGTCCACTCAGTACCAGGACATCCTCAAAGCAATGGACAAACTGAAGTGACAAACAGAACGCTACTAAATGTCTTGAAGAAAAGACTGGATGATGCAAAATCGAATTGGATCAACGAGCTACAATCAGTACTCTGGGCTTACCGAACTACTCCCCGAGTAGCAACTGGAGAATCACCATATATGCTGGCGTTTGGAAGTGAGGCTGTTATACCTGCCGAGTTGGGCCTCCCAACACACAGGGTATTGAATTTTAATTCCCCTGTTAGTGACTTAATGAGAAGACTGGATTTAGACATGCTCGAGGAAGTTAGAGAAGAAGCAGCCATCAGAAATGCGAACAACTTTGTTTTACAACAAGAGGGTGAAGAAATGCGACCTGAAAGAAGGAGACTATGTGCTGAAGAAAATAATTCGAAAGCACAATAAACTGGAGGCAAATTGGCTTGGATCATACCGGGTTACAGAAGTTATTCGACCAGGAACTTACCGAATAGAAACTCTAGAGGGGGAGGAGTTTAAGAATGCATGGAACGCAGAGCACCTGCGCAAGTATTATCAGTGATGTATATTCCCATGTAATGCAGTTCCATCAATATGAATAAAATGAAGATATTCTGCCAAAGTTTTTCCTTTTATTGAGAATTTTTCGGGGAATACTAGTGCTACACACTACTCAGCAAAACTCGGCAAAGATCAGACTACTCAGCAAAAATATTCCTAAAAATGCCAACATCGGTTGGTTAGGAAACAAAATATTCCTAAAAATGCCAAATTCGGTTGGTTAGGAAACAAAATATTCCTAAAAATGCCAACCTTTTTGGCTAGGAAACAAAATATTCCTAAAAATGCCAACATCTGTTGGTTAGGAAACAAAATATTCCTAAAAATGCCAACCTGTTTGGCTAGGAAACAAAATATTCCTAAAAATGCCAACCTGTTTGGCTAGGAAATAAAATATTCCTAAAAATGCCAACCTGTTTGGCTAGGAGACAATAATATTCTCGAAAATGCCAACTTATGTTGGTCGGGAAGTAAATATATTCTCGAAAATGCCAACTTATGTTGGTCGGGAGGTAAAAATATTCCAGAAAGCACCAAAGTCTACTAACTATGGTTGGTTGGGGATAAAAACCCACCAACTGTAGTTGGTCGACAAGGAAAATTTACCGACCTTGGTTGGTCGGAAACATTTTATGGGTAAAATTATTTCAAAAAGACTAACTATAGCTGGTCGGGGATAAAAACCCACTAACTGTAGTTGGTCAACATGAAGAATTTAACGACCTTGGTTGGTTGGAAACATTTTAAACATTTTTATACTTATTACTTTATTGCTAAGTTGGTCGAGAAACAAAAAATTATTATTAAGTGATCGAGCAACATTATTGATACTTGTAACTTTTTAGTTATTACTGAGTTGGTCGACAAACCACATAATATTGTTATCTTTTTAACAGATATGCACAAATATAAAGTGTTTGATAATTACAAGACAATAGCAGTTAAGATTTGCAAACAAAAATGAAAGTCTTTCATTGAATTCAAAATAAATTACAAATTACATTAATAATGAAACAAATTACATTGATATTGAAATGTATACAAACTATTACATCAAAATTCCTACTCTACTGGTTTTTTCCCCTCTGCTTTTGACACAGGTTCCTCGCCAGCAGGCGCATCATTTAAAGCCAGGGGAGAATTTATGAAGTTAAGATCCTTTAACATCCTGATATTCATCATGGATGGTCGATCTAGAAGGTGCTCGGGATGAGATACCTCAACAATTGAATGGAGATTGTAGTCACCGAGATATTTGGAAATCAAGCTCCGAGGAATGGCCTGAGCAGGGATCCAACTCATGTCCAGTTTGAATGGTGGCACGGGTAAGTCGAGCAGCCCAGGATCATGATAGTCCCACAGGTAATGACCCTGTTCGAGTTGCAGCACACCTAAGGCATTCAACTGACCTTGCTTGTAGCCCTCATTATTGGCATTCTGGATACGATCGTCCAAGTGAAAGATAGCTTCGTTGTATCCAGCCATCCAGAACTCCCTGGGCTATTTGTGGAATTGATATGTTAATCTATCCAGCTGCTCATGGAGATTTTTGATGAAGATCTCTTTGTTTTCCAAGGTAGATTTCTGCTCAGAGAACTGATCTTCTAAGTCCCTGATCTTCTTTGACATTTCAGCCAACGCCTGGTTCTTCGCCATTAATTGGAAGGCCTGGTTCTCCAAGGAAGACTGAGTCCTCTGTTCCTCGACAGGAATCCGAGCTGCTCTTGCTCGTCCCCGAGAAGAAGATGAAGGACCATATCTCTTTAAGGTTTCCAACTCGTCCCTCAAGTTGGCGTTCTCGACCTCTAAGAACGAGAATCCCTCATCGGTCACTGGGATTAAGGCTTTTGAAGAAGAGGCTGCAGACTTCAACTGTGATAGATCTTTCTGCAAGTTGTTGTTCTCTTTCTCTAGCAACTCGGCAATTTGTCTGCACTCCTCGACCTCGCCCCTCAGAGTTCTCTCCCTCACCTCGTAGCCATCAAAACGCTTCTCGTACCCCTTGTCAGCATTGAGTTGCTGGTACTTCTTCTCGTACCCCTCATGCAACAGGGCAGTGGATTATTTCTATTATAGCTGAAGGTCTTCGAGGGTGCCTTGGAGATCCTCGATCATATCATAATAAGCCACATTATTGGCCACTGCTCGATCAAGTAGACACTTCAGATATTGATATGCTTCAACTGCCTGTTCTGACGCATCTTGGCCGAGGATGTCTACAACTTGTGCTGCACTCAGGTCTGTGTGACCAGCCTTAAAGTATTCATTACATTATCGCAGCAGCTTTGTATCATGGGAAGATAACAATTCCATCCTGGCCAGAAACTAGCAGAGAAAGAAAAAGCAGTAATCAATAAGAATCAAGACAAAGTATGAAGATAGACAACAGTATGCAAAAAAGTCCAAGTTTTATTAGATCATAAAGTTCAGAGTTACATATGCTGGGTTACAATTGAGAAAAGAAAAATGTAAAGATAAACCCGAAAAACTCTACACCTTTTCCTTGTCTCCCAAAACCTTCTCAGGAGGCTGGGACGAGGAAGTAGGCTGCTCGGAGGGAATGGATAGTTGCTTGGGGAGCACCGGCAGTTGTTCGGAGGAAGTAACAATCTGCTGAAGTTCCTCAGCAGCAGGCTGAATGGCTGGGGGATGATCTCCCATCACCATAGAAGACTCTTATGAGGAAGCTTCGTCCTCTTCAAGATCTTCTGGGGTTGGAGGGGGACCAGGAATGTGTTGCTAGAAAATCTCAGAAGATTCATCAACTTTTATTTCCTGGAGAGCAGCAACCCATCCATCCCTAAAGTATTTGAGACTGCCATAGTCCACTTGCAACACCATGGCAGCCAACCCCTTGTTCCAACCCTTGTCCCAGCCAGCACTGAAGGACTTCTTCACAACCATCTTCCTCTTCAACTTCTCCGAGGAAAGCTTCTCGGATAGAAGGTTATCAGCAGCTTTCAATTTATTTTCAACCTCCTCCTTATGCCGACCTACTTCCCGAAGTTGAGCGAACTCCTCTTCGGTAGCCTTGAGTTTATTTTCAAACTCTCCAGCAGTCTTGAGCTTCTCTTCGAGCTCCTTATTTGCCTTCTCCAGGGCATTTATTCTCTTCTCCAACTCCTTGGAGGCATCAACAGCTCGATCTTTTCCTGCTCGGTGGAGGCAAGATTATTCTCCCAGACAACCTTGTCAGTAGCATATGTCTGGCGAGAATCATCCAAAGACTTGATAGCTTCTTGAAGAGCTCCCTCCACGCTGGACGAGGAGAAGGAAGCTTTAATTGCTTCATCCTTCTTCAGAATTATATTAAAGCAGCTCGTCAACTGTGAAAGGAAAAAGAAAACAAGTCAGAAACAGAAATGACAAAGGAAATATGAAAAGTTCAAAGTAAGAAGACTTACAGAAGTAAGGTGACGAGCAGCTAACGAGGTCACCATGTCCCGAGTAAGGTTTTCTTCAGTACCTTGGACCTCGGTAATGATCCAGGACTTTACCGAGCTCATGGCAGAGCTCGGGGGAACAAAAGTTGGAACCCCAGTTACAGTAGCTGGGGGCTGAGTAATGGTGTCAGCCAAATTTACCGAGGAGCTTTTCTTAAGCCTCCTCGAGGGAACAAGAACAGATTCAACCAAGGAAGAACCCTTAGTTGGTGATATTACAATCACCTCTCCAGGAGCAGCAGACCTGCTCGGAGCCACTGCGGGCTTCTCGGCAACCTTCACGACAGCAGCCGAGGAAGGTGCATCATTCTTCTTTGTCCCCTCCCCTGGGACATCAACCTTACTTCTTTTTGCCTCATCGGAGCCGGAGGTAGGTTTCTCAAAGAGAGTGAGAGGTCTTCTTCTCTTCATCCTTTCGCTTAAAGGGACGTGAGATTCAGGTGAGGAGCTGGTGGAAGCTGGTACTGGCTCTGATTCACTTATTACTGAACGAGCAGTAAAAGAGGTGGTGTAGCTCTTGTATTGCAGCAGATATGATGCCGACCTAATATGCTCGTCAGTAATAGATTGATGCAGGCTCCAGATAAGTTTCAAATGCCTTATATTGACATCTGCTTCTTTTGAGCACTTTCTTTTACTGTCAACTGCAAATAAATAAATAAACATTGAAATATCAGTGGCACATTTTATCAAACACAATAGAAGCATGATTTTAAAATAAGTAAAACGAAATAAAAATACCTATCCCATTGCCATAAGGAGGGCATCTGGGACCCTGGTAAACCTCATCTCCAGTTAATGGAGGGTGTTGCCAATTTTTTATGACAACCCCATGCTCAAAATAATCCCTATTGGCATTGGGGAGATTGACTACTAAGGCTCTATTTAAAAATCTAGTTTTTAAATAAAAAAATGTTATCATTAACTGCCCATCTATAGCAAAACATAATCTCCGGAATTCCTATGCGAGTTCCATGGATTTGATTTAATCTATGCACCCCATTAACTATTCTCCATGTGTTGGGGGCTATTCTTCCAGGAACAACATCAAAGTACTGACAGAATTCCAAACACAAGGGATTTGGTGGAAAAGAAAATCCACACTCAGCAATAAAAAAACTGGTAAACCAATGTCCCTCAGCCAAGCGAAAATAATCAGAAGGCTCAGAAAGCTCTTCCAGAACAACCCAGGAGGGAATAAAGAAATCAGAACGAAACTTATTAAGAGATTCAACAGGGTAAACCATGATGAATTAAAGAAATGAAGAAGAAGGAAGAAAATCTTACAGAAAAAGAGTGGATCTGATGAAAACGGACGATGGAAAAGATGAATGCACAAGAGAGAAAGAGACGGCGGAAAACTCGAAAATACAAATTTGAAAAGGTAGAAGACGATGGGAGCGTCTCTGAAGTTTAAATACCTTGCCTTGGGAAATGGTGAAGTAATGATTACAAAAAGAAATAATTACGCTACCGGCGGCTAGAGGAACAAAAAGGGCGCGACAATTGAAGCGAGAAGAAACGATTACGCTACCGGCGGCTATGAAGACAAAAAGTACGCAGAGATCGAAGCGGTTGTGAAAATTCAAAAAGCCTGATTCTACAAATTTGGAAAGAGAAATAAATACAAGGGAAACATTCCTAAAAATCAGGAGGACTATTTGAAGCTATCATATTCCGAGAAAGAATGTTCCATACTCCTCAAAATTCAAACTATGAAACATTGGGGGCTTCTATTGATACCAAATTTAGTCTACTGACATGGATCAATAAAGTGAAGACACGTGGCAGTCTACGTGGCAACAACAAACACTTCCGAGGAACTCACACGCTCCGAGGAACCATACTACAACGAGGAACACTGTTTCCCCGAGGAACTCTTGAGCACCGAGAAGCTTAGGCGGTCCGAGCTGCACCTCGAACAAAGCATTAATAGTGGGATAACCAATAGTTTCACTATTCATTAAATGCTTATCATTCAGACGCACACACTTAAGGAGCATTGAATGTATCACCCTTTCATATGTACATCATTTAATGTATTACCCTTTCACATTACAGCCTCAGGGCTATAAATACATTTTACAATCCTCATTGAGGGGGATCCAGACCGAAATTTCTTGAGATAATTTGTAATCGAGAATTCCCATACAAATAGCAATACCAAAACAGTGGACGTAGGCCATTCTTATAAGGCTGAACCACTTTAAAAATTCTTTATCTCATTTATTTATCTGTGATTGAATAATTAGAGTGATCTAATTTTTTACATAAACACTCATTATTTGGCAGTTTCTGATTGATTATGTCCAATTTATTAGAGATAAATGATGGAATAAATGAATCGTCTACTGACATGGAGGTGGATTTTAAGGACCTGGGTAAGTCTCTAAAGTCTACTCAAAAGCTTAATGCTTCCCAGGTGACTGAGAAGATGAGTCTCAAAGAAGCGATAAAGCTCTCGGAAGATGAGAAGACCAAGCTTTAAAAGAATATTGACGATTCTGCTATGCTTGTGGATAATTTCGAATAGGCAAAAAAGGATGCGAAGGATATTAAGTTTAAATCCTACCTCGCCAAGTCATAAATAATTGAAGATAAGACTAAAGCTTATGAGGCCTTGGCTAGTGTGGCGAAGATAAACAATGATGCCTTTACCCGCGACTGGGATAAAGCCTTTGATAATACTAAAATGCAGATTGTATATAAGAACAACTAGGATACAACTCTTATTAAGGTCGGCACAAGCGAGGGGTCAGACCTTTTCCACGCGCACCATCCAGGTTCCCCCTTTCAATCTGGGAAAGCGGTTGAGGATGGTGATGATGAGAAGGAGAAGCCTACCAATCAGAATTAGACGACTGTTGAGCTGTTTGCCAAGAGGGAGAAGGCTCTCGATCAAAATCAGATAACTATCGAGAAGAAGATAATTGAAAAGACATTTCGTTAGGGATTTTATTAGGGAATGTTTCATTTTTTTCCATTCCCAAATGATATAGGGGCATGACCCATTTGTAGTCTTTTTCATAAAATCCATGGTTTGATTAAACCATGGCTATTTTATCTAATTTTTGCAAGTCTTTTATTTAGTTTAACAAATTTATATACCGACCACTTGTTCATGCAATTTAACATAAGACTTGCAGTGCTGGTTGCCACTCAAAATGACTTTTATGAAAGATGTGGAAGACTGTTTGTTGTTGGTTATGGTGGAGATAATGAGGATGATGACCTTGACCATCACTTAGGTCTTGACGTTCATGCTCAAGCAAAATAGGCATACCTGGATCTTCGACGCCTTTTTCATCCTAATGTTATAGATAATGTTACTCTTCATAACATGATTTTTACTTTCCAACGTAGTCATAAGGAGTAGTTAATTAATATGAAGGTTAACTTTGAATGAAGGCTTACCGACCTGAGCGATGAGAATGGATTTGTTGAATCTGCTCACTCGAGAAAAAAAATCATTCTTCTTGCCAATCTGGTGGGCGCTTGAGAGGCCACCACTATCCTTGATTTGTAGAACTAATATATGAGGGTTTATATTGAAAGATTTAATAATTCTAGGTCAAGTGAACAAGCTGAAGAAGGCCCTTCTTTTTTGGAAAAAAGAGAATACTTAGCAGAGAGAGGAACTAAAGAAAACTCAAAAGGCGTTAAATGACAAAGTTATAACTGCCAAGGGTCAATCCTCTTACTAAAGTAAGAAGGAAGTTCATTTAGCAGAAGATCTAGTGAAGCTTAAGAAGGCTATGATAAATAAAATTTTAACCTTCAAAAGTCTGATCGAGAAAATTGACTGTTTCATATTCTAGTTACATAAATAACCTCGCCAGGTATGGATGGATAGTTATGATGAGACCCTTCTCAATTTAGATTTTTCATTGATTGATGATTGAAATGTTAACTATAAATATGGTTGGCTTAATTCCCTTACAGAGGTAGAGGTCCCACATCATTCTGAGTTATGGTATTTGTATGACCCAGGTTGCCTTGATTAGTAAGACCCTCCTTATACGCTTTATGTTTCATGGATCCACACGGATGCCATTTCAGTTAGTCTTATAAGGAAGTACCTTGGCAACTATGGCCTTGATGGAGATCATAAACTCTATCAACCTCAACACTTCCTGGGGGGCCGTCAAGAATCAAATATATGACTATGATCGTTACTCCTCATGTATTGGATGTTATACCTGCCAGGGTTGGGAGTTCAATGAATGAGCCATCCCACTCGTGCAATTGATCCTGTAGTATTTATCATTTTGTTGTAAATTAGTTTCTTTTCAATTTCCTTGTAATAACTTAAAAGTGTTAATGGAAATTTTTTTGATTTTGCTTCCCTATATTATGTGTGGTCTTATGGTCTTACCTTTTTGGTGATGTCATCACATCTAAACATAGGCCTGGAACTAGAAAAGTAAAAATGCACTTGTTTGTGGGGTCATTCCCCAGCAAGGATTTTTGTGACCCAGTTGGTCATAGTTGCCTAGGGTTTCCCAGTAGGCCTTTAATCGACTGTAAGCCATTGTTCATGTTTGATTATTTGTGAAAACTCTTTATGTTGGCACCACTTAGTATCATACACAGACCTTTTATTCAGAGTTAGTTTATGATCACTCAATTAGTCAATCTTCAAAGAAGATATTTGAGAGAAGATAATCATCACAATGAGACGTAATATGTTAAAGAGAACTCATTTAACTAATTAATCTTCTTTATTGAATACTCATTTTCCTGCCACTTAGAACAAAGCATAGACATATGTGCAGGAAGTTTGAAAGAACTTTTCAAAGAAACTTTAAAATTGAAACAAATGAAATAAGCTTAGTCATAAACTAAAAAAATTAAAATTATAAAACATATTTAGATCGACTATATTCCAAGATCTGGGGATCTCTCTACCCCTTCGTTGTTTCTATATGGTAGGCTCCCATTAAGTTGTCTCGAATGACTTTGAATGGCCCTTCCCAATTGGGCCCAAGTTTCTCATCTAAGGGATTTTTAGCTCTGCCCACGATCTTTCTAAGTATGCAGTCCATGACCTTGAAGCCTATGGATTTGACACCCTTGTTGTATTTCTTGGCCAGCTGCTACTGGTAGGAGGCAAGTTTTACAAGAGCCATTTTTTTCATCGACTAAGTTAGGCTATGATCTGATTTCTTTTTTGTTGAGATATTGATTGACTAAGGTGGAATTTATGGTTGGCAAACCTTCTACAAGAGGGATGGCCGCCTCCATTCCATAAGTCAAAGAAGAATGGTATTTAGCCCATTGATTGCTTGGGTATTGTTCGGAATAATAAGAGAATGTGGGAGAGGTGGTCGACCCAAAAGCCCTTAGCCTTTTTCAAACACTTTTTGATTCCATCGATGACTTTCTTATTGGATTATTTCACCTTCCTGTTTCTTTTGGGGTAGGCCACTGAACTGTAGTAGTGCCTAATAATGTTCTCGTCACAAAATATTTGAAAGAAGATACTTTTGAATTGAGTTTCATTATCTATGATGATAATCTGACGGATGCTAAATCCCGTTATAATATTTTTCCATACGAACTTGGTTACATTGACATTTCAGATTTTTGCTAAGGGTTACACTTTAACCCTTTTATAGATCGAGTCTCTGCCGATAAAAAAATACTTACTACTGCCAGACATGAGGGGCAATAGGCAGATGATGTAAAGTCACCACTGGGCAAACGACTAGGGACTTGAGCTCACTAGCTGGTTGGTGTACCAATGATGAGAAGATATGACAGTTATTTCATTTTTGAACGTAGGCAATTGCGTCCTCTTGCATATATGGCTACCAATATTCCTCTTTCATAGCCTTAAATTCTAGTGGTCTACCTCTTGTGTGGATCCCACATATCCCTTGATGAAGCTCATAGAGGGTTTTCTTGACGTCGTTTGGGTGCACACATTGGAGCTAGGGTCCTGAAAAAAATATTTGGTAAAAATTCTAATATGTCGCTATGTGGAAAAGAGAAAATTTCACACTTATCTTGTGTGTTTCCTTTTTATCAACAGGCAGGGCATCTTCCTTTAGGTAGTGCATGATCATATCCATCCAACTCGGAGCCCTATTAATGATAATAACTTTCTTAGAAAATTTTCCTTTGCTGATACTAGGTTGGTCGAGATATTCCACTTAAGTTGTCCATTTCATATCCCCCTAAACGGCTGAAGTGAGTGTGGCCATTGTGTCTGCATAACTATTATTCCCTCTTGGGAATTATTTCACTTATATATCCTTAAATTGGGTGACCTAATTTTGGGTTTCTTCAAGGTATGTGCATATGCATTCATCCCTAGCGCTGTAGCCTCCTGATATCTGATTTAATACCAACCTTGAGTCGCATAAGACATCAAGGTGACAGGCTCTCAGTGATAGTGCTTTTTGTAAGCTGCTAAGCAAGGCTTCGTACTCAGCTTCGTTATTAGATTCTTTGAATCCCCAGAGAATATCCTGCTCGAGAACTATTTTCTCCAAGGATACCAATATTATCGCTACTCATCCCCCCTTGGAATTTGAGGCTCCATCAATGTATAGTACTCATCTATCGCCTTATCTGATCGGGTGTAGGACATATTCTTTACTTCCATTGTCAGTGTCTATCCATTCTTGTTGGTTAGAAAATTCAACGATGAAGTCTGATATGACTTGCCCTTTGATCGATGTTCTAGGATGAAACTTAATATCAAACTTTTCGAGTTCGACCAACCACTTAGACATCTGTCGGATAGGTCAAGCTTCCTAATCATTGATTTTAAAGGGAAGAGGGTTAAAACAATGATAGTACCTGCCTCGAAGTAATGTTTCTACTTCCTGGAGGTTATCACCATTTTGTAAGAAAGACTTTCTAACTCCATGTATTGTTTTCAACATCGAGCAATATTTTTCTTGCATAATAAATTGGAGCCTGACCCCTATTCTTCTCGCAAACCAAGGCTGAACTTATAGTGCCATTGGACACTGCCAAATATAAGTACAAAGGACCTTTATCATCTCGAATGGTCACTAGTGTCCGTTTAAACAAATAGTTATTTATTTCTTCAGGTTCCCTGGTGCATTAATCATTCCATACTTACTTTTTTTCTTAAGTGTTTGAAAGAAAGGTCGACACTATTATGAGGATCTGGATATAAAGCGGTTGAGGGTTGTTAACATGATAATAAATTTTTGTACCTTGCGCACAGTCTTGGGGGGATGCACCGTCCCGTTCGCTTCATTGTGGTCGGGGTTTGTCTTGATACCTACTTGACTGACCAAGTTTACGAGGAACTTTCCTAATTGTACCCCAAAGGAGAACTTCAATGATTTTAGCTTCATCCTATAATAACGAAGGACTTTTAAAGAAATTTCCAGGTCTGCAGGGCGATCCCCCTTTCATATGTTTTTCACAAGCATGTCATTTATATACGTCTCCACCGTGTCTCCTAATTACTCTTTGAATATTTTTGTCACGAGCCTCTGTTAAGTCTCCCCAACATTCTTCAATCCGAATGATATCACCCTGTAACAATATAACCCCATCATGGAGTTAAAGGAAGTCTTTTCCTGATCGGGGGCAAACAAAAGGATTTGATGATACCCTAAGTAGGCATCGAGGAAGATCATACATTAATGGTGAACGGTGGCATCAACCAACTGATCTATCTTAAGCAAAGGAAAACTATCCTTTGGGCATATACGCTCTAGGGCAGTGAAATTTAGGTAAACTCTCAACTTCCCATTATTTTTCTTCACGACTAATGGGTTTGACAACCACTTGGGGAATTGAAATTCCTGTATAAATTGTACGTCCATAAGTTTCCCCACTTCCTCCTTAATAGCTTTGGCCTTCTCGAGTGCAGTTCTTCACACTTTTGGGTCACTGGTGGATGTAGTGGATCCACGTGGAACTTATGATACATCATTTTTGGATATATTCCTGGAATGTCATATGGTCTCCACGCAAATATATCTCGGTTCCTTTTGACAAAAAAAACCAGTTATTTCTTCTCCTTCTGTGAGTGAACCAATGGCTAGGATTTTTTTTTACTCTGATTGTCATCAATTGCTATCTCTCAAAGGGGGCCCATAACCCAATCGGTCGAAGAAACTATGGATTCCTCAACACCAGGTCGCCCATACTTTTACTACTATTTGGATGGTATGGAGTCCTCCTCTGAATTTATGGATTTTTCCTTCATCTTCTACTGCTTAGGTTGGATGGGAGCTATGAAATAGTTTCTCGTCCGAGGTTTGGTCCCCCCGTATCTCCATGAATCCTTTGTTAGAGAGGCATTTTATTTTCTGATGGTAGGTGGATGGTATAACCATCATGGCGTGCAACCACCTTCTGCCGAGGATAGTGTTATATGGGGAGTCTATATCCACCACGAGGAACTCAATAAGCTTAGAAACCCCTTCTGCCCGGACATGGAGAACTACCTTTCCTAGGGACATGGCCATTCTTCCTGTAAATTCGACCAGAGAAATATTATCTTCTTACAGGTCTTCAATACGCTAGTTCAACTGATTGAACATCTTCAGGTACATGACTTCTTAGGGTCTCCCCTAGTCCATCAACAACTTATCCACATTCCAGTTAGCAACTCTGAGAGTGACGATACGAGCTTCATGATGGGGAGTCCTTACTCTGACCAAATTATTGTTAGTGAAAATGACATGCTTTGTATAATTAATATCTCCAAGTCATCATCGTTTGCCCATAATGGGTTTGGTCGGGTCGAATTGAAAGGCTTCCATGGCTATTCTTTTCTTCTTAGCCTCCATCCTGAGGGCGTTCCCCTTGATTTGGTTTGGGTCTTATGCACCATGAATCACCACGAATTCATCACCCAAACATTCATCCAAGACGACATCCGGTCTTAGACCCCCATGGATTACTATAAATTTATGTCCCATATCATCGTCCAAGATGTTGTCTGGTCTTTGGTTATGCGTAGGCTATGTTTCTCATTCCTTCTTCTCTAAGAAGTCATTTAGGTTCCCAGCCTGAACCAGCTCCTCGAGGTGGGACTTAAGTGCCTTGCAGTTTTAAGTTTGTGACTATGATATTTATGGTATGCACATTTTAGCGCATTGTTCATTTTTCTTTGATCACTGCACATATTCTCAGGCCATGTGAAATATTATCGACATTTGATCTTATAAAGTAACTTATAGATTAGTTCATAGAATATCGTGTTAATTTCCTTAATTAATTTTTCGGGATCCTTCTTCTTGGCCCCTTTCAACTTCCCGTTTTGTTTTCTCACAACTTTCTTATTATCCCCCCCATATCCCCATTATTGGGATGCTTTTATCGCTCTCTATTCTAATTTACTTTGTTCATTGTATCTTCAACCTTGGAACTTTTTTGTAAAAATATGACTGTGTGATAATTGATTAAATTCACAAATTTCTAATTTGGCACACTTATTTAATTAGAGTATATTTTTAAACCAAATTAATTAAGCCCCTAAACATGCAAGTATGTATCAAACCAAATAATATATAGCATGCAACACAAAATTTTAGGAAGAATCCCCATAGGGAAAAACCTTTTATTTCTAGAACTCTGACAAGTTTACAAGACCAATGACTTATATACAGTCTTGCTTTCTCCCACAAGAGTAACGCACGGTGTCTTCATCAAACTTTCAAAGTAACGGATAAAAATCAGCAGTGGTTCACACGCATCTATACCACAAGGACGCGCAGTCCAGACACGCAGTCTAAAATCTTCACAAGGACTCCCTCCACAATAGCACGCAACTCTCCGGTTCTAGAGTTCTCCCCACAAAGAATGAACACATGCAAAGCGTGTTCTTGAACACCAAAATAATTCACCAAAGCATATGGGATTATTGTGAATTGAAAACAAAAAGGATGAAAACCCTAATCTTAGAAGTCAAAGAGAATTCTGCAGATTCGCAGTTTTCTGTCTTTCAAAACGTTGAGACTTCTTAATGAAAACAAAACCATTTAATGAGTATTTATAAAAAATCGTGCCGCCATTATCGATTGAACGAAAAAGGGATCTCACTCGAACGGAGGACATGTGTCGTTTGAACGACATCGCGCGACATCTCCATGTCGCTCGAACGAAATATGATCTCGCTTGAACTACCTGGGCGTCAAAATTTGACAAAAAAGTCTGCTCCAACACTTAGAAAATATTTGTAAAAATATCCCAAAGCTCTAAGTGCAAAGTTAAGGTATTTAAAACATAACCTTACCAAAGTAAACTTTGCGGAGTATTTTTTATGAAGAACCTTGATATATTCGGATCCGTCTTGATGTAGATTCATCTTGAACTTCTTCGACGGTTGTAACGGTATACGACATAATTAATTGTGACGGACATTTATAAAAATATGTCCTTACAAATCTCCCCCTATGTCTATATCGGAACATACATAAAAATATCCGAATTATCAAATACCAAAATGCCTATACAAATCTACCCTCCCAAAAATCTCAAAACTGAAAAGGTACAAATTTGCAAGATCTCAAACTGTTCTTCAAAAATCTTCATCAAATCTCAAATCTTTTCTCATCAGGGTATGCAACATAATGATCTTCAATCTTTGTACCTACACATATGAGATAAATAAAAAACCTTCATGACGTATCGAGTTTTAAATGATATAAGAATAAATCACTAATAAATCAAATGTCGCCCATACTCCAAAAACTCCCCCATAACATGATAATTCTTTCTCCCCCTTTTTATTATGTCCCCAAATAGACAGATAAGAAGAAACAAACTAAAACATGGAGTGTCATGACAAAAGCATAGCAAACACGAATCAAACTACACGCATGCAAAAGAGTATCTCAAAAACTTTCACAAACTATTTTTGATTTTTCAAAATTTTCAAACAAAAATAAGATACCCAAAATCACACCATGGATTTAAACTCAAACAATCAAGTCATGGAAATGGAATTAATGTGTGTGAACACATTCGATAGGTGAATATACTCAATCAATCATATGTGCACGATGAATACGTGTACCCCTAACGAATGAACATCAAAAGTATCCTTAGGTGTAAAAATTGTTGAATTTAGATGACATCGTCTTATACAAATCAACAAATCAAAGTCTAAATGATTTCCACACCAATAACGTCCAAAACTATGTAGCGCTTTTTCAAGACTTTCAGGGACGTGCTAACCTGTTTTAAATTACATCCAAACTCCCTCATGCATATTTTCTTTTAGAGGTAATCTAAATTCTCAAACATTGGAGAATTGGTGCAAACACTTAATGGCCCTTTTGTGGCATGAATTTCTTTTTATTACCTTTAAATTTTTTCGGGCTCTTTTAAACCTCTCTGGACCCCGAATAAATAAAATTTCTCAAATTTTTAGGTCCGATTTAACGGTGTCTTAGTATTCGCAAAGGCCAAATGAACCTTGCGCAACCCTTCCCCGTTTTCAAATAAAGCACACAAACTCACAAACGGTTCTTACATGCATAACTTTTTATCAGGTTTTATCGCGCTTGGTTCATTTTTAAAGACATGATTGAGGTGAAAACACCCAACCAACATGTGATAAGACAAGCACAATAATCAAACAAATCCGTGCATGTGTGCAATAAAGGAAATTATGAATCAAACATATAGGAAGTAACACTTAATTACATCTCAATGACTCCAAATATTATAAAGCACAAAGGTGACATGATATATTGTCTGAAAACACTATCAAATAGTCACATGAAAAATGGAATGATGTTGTGAATCGGTCATCCTAAGTGTCCATCCATAAACGGTGTAAACAAAATACAAAACTCTTTTTGGATTTTTCAAAAAATTTATCAAAATAAAATCTTTTTGTATTTTTCAAAAATTTTGTAAAAAAATGAAAAACATACAAAAATTATACATACTAGCAATATGCAAACAATGTCATCATAAAAAACATCCTATGCTAGTAACCAAGTCAAACCTCAATCATTAGGTACGGAGGGGTTTTCCAAAGGTGGTGCCAACTTATGAAAAACCTCCATAAAATTTTGTGAAGTTTTGACCAAAAACTTAACTTGCACACCTAGATGTGCAAACTCTCTCATGTAGTCTCCAGGAGCATGTAAAGTATCATGTGTGGGTGCATGTGTGGCAGAAACACATGTGGTAGCAAAACGTGACACATAATCCAACCTAAAGCAAAATTTCCTAAGGTGTCATCTCCTCTTGCAATGGGAACAAACATAAATAGGCCTAGGAACACCTCTCTCACATACTCTAGGAAGTGCTCTCCTAAAGGGAAATGGACGCCTAGGTGGGTTAATTTTCAATCCATGTGAATCAGTCACTAAAGTGGAAATCGGCTTGGGTGCGACAAAAGAAGTAGGAAGCACCGTCATGACCTTTTCCAAGCCCGTCAACTCTACCCTTATCGGGATTAAGAAACACCTTTTCAACCTTCTTAGGTGCATTCTCAAAATTGACTTTGACCTCCGTGGCACGTTCGAGATGACTCTCGAGTTGGGATACACGTGTCGTCAGACTAGACACCGTGTCAGTCAAATTACATTTTTCCTTTCTTAAAACCTCATTTTCTCTCTCAAAATTTAACACTCGACGACTTAAATCCCTATTATACTTCTTTGTTTTTAACGTCTCGGTGTACAAATATCTAAATTATTTTTGGTGCTCACTTTCATCTCCACTTTCACTCTCGCTTTCACCCTCACTCAAAACACTCAAATCCTCCTCCCCAAGGGTCTCACGAGAACTAGTCCTCTCACACCCATCTAAACTAGGTGTGCTAACCCGACTAGCTAAAAACGCGACACACATACCGTGCTATTTTTCATCATCCGAATAAAAAACATCTATGTCTCTATCACTAAGTGTGGCAGGCATAGCCACTTTCTTTCCCTCTCTCCTAAGTCTAGTGGCACACTCATACTCCTTATGCCCTTTACCCCCACACTCAAAACACGTTAAACTTTCTAAATTTTCCTCGCTCTCCATTTGTTTTTCTCTCTCCTTCTCGTTCTTAACCGCCTTCTTTGGCCTCTTTATTTTTCTCAAAAAATTTCTTATTGGAAGAATTAATTTTTGTTCATGTTGAGAATTTTTTTAAATTTTTTTGCAAACAAGGCCATATCTTTAAAATCAAAATCTTCCTCAGAATCGGACACACAAACTTTTTCTTTCTTTTTCTTAAAATGAGTCTTTAAAGCAACGACTTTATCCTTAGCCTTAATAGTTTAGGGAAACATGTCAATCTCATAGGTTTGAAGATCTCCTACAACTTCTTCCAACTTAAGTTATTTCAAATTTTCCAAAGAGTTCAAAACAGTGACTTTAGGAATAAAGCATTTTGGGAGAGATCTCAAAATATTTTTAACGATACGCGTGTTATCAATCACCTCACCCAAATTAAAACTGGTGTTTACAATGTCCGACAAACGATCATAAAAATCATTAAAGCATTCAGACTCAGACATGGTGATAGCCTCAAATTGGGTGGCCAAATTTTGTAATTTTGATTCTTTAACCGCGTTCGTACCTTCATGCGTCAATTTCAAAACATCCCATGCCTCTTTAGACGTGGTGCACGTCATAATTCGGCAGAACTCGTCGGGAGTGACAGTTCCAGAAATAGAACTCAAACCACGTGAATTAAAATTAGATATTTTAAAATCATCTTCAGTCCAGGCCGTCACGGGTTTTAAAGAGGTGATATTTTCAACGGTTACAGTGGCAGGATTCCATCCATTTTGGTAAAGCAACGAAACACGCTCGTCAATGGCTTTTAAACTAGATTTCATGCGAGCTTTCCAATAGGCATAATTTTTCCCATAAAAAATAGGCACCTTATTAAATGAGTTTTCCATTGGAAAAATTGCGATTTTTTAAAAAACTGATTTAAAAAAAAATTAATATCACACGATTTTATGGAAAATAGGAATACACGACAAATTAGCGCAACCTGCTCTTATACCAATTTGTAAAAATATGACTGTGAGATAATTGATTAAATTCACAAATTTCTAATTTGGCACACTTATTTAATTAGAGTCTATTTTTAAACCAAATTAATTAAGCCCCTAAACATGTAAGTATGTATCAAACCAAATAAGATATAGCATGCGACACAAAATTTCTGAAAAAATCCCCACAAGACAAAACCTTTTATTTCTAGAAATCTGACAAGTTTACAAGACCATTGACTTACATACCATCTTGCTTTCGCCCACAAAAGTAACACACGGTGTCTTCGTCAAACCTTCAAAGTAACGGCTAGAAATCAACAGTGGTTCACACGCATCTATACCACAAGGACGCGCAGTCCAGACACGCAGTCTAAAATCTTCACAAGAACGCCCTCCACAATATCACGCAGCTCTCCGGTTGTAGAGTTCTCCCCATAAAGAATGAACAAAAGAAAAGTGTGTTCTTGAACACCAAAACAATTCACCAAAGCATATGGGATTTTTGTGAATTGAAAACAAAAATGATGAAAACCCTAAAAGAAGAAGTCAAAGAGAATTCTGCACATTCGCATTTTTTTGTCTTTCAAAACGCTGGGACTTCTTAATGAAAACGAAACTATTTAATGAGTATTTATAGAAAATCCCACTACCTCTGTCGGTTGAACGAAAAAGGGATCTCGCTCGAACGAAGGACACGTGTCGTTTAAACGACATCGCACGATATCTCTATGTCACTCGAACGAGATGTGATCTCGCTTGAACGACCTGGGCGACTTGAACGAGATGTGATTCTTAAATTTTGACAAAAAAGTCCTCTCCAACACTTATAAAATATTTTATAAAAATATCCCAAAGCTCTAAGTGCAAAGTTAAGGTATTTAAAACATAACCTTACCAAAGTAAACTTTGCAGAGTCTTTTTGATGAAGAACCTTGATATATTCGGATCCGTCTTGATGTAGATTTCTCTTGAACTTCTTCGACGGTTGTAACGGTATACGACATAATTAATTGTGATGGACATTTATTAAAATATGTCCTTATATTTTTTCAATTCTAGTCATGAAGTCGTCGATTGTGATGTTCTCTCGCTTTGTGAGGGATTGGTAGAGCATGGAATTGCCCGACATGAAAATTTTGAAGGATGCCATCACGTCTTTCTCATTGAAGTTCTTTACCTCATTTTACACATTCCAGTACCTTCTGGCGTACTCGTAGAGTGTTTTTTGTGCCATTTTTTTTCATTGTCAGAAGTGAATCCATCCACTTGGTACGGGTACTGTTAGTAATGAATGTTGTCATGAAGAACACGACTAGTTGCTTGAAGTAGGGTATTGATCGATGTGGAATCTTTTTAAAGAAGTTCTGGGTAGTGTCTCCAAGACTGGAGGGGAATATTCTACATGTTACTCTTTTGTAATTGTTCCATATTATCATCTGCTGGTGATATTTCCTGACGGGATCGGTGGGATTAGTTTTCACGGCATAAATCTTGAATATTGGGGGATAAAACTTCTAGGGAAGCTCAAAATCTTTAATATATCGGTTAAAATGTGATTTCATCTGGCAAATGAGTGATCTTTTGGCGAGCTCCTTGGTATTGGGAGCCCTTTAGTGGTCTGGGTGTCTCTCTACCTCCCTTGTGATAAAGTCATAGAGATCTCTGTCTCCTTCTTGATCATCGGAGTGTGGTCTCCTTTTAGGAGACCTTCAATGAGGAGAACATTCCTTCTGTCGATAAGTACTCCTTCCTTGGTTGTGAGCTCCAATCTCTTGAGGTCTAGGAGTTCGTTAACGGCAGCCATGCTATTATTTCTCTCTGTGGGATTCCTTTACAGATTCTCTAGGCATTGCTGGATCACGGCGTTCTACTCTTTTTGGATCCTATTGGTAGCCCTTTCATCTCGGAGGCTCTTGTAATATTTGTCAATGAGCCTTAAGATTTGGTTGGATCATCTAAGATCATCACTTTTCATCATTCTATCCTCCTAAGGATGGTAACGAGCATCTGAGGATTGGTAATACACACCAATATTAGATCTAAATATCTGAGAGGGAGGGGTTATTTGGTGACCCTCATAGTCATCATGATCGCCATAATCAAGGGGATAACCCTCTGGGTCTTCATAACTATGTTTTTTATGACCCTCATGGTCATTTACATTCATATGATATTGGTTGGGTGAGTGAGATATTCTAAGAATATAGATAGTGGCAAAGAACTCAGATCGCTTCCCACAGATGGTGCCAATCGTAGGTGATAGTTTCCCACAATGTTTATATTCAATGCAAAAAAGCTAAATTAAGAGAAGTAGTGAAAGAAGAAGATAAAAAAACACACAACGCAGGATATACATGGTTAGAGAATGTGCCTACATCCACGGGACTTAGGGTTTGTTATTTTATTATCTGACAGAACTGGTCGGAAGACATGTAATAATGCTCAAATATATCACATGCCCCTCTCAATGAGGGGAGGGTTTATATTTATAGAGAATCTTAGGATAGTCCTAAGCTTCAGACTTATCCATTATCAGTTTGAACCATTCCAAGTGATAGATACGCGGGGGTCTTTCGTGACTTGGACTCTTAATTAACTTTACGCGCAAGAAGCTTGTGCATATCACATGCTACTGTAATTCTGGACCCCATAGACATTATTTAAGAAACTATAATACAAACCTTTAAACTATAATTTTTTTAATAATAAGATAAAATAGTAATAATTCCGTATGATGTCTAGTTATAACAACTTGAAATGCATCGTTAACATATCAGAATATCATGTAAAATGAGATTAAAATGTACAACAAAAGTAAGTTGAGTAGACATGCATTGTGTGGGTCAAATAATTATTTTTTGGTTGCTCCACCACTGTGGCATCTTCCCCTTTTGTGTCATATGGGTACGTTAGCCATTATAAAAATAATAAGAATCACGAAATAATAAGTCCAAGTATACACAACATCAGTTCTCCCTAACTGGAGTTTAAGGAATATAAACATACATATTTTTATACTACTCTGCTATGCCTTCCTAAATTGAATTAGAACTCAACGTGAGGATGATTATGACAACACTTTTGATATTAAAATGGGAAAACCTTTACACATATGTTAAACTCCTTTCAACGTTAATTTTACTTGACATAAATTCTCTTTTTAGTACACAACACCTCATATATGAAAAATAAGTTTCAATACATCATTAAGACAATATTCATTCATGAACAATATAAGTCAAAATAATAATTGGACATTAACATAAATATATCTTTTCAATACAAAACTCTTTCTCTTTATACATTAGGTGCATATAATGAATAACTCCCCAACCAAAAAAAAAATATCCTCGTGAGAAAATTAAAATATAGATACGAGTCTAACTCCTTGAACTAAGATTCATAGCCATGGTCATAAGTAGTGCCCACTCACTGACTTGAGGAAACACAAAATTAAGATAAACGAACACTAAATTGGCCTTATAAAAGAATACATTAAATCCAAAAAATTCAACATCAACAACAAGGACTAGGGTGACAAATATCTACAACTATAATGATAGTTATATCATAATATAGATGAAAAATATTTAGATCTTAACCTTCTACCCCAAGGACATAACCGTAAACCAAACAAAACCTATCTCAAAGGAAATCAATCCACCAAAAAATTAATTCTATGAATATATACCTCATCCTTTACTCAAGGTTTTAAAATCGGGCAACCCATAACTGATCCTATGTAACCCTTATGGCAACATAATGGATCTCACATTATGTTTACTCTTTTCATAGGATCCCTTTTCATTGCCTAATTTATGGTAATGTGTAACAACCCTCGATTTTGGAGACTGAGAAATTTAATTTTGGGAAAATTAAATTAAATTAAATTGGAGAATTTTAAAATTTGGGAATTCAAGTCCAAAATAGAGGACGTTTCAAAGTATTCCGGATGATATTTTTGAGGGTACCATCGATCCCGAAAGGGTCGAGATAGTCAAAATGACTGTCATTGGGTCTTATTTCGGCTCCGGAATGTCTTTAAGTTATTTTGACTTGAATTGGAGTAAACGAGTCATTTAAAGTGTGTATTAACATTTAAAACTGGGATTTTGTTTTAAAGGATTTGGAGGCTTACGGATGAAGCCTTCTCATTTGAGAAAAGAGAGAAAGAAAAGGGAAAGAAGAAGAAGAAGAAAAGAAGAGAAAGAGGAAGAAATCTTGGAGATTCCCGGCCCAAACGCGACATCAAGGACGATCCAACCTCTACAAATCTGAGGCAAGTGTTTAATCTTGCTAAATATCTATTTGTGTATTTCATTTCATAAATTGTGGGGTAAAGAAATGGATTTTTGGGTATAAATACCAAAACCTAGATTTTTAGGTTTACATCTTGAAATCAATGGTTAAATATGGATTTAATGGAATAGAAATGTTTGGGATCAACTTTGGGTTGACTTATGGGCTTAAAATCATAGATTGATGAAGGTTTAATTGTTGGAAATGAAAATTTAGGGTTTAGAATTCGTGGGTTTTGATGAAGAAGAAGAACCCTTCAAAAAATTGCAGGTCCGAATCGATTTGCCCCCTCAAGCGAATCGATTCGGTTTGGTAAAATTGGCAGGTCTGCATTGACCGAATCGATTCGGACCCCAAGCCGAATCGATTCGGCCTATTGCAGAAGCCCAGGTCTTAGGACCTGAATCGATTCGCCTTGGAGGCCGAATCGATTCGGAAACAGGGCATTTTGGGGTATTTTCTCCATAGTGAATTCAAACCCTTTTTGGTTGGGTTTATTGATTTGGGGCCTTCTCTTATGATGTAAGAGATATGTTCTTGGAGACACATAAGGAGTTTCTCACACATTAGAGTTTTGGGGACTTCTTAGGGTAATTTGGGAGAAATGTATCCATGTATGTATTTGGAGTTATGTATAGAGATTTTGGGGGAAAACCCTTTGGGATTGGGAATCCTAATTGTAGATTAAAAGTAAGTGTAGATGTGATGTGAGGCTAAGAACTCTTAGAGAGAGATCTTAGATTAGGGTATTCACAAAAGTGATCGAACCATAGTCGAAATCGAGGGAAATGAGATTATTTGATGTTTGAAAGAATGAGCTTGAGGATGATAGACTATTAGTTGTATGTATACCGATAGTCAAAATGATTACTAGATTCTTTAATGTACTCGGAGATATAGATGATATGTGTAGTGAAAGATTCCTACACAAACTCTTGGGTGATAGCCCTAATGTTGAATATATATAGGTATAGATATATACATATGGTTTTGGGAGACTATTCATCATAGGAAAATGATCGAATATGTTTCAAGTATGGGATTATATTCACGTATCGAGGTAAATTTAATGGAAATGGTAGTGACGGCTTGTATATCAAGGACTATGTATACTTATAGCCAGTTATATATATATCTTATACATATGAACAAGAATTAGTTTATATATATAAATAAGGATATGTGAATATGTGTTGATGTATATATATATACATGTATGTATATAGATATATGGATATCTTCATATTGTGGATATACTTGGTATGGATATTTAAACCGTATATGATGGTTTATTATTTGATCATATGATTGGATCATGTGGATTATATATATTATGCATGTAAATGATATGTATACTATATTAGTTAAGCATACCCCGCTCATGCTATCATTGGGAAGTTGCGCGCGTAGAGGGTGAGCATCCTGGCTAGAAAAGCAGGGTGTGGATATTCCCCAGGTCATAGTCGTCCCGTGTGTTATTATATGATATATATATTTATTTTGGGATGAGACGTGATGGGTATGTTTCGTCTCATTGCCGGTTTGGAGCTATGACCGCTTCCCGGGACGTCGTGTGCGTGAGTTTACCACGAGATGGGTGTCGTTTAGTCCCACCATGGTGGCCCCAGTATTGCTACATGAGCCGGGCACTGGGAAGATGATAGCATTGATGCAGTTTATCGGCGATATATATAGCCGGGTATATTATGTGCATGGCCTTGTACATCATATGTAGTATGTACACTTGGCTATTGGATTGATGATGATATATATATACGGTTAGAAATAAATACCTATATATATATATATATATATATATATATATATATATATATATATATATATATATATATTTATATATATACCCGATAGATGAAAGGATATGGACTTTTATGAAGTACATCTTAGATGATTATGGTGTACTAGATTGATGGGGGTTAATGTATCGCACATAAGGTATTATTCGGTTACATCATCCCAAGGATATTATTGGAGGTTCTTTTATTTTATTTTATTTGTTTTCTTTTCTTTTCTTCTTTCTTTCTTTAGTAGTTATAGTTAGTAATAATGGTAGTATTTACTTGTATGTTGAGGATTATGGATCTCTAGGATCGACATTGCCCAGGAGTAGTGTAACGAGGTGGTTCCTTGTTTGGATTTCGCTTTGCGAGACACCTCACGCACGAAACGCAGTGCCATGTCGAGATTTGAGAGAAGTAATTCCATAGGTGGCATCACGGATCTATGGTCTTGACCTTGTCAGGAGTAGTGTAACGGGGCGGTTCCTTGTTTGGATTTCGCTTTGCGAGACTCCCCACGCACGAAACGTAGTACAATTTCGGGATTAGAGAGAAGTCTTGCCAATATTCCATGTGCATATTATTAAGTATATTAATTCTTACGTTTTTAGCCTATGTAGGTATATATATATATATATATATATATATATATATATATATATATATGTGTGTGTGTGTGTGTATGTATAGGGGTAATCTTTTAGGAATTATGATAATTATAATTCATGAGATTATTAATCGGAATTCATTAAGCCTTTTATGGCATAATTGTGTAATCAAAATCTAATAGGATTAGAAATGGGTGGATCCTTAGATTATGACGGGAAGGTAGCTCTCGTGGATATAGGCTAGGCCTGATAAGTTAGGTTGTCCTAAAATCAATGGGGGTAATTTAACTAAAATTTGAGGACGCGATTAGGTGCGCGCCTTTAGATGAGAGGTGAGTTGGGGTTCCACGAGAGTGCGGTCTCACTTATTTACGAAATTAAGTACACCGGTATTTATTATGCACGGTTAACACACTTGCTAAATATTTTACACATTCGGGGCTCTGACCCGTTTACTTCTCCCTCCTTCTTGTATATACATATATATTTCCACAGGTATCCTACCGCATGGATGCCGGATGACCTTCTATCCAGAGTCTCGGGAGCCGTGACAGGTGCGGACTGTTGCGGGATGTTTCATGTAGCCGCTTCCTACTTCTTTAAAATTCTAGGTAGGATTCATGTTCTATATAGGGTTTGTACCCAAGGGATATTTACTTACATGTTTATATTTATTCCCTTCAGTTATTGTATTTGCTGTGACCCGACAGCTTATTCGGGTTTATTTATTTATGGCATATTCATGTATAGTGATACCTTTCATTTCTTATTGTTCTTTCTTGCATCTCTCTTATTTATTAGAAATTTTGTAGTGTTGGGTTGTGTTATGTTGCATGTTTTAATTTATTTAACATCTCGCTTATATGATATCGGGTAGTTAGTCCTATATTATATAGTACCGATAGTTGATGTTGAGACTGGACCATCTGAAATTCCTGATTTAATATAGTATAGGGCTGGCCACCCGTTATTATTTTAGGCGGGTTGTTACCGATGGTATCAGAGCATCAGGTTTTAGAGTCCTTAGGATCTGTGCAAGTTTATGGATTCTTCCGTCAACGTTCTTGACATAAAGCCCTACAAATAGGACCGTTGTGTTCGCTGCGTTGTTTTCTTCTGTGAAGTATATTCACTTGGTTGACGTTCTGATAAGAATTGTTCTTGTTTCGTTTCAGACGTCGCCTAGATTTTGTCGTCTAGGAAAGGATAAGATTTTAAGTACAACACCCATAGTATATTTTGGGTACGCTCTAATCGGGGGTAATTATTTTCCCCGGTTCCGGAGGAGATGTTGAGGAGATTTCTAGCAGTGGTTCGAGGTGATTTATCAGCAGTTGAGTAAGAAAGGAAATTTACTCGAATGGCGAATCTTGGTCTTAGTGAGGTAAGTCCGAGGAGAGACATGTAGTGTAGTCCTAGGGAGGTCTAGATTGAGAATCTGTTAACTTAGTTAGGAAACCTAATGTTGGTGACTCTTACCGAGGTGAGGTTGGTGTAGTTGTCCCAATATTAGGAGTATGGCCTTCTAAGATGAGGGAGAATGCCTTTGGAGACTAAGTTTCGTTGTGTAGAACTGAAGGAGTTTCCGACAGTTGCAATCGCGCCTTGCCCTTCAATATGGTTAGGAAGGATTTTGAGGAAGATGTTTCTCTTGTGAAGAAATAGGCTTAGGGATAATGATTTTCCTGGAAGAAGTAGAGGGTCTTGAATTGAGATCCTTGGATGAGGTGAAACCATTAGATTATGGAAGTATCAGGTAGAATACCTTTCTTTGGGTTTAAGTCATACTTTGTACGATACCGAGAACGTCGAGAGTTATAACATTGAATTCCGGAGGTGAGGAATGTTAAGGTTCGCTGAATAGTGACTCTAAGACTATTGTCTTATGGTTAGGTAGGGCATGTGATTATAGTGCGCCTAAGAGGGGAGACTATATTGTGGAAAGACGTTAATGTATGTAAAGAAGTTTTAGAGTTGTAAAATTTAAAGTTTAGTAGGGGTATGTTGAGCGGATAATTTAGCTCATAGTTGGGCTAGTTTTGAGAACTAGATATTGGCTAGAGTATTGTATTTGTTGAGGCCTTGTGTCTTTAACATAAGGTGTTTGTTTGGCGTGTCGAAAGACGCGGAATATATTTATACTGTATTATTGTATAGGCCCTCGGGCAATATCTAAAATATGAAAAAAAAAAAATCTTTTATAAAACCTTAACCCTGGTTCAACTAATCTCAATCCCCGACCTAGCTACACAGTAGTGTATTGGGAGGGTTCCTTGTTTAGATTTCGCTTGCGCGACCTCCCCCGCACGAAGGTGGCTAGCGTCAGGAATTGAGGAGAGTTCAACCAGTGGAAATTTTTTTCAAACTTTTATATATTTAGTATATTGTTATAGATTATATTACCGAGGGTTATCTTATAATTTTGAGGCTAATGGAGCCTGATTAAAATTCTACGAGTGGAGACTCGGGTACGGGGTGTATGGGCGCCCTGAGTAGTTAGTTTGTTTTAAAGGCTATATGGTTCGACGTGAGAACTAGAAAGGATCGGCATAGTGATCTTGACGATTGATGTAAGGACTAGATGATATTGAGGTCCTAGGCTCATCTTAAATTTCGCGGACGAAATTTCTGTAAGGGGGGAAGTATGTAACAACCCTCGATTTTGGAGACTGAGAAATTTAATTTTGGGAAAATTAAATTAAATTAAATTGGAGAATTTTAAAATTTGGGAATTCAAGTCCAAAATAGAGGATGTTTCAAAGTATTCCGGATGATATTTTTGAGGGTACCATCGATCCCGGAAGGGTCGAGATAGTCAAAATGACTGTCATTGGGTCTTATTTCGGCTCCGGAATGTTTTTAAGTTATTTTGACTTGAATTGGAGTAAACGAGTCATTTAAAGTGTGTATTAACATTTAAAACTGGGATTTTATTTTAAAGGATTTGGAGGCTTACGGATGAAGCCTTCTCATTTGAGAAAAGAGAGAAAGAAAAGGGAAAGAAGAAGAAGAAGAAAAGAAGAGAGAGAGGAAGAAATCTTGGAGATTCCCGGCCCAAACGCGACATCGAGGACGATCCAACCTCTACAAATCTGAGGCAAGTGTTTAATCTTGCTAAATATCTATTTGTGTATTTCATTTCATAAATTGTGGGGTAAAGAAATGGATTTTTGGGTATAAATACCAAAACCTAGATTTTTAGGTTTACATCTTGAAATCAATGGTTAAATATGGATTTAATGGAATAGAAATGTTTGGGATCAACTTTGGGTTGACTTATGGGATTAAAATCATAGATTGATGAAGGTTTAATTGTTGGAAATGAAAATTTAGGGTTTAGAATTCGTGGGTTTTGATGAAGAAGAAGAACCCTTCAAAAAATTGCAGGTCCGAATCGATTCGCCCCCTCAAGCGAATCGATTCGGTTTGGTAAAATTGGCAGGTCTGCATTGACTGAATCGATTCGGACCCCAAGCCGAATCGATTCGGCCTATTGCAGAAGCCCAGGTCTTTGGACCTAAATCGATTCTGCTTGGAGGCCGAATCGATTCGGAAACAGGGCATTTTGGGGTATTTTCTCCATAGTGAATTCAAACCCTTTTTGGTTGGGTTTATTGATTTGGGGACTTCTCTTATGATGTAAGAGATATGTTCTTGGAGACACATAAGGAGTTTCTCACACATTAGAGTTTTGGGGACTTCTTAGGGTAATTTGGGAGAAATGTATCCATGTATGTATTTGGAGTTATGTATAGAGATTTTGGGGGAAAACCCTTTGGGATTGGAAATCCTAATTGTAGATTAAAAGTAAGTGTAGATGTGATGTGAGGCTAAGAACTATTAGAGAGAGATCTTAGATTAGGGTATTCACAAAAGTGATCGAACCATAGTCGAAATCGAGGGAAATGAGATTATTTGATGTTTGAAAGAATGAGCTTGAGGCTGATAGACTATTAGTTGTATGTATACCGATAGTCAAAATGATTACTAGATTCTTTAATGTACTCGGAGATATAGATGATATGTGTAGTGAAAGATTCCTACACAAACTCTTGGGTGATAGCCCTAATGTTGAATATATATAGGTATAGATATATACATATGGTTTTGGGAGACTATTCATCATAGGAAAATGATCGAATATGTTTCAAGTATGGGATTATATTCACGTATCGAGGTAAATTTAATGGAAATGGTAGTGACGGCTTGTATATCAAGGACTATGTATACTTATAGCCAGTTATATATATATCTTATACATATGAACAAGAATTAGTTTATATATATAAATAAGGATATGTGAATATGTGTTGATGTATATATATATACATGTATGTATATAGATATATGGATATCTTCATATTGTGGATATACTTGGTATAGAAAACCGTATATGATGGTTTATTATTTGATCATATGATTGGATCATGTGGATTATATATATTATGCATGTAAATGATATGTATACTATATTGGTTAAGCATACCCCGCTCATGCTATCATTGGGAAGTTGCGCGCGTAGAGGGTGAGCATCCTGGCTAGAAAAGCAGGGTGTGGATATTCCCCAGGTCATAGTCGTCCCGTGTGTTATTATATGATATATATATTTATTTTGGGATGAGACGTGATGGGTATGTTTCGTCTCATTGTCGGTTTAGAGCTATGACCGCTTCCCGGGACTTCGTGTGCGTGAGTTTACCACGAGATGGGTGTCGTTTAGTCCCACCATGGTGGCCCCAGTATTGCTACGTGAGCCGGGCACTGGGAAGATGATATCATTGATGCAGTTTATCGGCGATATATATAGCCGGGTATATTATGTGCATGGCCTTGTACATCATATGTAGTATGTACACTTGGCTATTGGATTGATGATGATATATATATACGGTTAGAAATAAATACCTATATATATATATTTATATATATATCCGATAGATGAAAGGATATGGACTTTTATGAAGTACATCTTAGATGATTATGGTGTATTAGATTGATGGGGGTTGATGTATCGCACATAAGGTATTATTCGGTTACATCATCCCAAGGATATTATTGGAGGTTCTTTTATTTTATTTTATTTGTTTTCTTTTCTTTTCTTCTTTCTTTCTTTAGTAGTTATAGTTAGTAATAATGGTAGTATTTACTTGTATGTTGAGGATTATGGATCTCTAGGATCGACATTGCCCAGGAGTAGTGTAACGAGGTGGTTCCTTGTTTGGATTTCGCTTTGCGAGACACCTCATGCACGAAACGCAGTGCCATGTCGAGATTTGAGAGAAGTAATTCCATAGGTGGCATCACGGATCTATGGTCTTGACCTTGTCAGGAGTAGTGTAACGGGGCGGTTCCTTGTTTGGATTTCGCTTTGCGAGACTCCCCACGCACGAAACGTAGTACAATTTCGGGATTAGAGAGAAGTCTTGCCAATATTCCATGTGCATATTATTAAGTATATTAACTCTTACGTTTTTAGCCTATGTAGGTATATATATATATATATGTGTGTGTGTGTGTGTGTATGTATAGGGGTAATCTTTTAGGAATTATGATAATTATAATTCATGAGATTATTAATCGGAATTCATTAAGCCTTTTATGGCATAATTGTGTAATCAAAATCTAATAGGATTAGAAATGGGTGGATCCTTAGATTATGACGGGAAGGTAGCTCTCGTGGATATAGGCTAGGCCTGATAAGTTAGGTTGTCCTAAAATCAGTGGGGGTAATTTAACTAAAATTTGAGGACGCGATTAGGTGCGCGCCTTTAGATGAGAGGTGAGTTGGGGTTCCACGAGAGTGCGGTCTCACTTATTTACGAAATTAAGTACACCGGTATTTATTATGCACGGTTAACACACTTGCTAAATATTTTACACATTCGGGGCTCTGACCCGTTTACTTCTCCCTCCTTCTTGTATATACATATATATTTCCACAGGTATCCTACCGCATGGATGCCGGATGACCTTCTATCCAGAGTCTCGGGAGCCGTGACAGGTGCGGACTGTTGCGGAATGTTTCATGTAGCCGCTTCCTACTTCTTTAAAATTCTAGGTAGGATTCATGTTGTATATCGGGTTTGTACCCAAGGGATATTTACTTATATGTTTATATTTATTCCCTTCAGTTATTGTATTTGCTGTGACCCGAAAGCTTATTCGGGTTTATTTATTTATGGCATATTCATGTATAGTGATACCTTTCATTTCTTATAGTTCTTTCTTGCATCTCTCTTATTTATTAGAAATTTTGTAGTGTTGGGTTGTGTTATGTTGCATGTTTTAATTTATTTAACATCTCGCTTATATGATATCGGGTAGTTAGTCCTATATTATATAGTACCGATAGTTGATGTTGAGACTGGACCATCTGAAATTCCTGATTTAATATAGTATAGGGCTGGCCACCCGTTATTATTTTAGGCGGGTTGTTACATAATGGTTCTATTACTCATCTTCCTAACCTTCAGAATATAGTAATGGGTGAGTCAACTAACTGGTTATATTTACACATTAGTCTTAAGCTCGAAGTAGAAGGGAGGAGTTAAGATGAACAAGTGTCACTACCTTGTGAGGACTTTACATCTGCCTCAATCACACCATCAAATAGTATGAAAGGTAAGGAAGGAAAACCTAAGGTGAAATGTGAGATTTAATTTAGTGTCGAATGCTATGATCTAGATATTGGGTAGTCCAAAGGCCAAATTGGCCTGGATCGGACATGTTTTTTTATAGTTTAGATCCGAGCTATTAGGCTGCTCATGTTTTCAAATATAAAAACAAGTCACTTTTCTCTTTTTCAACCAACTCAAACTTTTTAAAAACACTTTCACTTTGAATTTTGATATTTTTCAAATATTTATTTTCCTCTTTAAAAAGTGTTCATCTCTTTTTTCAAATATAAATTAATTCCAAGAGCTCTCACTTTTCTATTTTATCATGCTTAACCTTTTCTCTTAAGGCTAATCTTTGAGTGATAAGTTTTCTAGAATCAAAGTTTCGCAATTAAGGAAGATTTTTATTTTCAAATAACTTGAGTTTAATAACCAACTTATTATTCAACCTTTTCCATTTGAAATACTTTTTCATAATCTTGTATTTTCCAGACTTTTTTGTCATCTTCATTATCTCAATAATCACCGTTAACATGAGAATTTAAGCTACCAAAATTAGAGTTCTTATGGGAAGAAAAACTATGATTCTTATCAGTTTTTTAAACAAAGCATTTTAATCGATATATCCTTACATAAGGACTATCATTAAATGTACCTGTATAATTAGAAAAAATAAAGGATGACATCATAGAATCCATAATCACTTCAAAATAATGATAAACTATCCACACAAGCAAACTTAGCACACGCAAAGTGCAAGTAAGGCATAATATCGCAAACTAGCACAAAATAACACACAAGGATCTAACTCGGGATGCTAATCCCTAAAAGAGAAACCCTACTCCGATACCCAATTGAAAATGCATAATTTGATGTGTTAATGTCTTTGGGGGGGGGGGGGGGGGGGGGAGGTGAATATGACATACTTGAAATTGATTGATAATTAAACTTCTCTTGCTTAAAAATGACATAACAACAATTTATTTGCATATTAACATTAAAACTCATTCACTTTGGTAATTTATCAAACAATTAATCCTAAAATGATTAAATGAAATTTTCATTTATAAGAGCAAATGTTTTGAAGTTGCTCATAACTTACGCTTGTATTTGCATTTTTGGCATATTTGGCGTATCCGGTTACAAATTGACACGCACCGACACATAGAACCGAACTCCAATATCTCCAAGTTTAAGACTCCTCTACATCTCATAAAGGTATAAATATTTTAGGAGTTCTTAATTATTCATTTTTATATTTGGGATGTGTTTTTAGAAAAACTGAGGATGGATTTTTAGGAATTAAAAATATTTTTTTTGGCCTCGTTCAAATAAGTTTGGAGGTCATTCGAAAGAAATAGACATTTCGTTAAAAGGTCGATAGATATTTTCTTTGAACGAGGTTGCACTACTTTATAGGGACTTCTCGTTAGAAGCTCGTTAGATGAAGGCATTGAACGAAATTCCTTTGTCGTTTGAACGAACTTCTGTTCTCGTTCAAACGAAGTGGATTTCTTGTTCGAATGACCTCTATTTTCGTTCGAACGAGCCGCCGTCTCAATTTTTGTGGCAAACCTATAAAAAACTGTTTATAACCTCTTATTGAAGAGACTTTGGAAAGAACAATGTCTGCTAATCTTTGCCAAGTCTTTTAATATTTTAGGTCTCCACACACCTTTTGATTCACAAATTTACACCCCCTATATAAATTGTGAATCCTTTTGAAAACTTTGAAGTTTCATACACTACATACACGTTATGGAGATCATTCTCTATGCCTGAACTGGGAACCAAAGGATCACTGCTGAAGGAAGAAGAAAGGCTGATCGGTGGACAGAGAGGGTGGATCGTGGCCTGTAGACTCTGGACTGGGCCATTTTCTTTAGAAGTTTTGAAGACTGCACATAATACTTAAATGTTCTAAGTGATTTGTAAGTCGACTTTCTTGTAAAATGTTCTAAAGTGCTGAATATAGGTTTTGCCCTGAAAAGGGATTTTTCCTCAACTCTGTGGTTGCTTGCATGCGTTGAATTTTTCTGTGATTGAAAATTTGATCATATACACACTATATTTAATTAAAAATTAATTTTTGATAAAAAATAAATTGTGTGTTTGGGGCATTTAATTAAATAAATTGATCCACTAGTTCGTGCGCACTCTCAAATTGGTATCACGGCTTATTACACAAATATACCGTGTGATATTTTTTCCAAATTTTTTGAATTTTTTTTTTGATCTTTAAAAGGCCAAAATTTCATGGATAATTTGTATAATCGAAATTCCATTTTTTATGGTTCCAATTATGCTTACTGAAAAGCAAGAATGATGTCAGTTGTAAAATAAATTGGTGAACATGTCTGGTTAGTGTGTGAAAGAGGGTGGATTCTACCCACAGTGACTATAGATAAAGTTGTTAGCCTTAAATCTGTCTCTTCATAGACAGAGGATGATTTTAAGTGGAGTAATTTTAACTCTCGCGGTTCAAGTGTGATTTCGTGAGACGTTATCCATGACGAGTTCCGCCGCATTATGATGTTCACCACGTATAAAGAAGCTTGGTATTACCACAATCTCAATCACGAGGGAACCAATGCTGTAAAGGCATCCAATCCAATCTATAAAATTTGACCACCCAATTTGATACCATTACCATGCTAGAATCCAAGTAGTTTGATGAATTTTATGCGCATTTGTCAAAAATAGTTAATTCTAGTCTTAATTTAGATGAGACGATTCTTGAGACGAGAGTTTTTAAGAAAATTTTGAGGTTGCTCGCTGTCCTCTTTGTTCTTAAGGTCACTGTACTTAATTCATTAGGGACCCTAGACACTCTTTGGTTAGAAGAACTTGTTGTAGATCTTCAAATATATGAGATTTATATGTTCCCTAAAACTATTAAACCTAAGGAAGTAGGGACTGTTTTAAAGACTCAAACTAAGAAAAAGAAGAAAGAGAAAGTTTGTGAGTCCGAATCTGAAGTTAATTTTGATTTTGATGACTTGGCTTGCTTGTGAAAATTTTCAAAAAGTTTCTCAAATTTTCCAAAGAAAATTCTTCCAAAGAAAAGATTTTTGGGAAAAATACAATAAGAATGAGGGCTTGAGTAGGGGAGATAAAGAGGAAGAGATAAGGTGTTATGAGTGCGAGGGTAAAGGACACAAGGCACATGAGTGTCCCACTAGACTTAAGAGAAAGGGAAAGAAAGTTGCGAATAAATCCTCTCTTAGTGAAAGTGACATCGAGTCAGTTGATTCAGGGGGAGAATCACCATATGAACAGTGCATTGCGATCATGGCTAGTCATTTAGCACTTCTAGTTTTTTTCACGCCGATGAGTACACATCTAAATGTGAAGGCCTCGATGATCTTTCAATTCATTCTGGAGATAGTGAAAGTGAGGATGAAAATTTGATTGAGGGAGAAGGTGATATCCAAAAGGGATTTAATGATATTTACACGAGACCTTGAAATGAAAAAGCTTAATAAAAATTTGTCTCTTAGGGTGTTAGATTTGGATAAGGAGGTGAAAGTTTTGAGAGATTGTGAGATGTCGGTGAGTCAAGTCAAGAAGGTGAAGATTTCTTTATATGAGCAGTTAATTATTTTAGGTAGGGAAAAACCGATTTGACCAAACCGTGGCTAGTCTTACGATAGATATTCAATATTTAATTGAGACATGTGAGAAACTTGAAGCCTGTGTATCCCAACTCGAGAGAGATCTCGAGCATGCCCAGGAGGTTAAGGTCACTTTAGAGGACATATCTAATAAGGCTATAAAAATGCTTCTCGATCTCGCGTTAGGTAATATCGAGAGTCATGGAATAGGTTATGAAAGTACATCCACTTCCCATGTCGTACATGAGTCGGTTCTCGAGTTTGTGTTGTATCTTTATGGCCCTCAACCTGACCCACTTAGGCGAACTAACCTACCTAGGAGAGATTGTCCTAGACATTTTGAGAAAGGTGGACCCAAGCCCATTTATGTTTGTTCCCATTACAAATAAATAGGCCATCTTAGAGAGTTTCGTTTTAAGTTAGGGAAAGTTTATCATATGCGTGTTCCCCGGTATGCTCCCACACGAGTTCCTACACATGTTCTCGCATGGACTCCCACACGTGTTACTCTTCATGCTCCCTCACATCACCATAGAAATTTTGAGAGTTTTCGAGAGCAAGTAGAGGATTTAGTCAAGACTTCACAAAATTTTATGAAGGAATTTCTTAGGATGTCATCTCCTTTTGAAAACTCCTCCAGGCCTAATGATTGAGGTTGAGACTTATTTCTAGAATATAGTGACTTTCATGCTCATATCTTATATCCATATGCTAGATTGCACTATCATTGTATTTATCTTTTTCTTTTTGATATTTTTAGAAAAATCCAAAAACAGTTTTGTTTTTTTTTAAAAATACCAAAAGATTTTTAGTTTTTAAAAAAATGTGAAAAAAATCAAAAACTTTTTATTTTTGATAAAAAAAAATATTAAAAAAGACAAAAAAAGTTTTGTAATTTTTTTATCACCTTATATGGAGGAACATTTTAGACGTCCGGATCACCCATTCATTCCATATCCACATGACTGTTGGTAGTGTTTTGAGACATGACATTATTTCATTTATGTGCTTAATAATGCGTGGAGTCATTAAGTTATATTATTTGAGGATTACTTGCTAAATATTTGGCTCATTATCTCCTTTAATGAACATGGGCACGAGATTATTTTAATATCACTCTTGCCTATCAGTTGTCAAACATAGTGTTCTCATCTCAATTTTGCGTTAAAACGAACCAAGTGTAAAAACAAGATAAAAAGTTGTGCATGTAAGAACCTCTGAACGAAATTAAATCATTTTTTCAAAAAATTTATTAAATATTAAGCAATGGAAAAGGGCTACAAAAGATAAAATGTCTTTGCGTCAAAATCCACCATTTGCGTATAAGAGCCTAAAAAGATTAGAGGCACATAAAAACAGAAGTACCAAGCCAATTTTTTAACATTGATGCTTTGCTACACATGAGCATTAATTTCTTAAAATATAATTGAGAGTTTTCTTAGTTATGTGAGATTTTGTGGGAGTTAAGTTGAAGATCAATGGGCTTTCACATACTATATAAATCTCCAACAACATTAAATAGTTTTGGCATCATTTGTGTGAAAATCACTTATGTTCTTGATTTATTGATTAGGTTAAGACAATTTCACATGATAATCTCATTTTTACACCTAAGATAGACTTTGAGATATTTCGTTAGTGGTATCTAAATCCTTCTTGCACATGTGTTATTATTGTCTATGTTGATTAAACTATGGAATATGTTCAGACCCCTACATTACGCATTCATGATTTGGGTATTTTTGTGTTAATTTATGGCGTGTTGTATTTGTAAAAGTTATACTTGAGAGAAATTAAAATTTTTGAAAAGTAGTTGGTTGCCTTTGAGATTATCATTACATGTGCGTTATTTCTATATCTTTGTGATGATATCTTACTTCTCATATGTGATACTCTATACTTCATGTTTATTTTCTACCCTTTTGTCTATTTTCGACAAAAAAAGAAGAACAAATTAAGGGGAAGTTTAATTTATGGGGGAGAAGTATTACGAGTTTTATTTTCTATTTCAAACTCTATGAATCATGGGTATTTTCTTTGCTTCATGTGTATAGGTATCTAATAGGAAGAACATATTACACCGGATGAAGACAAAGGTGCCCAAAGGAAGAACAAGATGACATTGAAGACAAAGTTTCACTATGTCGTTAAATTTCTAAGGATTAGGAGGGTATTATAATGTTTTGTCGTAAAGGTTTTTTTTATGTAATATAGATTTTGGTATAGGTTTGAATAGTTTGGTACCGAAATAGATAAGGAGGAGATTTTTAAGGGCAAATATCTGAAGTTGCTCATAGCTTAGGCTAGTATTTGCAATTTTGGCATATTTAGCGTATTTTATTACAAACCGATACACACCAACACGTCGAATCGAACTCCAACATATCCAAATTCAATAACCCTTTACATCTCATGAAGGTATAATTATTTTAGGAGTTCTTGATTATTCATATTTATGGGATGTGTTTTAGAAAAACAAAGGCTAGATTTTTAAGATTTAAAAAATATTTTTTCTTGACCTCGTTCAAACGAGTTTGGATCTCGTTTGAATGAAATAGCCATTCAGTTAGAAGGTACTTAGATATTTGTTTTGAAAGAACATCTAATGAGGTTTCACTGTTTAATAGGGACTTCTTGTTAGAAGAGCGTTAGTTGTAGACATCGAACGCACTTCATTTATCATTTGAACAAACTGGCTTTCTCATTCGAATGAGCTGCCGCCTCGAATTTTGTGTCAAACCTATAAAAATATGTTTTAAACATCTTTTTGAAGAGACTTTGGAAAAAACAATTTCTGCATATCTTTGCCAAAACTTTTAATATTTTAGGTCTCCAAACACCTTTTGATTCATAAATTTACATCCCCTATATGAATTGTGAATGCTTTTGAAATCTTAGAAGTTTAATATACTACATACACTCTGTGGAGATCATTCTCTATGGCTAAACTTATTACCCGAATGATCACTACTAAAGAAAGAAGAAAGGCTTATTGGTGGATACTGAGGGTGGATCGCCGCGTGTAGATGACTCTGAACTGGGCCGTTTTTCTTTTAAAGTTTTGAAGACTGCACGTCATACTTAGTTATTCTAAGAGATTTGTAAGTTGACCGTGTTGTAAAACATTCTAAAGTGCTGAATATAGATTTTTCCCTAAAAAGGGATTTTCCTCAATTATGTGGCTGATTTTATGCATATTACTTTTCTGTGATTGGAACTTTGATCGTATACATCCTATATTTAATTAAAATTTAAAATTTGGTGAAAATTAAATTACGTGTTTGGGGCATTTAATTAATAAATTGACCCATCAGTTCGTGCGCACTCTCATTGTTCAAGGAAAGTGCTATGATATAATTAAAATCCAATTCAAAATACTTTGAGTTTGATTTCAACTTAACAAGATGATAAATATACACCTAGATCCAATCAGATATACATTAAAGTTGTCCCGTGATTTTGTGAGATCTGACCAAATTAGTTCAATTCAATTTTAATTATATGAGATATAAACATTGATAAACCTTAGTCACATGTAAATCTAAAATTATGTATAGTTGTGTGTTGGGAATAGAAGTAAATGAGTGAATGAGCAAAACATAAAGGTGTATAAGGAAAATTCCCACGTAGGGGAAAAAACTCAGGACGCTGCAACTAATCCAGTAGAAGATAAAGTGTTACAAGAGATAAACCATTTACCTAGATTGAGTTTTCGTAAAATATTTCACAATTTACCAATCCTAAATATTCCACCTGATCTAGCGGCTCTCATCCGGAGTTCCTTTTTAAAGAGAGGAAAATCCACTCCAATTAGTTTTCGCACGTTCAATTTTAAGAGAACAATTTCAATTCTTCAGATATTCATCCTTGTTGATCTGTAAACATAAGATATTCAATGGAAGATAATGAAAGATAGGTTTTCTATGGTTAATTTGATGAATCACTCAAAAATCTCTCATAAAATGTTTCAATTTGAGTGAGGAAAAATAAATCTCGGCTAGAGTGTCTCGATAGACAATGAGAAGTAAGAGTTATAATTCAAAAGTGGACCAAAATGAGATTTTATAAAAAGGGTTTCATATTCTCGCTTCCGCAAAGTGCATCTGTACGAATGCTTTTTTAGCCATGCACACGAACGTCAAAATGGACTAGGGGCATTTTGGAAATTCTGGTGCACATGATGACAACTTCTTTCCTTTCCGTGCATATGGAGGTGCTGTGTCCATTCGAACGACTAACAACATCAAATTACCAACAATGACATTTTGAAGGAATTTTCAAAGTAAATGATTCCTAAAGTCTCCTGTTGTACATGTTTGAGAAATATGAAAATTTAAGGATATAAAGTGCATACAAATACGGGAAAGCATGAAAGAAAGGTTTACAAAACCTAAAGTTTTGAAGGTAAAAATACCACATCCCCAAAGTCTTAAAACTCCTCTCGGAGTGTTTGAATTTGACGAATACAATGAATACAAGCCAGTCCGGACGCGGATAGATGTATGTAAGGAAATCAAGTATACACACACACATGGAATCCAAGGATATGTTCCCAAACTAAAATAAAAAAAACTTCTTTATGCCCAAAAAATAAAATATTTTCAAACGGAATATGCCAAGAAATAATTCTATATATTTTTAATTTGAGTTTTGCATTGTCAAGCACATAACTTAATATTCATGTAGATAGGTGAATTAATTCCCATTTAGATTTCCATTCATTTCTTTTGGCATCAAATAGATTTAGGACAACTTAAAATCTTTTGATGTAGTTGTAAACAATATATGATTTTCAATGCTATTTGAATATCTATGGCTATGCACACACATAAATATTTTCTTTAGTCTTAAACAATTTTTTATAATTTTAAGTGAAAATGAAAAAAATGAAGTTATGCGCAATGTTGAAAAAGTGGGAACACTATTTATTTAAAAAAAACTTGATCTAATTTATTTTTCCTTTGTGCACATCTGCGTACACAATGACAATTTATATATGATCTCATGGTTGGGGATGTTTTTGGTCTTTTATGCTCAGTTCAAAACCATGCGCACGATGCAGTACAAATTTTACTAATGCCTATAAATAGCTTGTGTTTCCCTATTTTTTTATAGAGATAGTCATATCTCTCAAAATATTCTCTATATTTTGTGAGAGGTTTTGTTTTAGAGATAATATAAACTAGCATCTATTTTGATTTCACTTATCCTAATAAATCGAGTGCTTTGCTAGATCTATACCCAATCTTAGCCTGGGAGGAATTTTTTCCATGAGAGAACTACTTTGAAAACCATTATATTCTAGACTGAAACTCATTTCTATATCATAATTTCAGACCTAGATTGGATCTCTCATCAGATCTAAGAGAGTGAATTATGGGAGAATTCGGTAACAACTCAATAGTTATGAGGAGAATGCGATTTCTTCATTTTATCGATGAGCTTCGGGAATATTTTTGTTTGTATTGCGGGGGAGTTAATGTGTGCATAGGTAACTATTGGGGATCAATGTACATGGAAACATTTCACCCTATAAACTTTGATCAATCATGCAACAAAAAGAGAAGCAAAAAAAAGTAGCGTTAAAGCGTAAATAACACCCGGGCTTATATAACTTATCAAATATGATTCAGATTTACCCTAATATAATACGATTATACAATTTCATCTTCAAATTTAAAGGATTAATCATTAAACTACACAAATTTATCAATATGATTAAGGCTAAACATTAAATTAAATCAAATCACCAAAATTATGATTTAGATGACTAAAAATCATATTACATAAGTTTTAATTTAGATTCCAATGAATACTACTATCTTAAAATAATTCCAATTAAATTCTCAATCAATGTATACTTGACTTGGGCCGATTGATAAATCAAAGTCCCAAAAATCCCCAAATCCTCTTCAATCCTTAGTGCCACTTCTCCTTAGCTCTCTAGGGTTTTATCAAATGAAAAATAAGTATTTTGGGTTTTACTAACTAACCCAATGAAAGTGCTTCCCGCGAAATTAAGCCTTGGATCAAAATAATCCTCAACCAACTGAGCCTAAAACATGTAATAAAGACCCGAAACTCTACCCAAACCATACACTAACCCAATAGACTTAAATTCTATTATTTTAAGTCAAAACCAGGCTTTCTAAACGTCCCAAAAATCAATCCAAAATAGAAAAAAATATAATAAATTAATTATCCCATTATCTTAGTTTATAAGTTGGTACGAGTCGATTATATTAAAACTTAATTATTAAATATTAATGTGTGACTTAACATTACAAGAAACTACTTCACGATTGGTGGAACTCGATACCGAGGTAATAATCCAAACTAAAAAATCTTCAACACTTAGTCCCTCACCATTCCATATACTTTCATAAGACTAAGTTAATTAAAATATTTAATTAGTGAATTACCTTGTATTATGTCAATTTTCAAAGAGTGTTAAATCATTTAACACACATACGACCACATATATGAATCACATAACAACATATAATAAATATAATTAGTGACATACCACGTGTCACGTGAAAATAAAATCATTTCAAATAAACAATCAGTTTAATAATTAATTAATTACTAACTTAGAGTAATTAGGTCTTATTTAAAAACTTTACATGGCACATATTATGATCCAGAGCGTTAAATATACAATATTCTCTTGATCAAATCAATTAATTGCTAGTCGATTTTAATCAACATCTTGTTTATCCCTTGATTCTCTAAATTAACTTATTTTATGCTCCACTGAATTATAAAATAATGCACTGATCATGTTTACTAGTAGAAACAATACTTATAAGTCTATCAATGGGGTATCACAATCGAAAATCTTTCTTGGATGCAAATTACTCTGAATTATGATCTCGGATCTACTGACACAATGATTGCCAACATGTAGAGATTGAGATCCAATAAGATTGAATCTTTTCCATAATAGTAAAAGAAATAATTATGCAAGAACTATAATCTATATAATACTAGGGATCAAGAACATGTACACCTTTTACAAACTTATGAGATTGTTCTACTATGGTCAGTGCCTACACTTGAATCTCAATCGTGGTTCTGTTTAATACATTTCTATACGAAACAGTCACAATCATGTTTGAACTATTAAATAAATTCCCAAACCATCAGATTGGTTTCTTGTAGTTTGAGATAAACTACTAGGATTTCACGCATAACTTTACCGATATGATGTTAGCTCCCTATTCTCGGTTGTGAGCTCTTCAATTGTACTAGAATCAGAATTTTTATCTCTTATGGTTAGGTTGAACCCAACTCATTAAAATTCCTACTAAGCCCAATTGACCGACATAACATACAAAATAAAAATATAAGCCATTCTCAGAAATATAATTATCATTACAAATGAACTTGACACAATATTATGAAAATAATTCTCATTACATGTTTTAGGAATTAAACCCTAAGATTAACTACTTTTTATGGAACAAGTGAGAGATACATTCCTCCATCTTGTAAAGATACTTTTCAAGTTGAATCAAAGATAGACATGTATCGAGTTTTTTCCTTGTGGAGGTTTTTTTCTCGTAGATCGATCTGGTGTTTTGTGATTTATTGTGATTTGATCTAGTTCCTAATAGATTGAACACACTTTATACACTTAGATCTAGGATATATCTAAGTCGATTGAAGTAAATTGAACTTTAAGGGCTTAAACACTCTTGTGTGTGTTTAATTAAAGATCAAATTGTTAATTAACTTATTTTTTGGGTTAATTTATTCTCACTCGTGCTCAATTAAAGATCTAATAATTTTAAAATGGCTTATGAATTGGATTTTTCAAATATAGGGTAGTAGATTTTGAATTAAGAAAAATACTTGAAGTTATTGATTGATCCTATTCACCCCTCTAGGATTATTCTAGAATGTCATCAAATCAATGTATATCCCACTCACTTGAGAAAGAAGGAAAAGTCAAAGTACTTTTAGAACAAGAAGAAAGTTTACAAGTCAAGCTTGGGTGATTAAGATAGTGATTCCAGAGAGAGTTCATCAAGTGATGAACATGATAATGCAATTGAATATATAGAGAAGCACAAAGAAGAGAGTGATATTGTTGAAGATGATAATGTTTCTCACAATAATAGAATAAATGAGATTTGATTAAATGTTGAGACTAGTATTAAGTCATATAGTGATACCTTTTCAAGTGATAGCCTTGATTTTCATATTTTTTTTATTGAAATTCCTCTTGTGAAAATGATAATGATGATATAAATATAATATAATATAATATTTTAATGTATTATACCATGAATATATTAAATTGAAAACATTGAACATTAAGTTCATGTAAAAAATGAGAGTAATTCAAGTTGATCATGAAAAAACTTTTAAAAATCTTGAAATTGTTCAACTTGAAAAACATAAGTAGATTATAAATATGGATGGATAAACTATTGAAATGTATTTAATGAAAACTATTAATGAATTTCTCTTGAAGGAGAAAAGTGAGATTGTACTACAAAATGAGATATTCAAAGTTGACTTTCAACACAAATCAATTGAGCTCGAATAATCCAAAGCTTTGAAAATTGATTTGAACAAAACAACTAATACACTTGACAAAATTATTATAGAACAAGGTCAAGTCAAGTTTGATAAGTTTGGAATTGGATTTGTTAATTCAAAAGATTAAATTAAAAATAATTGAAATAAAGTTGTGAGACTACATTTTGTAGAAAGAGATATACTAAGGAATATATTCCTGAAGTAAAACAAAAGGAGGATGTGTCTATGTCTTTAGCAAGGTCAAGTACCTAAAATTTATCATTTTGTGGTGAATGATAACCATTTAGCAACTTTTTCCTGCAAGAAAACAAATGTTGAGAACAAAAAGAGAAAATTGTTTAAGAAACCAAAACCAAAACCAAAACTAAAACCAAGACCATATAAAAATAAATATATGCCTTTTTCTACTCATCGTAAATTAAAAGGTCATTCAATTTAAAATTGTCATTGGTTGTTGACTGAAGGTTCCTCATGCCTTCTCCCATACCTATGTGGTCGATACTACCAATTGAGGTGCTAAGGGAGGCACCTCGCATATCCCTACCACCAAGCCTGCCTTAACAGTCTGGATAATCAATTCTGACGAGTTATATGAACCAAAATAGGATTGCCTTAGGGCATCGGGGGAAGGAATACCCGGCATAGATGGGGTTACAGGCTTGGCCTGTCCCGTTGGCTTTTTTCCCTGTGAACTCTCCTTAGAGGCGACATCTAAAATTTAAGATATCAATACTATTAATAACAAAACATATATTATAATACAAAGATAAGCATGCATGTTTGATTTATTTATTCTATATTCTATCACCTAGGTGTATGTTTCAGGTTAAAATAAAATTTGATAAATTATTTTATTGCAAGAACTTGGTTTTAAATTAGAGCAAAATTTTACGTGGGATTAATTCAGTTTAAGTTTGATATTTAATTTGAAAAATTAAAGATTGAATATTTTTATTTAGGCAATAGATCCATGCCCCAATGCCTTTAAGGACTTCAAAGAAAAGTAAAGTTACCTAAATAAAGAAATCACATATAATCAGTTTAACATTGGTTATTACTCTCTATTGAATATGCACATGAAATGAGGAGAAAACAAGTGTAAGTATGTGAGCGTGTGTGTGTATGTGTGTTCATATGTGTATGCGTTATATGTGTGCATATGTGTGTATGTGTCATATGTGTGCACATATAATATATTATACATGTGCGCGTATGTGTATATGTTTTATGTGTCTTTAGTGTGTGTATATATATTATACATATGTGTGTATGTGTTATACATATGCACATGTGTAATCCATCTTTAACCCTCTCTCTAACCCACCAATTCTTACTCACAACGCATATACAATTTATTCAGTCAGTTTTGTGTTGTGACATCGTGTTATCTTGCCATTTACCACTAATTTGTTTGATATCTATCATTTTAAATTCACAAACATGGTATAGTGTTATCATATAGTGTGTTTCATTAGCCATAGACATAAAGAACTTGTTTATATACGATTGAGGCAAGGGATTTGGCATTAAATGCTAACAACACACACACACACACACACACACACACATTTGACAATGCATGTTTATAATTAACGGATTCAGAGTTTTTTTATAACTTTTTTCTAGTTATTTTGTTTTGGATCTGGTTGATAGTCGGATGCCTTATTAAGTCAATTGCGGGGTGAGTAAAAAGGTGTGTATCAAATTTAGTAATTAGCAATGAATTTCGATTGGGATTGTATTTTGATTCCCAAAAAGTTTCTTAAGATGGCATACCCAACCCCAATCCCAAAAAATTAACTTAAATTATATGAGCAGGCCAACATCGTTAACATTATTGTATTAGTCGTAGGAAATAATACAATGAATTATAAAATTTGGCATTGCAACTCATTTATAGAGTTCTAGAACCATATTAGGGATTCACATAAATAGATATGAAAAAGTTAGAAATTACACATTGCATATGTTTCCCTATTTTTAGAGTAATCAAATTATTATTTACACCCAACCTTTATATTCCCATCCACTCATCATTTATTCTAATATTTTTTCTATCATACCATAAAGATGAAGTGTTTCAAATATTTTTTCCCACTTTCCATTAAACTCCACACAATGATAGTGGGCCTCTCCAACGGTCTATTTTCATTTGATTTTAGGTCAAATCATAAAGTTGGTTAAAATTCTCGCATTTATGATGATTATAGGATTAATTGAGCACACTTCAACAAAATATGTTAACATAATAACAAAGATTCATGTTTAGTGTATTACCAACCTTTTAAATATGAAAAATCACATTGAAAATTACTTTAGCATATTCAAAATATAAAACTGATTGTGAGAGGTTGGAGATACCTGAGAGAGAGAGAGAGAGTCCAGAGCTAGAGAGAGAGATGCTGTATCAGCAGCAAAAGCAAGAGAGTGTTTGAGTTTTAAGAGACAGAAATAAAAAACTTAGGTGTGTTTATACGTAGAGGGCGTGGTCACGATCCTGAGCCATAACCCCAGGCCGTGACCATTTTTTTTACACGCCACGAGCTAAGTCACAGTCTAGGATCATGACCAGGTTGGTGATGTGTAAAAAATAAATGGTCACATCCACTGGCCATGGACTTGGACCATTAGCAGTAGCCATGAAAATTTCAAAATTGTCACGGCTCGTGATCATGACCTATATCAACTGAAACCCTAACATTTTCACGCATCCACTTTGGCAGGAGTTTTGACACCCATTTGGTCGGGTGTGATCAAGAGTTAGAGTGATCCATAATAAACCTTTTAAATTCTCATATGAAACCATATCTTGATGGTTGAATAATATCAACCTCACGAATAGACTACTCACATCTATCCGTAAGTGTGATGGGAGAATACGATGATTTAATATTTGAAATTTTATATTCAATATACAACTCGAACAAAGAGGTACGAACTCTGTGAATGTAACTCTTTGCCAAAGAACCACAAATCTCACGATAGGAGTAGTGAACAAACTCCATTTTGTATCGAGGGCCCAACACCAATCCAAATGTTAACACTAAACTGCAATCCTCCCAATACTTATCAAGCTTTTCGCACATTTTTAATGCCATCAAATAAATATAATCCATATTACTTTGCATCCACTTATTCAACTGATAATTATTATTGCAAACATCATCAAAATAATAGTTTGATGTTGGGTTTTTTTGTCCCTGAAAGAAGATTTTTCATCTCATAATTTTTTTCAAACATTCATATATTTTTTTCCCTCGTCCCAAATCATGCTCATTTGGAAGGAACTCATGATCGCGATCCAACTCTGCTAAATGCTCAAAAGATCCTTCCAATTATATGGAACTCTCTAGCAAAAGATAGGTAGATTTCCATCTAGTTTGACAATGTAATTCCACATTCTTTTTAGAATTCAAATGAGTTTGTTCTAATGCAACATTCCATATTTGATTTCTATGAAATAATGAACCAATGTACTTAACACTATTTTGAATTCTCTCAATAAAAGTGTCAATCACTTTCAACTGAGTCCGAACAATCAGATTAATAATACGAGTAGTGAAACGATTATGGAACATATCACCATTTTGGAGAAGAACTTTCTTATAATTCAACCATGACTTAATACGCTCAACAATTGGCTTATTATATTTGACATTATGCATTGCAATTGTCATAAGTTTTTTTTTAATATTCCACTCTAAGATTCTAGTCTTCACATATTCAGCTATATTTTTAGCATGATGCAGACATTCAATCTGACAAAAAGAAATTATTTTCTTATATAATTTTCGTCATAATCTATGTGCTGACAACTCAAACGACAATATCCAGTGCCTTAATGCTTAAGAATCCATATATCTGTAGTGAGACTAATTTTAGATGAAAAATTTTCAATGCTCTTGTAAACTTTTTATTTTTCACATTTAAAACCTTTTTTTAAATCATTTCTCACAGTAACTCTTGACTGAAATTTATAGGTAGGACAACAATAAGAAATCAAATACCTGAAGTACTGATGCTTGACCATAAGAAAGGAATAATCCTGTTTAGTAACCATTTGAGCCAATAAAAGTCTCTCCACATCTGGGCCAAATTTTTGAGTGCCAAATTTTGGAACCGAATCACTTGGTGACTTAACTGCGCCTATAAGTTTATGTCTAATTCGTCTTCCACAAGCAACCTTACGTTTACAAGATTTGAGATGGTTGCTCAAGTGTGAGGTTCCTTTCAAGCTCGCATCCAACTTTCTTTTGAAATGGGTGCAAGTCACCATAACAGAATTATTTGGATGAACCTCTCTATCAAAATTAAACCACACCTTAGATATATGTTTATTCTTCTGCCTCATCTCTTTACCAACTTTGTTCTCACTAGAAACACTTGAGGGATCCGAAGAAATACTCTCCATTGGAGTAGGGGAAGATACAAGTGGATCAGGGGAAGATTCATGTGTGTAAGGGTTATTTTGATTAGCTTTTGTGGACATATTGAACTGTATTTTGTTGATTACAATGATTAAAAAAAATATGTTAAAATAATATTTTAAACATATATAAAAATAGTGAACATATACTGAGAACAAAGTCCTTAACAGTCCATTAAAAAAAATACCACAGTCCATAAAAGCCATACCACACTACATAAAAAAATACCACGATCCATAAAAAAAATTATCAATGTCCATCAAAATACCTTAACAGTCCATAAAATTTACCACAGTCCATTTCATTAACAAAAAATCAAACAGTCCATAAACAAATACCACAATCCATAAAAAAATTACCACAGTCCATAAAAAAAATATCACAATCCATTTCATTAACAAAATATACCACGGTCTATGTATAAGAGTTAACAGACCATCAATTTCATTAAGAGACCATAAATTTCTGGCTTTACAGTAGGTTTTAAAAGGATTTAAAAGGTTTATTAACAGACCATCAAGATCTTGCATGCTTCACGGCTGTTCCATGGGAAATGAGATGAAATTATAAGAAAGCATATCATCTCATGTGAAGACAATAAACAAAAATAAAATAGAAATATACAAAAATAAAATAAATAGGCACTGTTCAAACAAAGAATATAATTTTTATCGGGGAGCTTACAAAAAAAAAATGGAGAGCGGCGCAAGGAGGGAGGAGATGGTTGTGGACGAAGAAAGGAGGGAGGAGATTAAGGCTTAGGGTTTTTTAAGAGGAAATGAGGGAGGGAGAGAAAAGGAAATGAAAATGAGGGGGTGGAGGGTACAGTCTGTTTTTTATTTTGTCATGGTTTATTCTTTTCTTTTTATTTGAATTCATTCTCTATTTTTTTATTCCCCAAAAAACATAAATTGCTACTATTTTTTCAAATGAGTAAAACATGATAAGTTGATAACATATTTATACTATATTATTATAAATTAAAATGTTATATATTATCATTGTATATAATTAATTTTAATAATGCATTATTATTTAATACAACACGGATACGGATATCTAAGAATAGGATATCCATAAATACGGATTCTCCGCCTCGGATACAGATTATTCGTGTCGGAAACACATACTATCCATATCCGTTTTTTCGGATAGTTTAACACACAATCCATATTCGTATCCATATCCATTTTCGGATAAATATCTGCTAAATTCAAACTCGGATACCGGATGAATTCGGATCTTCGAATATCCATTTACACCCCTAGTGACCACGCGGTTGGTTACTATAAGTTGCATTCGTCCCGTGCGAGGTGTTGGCACATCATATAAGGCCGTTTGGGGGGCGTTTCGGCGTTTCTCCCTCTAACGGCATGTTTTTAAGCCTAAGTGTAGATATTCTGAAAATTGGGTCGTGCTTTGAACCGGGGGTCCTGTGACCACACTGTCGATTTCTACTGGTTACATTGGTAAGTGTGAAGTGTTAGCACCGCTCATGGTGCCATTTAGGGTTGTTTTGGGGTTTCTCCCTCTAACGACACGTTTTTAAGCCCAAGTCTAGATATTCTAAAAATTGGGTCTTGCTCTTGAATCGTGGGTCCCGTGATCACGCGATCGATTCCTATGAGTTACATTGGTCCCATGCGAGATATTGGCACCGCTCACGGGGCCGTTTAGGGGGTATTTCAGAATTTTTTCCTCTAATGACATGTTTTCAAGCCTAAGTCTAGATATTCTGAAATATCACCGGGCTCTCGAACAGGGGTCCCATGACCACACGACCAGTTCCTACGGGTTACCTTTGTCCCGTGCGAGGTGCTGGCGCCACTCACGGGGCCGTTTGGGGGCTGTTTAGAGGTTTCATCCTCTAACGGCATGTTTGAAGCCTAAGTGTAGATATTCTAAAAATTGGGTCATGCTCTCGAATCGGTGTTCCCGTGACTAGGCCTGTAAATGGATCGGGTTCGGACTGGATCAGGCAAATTCAAATCCATATCCGTTTATGTTAAACGGATTCGGATATGATCCGTTTATTAATCGGATTGGATCAGAAAAATCCTTATCCGTTAATGTTAAACGAATTCGGATATGTCCGTTTATCCTATTATCCGTTTATGTGAAACTTGAATTGTAACATTTTCATTTTCAACTCTTACTTCATAATTGTTTTTTTCAAATGTTCCAAAAAACAGAGAATGAAATAAATTACCATTATATTAAATATTTAAAATATATATTTAAGATATTATTAAATAGAATATATATTAAGTAAAAATAAATATTATATATATATATATATATATATATATATATATATATATATATATATATATATATTAAAAATATTAATCGGATCGGATTATTAATGGATCGGAGTATATGAATCCAAATCCGCTCCATTTAATAAACGGCTAATCGGGTAATAGGGTAATCGGATAATCGGATTTTAGGCATGATCCATATCCACTTAAATGAATTGGATTCGGATAAAATATGATCCATTGACAGGACTACCCATGAACGCGTGGTTGATTCCTACAAGTTACATTGGTCCCGTGCAAGGTGTGGGCACTACTCACGGGGTCATTTGGGGGGTGTTTCAGAGTTTCTCCCTCTAACGACATGTTTTCAAGCCTAAGTGTAGATTTAAAAAAAAATGGGTCCTTCTCTCGAATCGGGGGTCTCATGACCATGCGGTCAGTTCCTACGAGTTACATTTGTATCGTACGAGGTGTTGGTGCCACTCTTGGGGCCGTTTGGGGGGTGTTTTGGGGTTTCGCCCTCTAACGACATGCTTTAAAGGCAAAGTGTAGATATTCTGAAAATTGGTCCGTTATCTCAAATCGGGGGTCCCGTGACCATGCGATCTCTTTCTAAGAGTTACATTGGTCCCGCATGAGGTGTTGGCGCCACTCACGTGGATGTTTGGGGTGTATTTCGGGGTTTCACCCTCTAACGTCATGTTTTCAAGCCTAAGTGTAGATATTCAAAAAATTAGGTTGTGCTATCGAACTGGGGGTCTCATGACCACGCGGTCAGTTCCTACGTGTTACATTGGTCCCGTGTGAGGTGTTAGCGCCACTCACGGGGCCGTTTGGGAGGTGTTTTGGGGTTTTGCCCTCTAACGGCATGTTTTTAAGCCAAATTGTAGATATTCTGAAATTGGGCCATACTCTCGAACCGTGGGTCCTATGACCACGCGGTCTCTTCCTACGAGTTACATTGGTGCTATGCGAAGTGTTGGCACCGCTCACAGTGCTGTTGTGGGATGTTTCAGGGTTTCGTCCTCTAATGGCATGTTTTTAAGCCTAAGTGTAAATATTTTGAAAATTATGAGGTGCTCTCGAACCGGAGGTCATGTGACCACGCGGTCGGTTCCTATGAGTTACATTGGTCTCCTGCGAGGTGTTGGAGCTGATCATGGGGCCGTTTGGGATGTTTCAAGGTTTCGCCCTCTAACGATATGTTTTTAAGCACAAGTGTAGATATTCTGAAAATTGGTCCATGATCTCAAACCGAGGGTCCCATGACCACACGATTAGTTTCTATGAGTTACATTGGTTCCGTGTAAGGTGTTAGGGCCTCTCAAGAGGCCGTTTGGGGGGTATTTATGGATTTCGCACTCTATCGGCATGTTTTCAAGACTAAGTGTAAATATTCTAAAAACTAGTTCTAAACCCGCGCGATGCGCGAGCGAGCCGCAATGAATTTGAAAGGAGCGTGCAAAAAAAATTAACAAATAAAAGGTTAGTTAAAGAACTATCAGCAAAGTACACAATCTACAAAATTAAATCATGTCACATTTTAGTTCAAAAATAAAGGCTTAAAAAAAATTCAGCTGATTTAAATCATCTAAAGGAATAATGGAATCATGGGATGCAGGGTTTTGTAAGAGAAGGGTTTTCTTGAAAATGTTTGATCTAAACAAAATGAGAACTTTTAAACCAAATGCAGCAATAAAGAATCACACAATCTAGCTCAAAGTACATAAATCCCTACAAAAAGAGACTTTATTCAAAAATCACTAAAAAAAATATCAACTTTCTTGTTTATAATGGTATGCAATTTATATCAAATCCAAGCATAAAAGAGAAAATTAAAACAGACCCAACTGAGAAAATCAAAATTAAAGAAAACGGATACAAAAAGACCTTTAGTTGAGAAAAAAAAGAGACTTCATTCAAAAATCACCAAAAAATATCAAGTTTCTTATTTTATTTTATTTTCTTACATGACACATGGAGATCCACTCCCTGAAAATATATTTGCTATACTTGATGGAAGGATTCCATATATGGACTACGCAAGTCAATCCTCCCATCTTTTTTTTTTTTTGTTTAACACTATCTCACCAAACTTAATCACACTCTATCTGTATAAACCTCTATCTATCTCATCACGAAACTATTCAAACCTCCAGCACTATACCGACCACCCTATCCCCACCACCACCACTTACTTCCTAACCACCAGCAACCTTAAACCTCCACCACCGGAACAAACCCAAAAATCAAGTGAAAAAAACAACGAAAATCCAAAAAAACTCAATCTTCCAAGAAACTATCCCCAACAAACCCTGCTTCATCTCCGACCAAACCTTGCTCCATCTCCGACCGAGCTAAACCATCTACTCCATCTATGACCAAACTTAGAAATCAACTCTCCCTCTCTCTCTCATTCCATTTAACATCCCTAATTTTGTTGTCGGAGGCTAAGATCTCTCTAATGAGTTATTGCCTTCGATCTGTTGAGAGAAAGAGGAGAACTCGTTTACATTTAACATTCCCAAATTGCCTCCGATCTGCTCTATCTCTGATCCCCCTCTGCCAGTTTGAATTTTTTGTTATTCCTATAAAAATTTAGTGGTGAGAAGGCGGGTGTTGGGGTGTGGTGATGGAGGTAGAGGTGGGTCTGGGGGTGAAAAAGTGGTGGTGGAGGTTTGAAATGGCTTATTGAGTACAGAGGGAGAGATATGGAGGATTTGTTTTTTTACCCTCTAACGACATGTTTTCAAGCCTAAGTGAATATTTTCAGAAAATTGGTCCATGATCTCAAACCTGGGGTCTCGTGACCACGCGTTTAGTTCTTACGAGTTACATTGGTCCCGTTCGAGGTTTTTGTACTGCTCACTGGGCTGTTTTGGGGGTGATTTGGAGTTTCGCCCTCTAACCGCATGTTTTCAAGCCTAAGTGTATATTTTCTTAAAATTGGGTCGTGCTATCGGTTCCGTGGCCAGGCGGTTGGTTCCTATGAATTACATTGGTTCCGTGCGAGGTGTGGGCATCATTCAAGAGGCCGTTTGGGGGGTGTTTTAGGGTTTTTCCCTCTAACGGCATGTAATTAAGACTTAGTGTAGATATTCTAAAAACTGGTCCTTGCTCTCGAACTGGGGTCCCGTGACCATGCAGTCTGTTGTTATGAGTTATATTGGTCCCGTGCGAGGTGTTGAGGTTATTTGGGGGTGTTTCAGGGTTTCGCCATCTAACGACATGTTTTCAAGCCTGAATGTTGATATTTTAAAATTTTGGTCATACTCTCGAACCGGGGGTCCCGTTACCATGCGATCATTTCCTACGAGTTACATTGGTCCCGTGCGATGTTTTGGCACCATTCACGATGACGTTTGGGGGCTGATTTGGGGTTTCACCCTCTAATGACATGTTTTCAAGCCTAAGTTTAGATATTCTAATAATTGATTTGTGCTATCAAACTGGAGGCCCCGTGAGCATGCGATCGGTTTTTACGAGATACATTGGACCCCTGCGAGGTGTTGGCATCGGTCACGGGGCCGTTTGGGGTGTGTTTCGGGGTTTCTCCCTCTACCGATCTATTTTCAAGACTAAGTGTAGATATTCTAAAAATTGGGCCGTGCTCTCCAACTGGGGGTCCCGTGACCATGCGGTCGGTACCTACGAGTTACATTGGTCTCGTGCGAGGTGTTGACATCGCTCACGGAGCCGTTAGGGGATGTTTCAGGGTTTCAACCTCTAACATCATGTGTTTCAAGCATAAGTGTAGATATTTTGAAAATTTGGTTATACGCTTGATTTAGGGGTCTCATGACCACACGAACAGTTCCTACGAGTTACATTGGTATCGCACGAGGTGTTGGCGCCACTCACGGGGCCGTTTAGTGGGTGTTTGGAGGTTTTTCCCTCTAACAACATGTTTTAAAGCCAAAGTGCAGATATTCTAAAAATTGGGCCGTGCTCTCGAATCGGGGTGTCATGACCACGTGGTCGATTCCTACGAGTTACATTGGTCCCATACGAGGTGTTGGCGCCACTTAGGTGGCCATTTCGGGGTTTCACCCTCTAATGGCATATTTTCAAGCCAAAATGTAGATATTCTGAAAATTGGGACATGCTCTCAAATCGTAGGTTTCGTGACCACACCGTCGGTTGCTACGAGTTACATTGGTCTCGTCTGATGTGTTGGCACCACTCACGGGACCGTTTGGTGGGTGTTTCGGGGTTTCGTTCTCCAATACCTCGCACGGGACCAATGTAACTCACAGGAGTTGAACACTTGGTCACGGGACCCCCGGTTTGACATTATGATAATAATTTAAAAATATATAACTTATGGTTAAAAATATGCCGTTAGAGGGAGACAAATCAAAACACCCTCCAAATAGCCCCGTGAGATGTGCGAACACCTCGTACGGGACCAATGTAACTCGGAGCAACTGAACGCGTGGTCACGGGACCCTCGATTTGATAATATGACAACAATTTGAAAATATCTAGACTTAAGCTTAAAAAATGCCGTTAGTGGGCAAAAAACCAAAATACCCCCCAAACGGCCCCGTGAGAGGCGCCAACACCTCGCATGGGACCAATGTCCGATCGTTGGATAGTTTTTGATTGTCGTAGCACGTATTATTCCTAATATCTCTAACCATCTCTCTCCAATTAATGTCCTGTTCGTAAAACTCTTGAGCTCTAAAATGTTGCAAAACTCTTGAGCTCTAAAATGTTGTGCATCAGGTATTCGTGCCACTTGTGGTGCCGTTGGGGGTGCCCACACCCCCGCGATACATTTTTTAGCCTAAGTATGCCTATTTTTGAATTTTGTTGTATTTCACACAAATACCATGTTACTCTAGACAAACACTACAGTAGCTTTGACACTTTCTCAAGTTTCCAACGCCATACCTATGATGGCGAATCCCAAATATGAGGGGGAGTACAAATCCATCGCCGAAAATGCCTGATACACCTCTCGACGGATTGTCCATGATCAATATCTAATCGTGAAGCTCTTAAAATTCCCTGACTTTTACGATTGATTGTCCATGTTTGGGGGATGTTTCGAGTTTTCGCCCCTAACGATACATTTTTTAGCGTAAGTCTAGATATTTTGAAATTAACATTGTGTTCTCAAACCGAGGGTCCCCTGATTATCCAACAATAAAAAACAAATAACAAGCCCACAACCAATAATTATCCCGTAGTCCTTCTAACATACTAACCAACAATAAGCTAACAACCAGTAATTATCCAATACCAAACCAAACAAAACCAATAATTGTCATGTACTCCTTTTAACATACAATCCAATAACAAGCCAACAACTAATAATTATTCAACATCCATACCAAACAAAACCAATAATTATAACTGTTGATGTAAAAAATTAGATCACTCTAATTTTTCAATCACATATAAATAAATGAGACAAAGAATTTTAAAGTGGTTCAGCCTTATAAGAATGGCCTACGTCCACTGTTGCTTTATTACTGAGTGTTTGGGAATTCTCGATTTGTGAATTCTATCAAGAAATTCCCTTCTGGATTCAGGGTCCAGATCCCCTTACAATGAGGATTGTACAATGTATTTATAGCCTTGAGGCTGTAATGTGAAAGGGTAATACATTAAATGATATACATATGAAAGGGTAATACATTTAATGCCCTCTTTGCGTGTGCATCCAAATGATAAGAATTTAATGAGTAGTTAAACTGTTGGTATCCTGCTTCGAGGTGCAGCTCGGACCGCCTGAGTTGCTCGGACCGCCTAAGCTTCTCGGTACTCAAGAGTTCCTCGGAGAGGCATTGTTCCTCGGAGCTTGTGAGTTCCTCGGGGAACTAGTTTTCCTCATTGTAGTCTTGTTCCTCGGAGCGCGTGGGTTCCTCGAAAGTATTTTTTGTTGTCATGTAGATAGCCACGTGTCTTCATATGATTGGTCCATGTCAGCAGATTAAATTTGGTATCAACAGAAGCCCCCAATGTTTCATAGTTCAAAATTTGAGGAGTATGGAACATTCTTTCTCGGAATATGGTAGCTTTAAATAGTCTTCCAGATTTTTAGGAGCGTTTCCCTTGTATTTATTTCTCCTTCGCAATTCGTAGAATCATGCTTTTTTGGACTTTTCTGCGTGCTTCGATTCCCGCGTCACTTTTCGTTTTCTTAGCCGCTGTTGTCCGCTTTGATTCCCGCGCTACTTTTCATCTTTTTAGCCGCCGGTAACGTAATCATATTTTTTTGTAATCATTACTTCACCATTTCCCAAGGCAAGGTTTTTAAACTTCACAGACGCTCCCATCATCTTCTACCTTTCAAATTTTTATCTTCGAATTTTTCGTCGTCTCTTCCTAATCTCTTGTGCGTTCATCTTTTCCGTCGTTCGTTGTCAACAGCTCTACTCTTTTTCTGTAAGATCTTCTTTCTTCTTCATTTCTTTTATTCATCATCATGGTTTACTCTGTTGAGTCTCTTGAAAAATTTTGCTCTGATTTTTCCATTCCCTCTTGGGTTGTCTTGGAAGAGCTTTATGAGCCTTCTGATTATTTCAATTTGGACGAGGGACATTGGTTCCCCAACCTTTTTATTGCTGAATGTGGATTTTCTTTTCCACCAAATCCCTTGTGTCTGGAATTCTGTCATTATTTTGACGTCGTTCCTGCGAGAATAGCCCCCAACACATGGAGAATAGTTAATGGGGTCATAAATTAAATCAAGTCCATGGAACTCGCATAGGAATTTCAAAAATCATGTACTGCTATAGATGGGTAGTTAATGATAATATTTTTTATTTAAAAACTAGATTTTTAAATAGAGCCTTAGTAGTCAATCTCCCTGATGCCAATAGGGATTATTTTGAACATGGGGTTGTCATAAAAAATTAGCAACACCCTACATTAGCTGGGAATGAGGTTTATCAGGGTCGTAGATGCCCTCCTTATGGCAATGGGATAGGTTAATTTTATTTTATTTATTTACTTTGAAATCATGTTTCTTTTGTGTTTGATAAAATGTGCCACTGATAACAATGTTTATCTATTTGCAGTTGATAACAAAAGAAAGTGCCCAAAGGAAGCAGATGTTAATGTAAGACATCTTAAACTTATCAGGGGTCTGCATCAGAGTGTTGCCGACGAGCACATTAGGTCGGCCTCGTATCTGCTCCAGTACAAGAGCTACACCACTTCCTTCACTGCTCGTCCAGTGATAAGTAAATCAGAGCCAGTTCCAGCTTCCACAAGCTCATCGCCTGAATCCCATATTTCTTTAAGTGAAAGGATGAAGAAAAGAAGACCTCCTTCTCTGTTTGAGAAAATTTCCTCCGGTTCTGTGGAGTTAAAAAGGAGTAGGATTGATGTCCCAAGGGAGGGGACGAAGAAGACTGATGCAGCTCCTTCAGCTGTTCCAGTCAAAGTTGCCGAGAAGCCCGCAATGGCTCCGAGCAGGTCTGCTGCTCCTGGAGAGGTGATTGTGATATCACCGACCAAGGGTTCTTCCTTGGTTGAATCGGTACCTGTTCCCCCGAGGAGGCTGAAGAAGAGCTCCTCGGTCAATTTGGCTGATACCATTGCTCATCCCCCAGTTGATGGAACTGGGGCTCCAAATTTTGTTCCCCCGAGCTCTGCAATGACCTCGGTAAAGTCCTCGATCATTCTCAAGGTACAAAGTACTAAAGAAAACCTTACTCGGGACATGGTCACCTCACTAGCTGCTCGTCACCTTGCTTCTGTAAGTCTTCTTACTTTCAATTTTTGATATTTCCTTTGTCATTTCTGTTTCTAACTTGCTTTCTTTTTCTGTTCACAGTTGATGAGCTGCTTCAATATAATCCTGAAGAAGGATGAAGCGATTAAGGCTTTTTGCTCCTCGTCCAGCGTGGAGGGAGCTCTGTAAGAAGCTACCAAGTCTCTGGCAGATTCTCATCAGAAATATGCTGATGACAAAGCTGTCTGGGAGAAGAAGCTTGCCTCCACCGAGCAGGATAAAGCTCGAGCTGTTGAGGCCTCCAAAGAGTTGAAAAAGAAAAATAATTCCCTGGAGAAGGCAAATAAAGAGCTCGCAGAGAAGCTCAAAACTGCTGGAGAGCTTGAAGATAAGCTCAGGGTTGCTGAGGAAAGGTTGGGCCAGCTTCAAGAAGTAGGTCGGTAAAAGGAGGAAGTAGAAAATAAATTGAAGGCTGCTGAGAACCTGCTGTCTGAGAAACTTTCCTCGGAGAAGCTGAAGAGGAAAGCTGTTGTGAGGAAGTCCTTCAGCTCTGGCTGGGACAAGGGTTGGAATAAGGGGTTGGCCGCCATGGTGTCGCAAGTGGACTATGGCGGTCTTAAATATTTCAGGGATGGATGGGTTGCCTCCCTTCAGGAGATGAAGGTCGACGAGTCTTTCGAGCTCTTCCAGAGACATATCCCTGGTCCCCCTCCAACTCCAGAAGAATTAGAAGAGGACGAAGCTACTTCTGAAGAATCTTCGATGGTGATGGGAGATCATTCCCTAGCCATCCAGCCTGCTGATGAGGAAAATCAACAAATAATTTCTTCCTCCGAGCAACTGCCTATTCTCCCCGAGCAGCTATCTCTTCCCTCCGAGCAACCTACCTCTTCATCCCAGCCTCCCGAGAAGGTTTTGGGAGATAAGGAAAAGGTTTAGTGTTGTTCGGGTTTCTCTTAATTTTGTTTCTCTTTTTCAAATGTAACTCAGAAGATGTAACTCTGAATTATGATCTAATAAAATTTGAACTTTTTTGCATATTGTTGTCTATCTTTCATTCATACTCTGCTTATTCTTCTTATTGATGACTGCTCTTCTTTCTCTGCTAGTTTCTGGCCAGGATGGAATTGCTATCTGCTCATGACACAAAGTTGTTGCAACAATGTAATGTGTACTTTAAGGCTGGTCACACAGACTTGAGTGCTGCACAAGTTGCAGACATCCTTGGTCATGATGCTTCAGAACAGGCAGTTGAAGCATATCAGTACCTGAAGTGTCTACTTGACCGAGCAGTGGCCAATAATGTGGCTTACTATGACATGATCAAGCATCTCCAGTGTACCCTCGAAGACCTTCAGAATCAATACAAAGAATCAACTGCCTTATTGTATGAGGGGTACGAAAAGAAGTACAAGCTGATCATGGCTGACAAGGGCTACGAGAAGCTTTTTGCTGGGTATGATGTGAAGGAGAGAACTTTGAAGGGTGAGGCAGAGGAATGCAGACAGATTACCAAGTTGCTGGAGCAAGAGAACAACAACTTGCAAAAAGAGCTATCACAATTAAAGTCTGCAGCCTCCACTTCCAGTGCCTTGATCCCAGTGACCGACGAGGGATTCTCGTTCTTAGAGGTTGAGAATGCCAAGTTGAGGGACGAGTTGGAGACTTTGAAGAGTTCAGGCACCTTTACATCTTCTCGTGGTCGAGTAAGAGCTCCTCGGGGATGAGCAAGAGCAGCTCGGGTTCTTATCGAGGAACAGAGAACTCAATCTGTGTTAGAGAACCAGGCTTTCCAATTAATGGCAAAGAACCAGGCTTTGTCTGATATGTCAAAGAAGATTAAGGACCTGGAAAAATAACTCTCTGCGCAGAAGTCAATCTTAGAGAATAAGGAGCTTTTCATCAAGAATCTCCACGAGCAGTTAGAAAGGCTAACATATCAATTCCACAAACAGCCCAGGGAGTTCTGGATGGCTGGATACAACGAAGCACTATTACACTTAGACGATCGTATCCAGAATGCCAATAATGAGGGCTACAAGCAAGGCTGGCTGAATGCCTTAAGTGTGTTGAAGCTCGAACAAGGTAATTATTTGTGGGACTACCATGATCCCGGGTTGCTCGACTTGCCTGTGCCACTATACAATTTGGACATGGATTGGATCCCTGCTCGGGCCATTCCTCGGAGCTTAATTTCAAAGTATCTCGGTGACTACAGTTTACATTCTCAAATTGAAGTATCTCGTCCCGAGCATCTTTTAGATCGACCATCCGTGATGAATACAAGGATGTTGAAAGATCTTAATTTCATCAATTCTCCTCTGTCTTTAAATGATCCGCCTGCTGGCGAGGAACCTGTGTCAAAAGCAGAGGGGAAGAGACCAGTAGAATATGAATTTTTGACGTAATAGTTAGTACACATGTCAATGTAACTGTAACTTCATTATCAATATAATTTATTTTAAATTCAATGAAAGACTTTCATTTTTGTTTGCAAATCTTGATTGCTATTGTCTTGTATTTATCAAACACACCAATAATGTTGCTCGATCACTTAATAATAAAGTAATGAGTATAAAAATGTTGTTTAAAATGTTTTCAACCAATCAAGATTGTTAGATTCTCCATGTCGACCAACTACAGTTAGTGGGTTTTTATCCCCGACCAGCTATAGTTAGTCTTTTTGAAATAATTTTACCCATAAAATGTTTCCGACCAACCAAGATCGGTAAATTTTTCTTGTCGATTAACTACAGATGGTGGGTTTTTATCTCCGACCAGCCATAGTTAGTAGACTTTTATCTTAAATATTTCCGACCAACCAAGGTCGGTAAATTTTCTTTGTCGACCAACTATAGTTGGTGGGTTTTTATCCCCGACCAGCCATAGTTAGCAACTTTTGTACTTTCTGGAATATTCTTACCTCCCGACCAACATAAGTTGGCATTTACGAGAATATTTTGTTTCCTAGCCAAACAGGTTGGCATTTTTAGGAATATTTCGTTTCCTAGCCAAACAGGTTGGCATTTTTAGGAATATTTCATTTCCTAGCCAAACAGGTTGGCATTTTTAGGAATATTTTGTTTCCTAACCAACCGAAGTTGGCATTTTTAGGAATATTTTGTTTCCTAACCAACCGAGGTTGGCATTTTTAGGAATATTTTGTTTCCTAACCAACCGAAGTTGGCATTTTTAGGAATATTTCGTTTCCTAACCAACCGAGGTTGGCATTTTTAGGAATATTTTGCTGTTGAGCATTCTGAGTTTTGCCGAGTAGTGTGTAGCACTAGTATTCCCCAAAAAATTCTCAATAAAAGGAGAGACTTTAGCAGAACATCTTCATTTTATTCATACTGATGGAACTGTGTTACATATACATCACTGATAATACTTGCGTAGGTGCTCTGCGTTCCATGCATTCTTGAACTCCTCCCCCTCTAGAGTTGCTATTCGATAAGTTCCTGGTCGAACAACTTCTGTAACTCGGTATGGTCCATGCCAGTTTGCTTCTAGCTTATTGTGCTTTTGAATTACTTTCTTCAGCACATAGTCTCCTTCTTTCAGGTCGCACTTCTTCACCCTTTTGTTGTAGAACAAAGCTATTCACTGCTGGTAAGTAGCATTTCTAATGGCTGCTTCTTCTCTGACTTCCTCGAGCATGTCTAAATCCAGTCTTCTCATTAAGTCGCTGACAGGGGAATTGAAATTCAGTACCCTGTGTGTTGGAAGGCCCAACTTGGCAGGTATGACAGCTTCACTTCCAAACGCCAGCATGTATGGTGATTCTCCAGTTGCTACTCGGGGAGTAGTTCGGTAAGCCCAAATTACTGATTGTAACTCGTTGATCCAGTTCGCTTTTGCATCATCCAATCTTTTCTTCAAGCCATTTAGCAGCGTCCTGTTTGTCACTTCAGCTTCCTTTGAGGATGGCCTGGTGCTGAGTGGACCTTCAAAATATTTGATTGATGACAATAGGCAGTAAACTCCTCGTTATCAAATTGTGTTCCATGGTCTGTGATGAAGGCATGAGGTAGACCGTATCGACAAATGATGTTCTTCCAAATAAATTGGTACACCTTCTCGTATGTTATGTCAATGACTGGCTCAGCTTCTACCCATTTTTTAAAATAATCCACTGCGACGACGAGGTACTTGAACCTTCCTCGAGTCGTTGGCAGTGGCCCAACCAAGTCTATTCCCCACATGGCAAATGGCCAAGGGGAAGTTATTGGTGTCAACAATGCTTGTGGAGTTCTTCGGATGGAGGAAAAGTTCTGGCACTTGTCACACTTCTTGGCGTAGGCTATGCAATCAGCCCTCATCGTCGGCCAGTAGTATCCTTGTGTCATTACCCTTTGTAAAAGCGTCCGACCTGCTTCATGTGGTCCACAAGACCCTTCGTGGATCTCTTCAATTAATTCTTTCACCTCGGAGGGGTGTACACATTTCTGCAAACATTCCATAATTCCTCGTCTATATAAAACACCATTATTTAATACATACCGAGCAGCTTTAAACTTTAATTTTTTGGCAGCGAGCTTGTCAATTGGCAATTCTCCCTCCTCGATATATGCCCTGATGGAATCCATCTAAGATGATCCTAAATCATGGGTGATACAGTTCATCGTCAGATCTTCATTTATGCTCCGACCAGCTAATACTTCAATTGGGATTATTCGTCGTAGCTCGGTGCGAGTAGCTGATGCTAGTCGAGCTATAGGGAGTCTGCTCTCGCATTCTCCATTCTTGGTATTCTGACCAGCTGAATAGCGACAAATTCTGACACCAGCTCCTTTGCCTTTGCATGATATCTGATCATTAATTCTCCTCTAACTGCCTATACTCCCATCATTTGGTTTATGATTAATTCAGAATCACTGAAAACAATGACCTGTTGCGCCTCCATAATTTTTGCTATACCAAGTCCTGCAATTATGGCCTCATACTCAGCCTCATTGTTGGAAGCTTTGAATTGGAAACGCAAGGCGTATTCCATATCTACCTCATCCGGAGTGCTCATAACTATCCCCGCGCTGCATCCTGCAGTGCAAGATGAGCCATCTACATATAGTCTCCATATAGGTAACTCGTCTTCAAATTTCTGATCAGTTAGAGTTCCTCAGTGAAATATTTGTTGCTTCCTTTCCTCCTCGGATTTTTCTTGCTCTTCGTCGATCATTTTTTCTTGCCCTTTTACCAACCGGAGTTGGTCTAAGCCTGAAGTTAATGATCTTGTAACATCCACTTACCCTTTTACCAATCGGAGTTGGTCTGAGCTAGTGTTTGTTGATCCTGTAACATCCACAGGTTGATCATTGAGCAACTCTTATTTCTCGTCCGGAGTCCTCACAACTATCTCTGCATCACATCCTGTAACATCCACAGGTTGATCAACGAGCAACTTTTTTTCCTCGGAGATATCAGGATAGGTGAACTCCGCTATAAAATCTGCTACAGCCTGCACTTTAAGCGATGATCTGGGTTCATAGTCTATATCATATTCACCGAGCTCTAATGCCCAGTACATCAATCTTCCTGATTTTTTTGGCTTATGCAGGGCCTGCCTCAATGGCATATCAGTATATACTACTATAGTATGAGCCTGGAAATATGGCCTCATTCTCCTACTCGCCTCAATAAGCGCCAGCGCCAATTTTTCCAGCCTTGGATATCTGATCTCTGCTCCTCGGAAGGCCTTACTTGTGTAGTAAATTGGCTTTTGTACTCCATTCTCCACTCTGATCAATGCCGAGCTAACTGCATTCTCGGATACTGCAAGGTACAAGTACAATTTTTCTCCCATCACTGGCCTGGACAACAGTGGAGGTGCTCCCAAGTATCTCTTCAAGTCTTGAAAAACCTTCTCGCATTCATCATTCCACTCAAAAGTCTTTCTGAGTGTCTTGAAGAATGGGAGACATCTATCAGTTGCTCGTGACACAAATCTGTTGAGTGCTGCTTCTCGTCCTGTGAGACTCTGTACTTCCTTCTTCGTCGTTGGAGATCGCAGCCCTAATAGAGCTTTGATCTTTTCAGTATTTGCTTCAATGCCTCATTGATTGACAATGTACCCGAGAAACATGCCTTCTCATACTCCAAAGATGCACTTCGTCGGGTTCAACTTCGTTTGATATTTATCTATTTGATCAAAAGTTTGACTTAAGTCAACTAGATGATCGACAACTTTCTTGCTTTTCGTCAGCATATCGTCAACATAGACTTCCATATTGTCACTGATTTGTTCAGCAAAGACCTTGTTCATCAGCCTCTGATATGTCGCACCTGTATTTTTCAAACCAAAAGGCATAACATTATAACAATAAGTTCCCCTAGGGGTAATGAAAGAAGTACTGTCCTTGTCTTCAGGTTTCATTTTGATCTGATTGTAGCCAGAATAAGCATCCATGAAGCTCAGCAACTCGTGTCCCGAGGTAGCATCCACCAGTTGATCAATTCGAGGCAATGGAAAATAATCCTTTGGGCATGCTTTGTTGAGGTCGGTGAAGTCTACACACATCCTCCACTTGTTGTTTTTCTTCTTTACCATCACCACATTAGCTAACCAATCTGGATATTTAACATCTTCAATTAAATAAGCTTTCAGGAGCTTCTCGACTTCCTCCTGTATGGCTTGATTCTTCTCGGGACTAAATACTCTTCTTCTCCGCTTCACAGGCTTGATCTCCTTATTCACATTGAGCTCGTGATATAAGAAGTTTGGGTCTATCCCAGGCATATCTTCATGACTCCACGCAAAAGTTTGTCTTATGCTTCTAAGGAAAGTTATCAATTCCTGTTTTAATGAGGTTTCCAACGACGAACCTATTTGAGTAGTTCGCTCAGGGTGCTCGTCGTCCAGAACGATGTTTTCATTAGCTTCCACCACTTGACTCTTCACGAGTTGCGACTCAGCTCGAGGATCTAATGTTTCAATTTCTGCACATTCGTCCACTTGATAAGTAGTGGTCTTTTTCTTTGATTCTTCCAGTTCTTCTTGCTCGGCGGATGAATAATAGCATTCCCGAGCTACTTTCTGATCACCTTTCACAACTCCTACTCCAAAGTTTGTTGGAAATTTTAGGCACTGATGCACTGTAGATGGCACAGCCTCGAACTTCTTCAATCCTACTCTTCCCATGATGATATTGTACGATGATTGGACATTCTTTTCCATCACGAAGAAACGTATTCTTTCTGTTCGACAAGCAGGCCACGTACCAATGAATATATCCAACTTGATCATCCCAAGTGGAAATACTTTCTCGCCAGCAAAACCAATGAGGGGTCTGTGGTAAGGCTCCAGTTGAGATAGGTTTAGATTTAAACTATCAAAGCACGAGTAGAACATGATGTCTGCCGAGCTACCATTGTCGACCAGCACTCTTGAAATCATGACTTCCTTCATTCTCATTTTGATCACCAGCAGGTCATCATGAGGATATAGAACACCTGCAAGGTCATTTTTTGAAAAATCGATAACCAATTTCTCCTTGTTCAGCTTTCTCGGGCGATCTTCCTCAGCTAGATTTATTCGCTGAATGTACGAGCAAGGTTGAGCCTCACCGAGGTAAGCTTTTCTTTCTGCAGTAAGGTCTCCTCCTCCTGCATCTCCTCCTGTAATAACATTACAATCAAATGACCCAAAGCGTATTGAAAATACCTCTCGTTCTGACTGCCTTGGTTTCTTGGGAAGATCGGGGTCATCCTCTGGATCAACTTCATGGTTTCTCTTCTTGTTCTCCTCTGCTCGACGAGGAGATCTAGACCTCTCTCTAGTTCGGTCGTTGTTTCTTCTTTCGCCTCCCCAATCAACATACTTTGCTAGCTTTCCTCGTCGGATGAGTGTTTCAATTTCATTCTGAAGAACTATGCAATTTTTGGTTATATGGCCATGATCCTTGTGGAACTCGCAATATTTTTCCCTATTCCTCGTGTCAGGGTCTGCCTTCATTTTCTTTGGCCAGTTTAACTCCTCACTGTTCTTAATTTCTTCCAGGACGTGGTTGATATTTACCTTCAAAGGTGTGTAATTATCAAATTTCCTTAAGACCTCCCATGACGACCTATTTTTGGATTGTTTGTCACCACCATTGTTCTTATATTCTTTCTTCTTAGCTTTATCACCTTCCACCTTGGTTTCTTTGGCATCCATATTCTTCTTCGCAGACATAGCCTCCTCGGCATTCATAATCTTGGACGCTTTTCCCATCAGGTCCGACATGGTTCGAGGTGGATCTTTGGCCAAAGTGTAGTACAACTTGTTTGGCAGTAGTCCACTCATCAAAGCGGTAATCGCTATCTTCTCCTCATAATCAATGGCTTAGAGTTTCTTGTTATTAAAAAGAGTTATATAATCTCTGGTACTCTCACCAGCTTTTTGTCTAACACTTAACAAATGAGCTACTCGTTTCACTAGCTTTGCTCCAAAGCAGAAATTCGCAATGAATAGCTCGGCCAGTTAAAGAAAAGTTGAAATCTTACCCCGAGGTAGACTATTATACCATATTTGAGCAGATCCGGTAATTGTTCCCGAGAATGCTCTGCATCTCATCTCATCTGGGACAGCATAGATGTCGGCTGCAGCTTGGTATTGTTCTATACGAAGGACAGGGTCAGTCTTTCCATCATACTTGGGAGTCACAACAGGTGCTTTGAACTTTGATGGTGTTGGAAAATCAATAATGTCCTGGACAAAAGGTGTTCCTCGAACAAAGGTTCGTTATAGAGGATTCTTGGCCTTAGCCATTTCCCCTAATCTATCCTCCAGCCTCTGAATAGATCCTTTCCATGCATCATTTCCTTCCTCGGGCCTATTGGTTCGAGCAACTGATCGCGTTGAAGTAGCTTCCTGGGATTTTTCTTGATGAGCAACTGGTCGGTCATAGGATCTATCTTGACGAGCAGCTGCTCGCGACTGGGCAGATCCTTCCCTTAAATCTGATGGTTGTCAAAATCACCTCGACGCTGCATTAAGAGGATTTTTGTTCCTCCTAGGGCCTAATCGATTAAAAGGAGAAACCCTGCTTAATCTTTCTAATGCGCTGGTCCTTTCTGGGGAGAGGGTGACACGTTGTTCAGTATCCGTGGCTCGCACCGACGAAGTTCGCCCAGGTTGATAAGAGAAATCATCAGATTCCTCATTGCGATGTGAGTTAGTACACCTAGTACGCAAAGAAGGCGCACGGGTATTTCTTTGAATGCTTCGTGGTCCGGAATGGGCTGATGCACCGCCATGGAGAGTTTGGATGAGTTGTCGCATTGTTTCTTGCATGACGGTCTGGCCCTGAGCCAAATTTGCCATTATTCCAGTCAGATCTGGAATAATTGGTGGAGCAGATGGATTTGGAGGGGTTCCAGCGTTTCGATTGCTGGATTCAGGAATATCCGCCATTGGTAAGGGATTGTTTTTCATGAAAAACGATATTATCAGTCGTTTGCCACAGACGGCGCCAATCTGTTGATGTAAAAAAATAGTTCAATCTAATTTTTCAATCACAGATAAATAAATGAGACAAAGAATTTTAAAGTGGTTCAGCCTTATAAGAATGGCCTACGGCCACTGTTGCTTTATTGCTGAGTGTTTGGAAATTCTCGATTTGTGAATTCTATCAAGAAATTCCCTTCTGGATTCAGGGTCCAGATCCCCTTACAATGAGGATTGTACAATGTATTTATAGCCTTGAGGCTGTAATGTGAAAAGGGTAATACATTAAATGATATATATATGAAAGGGTAATACATTTAATGCCCTCTTTGCGTGTGCGTCCAAATGATAAGAATTTAATGAGTAGTTAAACTATTGGTATCCTGCTTCAAGGTGCAGCTTGGACCGCCTGAGTTGCTCGTACCGCCTAAGCTTCTCGGTACTCAAGAGTTCCTCGGAGAGGCATTGTTCCTCGGAGCTTGTGAGTTCCTCGGGGAACTAGTTTTCCTCTTTATAGTCTTATTCCTCGGAGCGCGTGGGTTCCTCGGAAGTATTTGTTGTTGTCATGTAGATAGCCACGTGTCTTCATATGATTGGTCCATGTCAGCAGATTAAATTTGGTATCAACAATAACGTACTCCTTCTATCATCCAAAAGATTTAAAAGATAATGCATATAGATTATATAACTACTTCAGTTAAGGTAAAGAGTACCTGATTCTCGCGATCCAATAAGGCCATTAACTAGAGTCTTATGAATATCTGATCAGAGCAAAATGATCCTGGAGCCCCCAACGTATTCTTTTACATGTAAATTTATTGATTAGTTTCTTTAATATAATCTTTATGAAATTAAGCTAATTTAAATTCATTTTAGGAACACTGTATCAATAAAACTAATCACCAAATTTATGTGTATAGGAACCCGTGGAAATTGAGCTGGGTCAATTTGATCCAATCATAAACTCAAATGACTCTATTCTCAAACCTAGCGCCTTGTGAAAGTAATTAAACATTCGACTGAACATAACAAATTATCGAAAGTTAACTTACATAAATCATATTAAACACTAGTAAAAGTAACTAAATATTCATACATCAAAGTAAAGTCCTTATACAATGTCAATATCATAATAGGATACAAATAACATTGACAAGGATAACATAATATTTTCATACTCAATATTCCTCTAAATCAACTAAAAGATCCTTCAAATTAGGATTGTCATCTAGAGCTGATTGGAAGTCTTTTAAAGCCTTTAATTCATTCACTTGAGTAGTTATACCCTTTGGTTCATGCACAATAATAGACCAATTATCATCATTTATGCACTTCGAGTAGAGTACATTCTTTACGTTCTGAAAGGAACAAATAAAGGGCTCGTCGACTATGCGATCTTTACTTTTTATCTTAGATAAATCTACCATAATAAGTTTGGAGTCAATATCAACTTTGCAAGAATTAGTTGTATCCTCCACCATTACCCAATCACAATAGAATACAAAATCTGTGAAATCTAAGTAATCAAGTTCTAGGATTTGTGGATTATCCCATAATAAATTAGTACCGTATTCTTTGGATTTTTATCGCTTTTGCAAGAGATACAGGTGGTTAAGGTAGAAATTGATATTTCACTATTTTGCATCAAAATTGTTTCCCCATATGGATATGAAATGAAATAAAAACCTTTTGCTAGGTGTGCAGGTCTGGAAGAGACATCTCCTCTTTTTAGAGGATGCATTTATTAATAAATTTCTATTAGGGCATGTTTTTATCACACACGAATAAATAACCACACACATAAGATGTGAAATTTTCCTCTTTTGATACCCATGCCCTAAAATTAGTTGTCGAGCAATTTCTCTTTTGATTTTGTGCAATATCGTACTTGTACTTCCTACCAATAAATTGAAGAGTTTAGATCATAAAATATAAAAAACATATAATTAAAGAAGAAGAATTCAGTAGATACTCACTCTCTCCAATCTTCGGATTCATCTTGCGAATCGAATACATAATGAGTTGCTTGCTCGTATTGTAGATTTGTGAGTTTCATCTCTTTAGGGTTCCCAAACAGCGATTCATCCTCAAACTCTTCAAGTTCCTTGCTGTTTCATTCTCCATGAGGATTGAACCTCCTCACCTCTTGTTCTGGCATATGTTCCCTAGCGTATTGCAATGATTCCACTGTTTTATATTCTTCAGCAATTGACCATCTAATATACGAGGTATTCTTTACGTAATCTTTGAAGGTTTTTATAAAGCGCTTAAAAGTATACATCCAACGAACCTAATGGACTACATAATAAAGCTTCATCGCATAAATTCACAAGCAGGTGGATGCTGATATCAAAGAGCGTCGGAGGAAAATATTTCTCTAATATACAAACTGCCTCGGCTAAAGTTGATTTCGCAGCTTTAATGTGCCTTATGTTTACCATTTTTGCACAAATTAGGGTAAAACACAAACTAATTTGCATAATTTCCCGACGGAGTTAAGCAATGCTGAAATAATAGAGGTATTAATTGGATGATTATGTGCCAGTCATGAGACTTGCACTGTTTGAGGTATTTTGCTTGGTAGTTTACTACTCTACGTAAATTCCCAGAATAACCGGTTGGAGTCTTCAAGTTTAATAACGTGCCTAAGAGGATATTCTTCTCACTAGTAGTCAAAGTGAAAGATGACCGAGGGCGAAAATTCTTCCTGTTGTAGGGTCATTTTTAACCATAATTTCTTCTTTATTTTCATATCCTGCAAATCTAGGCGGTCCTGCTCTCCATCTTTGGAATGAGATCCGCCCAAACATGTTTCTATCAGATGTTCTACAACATTCTTCTATGCGTGCATCACATCAACTACATACCTTACACGATGATCTTTACAATATGACAAATAAAATAATATTGATCGCCTGGACCATGGCTTCGCTTTACTAGGGTCGTTCGAACCCCCTAGCTTTACGCTTCAGGTTTACAAACTGGGGTTATTTTCCTATGTACCTATTCCCCACAGTCGAATCCGTTGCTTTCTCCTTGATCTACTGACCAAAAAGCCGAGAAGGTGGCATTCTACGCTCGTGACCGACAGACAAAAATTAGACTTATCATTCCTAAAAGGGTGCATGGTTAGTAGAAATCTGTGATGACCTGTGTAACTCATCTTACTACTATGTGTTAGCCAGCAGGCTTCAGTTTCCATTCCAAATATGGGACATTTATAATAATAATGAATATTACAACCATACAAGGTCCAATAAGCTGGAAGGTCGTCGATCGCCCACATCACTATTGCTTTATATTCGAACACTTCAGCCTTATGAGAGTCGAACACCGTTATGCCTTTATTCCACAACTCTATAAGTTCTTCAATTAATGGTGCTAAGATTATATAAATATAATCACTGGGAGCCATCGTATCGGGTATCAACAAAGACAACGATGTGAACTCCTTTCTCATGCATAGTATCAGAGGGAGACTTAAAGGCGCCAAGAGAACTGGCCAATAACTCTGACTAGTACTTAAATAACCGAAAGGGTTAAACCCATCGAATTAGATTGCAAGATGAACGTTGCGCGGTTCCTTTGCAAATTCATGGTGTTATGCATTTAAAATTTTCCAGATGGGTGAATCAACTGGATGACGCATCAGATTCCCACCCACCTCACATCAAGAGTGCCATGTCATGGCCTTCACTATCCACGGTACACTAAAAAACTGTTTTAAATGTGGCCCAAGTGCAAAATACTTCAAATCATTTTGTAGGACTTGCGAGCACTTGCGATTTTTTACAGCTTTATCCTTTCCATTCTCACAAATCACATAAATAGGCTCACTGCATACAAGACATTCATCCTTCTCTTTGTGCTCGTTGTGGTACAATATGCAATCATACTTTCATGCATAAATATATTTGTATTTTAAACCCAAAGCCTTCAAGCTCTTCTTTATGGTAGGATAATTGTCTGGTAACGTGTTCTCTTTTGGGAGAATATCTTCAACCCACTTAAGAATTTTGGTTACGTTGTTCCCAGAAAAAACAAATTTACTCATCAAATTATGCAAACCAATCATTGCATACAATACCAAGTGATCTTCATCGCAATATTTATACAACGGTCTAGTCGCATCGACTTTCAACCATATGTATTCCCTATCTCCTGGAAGTTCAACATCAAAATTTTCATTTAGTTGGCCATAATGCGCATTATCCATATCCATAGGATGGTGGTTTTGACAGTTGTGGAGTCAGTTAGCATCATCAATTAAGTCAGTCAATGGACGATGTGTTGGTGAATCATATACCATTTCCACTCGTTGGGTTTCGTTACGTGGTCAGGAACCGATGATTCTCTCGTATATAAGGTATATTATTTTCACCATGGTATGTCCATATTTTATAGTCTTGATAGATTCCCGACTTTATTAAATGCAACTCAACGTATTCCAATGACTTGTATTTTTCGTTCGTACAACGGGTGCAAGGACACGGAATCATATTTTTTTTAAGATTTTTAAAAGCGTATTTAACAAATTCTAGAACGCCATTTACATAAGTATTTGAAACTTGGTTAGTCTCTCACATCCACTCTTTGTATAGTGGGAAATCAATGTACTAATCTTCAAATTTCAGTCCTATGTTAGTACGTAAAAAAATATTATTACAACTGAAACAAAAACAATATTCTTACAACTAAAGCAATAAAAAATATTATTAAAACTAAAACAGAACGAATATTCTTAAACTGAAACAAAACCAATATTCTTACAACTGAAACCAAAAAAATGTCATTACAACGAAATGAAAGAAAATATTATTAAATCTTGTCCAATAGATAAACTGGCCAAATAATAAAAGAGTCTGCATAATTCCACAATTCTAACCCTTCCCCGCTGTTAACGTGCACACGTATATCTCCATAGTCGTTGTATATTTCATCGACCAGTATTTGAGCCTCACTTATCTCCAAAGGTCAGTTGTTTACTAGAGTTTTGATAACCTTGGAGATGAGTGTGCACACCCTAACAACCCTCTTATTGCTTAGGTCTTTAAAATAGTACTTTTTGCCATAGTCATCTTGAGTTGTTGATGATGATCCAAGTCCTGTGATAGGCGGAGGCACAAGGAATAGGAATGTTGAAGGAGTCAAAATTTGGGAGGGGAATGTTGGATGAGGTGGCATTTGGGAAGGGAAACTTGAAGGTGGAGGATTGGGAAAACCTCGAGGATAAGGGTAAGGGTAACCTTGAGGAGGCAGCATTGGGACCCCATAATTATAAAAAAGAGACACAAGTTGCCCAATTTGATTCGTCAATATTCCCAGGTTATTTTCGATATCCTGGACATCCTCATCGGTCTTAAACTGTCATTCCTCATTAGACAAGAAATGATCCTTGACCGAAGAAAAATCTTCCACGAGAGGTGCGGTCTGTTGAAATTTAGTTTTTGGCATATGTGACCTCTCGTCCTCCCCCTTTTGTCCTTTCTAAAGGTTCGGGTCAGAGCATCATTTTCCGGTTCAAATTCATCATTAGGGTTCTACCCTGACTGACTGCTGATGGCCTTTATTGATTCTAGCATCTCCGCCAAGTACGAAGGGAATTTATTATCTTTGTCCCATCGAGCATGAATGAATAAGTTGGATCGATTTGGTTTTTTTACTGCATCTGGACCATCCTTTGTCATACTCGCCCATTTATTCTTCAAATCCTTATATGATTCGGATCCCAGCCTGTGGAAAGAAATTTTTTGTGGCCTATTTTTTTTTGTCTTTCTCCCTTTGCACTAATGTTTTCTCCGTCGTCTCGTTCTCCAAAAACTTATTGCACTTTCCACCGGAATTTCAACATTAGGAGGCACTCTCTCTTTCTAAAAAAAATATCGTAGCTCGTTGCCTCATTTGGAAAATGTTTCTTTCGAAGGGTTCTCCTGTATATCCTCAATGATTCGACAACCCGATATAGAACCTTATTCTTGGAACGATCGAAAAGTGAGAAATACTTGCAGAGTTGATCGTATATCTCATCATTGACGACTTGATCAACCAGGTTCCAGTTGTTTGGTTCACCAACTCCCACGTTCATTTTTACCAGAACCAAACACCGGGCTTTAAAGTTCAGCACGCCATTCCTATCGTTCGTCAGATTATTCTCGAGAAGGGAGAACCCAGTGGGATTCTTTTGGATTGAGCGGGAGGCATCAACAACATTGGATGGGGCGGTGGAGCAACGAGAGTGTTGGATGAGGGCGCTAAATCAGTTGTAGTTGGACTTAGTGAGGAAGGAACCATTCGTGAAGTTGTGTATTGCTCACCCATTGGTGTTGAAAATACGGGTTATGCACGAGATGGTGAACTTTGCTACTGTGTTACCTCAGCACTTGGTAACCTTGGGTTGTTTCCTTTTGAGATATCTACAAAAATGAAAAACCATATGTGACAAAATAATTATAATAAGAAATTATAACTAATTAATCAAGCTTATGACTATATATATATATATATATATATATATATATATATATATATATACCTTTTCAAAGTTAGTCATTAGAATATGTTCAATGTGTCTGATCTCCATCCATTCAATATTAGTTTTTAAGAACCTATGAATTTTTGCACGTGGACAACTAGGATCAAGGGTATCTATGATTGATGTGTAGATATCCGTGTCATGAACTCGGAATTCCATCCTTTTTAACTTTTTGGCAAGATTCAATTTAGTATGCATATGGCGCGAGACATCAGAGTTTATGTCAATGCTCTCTATAAGCAGTTGTATCCATAACGGGTGAATTTTTTTTCTACCTTCTCCAACAACGCAACCAAGGTCAGGGTTACGTCGGGATTATGTGTGTGAAATCTATTTTGTATAACGTCATCCCGTTTTCTGGTAGGAAAAATAGAATACGATCAAACGTGTAATCTTGATGGATATTAACTCCACGATTTACAAGGTAGTTAAATTGTTCGATCTTTTTATTTTCATACCTATAAATAGGAGTACCCTCTATATGACGCTCACTAATAAAAGAGTTATGCGTGCGATCCAATTTCAGCCTCTCCAATTCTCGTTTCCAGGGATTATCACCATGCTTCATTTGTCCTGAGAAAAGTATACGGGGGTGTGAATATGAGTCCTACGATTAATGTATAATGGTATATTAGTTTGATTAAGGTTTTGAGAATGGAAAGGATTTTGAGTCAGTGGGTACGAAACCTAAAATACTCAATTAATTTCCAACTCTAAATAAATACCAAGCCCTAAATGACAATATCCTTAAATAATGCAATTTATTTTAATCCCTAGGTAACCAAATTCAGTCAATACTAATAATGCTCAATTAATCTCAAACTCTAAATAAATTTCAAGCCGTAAATCACAATACCCTTAAATAATGCAATTTATTTTAATCCCTAAGTAACCACATTCAGTCAATACTAATGATGATAATAACCAAACTCTAAATAACAATTCCCAGTCAATGTTAACAATGCCCAATAAATTTCAATCAAAATATGAAATTATAAAGCATCCCCTTTTTTTAAAAACAATATACACACAAACACATACATATACACACACAAATACACACGTATATACACATACACACATGTACACATAAATACATATATTTACACATATATACGCACATATACGCACACGTATACACATATACACACACATTCACACACATATACACACATATACATTAGGGTTTAACACAAAATACAAAAAATGTGGTTTACCTTTGAGATTGATAGAGAGATTTGGGTCGAAATTAGGGTTTGAGATTGAAAGAATGCAAATCACCGAAATCGTACAAAGAAAGAGAGAGAGAGATAGAGATTGATGCGGGAAGAAATGAAATGGAGGCAGATTATTTTTAGTATAAGGATCCTGGTCACAGCCTAGATCCGTGACCCGTTACCATAACCCTTAAATTTTTTCCACATCATCGTGTAGGCAACCATTGGGTCACGACTAAGGGCCGTGATCCACGCACGTGAATAAATTGAGATGATCACAACCCAAAGTCGTGACCCAATGGGTGTGCATTGTGGACTTGGTCAGGGTTCTTGTCCATGAACCTACCGTAACCAAACTTGGAGGGAACTTTGGTATGAATTTGGCACCATGATGGTCACGACCTAAGTTCGTGACCTATATTGGCAGGTATTTGGTCCTTGACCATTTCCAACAACATCCATGGCCATACCAGGTCATGAATAAGGTCACACCAAATTTTATATGGTCACGTCTTTGGGCCGTGACCAGCTGGTCAGGGCTGTGGGCCATGACCCCCTAAGGGTGACCATTTGTAGGATATCATGTAGTGTAAACTTTATAACCTACACTAAGGTGGTAAACATAGTGTTATTGCATTTCCAGGACCTTAGGGAGCACAAGAGGAAACTTAAGAAGGCAAGACAATCCAATAGGCCAAATGCAGAGATGAGTTTAGGTGGAGACAAATGGAGTGTTTCGGGATAATAAGGCCAAGGGCAATGGACCCATTTCAGTCTTACACAGTCGAGATGCCATTAGAAGATCCAATGGGCCTCAGGGGATGCACTTTTTTTAATAGTTGTAGCTTGATAGAAGCTTTGCCCTGGTACTAATCGTCCAAGAAGATACAAATACGGACTTCATTCTTTGAAGTGGGGCTCCAGAGCGATTTCGGGAAACCTTTGTTATTGTTCCCCAAGCATTGCAAAAAAATGACAAATACTTATGGATATTAGGCAAAAATATCATTAATCTTCAAGCTGATCTAGAGGAGATCGAAAATATAACATGTTTCTTTTATACTGAAAATGTCTCATTAAGAGAGGATATTGGCAAGGCCAAACATTCATTCAAACAAAATGAAACAATAAAATATAGGTTGCACTAGAAGATCAAGAGATTGTTATATCACCATAAAGGGATCTCGTTAATTTTGGGACACTGATTATAACTAAGGTTGGATAAACAATCCATTTTACGTAAACGAAGCAAAACAGGTATCATTGAATCATAAGTGGATGACTACCCTAACTATTTATAATGTACCCAAGGATTCTCAATTCTCGTATTAGTACCTGGTGGATTATCCTTTTTCTTGGCTTCCTCCCCTAGGGAGGGAGGAATGCGGGATAACTCTTGACACAATACCCATGCTAGTAGTGAAGAAATACCTTGTTGACCATGATAGCGATGATGAGTTCTTTCCTAATCTGGATGATAGTCGGTGAATTGCTATAACCGAGCATTTGAATTGCTGAGGATGATATTGTTGAATCTATAGTCATTTAATTTTCTTATTCATTTTTCAATCGGTCGATCATGATCGACCTTGTAATTAATAAATATTATAAATGAAATTTGTCTTGCACTCCATTCTTTATTTATATTTTACCATTTTAACTTATGTCTATAATATATTTTTGGTCTTCCCTTTTAGGACTGTGTCGTCACACTACCTTAGGCCTAGCACCAAGTTATGGCAAGAATTCCCCTAGTCATTGAATAATCCACCTGTTCAGAATTATATCCAACCAATGTTGGTCGGACTAATTAATGTCTATGGATACCCCATAGGTCTTTATCTTGACTAGAAAATTCATGATGTTTGCACGTTATTAGTAACAAGACGTGTAATCTTAATATTATGACTAAGTGTAATGATATCAGTAAGATATCAAAGCAATGATCTTGATCGGACATAAACAAGATAAGTTTTTATTAATCACTATTCTATCATATGGAATAATTAAAAAGCTAATTGCATTAATCAAACCTAAACATTCAAAGATTTAGATGGAAATGGCAAACTAAATTTGCATTGAATCTTAAAAATAAAATTTCTTACGGTTGGTTGCATTCTAAGCCATAGGTATCTCCCTGCCCTCCATTATTTCAAAATGGTAGGCTCCCACGATATCATATCTGATGAACCCGAATGGTATTTCCTAGCTGGGTCCTAGCTTATCGTCTGGCGGATTCCTCCAGTTATCGATGACTTTCCATAGAACATAGTCTCCGACCTAAAATTCCTTGGATTGACGCCTTTATTTTATTTCTTTTCCAACTACCACTGGTAGGATGCCAATCTGATCAAGGCTTGTTCCATTATTTTGTCGACCAGGTCGAGCTCAGTCCTACTGATCTCATCATTCACTTTCTAATCGCCAAACGTCATTCTCATGGTCAACATGCCAGCATCTAATGGTATTATGGTCTCCACTTCATAATCTAAAGCAATGGTCATTTCCTCGGTCGACCTCTTGGGAGTTGTTTTTTTTGCTCGGAGGACGTAAGGGATCTCATTTAACTAAACACCTTTTTTTCTAATTTTTTCTTCAATTCATCACATATAATTTTATTGGAGGCCTCAGTCTATCCTTTTGTCTAAGAATAGGCCCTTGAAATGTATTAAGGTCTGATGCCATGACTATTGCAAAAGTCTTGGAATGGTTCGCTCTCAAATTGTTTTCCATTATCAGTGATAAGCATCCTCAACACACTAAAAGTGGTTATAAAGTTCCTCTAAATGAACCTAATCATATGGATGTGTCTTATATTCACCCAAGGTTATACCTCTATCCATTAGGTGAAGTGATTGGTGCTAACCATGAGATAATTATAGTTTACAGATGCTTTAAGCAATGAGCTTACAATGTCTAACCCCCCATTTTATAAAAGATCGTGGGCCGATCAAGGTCTTAAGGTCACTAGCTGGCTAACAGAGCATTGATAAGAATACTTGGAACTTCTTAAAAATTTTCACGTACGAGACGACATAGTTTTTCATATATGGCCACCAATATCTTTCTTATATAGCTATGAATGCCAGAGATCTTCAACTTGCATGACTCCATAAATCACTTCGTGCAGCTCAGATACCTTGATCGGCATCGCTGGATGCATATATTGTAGATATGTTCCGATAAAAGATGTTCTCTAAAGATTTATCTGAGGGGATATACAAAATCGGGGAACCTTAACTCTTATTTAATAATCTTGCTTTTTATGTGCACGCACTGTCTTACTGTAAGTATGGGATGATTGGGTCCATTCAGTTGGGTGCCGTTTGAACGGCAAGTATCTGTTCGACATTTTGTTATTTCAGGATGCTCGGTTGAGCCACAACTGCACATCGATCACTCTTCCAGGTCACAATCGACGGTTGAGGACAATGCTATTAAGGTGTATGTGTGACAATTATTTCCATTGGGTAATTTCGAAACTTGAACGTACCAAAACCTAACTACCAAATCTTGTGCGATTTGGAGGTATGTTGGCTTGCGTTAATCCTTAATGATGTAATCTCCTAACATTTTATTAGATACCAGCTTTGAGTCATAGTAAACGTCAATGTGAATGGTGGCCTAGGATAAATCTTTTTTCAATCTGTCAGTGAGAGCTTCATATTTTTCTTCGTAGTAAGATGCCTTAAAACCATGTCAAAGTCCTTGCTTGAGGGTTATTTTATCTGGAGATACTTACTTTATTTGACCCTTTTCAAATTTGATGCACCATCAACAGAAAGGGTCCACTAATTTCGTTGGTCGGGCTCTTCATTGATCGTGTGATCTTCTAACTCCACTTCATCGAGTTGATGCCCTTTGAAAAATTTATCAAGAAAGTCTAACAAAACCCGTGCTTTTATAAGATTTCTAGGTTGACAGTGGATATTAAACCTCTCAATGTTTCACCGATCATTTGAATATCCGTCGAGAGAGGTCAACCTTTCTGAGGACTTCCATCAATGTAAATGAGGTTATGAGTATAATTAAGTGTGCCTCGAAGTAATGCTTTGAGTTAGGTGAGGCAATCATTAATGAGTTGGATATATTTTCCTTGGGGAGATAGCTTTTCTTGGTATCCAACATTGTCTTTCTAACATAATAGGTTTTGGGTACTATTTCCCTTCCTTCTCATAAACTACAGATGAATTGACTAAGTGGTCGGACACTAAGAGATATAAGTATTTTGAATCGATCGAATTTGGGACTGTGAGTAAGGGAATTCAGTTTAGGTAAAGTTTTATTTCTTCGAGTAACTTTAAGAATTCATCATTCAAAATATCGCTCTTCTCTTTCCTCAATAGCTGAAAGAAAGGTCAGCACTTCTCAAAGGATTTGAAAATGTAATTATTGAGTGCAACCAACATCACAACCAGCTTATGAACGTCCCTAACTATTTTAGGTGGTTGGATAGTTCATATTTTTTCAATTTAGTCGAAATTCACTTAGGTTCCACTATGCTGACCGGATATCCCCAAAACTTTTTAGGATGGACTCCAAAGGAGCAGCAATGATCTTCATCCTATAGTATCTGAAGACTTAAAATGTCTTCGTGAGGTATGCCAGATGATTTCCCTTTTATGTTCTCTTCATGAGAGTGCCATTTATATACACTTCCATTATGTCACCAAGCTGATGCTCAAACATCTTAATGACAAGTCGTTGGTCGGTTACTCCTACGTTCCTTAGTCCAAACAACATGATTGTGTATCAATAACGACTAATGGTAATGATGAAATAGGACTTCGCTTGGTCAGTTCCGAATAAAGGCATTTTGTGATAGCTATAATAAGCGTCTAGGCACTTCGTTCATTCATATTTTGCAGTGGCATCGACCAACTAGTTAATCTTCGATATTGAAAAATTGTCATTGGGACATCTTTATTTAAGTCGATAAAGTCTATACAGATTTTCCAATTTCCGTTACTCTTTCTAACCACGATCATATTTGAGAGCCATTTAGGGAATTGAACTTCTTTAATAGACCTTTACTATAGTAGTTTCTCTACTTCCTCTTCCATGCCTTTGCCTTTTCAAGGACTGTTTGTCAAGCATGTGCCTGATTGGTAGGAATGTTGGGTTCATGTGAAGTCTGTGACACATCACTTTAAGATCGATGTTAGGCATATCATACGGCTTTTAAGACAAGGCATCCTGGTTATCTTTGAAAAAAGAAACCAACTCTTCATTTTCATGATCAATGAGTGAGTTACCAATCAAAAACATATTTTCAAGGTGATAGTTGTTGAATCAAACCTCTTACAATGTCTCTATGAATATATTTACGAGGGACACCCTTATGTCTCTTACCCTTGGTCTTACACACTTTAGTTTTAATTTTGAGAGAGTAGCTATATGTATTATTTTTTTCTTCTCAAGTTTAGTACTGATGGCAGTGATAAAGCATTGCTAAAATCTTGATTCCATTCTCTATCCATTACCCCCTATCGATAGTTCATTTGAGCTTCTGATAGTTGGTCAATAAAACTACTTTCATGGTGTGGCATCATCCTATCCCCAGAATCACGTTGTTTGACACTTAATATCCACTACTAGAAATTCTATCAATTTAGATATGTCTTTAGTTCGTACTGGGAGTAGGATCTTCCCAAGAAGCATCGTCTTTATTCCTGCAAATCCGACCAGAGGGGTGGTCACTTCCTTCAACTCTTCCATCTTTAAATTGATCTTGTTGGATAACTTCAAATATATGAATTCCGAAGATATTCCCTTTTCCACTCGTAGCTTTTCCACATTCCAGTTAGAAATTTTGAGAGTTATTACTAATGCGTCATAATGTAGAGTTTGATTCCAACTAGGTCTACCTCATAGAAGACGATATGCTTAGTGTAGTCAATATCTTTTCGTCAGCAGCGTTTGGTGACTATGGTTTTTATAGGATCGATTTAGAAATCTTTTATGACCATAGTAACCTTATTCAAATCCATCCTTATGGCATTTCCTTAGATTTCGTTAGGGTTGTAGGCCTCATGGATAACTGTGAACTCATATCCTACCTCATCGTCATTTAGGAGACGTTGTTTATCTTTTTCTCGCATTTAGCGGGGCCTTTGCATTCTTTTTCTCCATGTACTCATATAAATGAACTTCCTAGGCCAATTCTTTTACGTGCGAATTGAGCACCTTATAGTTCTTAATTTTCCTCCCATAATCCTTGTGATAGAAACATCTCAGGGTCGTGTTTCTCTTCGATAGGTCCCTTGCTATCTTCCTCAGCCACTTGAAGTACTATCGATCCTTAATTTTCTTTAGGATCTTATAGATCGACTTTTTAAAACAGTGATTGATAGAGGGATAGGTTTTCCTAGGATTTAACTTATCATCGCCCTTGAATCCACTATTCTTCTTCTTGCCCCCCTCATGGGAGAGCTCTCCTTATCACTATTTTTCTCACTTTTGGCCGACCATTATCTAAATAGTATCTATTACTATATCTTCTACATTGGCTTATGTCTCGTAACTAGACATATGTTCGTCTATAGTGGCAACTTCATTCTTTGTATGGTATTGGTGTAACATGACATTCCTTTGTAGGATAATCTCAAATGAGGCCACCGCCACTTGCTCAGAATAGTCTTCCACTTTATTATAGATTTACTAATAACATCGAACATAGTCATGCAGGGTCACTTGATTTTTCTTCTTAATAATAAAGAGTGAATCCATCCTCTTTGGATAAGTGCTTTTGGTGTGATCGTTTCAATGAAGGCCTCCACAAGCTACTTTAAAATGGTGATTAACTAGGGTGGTAATTTTTTAAACCACTTTTGTGCAACATCCCCCAAACTAGAAGGAAAAATAAAATGCACGAGGGCTTCTTTATTACTCCATGGGGTTATATCCTACCGATATTGGCGAGCATGGTCAATGGAATGAGTCTTTCCATCATAGATTTTAAATCAAGGAATGATGAAATTCTTAGGAGGCTCAAAGTCCTCAATTGACCTTGAGAAATGGGATTTCATCTTACTGATGAGGGCCCTTTTGTCTAACTCTTTAGAGGACCTATCCCCTCAATAAGCTGGATGCTCTTCCATCTCTCATCGGATGAGGTTGCGGAGGTCTTTTTTATTATGAGGATTTATGTCATAGTCCTTTCTTCCTAGAAAGCCCCTGCAACTAGAATGATCTTAAATGTGTAGTAAACTCCTTCCTCAATTCAAATTTTTACTCGTCTCAAGGCTAGGGGTCTAGGTAGGCTCATGACGTTTGCGTTTACCTCCGTGGGTATGCTCCATCTTTTATCGACGAGGCTGGAGGTAAGCATTATCCTCATTTTAGTGGCACATTTTTTACTCTTACTACTATTGAAGACGTTGTTCATAGGCATCCATGATTCATGAGATCTAATTTTTTCGTGATGGATCAATGCACTCCATAGTTTAATCCTCATGTAGACGATAACGCAATTTGGGAGTAGGACGACTCTAGTTAAGTTGGATCTCAGACCTTATCCTGGGGTCCTCATGACAATTTTGGTTATCTTCTTGACTACCGAGACATAACAAGTGTTAGGTGCATGAATGAGACATGAATAGTTGATAATTGGCTTTGTTTGGTCGAACAAGGAAAATCATTTCCCATAAACACTGCCAAATTGTAGGTGGTAAAATCCTACTGGTATTTATTCAATACAATTAAAGTCGAGCAAAATGTAAACGTGCACAATCACACACAAGAATATTATGTATGTGGTTTGACAATGTGCCTGTGTCCATGGGGTTTTTCTCTCTATTATTAATCTCTTTTTGATAACGAAGTTTACATGCCCTATTTTCTCTCGGGTCAGGGTTACATTTATAGATATAAGAAAATATATTGAGGCTTGTTGGACTCATTGACCTTATGTAGTTATCCAAACTAATCGGATGTATCTTAGTTTGAGATTTTTGCAAGTTGGCATTACTAATATTTATCTTCTCATGTGATATCTTTCATAGGATTGTTGGACATGTGTCCTCTCCTTATGTATGATCGAATTGTTCCTCATAATTAATTTATGCACCAAAAGTCTAAAGCCTTCCATAAGCTTAATTTGTATACATGTGAGTTAGAGAATAAGAATGGCAAACTTATTAAAACCATACAATCTTATTGTGGAAGTAAGTAACACTTTGGTGAATTTAGAAATAATTCATAGGAAATAGGGATTAAAATACAATTGCCTATTTTATGGGATTGGTAAATAGGATGTATAAATAATTGAGCTAGTTTGTTAACAATTTCACAATTTTATATTTTGTCCCAAATAGCCAAAATGGATTATTTATAAGGACTTATTTATCTCTTTTGGTTTTGTCTTTATTTAGGAACCTAACAAAACTAGTCCTTGGTGTATTTTGAGTCTTTAATTGTAAATTTAAAATTTTAACGACAAAGCACCAATACACTGTATTGCCAAATAGATAACTCCACTATACTAGCGGTTTGGTTCGGATTTTTGGTTTTTTATAATTCCTTGAGTTATTTTAAAGCTATGATTTGAGAGGAAAAATATTTTCATTATTATGAGGATTTTTTAAATTCTCGTAAGATTTTTTTTCATACGAGGCCACTATCGTACAAAGTTTATTTCGAATGAGGGTTAGGTTTTGATTCAGAAGTTCTCATATGATAACTATTCCATACTCCCGTCTGTCATACAAATTCAAATTTATTATAAGAAGTATACTTTGGCTTTATAAGTAGTAATAGGAAAACCAAACTTCATACGAGGTCATCGTACGAAGTTAGACGTTCGAACGAGTACAACCTCATTCATACGGGAGGCCTTTTTTTGGAGGCGTATTTCCCTCTCTTTCCATCAATATATAAATAGGTTCGTAAAACAAAATTCTTAATGTGAGTTTAGATCATGTCAATATTAACACTCTTGGAGATCTTTTGATTTATAAATCTCCTTGAGTCTTCATTTGAATATATTATCATGAATAATCATCTAGGATGAATAGCATGATAAATTATATCAGTAGATGTTGTTCTCAACCGTGATCAGTGGATATCAAGACCTATGGGTTATGAAAGTTGTTGCTAATGAGAGTAATTGATTCCTAGGTTGGGTAGATGCATCTTATCATAATGCCAGAGAAAAACTTTGTGGTTGAAATCGAGTCTTATGTAAGTCGAGTATGTTCTTTATAAGTCTTGTAAACATTCCTTAATACTAGAGGGCTTGGTTGGTCCAATGCGCGATTGTGTTTTTTTTTGCATGGGTTCACTCTAAAATATGGTGTTAATTTGTGTGTGTGCGTGCTTTATATTTCCTCAAATATTTACTTTGCATCACCCACATTTGAACTTAATTAATTTTATGTCGTAAAATTTAAAATTGGGTTTAATAGCACTAGATTTTGATGTGATTTAAAAATCTTCATAGTGTTTTAAATTATGAGTTATTTTTTAGAGATGGGGATTTAATTAAGATTAGTTAATTAATTGGACATAGACAACCCTAGGACTTTATCACATTGGGTATTTATCAAAATGTATCGTCATTGTGAAGTGTTTTACAACTGTTTGGGTCTTCCTTCATTAGAAGATATGGTGAGTAAACTATGGAAGGTATGTGGAGGAATATAAGGCGTATTTCCTAGTTTCAAAGCTTTATTTGTCGTTCATTTGTCGTTCATTTGGCCAGAGATTTTTTTTATTAATGGGGTTTCCTCGTACGACCTTGTGTTATTTGACTCATTTATCCTTTCTGCATTTTGGTTCACCACCTTAATTTAAGAAGATAAAAATTGAATTGAATCGTTTTTGTAAATATTCCAACAGTGACATAGAACATTTTTTCTTCCCTCGAAAGTGAACTAAAGAAATTTTTTATCTTCATTTTGACATTGACATTGACATTGAGATTGACATTGACATTGTTTGTCTTCCCTCGAAAGTGTACATCCTAGGCTAGACGTCCATGTCAACATTGTTGAGCAGCGGGGACGAATTTGCCAAAGACTTATATACTATAATTTGTCAAAAGAACATAAAAGAATTTTTATTTTTTATTTTAACTATGTGAAAATAAATATCATAACGAATATACCATAGATTACCGTACAACCTCAATCGTTTTCCAGCAACAATTTACGCTAGTAATATGTAATCACAACACAACATCGAGGGGAAAATATATATGAGCAAGTGTCGTAGAGGCCTAGTTGTTATTCGTAATGTCATTGTAGTCCTCCATAGGAGTAAAAGCTCGACGAACATCATATTGTAGTGATTGGCAAAAAGACTTTTCCTAATGCATAAAAGAAGAGAAAGTGTTCAAAAAAACTTTATCCACGATTACTTTATCAATAATGACAACCTCCTACCAATGCCAAACATCTACAATCGCAAGTCCATACTTGCGGTAATCAAGTGGCAAGTTTATTCTTAGAAGATATATTTGAGGAATGCCAACTTTAGTGATTCCCAGTTCCTCGTTCACCATGTACGCCTCATCAAAAAAACGAAGGCCCGACTTCTCATGGGCAGTCTGGATACCATTCAAACGTAATAGCAATTATAGTGTCAACAATACTACTTCCGTCCCAAATTAAGACTCTGTATTTTTAGTTTGTATAGATTAAGGATACACTCAATCAACGATCAAGATTAACTCTAGTTCACTATCGTGGAACATGATTCATTGATAATGTTCGAAAAAAGGAATGTGAATCCTTAATTTGAGACAATCTAAAATATAAATTTGAAATAAATTCTAAGTTAAATCAGAAGTAAAATGTAATGCCTCATATCAAAGTGAAATCGATAAGAGTAATAAATGTGGGCCTTATCCCATTACTATTGCATGCAAGCAACAATTATTCAATTGTGGAAGTACGAAAATGTTATTTGAAACAATGAACATAAACCGATCACATCACATCTAACTTATGTTTTAAAGTTTTTCTTTTTCAACAAAATTTAGGTAATGCTCATTGACACCCCTCAAGTTTCAACAATATGATCTAGGAGACGTCTTCATTACCCCTTTAATGTCTTTTGTTATCAATGACACTCCATAAATTGAGCACTTGAGGTCTCTACAAACTCTTTGGGGCTGGCAAGACTTGTATTTCCCGTAAAAATCATTAATTTAAGGAGCGTAACAAATAAATTATATTTACATAAGACATGTCCTAATAAGTCATATCAAACATGTTTTTCTTTCGATTACATGGTTTCCATTCCAACCAAGTTTATTTTTCATTTTTAGTTATATCTTGTGCCAGCATTGTAAGTGACCCAAATCAAATAGTTTGAAAATAAGTAATCAAATTCTAAACCATAACTGGGTATCGAAATTTTTTTTCATCCAATTTTTTTTATGACAATTGTTCAAAATATGCATTATCAAATTTAAAAATATTTCTTTCAAGAAAAAAATAACTATATAATCAAACACATGAAATTTTTTAAATATAAAGTTTTACAAAACTACTGTAAAAAAAAAGGGGAACCTTTTGAACATTTTCAATTATTCATCATTTTACAAAAGCCATACTATGGGGAAACTGTGAGGGTTGTAATAGTTTGAGCCATAGATCTTTAACTTGACACGTAGTTTAGGGTGGATACATTTCACCCTAATGGCATTTTAAGACAATGTTTAATGGAACAAATCTAGTGTGTGTTAATAAATTAACGACCACAAATTAAATTTAACCGACCACCATATAATTGGACCTGACATTTCATGTGACTCTCGTGGCGGCTCTGCTCTGGCATAATATAGTCAATATATGTCCACAATTCAAAAACAGATCCAACCATCATAAGCCATCATGTTTGGCCAGCTAAATTAATTTTGGAGGTTATATATATGGGGGGCCAGTGATATGACTTACTAAATAGATTCTAGATTCTAAGAGCATTAAGAGTGATGAATTGGGATGAAAAGTAATATATCAAATGAAAAGTTAAAATTATCTTTCATTCAATAGAAGTTGTACAGTGGTGAGAAAATAAAATTTGTTTTTTTTAACTTTTTAAGAATAAATGTTATTCGTAGAAAATATAAATTATATTTCTTACGAATAATATTTGTTCATAGGTTATATTTTTTACGAATAATATTTGTTCGTAGGAACTCTTATGAATTTTGTTCGTAAGAACTCAAAAATATGATAAAAATAATTATTTATATTTTCTACGAACTAAAAAATATGATAAAAATAATTATTTATATTTTCTACGAATTTTATTTCTTCGTAGGAATTCTTACGAACAAATAAAGTTCGTAGGAACTATTTACAAATTCTATACCCGTTTTGTATCTTTGCAAATTCACTACAAATCGACTTACGAAATTCGTTCAGTAATGCCCACCACTACAGACATCTCATTTTGTAAACTTACAAATTTTCTTGACATCTTCCACCCCCATTGTGGATGCTCTAAAGGACAATTTCCTTAGCACTTACTATTATTACCTATAATTATAATTATAATTATAATTACTATAACAACTTCTAAAGCACGTTTGTTTGTTTGGTTGAAAGTTGAAAAAAAAAGTGTTTTGTTTGAAAATGTTGTATAAATAAAAGTTTTGTTGGAAAAATATTTTTGTTTTCAATATGCTTGATTGTATCGGTGGAAAATATGGGGGATGATTATATAGAATAAAAATAATTCAATAGAGTGAGAACATAAAGATTTGAGGTTTTACATTCATTCCTATGAAATATATTTTTCAAATATTAAATGTCAAAATACTAGAAGGTTGAAAAACACCCAAAATACGTTGTGTTTTTATGAAAGATCATGACTATCTTATACACCGTTGGAACGTAGCGATTGTGAGGAAATGTTTTAAGATATGGATAGAATACGTATAAGCCACTTTTTTCTGTGCTTTGTTTATAAGGTGGGGATACAATTAAAGTAAAACACCACCTTTTCCCCCCATTAATCTTGGAAGTAAACAATGTATTCATCCACCCACAAAGACATTCAAATATATTTTTTTATTCACCACCAAACCAAATGACACCTTATTTTCAACCCCAAGCTTGAGACTCAAACTTTATGTCTAAGAGGTAGGTCCTAAAGGGTGTGCAATTTAAACTTAAATTTTTCAGATCTAAGTTAAATTTTTTAAGTTTAAGTTACACATTAAGATGATATTATTATTGTTGGGGATCCTAGTGATATGAACACTCGATATAATAGCTTCTGTTTTTTTAAAAGCAGTTTTATGAACTTTTCATTATACAAACATGTGTCCTTAGTACTTATTATTATCACTTACATGTGTGTTTGATTGAAAAGATGAAAAGGTAATTATTTGGTTTGAAAATGTTTTTTTTTAATTTAGGTAAACTTTCATTAAATTGGGTCATAGGATACATTATGATGTACATGAATTTTTAAAAGAGATGGAACATTATCCACCTATTCACAAACATGTCTAACAAATTTGGCTTTTTGAACCAATAAATAAGGAAGTATATTATCAAGCCGTTTGACAAAAGAGAAAGATATCGTGTGACCACGAGTAATTTTTCTTTTAACTGAATTAATGCAATTTCCACTCACTGACCAATCGTCTTCCTCCTTGCAGAGCCGTATAATAACGTTTTGACAATCTTCCTCCTAGGTAAAGTGGGAGAATTGACATTTGATAGCGAAAACAGTGGCTATCTCTGTTGCCATAGATTCTGTGTGTTCGGCTTCAAGCAGTAGCCAAACACAATGGGATATGACTGGTATGAAATCACCACAATCATTTCTAATTATAACTCAATACCCGAATTTCTAGAATCTAGAAAAGTTGCCGCGTCAAAATTAACTTTGATAGAACCCAATTTCGATGGCTTTCATCCATCAAACCCATTTTCGTTGTGATCGTGGTCATGTAACCAGATCGCCCTATAGTCATTGAACAATTTTGAGGTTTTTCATAGTAAACTGTAAGCTTCATTCCCATTATTGCCATGAAAAATATTGTTTCTGTTGGTCCATAAATCCCATAAAGCAACGAATACATACTCAAATTGATCCCTTTTCAAAATTTCCGTCAAGATAAAGACCAAATTTCCCAAGTCAAAATTAAAAGCAGCCAAAACCTCCAAGTTCAAATCGCAAAAATTCAGCATTTCAATTGCCAAGGGGAACATTTTAAAAATATGATCCGTAGAATCACTATCAATATTACATACAAAGCATGAAGGATTTAGAGGTTTCATTTTTCGTCTTCGAAAATTCTCTCCCGTGGGGAGAGAATTTGTACAAAGGTGGTAAATAAAATGCTTCACTTTATTTGGCACCGAGCCCTTACAAATTGTATTTAGTTACGGGGCCTAGAGGGAAATGATGAATTAGACAACTGTTGTTTTACCTTAACTATACCAAGGTCCCAAGCCAGTTAAGTGGGATTATTTGGATATCATTGATTTGCTGTTGAGAGAAAAAAAGATGTCATGAAAGTAAGGTCCATGTTGACACAAAAATTCTCCATCTACGAGGAGCAATCAGAAAAGGACACATGTCATCCGACGTGTCAATATTCGGCACCTGAGGAGAGTTGATCGACACCCGAGGAGAGTTGATCGGTACTCGAGGAGAGTGAGTCGACACCCGAGGAGAGTTGGTCGGCACCCGAGGAGAGATAGTCGGCACCCGAGGAGAGTTGGTCGGCATACCAACCAGGAAGATCAAAGGATAACTATGCATTTAATGTGCATTAAATGCAGATGACAACGCATTTAATGAGCCTTAATGTATATTTCTACTGTATTAATAGATGACAACACATAGCATACCAAGCAATTCAAGGAAGATCAACCATCATAGAAGGCCAACAATTAGATTCATTGAATGTAGACATAAATGTCTACATACAATGAATCTCTTTATCTCCCATCATTATAAATATATGTATTCCCTTAGCCAAAAGGGAGGAGAACTAAGAAACACCATACACAAGATACACATCCTTTCTCTCTCTACACCCTATGGTGCTATTGTAAACCCATGGGAATAAAATAACAGTGGACGTAGGCTTTATTCATAGCCGAACCACTTTAAAAATCTTTGTCTCTCATGTGCTTGATTGGATTGTTTTTATCTATTTATCTGTGATCATAAAAACGGGATGCGGTCCAGTTTTTTGCATTAACAGAGGCGCCGTATGTGGGAACGTGTTACAAGAATTGTTCTTCATCAAAAGCTAAGTTTTTATTTTCTCTACGTATAATCAATTATACATACATTTTTTTATTCAATCATGATTTTAATGTTTATATACCTAAATTAATTGTCCAATTTTTATCTGCAAAATATTGCATATCATGATTTTAAAATCATAACTGTTAGATTAATTCTTATTTAGAAATCTGAAAAATAATGGATTTCATAAATCATAACTTTTTGCTTGATTCTCAAGTTTCAATTTTATATCATGGAATAAATATTTTAAATGATTACATATACCAATATATATGACGGTGGTAAGATTTGATAATTTTCATTATAAATTTTGTAAGATCTTTGATGTCTATTCAAATTCCCATCATATTTTTAATCAGAGAATGGGAAAAGTTTAAATCAAGAACAATTTCTCTCTCTCGATAATCACAATTCTGACCCAGGTCTGCTTTAAAAGTTCTCATCAATTTGATTCATAAAAAAATAATAATATATATATGTTTATATTCAGTGTTAGACAATTTTCATCATGAACGTTAAGCATCTATGACTCTTCTCGAAAATGGTCTGGGCAAACACGTTTATGTAATGAGTTACATTAAGGAAAAAGATTTGACATATGTTGATTCACATATTTCACATCTTCTACAAGGGAGTAAAAATTCAAAACCATTCTTTTTCCTATTGGATATTGATCATATTTTCTCTTAGATCTGATGATTTCTATTGGTTATCTCTTAGATCTAAGAATTTTGATTTGTTACGATTTATTAATTCTGATAAAGATTGATTTATTGGTTCGATGATTGATTTTTGGTATAATTTTTGTAATGATTTTTTATCATCCACTGTATTTTTTATCTACCCAAATGGAAAATAGGAAGGAAACCCAAAATAACCTTCTCTCTCCTGAAAAACCTTTACCCACTTTCGTAAAGAAGATGAAAAATGAACAGTCGCTCAAGAAAGGGCAATGGAGAAACTTTCCCAGGAAGATGAAGAAATTTTGGATTTATTAAGTTCATATCAATCGTTTTGACTTCAACCGTCTACAGCAACAAAAATAATGAAACTGGGCGGCATAAAAAAAAATAACCTACAATTCAAGGACGACCATCCACCTCACAACTTGGTTCGACTTCAGATCATACAAAAATTTCAATCCCAGGATTATATTACTCTCCGATTCAAAGTCTGCCTGGCTTGGGCTCAAAGGTCCCATGAATCTGCAACTACTGTTTAGCATCAATTGTGTGAGGATGAAAAATCCAGAAGAAGGTCGTCGGATGAGTATTTCTGGTCGGTGAAAAACTATGTGAATTTTTGTTGTACTTAATCGGAATAAAGAAGTAATCTCCTCGGTATATCTCATTGACAAGTATTGTTGGTCGGTAGATTCGCCGGAATATTTTATTTTTTTTGTTGGTCGGCGGTCATTGTTTTTACCAATTACCTCCCCTACCAATGCGATCACAGTACCAAAGTTTTGTTCACTTGCACTGGGTGATCAGAGACTTGAAATTTATGCGGTCTCGACCTCCTATCTTTTGGTCGGTGAGGAACAAATTTCCCTCTGACTGATCCGCGACACCAGGTATTATACAAGTTGAGGGTTTCCCAACCTCTTATGTGTTGATCGCCCACATGTATGTCCGATCGACAACATCTATATTACTTATCAATAGCCAATGACAAGACTCGTAATGTTTGGGTCTCAATAGCTGATTATGTTCATTCATATTCCATAACTTTTGATGGGTTGGTCGGCAGCATTTTTGTTGGTCGGCACCATCTACTGTTGGTCGGCGACATCTGGTCGTTACCCGGCCAAAATTTGTTTACCGGACCATCCTTGCTGGTCGGTGGTCATTTGCGAAGAAAACACGAACAACTTCACTAAATTTTCCAATCACGGTCAACAAAATCTTCTGGTCGGAGGTACCTGATTCTAGACAGCAGCAGTAATATATTTGTCGGTGGAGGGCTTCACTCAGGTTGAAATGGCTCCCGACCAACTAAACTAGGTGAAATTTTATTGTTCGGAGACATCTAATGGTGGTATGCAATTGGTTGGTGAACCTATTTGTGGATCGAGAATTTCACCAGACCATTTTTGTTGGTCGGTGGTAGGCTGTGAAGATCCATCAGCAACATTGGAGTAGATCGGAAACACCTCGGTGGTTGTTTCAAAACAAGAACATATGGTCGACATCTACTTTTGATAACAAAGAAATAGTTGGTCAACAACTTAAAAGGCCAAAGTTGGTCGTAAACAAGTTTTAGCCAAAACAAAAGCTTCTTGATCGTATGTACATGGTCGGCAGATCAAAATGAAGGCATCCCAACACTGACGTCACACGATGCTGGTCGGCGATACCACTGGTCAGAGATGGTTATCACCTATTGACGAGGAATGCTGGAATGGAGGCATGACAAATTTATTTGCCCAGATTATTAATTTTGACAAAGTCAAAATTATTACCATTGCTACCTATTTATTTTTCTCACACTTCTCTAACAAAATAAATGTTTTAAAATTAAATAAAATATATCCCTGAACTTTATCTTAGAATAAATTTTTCGATCCCATATTTGAGCATTTATTTAAAAATAAAATTATTTTATAAAAAGCCCAAATCAAACCTTATGACATCTAGTTGATAAAAAATTGCTCACATTGACACACATTTGGCACAAAACATTTTATTTCATATTTTGAAATTTTTATTGCCTTATATCTGAGCTGATACATATTATATGATATTTACCTGAAAATTTTTGCTAATGATAATTTCTATGAGAATCAATCTCAACAGGTGTTCGAGCAACTTATTAAATGCCTCATGTACAAGATTCACCCCCAACAGTTATCCTTTTATTATGTATTATACATCAAGAGGAGCTCCACGACTTACTATTTGTTGGTCGATGGCATCTATTTCTACTCGGCAGTTCTCATACACTTGGTCGGCATCAAGTCGACAACAATCCTCCACCGAATTTCAGTTTACCAATTCCTGTCATCAACAAAGAACGGTTGAAAAATTTCTGGCATAGGTTGGCTATAAAAGGTCGGGGCACCTCATAATTGTAAGTACGGCTGAATGATTATTGGAGAGCAGGTCGGCAACCAGTACTACAACAATAAATATCACCAGCACCAATTGTGTTGGTCCACTATATATAGCTAGTCGAAAAAATCAAATGTTGGTCGGAGGCATTTCATTATGATCGGTGATGGATATTATGCAATTTGAGGAGTTCCCGAGCTCTCATTCGTTGATCGGATACATCTATTTCTACTAGGATGTACCTATTATTGGTCGGCGTGTATATAGTTGGTCGAGAAAATCAATTGTTGGTCAGCAACATCTCAACCTTGGTCGGAGGCAGTAGAAAGCTAATACAAGAATTGAAAATTGACGATTCCTTTGATTCTCTCTTTTTTATTTTGACAAAATCACTACTTCGCTGCCAAAGGACAAGACTATCCCCTTATTCTTATCCTTATCCTTTATTATTTCAAAACATGAAATTCCTAATTGAAAATTTGCATGGAGAAAAATTAAAATGTATACTTGGTTATTTTCTAATCCACAGAAACTTTATGTGAAAAATATTCCAAGACCAAAAAATTATATTTGAGCATTTATTGAATTTCAAATAATTCCTAAAGTGATAAATAATTTCTAAAAAACCAATTTATATTAGGTCTTTTACTTCAAATTAGAATGCCTAGCATTTTTATTAAAATTTTCTCATGAAATATACGTGTGGCACAAAAATATTATTTCATATTTTAAATTTTTTATTATTTTATGCTGATACACATAACATATTGTTTAGCTGAATAATTATTCTCATGATAATAATTATTTTCTCTAGTCTCGAAGGTGCTCGGGCAACTTATTAAAATTTCATAGGGATGAGATTCAATCCCGATGAAAGCTCTCGTAAACCTCTGGAAACTAGTATTGCTCGACATCAGGCAATTTTACCTCGACATATCAGCCAACATATATTATTTCATTTTTTGAAATTAATATTTTTATTTCTCAAGCATATACCTATCATATATTTATTGAATGATTAAATTATTCTCATGACTAATAAATTCAGCCTACACATATGGTAGAGCAAGATATTAATTTTTACAGGTACAAGACTCAACGCCGACAAATGCTCGGAAACAATCTGGAAACTATTATCATTTCACCTCAGCGAGGCATTATATATTTTATTATTGCTCGGAGATATCGGCTCACGCACAAATTATTCTATATATCCCTTGGGATTCATATTGTATATTCATCTCAACACGGAACTCGGCGAGAGATTCATATTCAGCTCCGAGGAAGAACTATAACATTTATTATATTTCACCCCCAACGAATAGTTGGTCGGGGTAATTCTTATTTATATTTAGCATGGAGCTCGGAAAATTTCTTCTCTCTATATATATTCAGCTTCAAGAATGTCTCCAACAATTATTATATCTTATTCCCAACAATCCATTGGTCAGGTCCGAGGAAGTTTCCATCATTTATTATAAAAAATCCACCAACTAAGGTTGGTCGGGAATAAAATTTTTTCCAGAAACGCCAACTACGGTTGGTTGGGAAGAAAATCCACCAACTAAGGCTGGTCGGGAATAAAACATTTCCCAGAAACGCCAACTACGGTTGGTTGGGAAGAAAATCCACCAAATAAGGTTGGTCGGGAATAAAAAATTTCCCAGAAACGCCAACTACGGTTGGTTGGGAAGAAAATCCACCAACTAAGGTTGGTCGGGAATAAAAAATTTTCCAGAAACGCTAACTACGGTTGGTTGGGAAGAAAATCCACCAACTAAGGTTGGTCGGGAATAAAAAATTTCTCAGAAACGCTAACTACGGTTGGTTGGGAAGAAAATCCACCAACTAAGGTTGGTCGGGAATAAAAAATTTCCCAGAAACGCCAACTACGGTTGGTTGGGAAGAAAATCCACCAACTAAGGTTGGTCGGGAATAAAAAATTTCCCAAAAACGCCAACTACGGTTGGTTGGGAAGAAAATCCACCAACTACGGTTGGTCGGGAATAAAAATCCACCAACTACGGTTGGTCGGGAATCAATATCCATTAACTCCGATTGGTCAAACAGCAGACAACAGGTGGAGCAAATCTTATTGTCTATGCAAAATAAGAAAATTTGTCAAATAACATACTTCAAGGCCGAGAAAGCATTCAAAATTCATATTCCACACTTGGGGGATTCTATTACAAATTCAGTTGTTCATTCGGTGGCACATTCTCATAACATCATGCAGTCGAGCATCAAATTCAACTCCATAAACATACATAGTCGGGGCCCCGACTAATTATCATTCAGAAGTTATTTTTCTTGCTCGAGAATTAGTTTTTATATTGAAGTTCAGGAGGTATATGGAAGTTAAGGAGGCGTATTCAGAAGTTCAGGAGGTGTATTCAGAAGTTCAAGAGGCATATTCAGGAGTTATTATGCACATGCTATTGAAGTTCAGAAGTCAAATTCAGCATCTACAGCACTAAGATCATTACTACTATTGTCCCGACCAATAATGAAGAAGAAGTTGTATGAAAATGTTTCGAAGTCCACCACTAGCCTGGTACTAACAAGATTGAAAAGTTGGGTTCAAAAGCTAGTATGTTACTCGACAAAGTATTCAGAGGAGCATAAATCAGAAAAATCAACCACGTAAAGTTAGCATTCAGTTGCTCGACACATGAAGCAGTTGGTCGGCTGGCAAACCAATCAACATACTTGAAGATTATGACAAGCTACAAGCTGCATACTATGGCATGGCTGCATCCAAATTCCCAGGGGTGATACATAGCACACGTTCACTTGACGAACAGAGTTTCACAAAAGAGGTATTAGCAATCATTGATCAGCCGACATCATATATCATCCAAGAGATAGTTCACTTTATGTTGAACAAATCAAAAAGATAGATCAAGAACTTCACGAGCACCGAGCAACATTGCAGAATAAATACTCCATCCTTTCAGTAAACCATCGAGCATGGAGCATTGGGAGCTTCTGTTGACACAAAAATTCTTCATCTACGAGGACCAATCATAAACGGACACATGTCATCCTACGTGGCAATATTCGGCACCTGAGGAGAGTTGATCGACACCCGAGGAGAGTTAGTCGGTACTCGATGAGAGTTAGTCGATACCTGAGGAGAGTTGGTCGGCATCCGAGGAGAGATAGTCGACACCCGAGGAGAGTTGGTCGGCATACCAACCAGGAAGATCAAAGGATAACTTTGCATTTAATGTGCATTAAATGCAGATGACAACGCATTTAATGAGCCTTAATGTATATTTCTACTGTATTAATAAATGACAACACATAGCATACCAAGCAATTCAAGGAAGATCAACCATCATAGAAGGCCAACAATTAGATTCATTGAATGTAGACAAAAATGTCTACATACAATGAATCTCTTTATCTCCCATCACTATAAATACATGTATTCCCTTAGCCAAAAGGGAGGAGAACTAAGAAACACCATACACAAGATACACATCATTTCTCTCTCTGCACCCTATGGTGCTATTGTAAACCCCTGGGAATAAAATAACAGTGGACGTAGGCTTTATTCATAGTCGAACCACTTTAAAAATCTTTATCTCTCATGTGCTTGATTGGATTATTTTTATCTATTTATCTATGATCATAAAAACGGGATTCGGTCCAGTTTTTTGCATCAACAGTCCCATTGGACCATAATTGGGTCAACGAGATCTTTAACAAAAGTGATATTGTGCTCATGTGGACGCCTAAAAAATGTTTAAAATATTACGATTTAGGGATCCATTTATCCTCTTAAATTTTAATGTTCTCTCCAATTTTCACTCTCCATCTCTTACCTTTATCTAAAATAGTTCTAACTTTCCAAAAGTTACTTCAAATATAAGACGAATTAGAACCCCATTTCGCCTCCTAAAAAGATATCCTTTAAAATTTTACTAACTAAAGAACATGGGTTAGTTAGGAGTCTCCATCGTTGTTTAGCATGAAGGGAAGATTAAAAGCCTTTAGATCACATAAGCCTAACCCATTATCTCTCTTGAACTTGCATAGGGATTCCCAAGTGGACCAAAACACCCATTTTTCCTTTTCCCTGGGTACATCAGAAATTACTCATAAGAGATTCAAGATCATCACAGAGATGGTCAGAGATTTAAAAATACCTCATAGCAAAAGTAAGGCAAGCTTGGGCGACTGCTTTGATTAGAATTTCCTTTCTCGCTTTTGAGAGAATGACTTCTTTCCACCGTTTTGACTTTTTTCCTTTTGAATCTATATCAAACCAGCAAAGATGTACCTTTTTTATTTACCAACGACTGATGGTAATCCTAAATATCTATCAAGTTGACTAACCCACTGAATCCCTAACGCCTCACTTAGAGATTTTATAACCTTTAAAGAAATGTTTCGGCTGAACACCACTCCATATTTATCCAAATTAATTTGTTAACCTAAAGCTAGTTTATATGTGAGAAGGATGTTTTTAATATCAATCATCGCACTCATCTTAACCTCTCCAAATATGATACCATCATCAACAAAAAAATAAATGGGAAATATATTGGCCAATTTTATTAGCTATCAAACCCGCTATCCTAGCCTTTCATTTTTCTCTCTGGAAGAGACGAGAGACCCTTCGCACAAAACAAAAATAGGTAAGGAGATAAGGGGTCACTTATCTTAACCCCCTATACAGCCCTTATGCTCCCCATTAATCAATATCGAAAAGAAGACTGATGACACACGATCCATGATCAATTTTACCCATTTGTCACTATAATCCAATTTTAACACAATTTTCTCAAGAATCCACTCTATCATAAGCTTTACTCGTAACTAATTTCAAGGAAAAATACTCCTTCGTTCCATTCTTCTTTTTTTGGGAATTTTGATTTATTGCAAAGGTAGCAATACCATTATCAGTATTAAGTCTGCCAGGGAAAAGTCACTTTGATTTTCCAAAATAATAAAATCCAAAATTCTTTTTCGTTTTTTAGCCAAAATCTTTGAAATAATTTTGTAGATGACATTGCATAAGATAATAGGCCTAAATTAAGGCATAAGGTTTGAATTTTTTATTTTGGGGAACAAGACAATAAGGGTTTGGTTTAAAGTTTAGATATGTCTTGCATTATTTAGCATATTGAGGACAAGATTCATAATCGACGGCCTAACCATATGCTAGTATTTCTCAAACAAGTTCTTGCATACCATTTGCTCCCAGGGATTTCAAAGAATACATTTCTTTGAGAGCTAAATTTACCTCATGAGCCGTAAACTCAAGTAAAAGTGTGTCATTCATTTTAATTGTAATGCGGCTGCTAATTCCTTCATGAATACACATGGGCATCCGAGTGTGTAATATTTTCTTTGAATAAATCGTTGGAATAATTCACAACACAGTTTACTATACTCTCCTCCTCTTCCTTCACACAAATTCCAAAACTGTCAGTTAACTCATAGATGTTATTGGATTTTTGTCTCTGAAAATTTTGGTATTTCTATCTCCTTCTTTTGGCTAGTCCACTATTCCCCTTTGTTTTCAACGGAGCTCCAAGACTCCTAACAGAAGATGAATGTCGTTCTCCAAAACTTTGATAGTCAAAGAACGATCCTTGGATTGTGACTAATTTTTCCACCGAGAGATATAATCTCTCTTTTCTTCATGATTTTCCTTAACGAGCCATACTTCTATTTTACCCAAGATGCCAATTGAAAACCTTAAGATTTTAGCTTCTCCTTGACATATCCATCCTCGTTGAGATTCTAAGCCTCCTGGATAATATTACTACATCCGTCGTCCAATGTCCACCATGCTTCAAACTGGTATTTACGATTTTTCTCCCTGACCTAATCTCTTCTGCTAAGTTAGTCCCCAAATTTAAAATTGATCGATAGGTTGTCAGACCCGTGCTGCTCTACGTGGTAGACCTGCTAATTCGTAAAAGATATTTCCCATTTATTGATGGTAAAGAATATGTCAAACCTTTCCTCCACCTTTCCATTGCTCCAGGTAAAATCATAGCGGATGAACTTCAAGTGCACCGCCTCTCAAAAATTTATGATTTGCCAATTAGGACGAAAACCACTACCATTTTTATCATGGTTACTAAGAAGTTCGTTAAAATCTGTCATACACAGCCAAGGGAGATTATTTTCAGAACCGTGATTTTTAAGTAAGACCCACTCAAATTTACTTTTACTGACCTATGGATATCCATAGAACCCGGTTAAATTCAAATACCCATGCCCTAAACTATCCTTCACCAAATTATCCACGTGGTTGAGTGAGTAGCTTTGAACGTGAATTATTAAGCTAACGTTCCAAAGGAGTGCATCCCACCCACTTTGTTAACACTATCAACACACAAACAATTATACATCTTCATTTTAACCCGAACGTACTCCATTTCCTTTGCATTCTATTTTGTTTCACATAAAAATAAAATGTGGGGTTTTTCTCTATGAGTTAACTCGCACAGTGAACTAAATGCCTTGAGGTTACCCAACCCGGAATAGTTCAGCTGAGTATATAAATTGAGATCGACAGGACTGAGCATTGCGCTCCGCCTTTTCGCCATTCGTTTCAAAGTTTAAAGATTTTGGGTACTTTGTTGGCACACTTCTAATGACTTGCAGACCTATTAAACCACCTTTTATTTTTCCTACTTATCACGCCATTATCTTCACTACTAGATAATTATTTTTCAGTGCCCGCTATTCTCTTCTTCCTACTACTGAATTTTGGTGTAACATGGTTTCTTTTGACTTGAGGAACTTCCATTTTTATGTTGTTTATGGGGGTGACAAAAGAACGCCTTTGGTGTGTGGGTAATGGTGTTTGGCCGACTTTTATTGGTAGTTTAGGAGGTGGTGTAATTGTGTTGGCATTTTGTATGTAGGTGGGTGAGTGGGGAGAGGGAAAGGTTTGGGTTTGGGGATTGTGTAGAATATTTTTGTGCATTATGAGTTTGGACGTGAAAGGGAAGCAGAGGGTTTCGATTGACCATTATATAAATTTGGTGGGTTTCAATTTTAGAGGATGATGTGGTGATATGATATTTACTTTCTCTGCTTGCTGACTCACGATAAGTATGGTTTTGGAAAAAATGGAGGACACCCTATTGTTTTTTTTCATTTGGACAGTGTCATTTTTTTGGCGAGGTAAAGGAATGCGATTGAAAATTTAGAGGCTTAGGGTGGTGGGCAATATTCTCGGTGTTAGATATGGCAAGGCATGGATTTTTTGCTTTGGTGCTCCTCAGTACGTGGGATTTGGGATGAGGATTAAGGCGGGGGCCATTTGTCTATCATGGGTAGAAGTGTAAGTGGATAAATATTTGTTTTATTCAAAGCAAGCCTTGGGATGGAATTAACACATTTGGTACTATATTGATTAACGGGTTGGTTGTTTGGAATAATGGGTGGTTATGCCAAAAAGTGTTTCCCACTAGTGTCGTGCGTGGAAAGGGTTTTGTGCACGTCTTCCTTTGCCTAACGTGTCTTCAGACGCTTTTTCTGTTCACTCCCCCTTATTTATTGAGATATTGCCATCATTTTTATTTCTATCGACATTTGCCGCACAAAATGTGAGCCCACCTTCAGATTCCTTTTTAGACCACTCATCTTTGTTTAATGGTATATGCCCATCTGTTTTATCTCTTTCCACCAATGTTCTATAAATTTTGTACCCACCCATATTTGTCGCAGGTTTAGAATTTAGAATATTTGTTATTACTTTTTGGGTATCCTCTCGGTGTCTCTCACTGATTTCCCCTTGATTTTTTATTAGGTTTTTTCCTCTCGTGAATGAAATCCAACCATTCTCAGTAGTGCAGGGGCATGAAAAGGTCTTCATCAATATTTTGTCTCTCTTCACATTCTTTGTCATTGTGGGCAATTCAACCACAAAAATAACAATAGTGGGTATGCATTCATTTTGAAAAAAAAAAACTTGTACAACATCTCTCCCCTTTATAATTATCATAGTGTTGCGTAAAATGGATTTGGTTACATCAAGTAGAAATTTAATTAAAAGAAATTGTCCCCATCCTATGCCATCTTGTAATAAGTCTACTTCTTTAAATTTACCTATCGTGTTTCCCAATCTTCTTCCTATTACTTCCTCCATTCTGTTTATAGGAAGGTTGAATACACGAACCGACATAAGCATCCACCGAAATTCAATCCACACGGATGTTCTTTCTCCATTGTGTTCTTATAACAGGACTAATTTTTTGTCAAAAGACCATGATCTCCCAATCAACACTCTTCTCTTGTCCACTATATGATTGAATTTCAACAAAAAGTAACTGTCACCAAATTTTGTCATCTCGAAGCCTTTGCTTGGCCACCATGCTAGTTGCTTTATTGTGTGTAATGCTTCTTCTGGTTGGGTATTCTGGTTGCCATGACTCTTCCTACCAAGAATAAATGACTATTTTTGTTATATATTTTTTTGATTTTTTCCTCAACTTAGACACCTTTAGATTCTTCTTCTGTTACGTTTAGTTTTTTCCACAACTCCTCGAGTTCTTCCTCCATTTTGTTTTCTAACACAACTAATAAAAAACACCTTTTTGCCCCACAAGGAACCATGGGGAATAGAAGCCTTACACAAGCCAAGTAAAACACCTCTTATGAAAGTTTAGAGCTCTCAAAGAAGACGACAAAATATTTTGGAAATGTTTTGCATGTATAAATTAGTTTTTTAATAATGTGAGGACAAAATTAAAATTAAATATTTTAAATGTCATAGAAATAAACCAAACAGTTATCCACCAATAAAAACATCCGTATATATATATATATATATATATATATATATATATATATATATATATATATATATATATATATATATATATATATATATATATGTGTGTGTGTGTGTGTGTGTGTGTGTGTGTGTGTGTATACAGACTATCATACCAAATGACAACTTGTTTCCAGTCCGAAAAATGATAACTTAAAACTTTAAGTTTAAGGGCAGGTCTAGGGGTGGTTACGGTATGATTTTTTACCATAGTGAACCATTTCGAATAGATAAAATATGGTTTTGATTCAGAGTCTTTTATTATTGAAAAAACAAAAATTAACCAAAAAAAATTATGGTTTGTTTTAGTTTAGAAATTAAAAAAAGAACAATTTATCAAAGTTAGATTATGAAAATTAAAATACCAAAACTACCGTCGTAAAATACCAAATTGATATGGTAGATAAACCAAATTTATATTATATATTTTAATTTTTATCATTACTTAGACTTGATTATGACAATAGTTAATATTAAAAGTGATCTATGTACATGAGCAATAATTAGACCCTTGTGGGTCTAATTCAACTAAAGGAACACTTGTTCAAACCTCTATCAACGAACTGACTAGATGACTATCATCTTAATAACTATTTTTTACTTACCCGGAACTGACTTCAAACAATCCATATGATTGACAACTCTATTGCAATCCTTTTCTACCAACTGTAGTCTGTAAACACTACAAATATGAATAATTCTAGGCAGACATACGAATTTAATGCATTTGGTGCGACACACTGACGTTTTCCACCCGTATTGGTTCATCTCTAGGCTCCACTGTTGTTGAGCCTATGTGGAGCCCCAACATAAGTCAATAGTGGTTCGACACGTTAGTTTATTACACCAAATATGTCAAATTCGTGTGTCGGCATATAAGCACCCTTATAAATATTGATGCAAAGGTTGTACTTGACTCATGTGAGAAAGTAAAATAATACTCTCCTATTCATTAATTCATATAATGGTATCAGTGCTTTGACTTAAATAACAGGAATATTATCATCACTGTAACATCCCGTATTTCTGAAGAATATGGAAATTAATTAAATTGGTGATTTAGAAATATATTTAATTTGGAAAAATTATTTAATTCGGTGAGTTAGATTTATTTAATTCAGTTTAAGTTTAATTTCACGCATGCCATATTTTGAGGTTTATATTAGGGGATTTTATAAAAGGACTAGATGGTGATTTTGAGGTCACAGTTGATTTCTAAAGGGTCAAAATAGTCGGAATAGTATACCCTGGTGTATAGTTTGGATCCCGGGTCAATTTTAGACATACCCGGCACCGTTTGAGGGCATTTCGATCATTTGGGATTTTGGAGTAGAGGGAACTCTAAAAATTATAGATTTATATCTGCCAATTAGAGAGAGGGGCTAGGGCTAACCCAAATATTAAGGAAGGGAGGCCATGAGAGAGGAAGAAAAGGAAAGAACCAAACTTCCTACACCATTTTTCGTCCCGAACGCAACGAAATCGAGACCGGAGCAAGGGTAAAACAATCATATCATCATGTGAATAAATTTCAGACCTTCTATCGAAAAGCACGTATTTATATTGCAATTTACATTAGGCATGTTATAATACCTATGCAGCATATGATTTTTTTTTACATGTTTTTGAAAGATTTAATATGAATTTGGGTGGGTTAAATTCATGAATTGAAGTAGGAATGCATGTAGAGGTATTCCTTTATGTTGGTAACACGAAATCATTGGGTTTGGGATGATTTGAAGTAGCAAGATCTGGGTTCTTGGTTAATAAAGATGAAGAATATGAGAAGCTAGGATTTTTGTGCATATTTTGTTTTAATCGGATCTTGGATTGCATTCATGATGAATTAATGATAATTTTACGTTGTAAATCATTCTAATGCATGTAGAAATGATTATGAACAATTGATTTCAATTTTGATGAAGAAATATGTAAGTTATGTGGGTGTTAATGGTGAAAAATGCACTTGCATAATGGAGAAGACGAATCTGTAGAGAGGCGAACTGGTTCGGTTCAGAGGCGAACTGATTCGGATCCCAAAAAAATGTAAGATTTACCTTTTCAGCCTAGAACTCCTAAATTATTGTCGGAAAACACTTTTGGGACATTGTTAGAATATAATAAGGGATTTATTATATTGCATGAGGCCTTGATAGGGTTATGGGATTAAGTCTTAACGAGAGAATTAAGATGATGATTAAACGAGAATAACGATAATGTAATTAATTTTAGAGGATGAGAAGGTAGTTACAAAAAAGTGCGAGTGAGATTATTGTGTAGATCAGTAGGGTAAGAAAGACTTAGTTACTGAAATAAACCAAGGGGTAACTAGGACCCTTAGAGTAGAGAATGATGCTCCATTAAATGCGATAGTGAGAGTAATCGTAACTTGAAAGTATGGTGAGTATTAGAGTAATATATGCTACGTACGAAGTTATGATATTTAGGTTATGTGTATACCTACTACATTTCTATAGGTGGAGTGAATACCTATTGTATTGGCAAATCAGTTAATAAAAAGAGTATTGGGGTCGAGATAACATTTCGAACCAATATATGAAAGAGTATTGGGGCCGAGGTAACATTTCGAAGCAATTTATGAAAGAATATTGGGGTCGAGGTAACATTTCAAACCAATATATGAAATAAATATTGGGGTCGAGGTGACATTCCGAACAAATATATGATATAAATACTGGGGCTAAGGTAACATTCTGAACTAATAAATGAAATAAATATTGTGGTTGAGGTAACATTATGAACCAATATATGAAATAAACATTAGGGTCGAGGTAACATTTCGAACCAATATATGAAATAAACATTAGGGTCGAAGTAACATTCCGAACCAATAGTCCTTAATGTATGATACGAGGACATGATAGCAAAGTATGAAATTATAGTATATATTGTGTGTGAAATATATATCGTATGAATAATCTACTTACGTGTGATAGTAGTGAGACTAAATAGTGTATATCTAAAATAATGTATAAGCTACTTATGGATGATAGTAGTGAAAATAGATAGTGCATATCTATAACAGTATTTTATTCTACTTATGGGTGAGAGTAGTGAGAGTAGATAGTGTATATCTGAAATAATGTGTAAGCTACTTATGGGTGCTAGTAGTGAGACTAGATAGTGTATATCTAAAATATTGTATAAGCTACTTAAGGGCGATAGTAATGAAAATAGATAGTGAATATCTACAAGAGTGTTTTATTCTCCTTATGGGTGATAGTAATGAGAATAGATGGTGTACATCTATAACAATGTTTAAGCTACTTATGTGGATTAGTAGTGAGACTAGATGGTGTATATCTATAATAATGTTTAAGCTACTTATGTGTGATAGTAGGGAGACTAGATTGTGTATATCTAAACAAATGCTAAACTATTAATGTGTAAGTAGTAGGAAAGATAGATAACATATGTTTGCAAAAATGGAATTTAAGTGGAGAACTTAATGTTATGGGTGAACGATAACATGTATGGAATTTTAACTTGAATTAATAATAACATAAGGGTGATGTTAATTATTAGTTGTTCGGTAACGTATTGTATGGGCGATACGGGTAGGTTAAAGAGAAACTTAACCAGTGACTTAATGATGTTTAAGGGTAGACTGTAGCGTACTGTATGGGCGGTACGGGTGAGCCAGATTTGTTGATGATTAGTTATATACTTGAGACCTAGTTAGTTTGGGTAGTATGACTAGGTGGGTTTAGTGGCAAACGTTAGGTGCGCACTATAGGTGAGAGGTGAGGAACTTGAACTGTTCATTTAAATTGCAATTTAAATGCTTGCTACGTTTTCAAAATGGTTTTTACTTGGGTTCTAACCCGTACTTACAAAATATTTTCCAAAAATATGTTTAGATGTCCAACCACAGGGGCGCCCAGTTTGACTATTAGTTCCATGAATACGTAGCTGCAACACGTGTGGATGCTTGCAACACGTGTGAACTTAGACGTTTCGATTGCTTCATTCCTAAAGTAGGATGCAATTCAGTTATTTCATTTGGGCATGTCGCCCATTAAATTGTTTGTTTTATTCACTTTATTAGACTTTGGATTTGTTGACTCAGTTTGATTTCATTAGATGGTTGGTTATATTTTATATTTGAGATCCGAAGTTTATTCGGTACGATTTTGATTTCAGTTATTTATCTGGTGTTTAGTTGAGATTATTTTAGTGCATGGATGGTTTGGTTATTGTGTTTGTTTCACGTGTTATTGCTCAAATAATAATAATAATAATAATAATAATAATAACAAAATAATAATAAAAATAAAAAAAATAAAAAATTGGCATCAGTCTTTTTGTATACCAGGTGTCTGGTAAGTTTTAAAAAGTTTTTGACAGTTATGCTAAGAATGATCTAGATAAGATTCCTCTTTTAATTGGATGAAGGATTGATCACTCGGTATTTAATTAGGCGGTTGTCAAAGTCACTTTCTCTCACTACTAGATCATTCCACTAATTAATCCTTATTTGAATGATCACGCTGAGTCCTACGAGCTAGCTTATATGGAGAACCCGATGCAAACCATGCATTCCATGGAAGTTATATATACATATTATAAGAAATGAGCCTCCATTTGAATTCGATAGTCCTTCTTCGAAGTTAAATATGTGCAACGGTAATCGAGGAATGCTTATACCTAATCATTGGTTTTAAGATAGCAAAGGAAAGTTGGGAATGTCTTAAAGAAACCTATTTACAAGCAACCGAGGATAGAGAATTACAATTAAAAGACCACCTTCATAGTGTGAAGCTAGAGAGTAGGACAACGAATCAACACACTAAGGAGTTCAAAGAAATTTATGATGGACTGGTTATTATCCACAAGCCGATAGACGAAGACACAAAGGTGATTTGCTTCACTAAAGGTCTGGGATAAAAATACAAGACCATTAGGATAATGATGTCTAGTAAATCACCCTGTCCTACTATGATCCAACTCATCAACTCATTAAGTGGTTTCAGCATGCAAAAGGATAAGGATGAAGCTAAAACTAAAGCCATTGATTATAATATGGCATTTAGAGCCTATTGTGGTTGATAATCAAATAGAGGAAGAGGAAGTAACTCATGTAAAAGAGGATCATACACTTAGAATCCCTCCAACTCAAACTTTAAGGCTTCAACCCCTATGGGAAGCAACAAGTTCAGACTAGACACCAAGAAATTACCATGTCACAAGGAAAGAATTACAACAACATGGGGTCGACTAAGAATAAACAAGAAGGGGGTCGCCAAATATATGGAAAAATTAATCACACAACTATCACGTGTTACTATCGGTGGGATTTTTCATATCAACCTCAAGAAGTAACATCCCAACAAGCTCTAACTGGTGGACTCTTTGGACTCACAAGATAATTACTTCAGGCAATCTTTCCTTATTAAAATCTTACATTGGGACTGACAAAGTCATTATTGGAGATGGCACACCTTTGGATATCATACACACTAGAAGCAAGACGTTTTTTCGGCTCTTACTCTAAAGAATGTTCTTGTTGTGCAAAAATAATAGAAAAAAATCTTATTTCAATTAGTAAACTAGCCACGGAGAACGATTATGTTATTGTGTTTACTAAGACCAACTTTTTTGTCAAGGATCAGAGAACAAGAATGATCCTTGCAGGAGGAGGAACTAAAAAGAAAGGCCTTTATGCCTTTAAAAAACAAAATGGCTAGTCATGAAAAAAGTCTCAGAAGGCATTTGGCATCAAGGACTTGGTAACCTTAACTCTAAATTAATTTATGCTTTCAAATAAAACTAATTTTCAAGATGGATGTCACTGGAATAAACATGTCTAAGTTATCAATTTAGCAAAAGTTATAAAATATCATTTGGTATTAATGATGAGATTGCTAAGTTTCCATATGAAAAAGTACACTATGATATTTGGGAAGTGCCACTATTATCTTATCTAAAAAATGTTATTATGCATTGTTTGTGGATGATTTCACTCGTTACTTGTGTATTCATCCATTCAAATGAAATCTGAGTTCTTTGATGCGTTTCAAAATTTTAATAAAATGATTGAAACCCAATTTAGTCATACACTGAAATTTTTAAAATGTGACGATGATGAAGAATTTGGGAAAACGTAGTTCATTAATTATCTCATCCAGACATATATATTTCCTAAACACACTAGAATATAATGGGGTCGTAGAAACAAAACCTCGTTATATAGTTGAGAATGGACTTACACTTCTATTTCATGCCAAATTACCACTTTTTATGTGGATGGATGCATTTCTCGTAACGATATTTCTCATTAATATGCTGCCATCATCTAAACCTAACAACCAAACTCCATTTTTAAACTCTACGGGAAACATAATAATTATGCATCTTTGCGCATATTTGTTACATGTGCTTTCCATATTATTGAACCAAAACGCAACGTAAGTTTGTTCCTAAAACTCATATATGCCTATTTATTGGTTATAGATCTTTTCACAAGGGATATCGGTGTTATGATCCCTCTACCTGACGAGTTTATATTTCGACGCATGTTGTTTTTTATGAAGGAACACATCCATATGTTATTCCTAACATGTATCTATCTTCAAACGATAACATCGTTCATTTATCAACCTTTAAAGTGTTTTTTCGGTCCTTATCTTCCACCCAGTCACCCGCAATACTGCCTAGACTTGATCCTGATGACCAACATCCTTTATATTCAGTCCTAATATCTACTCCAACCTCAAGTGAAATTCTAGGCAACCTTTCCCCCACAGAGTCCACAAATCTTACTTCTCCAGCTACCTCTACAGATAACATTATTCCACATCCTCTATCCAATTCGTCCACTCCTTATCCTTCAACCAACCCATATAATACGCCTCGCATTAACTTAGTTGCGGAAATCCTAATATCTCCACCTCCTCCCATCATGCATGGTTTAATAAAATTATCTCCTACATTATCCAACTCAACTTTGTTTGTAGTTATGTTCAATCTTCCCCTTTTATCCTATAGTGTTCTCAAGGAAGAATTATTTTGATACCTTATGTGGATGACATTATCATCACCGGTAATAATACATCTCTCCTCACTCGACTTATCCACCAGCTGTGCTTTTTCCTTAAAATATTTGGGTGACTTGCCTTAGTTTTTTGGTATTGTCATTCACAAGTTCCCATGTGATATTTTTCTTAACCAACACAAGTATGTTGAAAGACTACTCAAATAGTGCATATGTTTAAAGCCGAAGATGTTTTTATACTTTTCACCATTAAACCCTCCTTTCTTATGCATCCCACCAATCATTTCACCTCTAAAAACTTCCATTACATTATTAGGGAATTATATATCTTGCTATTACCTGACCTGGTCTCACCTATGCGGTTAATACCATTTGATAATCCATGCATAACCCTCTTCCTTAACACTTTTAAGTTGTTAAACGACTAATTCGGTTGCCGATGTTTTTACGACGCCAATGTCGGTTGTACCATTCTCATCTATATGGACAAGGCTTGGTGTCACCTCAGCTGCCACACTTCTCTAGCAGAGGTGTGCAATTCAACCAAAAAAAATACTAGTTCAAACCCATATCAATAACCCAACTGGATAGCTTATTAATCAAGACTGTTTTGTCAATCATAAAATCGGATATAAACCATAACGTTACATTGTGCTAAAAACAGTTTTGTCATGAATCCAGGATGTTTAATCTTCAGGCAATCATAGAATCATAAGTTCTTTATAACTATGATCAAAACTAACATTTGTCCATTGCAATTGATTTGAATAAGGTGACTTGAATGCTCCTGTCAAAGCTTTCTTCGAAACTCTTCTTGAACAACCCATAATTGCTTTGTTATGTGCCCAGAATTTTGTGAGAAAATACGAACAAAGGGAATTTCGGATTTTCTCTCCCTCCTTAGAAATAGTGTATTATGAGATGACTCTAGATGGTTTAGAGGTCTCTATTTATAAGGGGAAAAGGGCCGAAATCCTAGTGGAGGTGGGACTCTTTTCAAGTCTCTCAATAATTCCACTAACCATCATGTGACTAACGGATAAGATTTACCCAATCTTTTAATATCTTTATTTATCACATTACTAATTAATTATCTGACATTTATCAAGACCACATAAATGAGAAATTCGGAATTTAACATAATTGAAATTAAATAATTAATTTCGATACTTAATATTTATTTCCAACAGTCTCTCATTTGGTCTTAATAATTCGTATAATTAGATTAAGTATCATAAGGTGCACAATTATTGATAAATATTGTTTGCTAAATCAAATGATTCACGGATGCGAGTCATGGCGGTTCCATGCTATTCAAGAGCATGGTTCCTTCCATATAGCACAACACCAATGTTTCATTCAACTAAGCCTTTAATATTGGGTGTCATAATGGCGTCATAATGTCCTTTTGAATAAGGACTATTTCTATCAACTATAATTCATAATTATATGCATGCATTCACAAAAGACAGAAATAATAGAAATCATAAACACTTTTATTGAATTCAAGTTATAATTTCAAACTACTAAGCCAAATAGCAATCATAACCTAACAAATCGAGACCCATCTCTTTGACATGTTCCATAAAGGTTTTCGACGATAGTCCTTTCGTAAAAGGGTCTGCTATGTTATCACGCGTACTAATGTGATCAATTGACACTCTTTATTTCTGAACTTCTTCTTTCACTGATTGGTATTTCATATCAATATGCTTAGATGCCTTAGTATACCTATCGTTCTTCGAGAAGAAGACTACTGCGACAGTATCACAATAAATCTTCAGTGGCTTAGATATTGACATTATAATTCTAAGTCCAGAAATAAAGTTCCGCATCCATAATCCATGATTTGTAGCTTCGAATTAAGCTACGTATTCATCCTCCATAGTAGACTACGCAATGATGCTTTGCTTAGCACTTTTCCATGAAACGGATCCTCCAACCATAATGAAGACATAACCCAAAGTTCTCTTCCTACTGTCAATACATCCCCCAAAATGTGATCAGTCATCCGATATGTGAGCATGCAATCCTTGGTCCCCTGCACGTATCTCAGCACTTTCTTTGCAGCTATCCAATGGTAAAACCTTGGATTGCTTTGATATCTGCCTAGCAACCCAACAGAAAAACTGATATATGTCCTAGTGCAGACTTGCGCATAAAACAAGCTCCCTATGAGCGAAGCATAAGGCATGCCTTTCATGTGATCCCTTTCTAAATCACTTCCTGGGCATTGACTTAAGCTGAACTTATCCCCTTTCTGAAGTTGCACATTAACGGGATTGCAACTTTGCATGATAAATCTTTCTAAAACTTTGTTAATGTAAGGTTTCTGAGATAAAAACCAACATTCCTCGTTATCTATCCTGAGATATTTCTATCCCGATCACGAAGGATGCCTCACCTAAATCTTTCATTTCAAACTTTTTTGAAAGGTACTTCTTGCTTTCATTTAACAAACCAAGATCACTACTGGCGATAAGTAAGTCATCAACATATAGTACTAAAAATATAAACTTACTCCCACTGGTATTTTGGTATATACACTGATCAATGGTGTTTTTCTTAAACCCAAAGTATGTAATGGTATCGTGAAACTTAATGTACCATTGACGAGAAGTTTTATTTAGACCATATATTGACTTCCTTAACATACTGATTATGTTTTCCGTTCCTTCCTTTATGAAGCCTTGTGGTTATGCCATGTAGACGTCTTCTTCTAAAGTCCCATTTAGAAAAGTTGTTTTTGCGTCTATTTGGTGCCTCTAAATCATAATGAGCCACCAATGCTAATATAATTCTTAATGAGTCCTTCTTTGAAACTGGAGAGAAGGTTGCACTATAATCAATGCCTTCTCGTTGATTAAAACCTTTGGCAACAAGTCTAGCTTTATGTTGTTCGATATTGCCTTTTGATTCAAGTTTGGTCTTAAAAATCCACTTGCTCCCAAATCATTTTTGTCCTACCGGTAATTCGACCAACTCCCAAACTTTATTGTCATTCATACATTTTATTTCTTCATTCATGGCATTAATCCATTTATCGGAATCATCACTATTTACAGCTTTTTCATAAGAAACTGGATCATTAATGTTCCCTATGTTAAATTCGATCTCTTGAAGGTATACCACATAATCATCCGGAATTGTCGATCTCCTTTCTCTTTGATATGTTCTTAATGGAACTTCCAGTGGTGCTTCAAAAGTTTCATCGGTTATAGTCTCATTATCTAGTTGTTCTGTTAGTTGATCATTCACTTATTATTCATTGTTATTGATTGGGTCAATGATCGATTCAACAACTACATTAGGAACAACAGGTATGTTATGAACTTTGGTTATAAGAATTTGTACCCTGACTTCTCGAATGATTGCTTCCCTTTCTTTCGTACTCCCACTTACTTCAACTTCTTCAATGAATTTATCATTTCCAATTTCTATGATTCTAGTTGTATGATTAGGACAGTAAAATGTATATCCCTTCGACTTTTCTGGATTCCCAATGAAATGACAAGATAATGTCCTAGGATCCAATTTATTTTCATGAGGGTTATAGATTATGGCTTCCGCTGGGCAGCCCCACACACGTAAATACATTAAATCGGGTTTCCATCATTTCCAAAGTTCAAATGGAGTTTTTGAAACTAACTTACTAGGAACCCTATTTAAGATATGTACATCGATCTTTAATGCATGTGTCCACAAAAATGTAGGCATTTGAGTCTTACTTATCATACTTCTAACCATTTCTATAAGGGTACGATTACGCCTTTTAGCTACACCATTATGCTAAGGTGATCCTGACATTGTGTATTGGGCGCAAATACCTATTTTTTCAAGGAGTTTAGCAAATGGGCCAGGGTGTTGCCCTGACTCATCATATCTACCATAATATTCACCACCTCTATTAGACCCAATAATTTTCACCTTTTTGCCTAGTTGCCTCTCAACCTCATTAATGTATAATTTAACTTCATTTACAGACTGAGATTTATCATGCAACATGTACAAAATGCAATAACATGTAAAATCATCTATAAAGGTGATGAAGTATTTCTCTCCACCAATGGATGGAATATCAAATGGTCCACATATGTCTGTATGTATTATTTCAAGTAGTTGGGTGCAACTTGTTGTTCCCTTCTTTGTATGTTTGGTCTGTTTTCCTTTGAAACAATCCACACATACATCATAATTGGCCCAATCCAGGTTAAGGAGTATTCCATCTTTAATGAGCCTTTAAATTCTCGGCATGGATATGTGTCCTAATCTTTTATGCCACAAGTAAGAAGATTTTTCATCATTAAGTGTACGTTTCGTACCAACATTAGGATGCAGGGTCACAAGGGTTTCAGAAAAATTCTTGTCGAGATTCAATTGATATAAACCATTTAATAAAAATCCAGAACCATCATTATTAGAATTTTTAATCAAACCAACACCATTGTATTTAAATTCAATCGTAAAACCGTCTAAAGCAAGTTTGGAAACATAAATTAAATTTCTAGAAACTGTGGGAACATAAAAAGTTTCTTGCAAATCTAAAATAATTTTAGTGCTTAAAATCAAGCGAAAGACTCCAATAGCTTATATTTTAGCCTTCGCTTTATTGCCCATGTAGAGAAAATGTTCATTTGGATTTATTTTGCGGATCGAAGCGAAGCCCTGCATCGAATTAGAAACATGACACATAGAACCAGAATCAATCCACCAAGTGTTAAAAGGAGCGTTAATAAGATTTTATTGGAAATAAACATAAATAAAGGGCTTACCTTTTTTCTCAAACCAGGACTTTCGTTTATGACAATCCCTCTGAAAATGACCCTTCTTTTTACGAAAGTGAAACTTGTCGTTCTTTTCCTTCTTCACAGCATCAGTGGATGGTTCAGCTTGATGAGACAGCCTAAGACCTTTCTTAATGCCCTTGCCGAAATTTTTCTTAAAACCAGCTCCTTTGACTGTAAGATTTGCCACTTGTCCCTTAGTCATGTGGCCATTATGTTGCTTAAGTATTCCTTCCTCCTGTACCAACATGCTTTGCAAATTATTTACATTTCACTTATCTTTTATAGTATTGTAATTAATTCGAAAAGGCCCATACTCAGGAGGTAGGGAGTTTAGGAAAAATTGGACGAGAAAAGATGTAACACCCCGTCAAATTAAATACTAGGTAGTTACTCCTTTATTGAATTTATACAGAATATTAAGTTGGTTCAGTCTAAACATCATTGTCAAAAACATATAATTTATTACTAGCCACCTAATATTTAAAAGTAGAGATGCCAAAATTTATTAATTAAGTTAACATAGAACCAAGAATTAAATCATTACTCATCAATCGCATAAACAATCTCATTTGAATAAATCTACGAAATGAAATAAACTGAGTCTGGAGTAAACACTCCAATAATAATTCCAGAGTAAAATAAAGTCCCGATACAAGAGTCTGAACAAATGAACCAACATCTGAAATAAAACTAAAAATCTGAGAATGTTATCTCTAAATGGAAATGGGCGACATGCCCTAACAGATGAGTAACCCCGAGTAGAATCAAGTATAGAATGTGAAGGCGTCTAATACCGAGATCCTGTAACTTCAAAAGCAACTACAACACGTCAATGTAATGGAAATCCTATGCTTGGCGTCCCTGTGGCTGGGCACCTAAAAGGTTTTTACAAAAAGATATATTTGGAAGCAAACGGGTCAGAGCCCGAGGTGAAAACAGTTTAAAAATATAACAAGTGTTTAAATTACAATTAAACAACACATATTATAAACATGTTAATTGCGTACTCTCACATGAGTTTCTCACCTCTCAACTAAATGTGCATGCCTACCGTATACCCTTAACCCATCCTAGTTATGCCGCTAACTAACTAGTCTGTACCGTTCCTGCTTCCGCACTGTAACATAGAGTTTGTAACCTTAATACCCAAACAAGTTATATTCATAACCCATATTCACATTCATTAATTTACTTATCTCAAGTGTTAATTAAATTATCCCATTCTTATCCCATTCAAATATCTTGGTTATTCTTATCTACTAAACAACACAACAGAACTATCACAAGTATATGCATATAAACTAGTATAATATCTCGTATACAAATCAGGCACCCCACAAGGATAGAACCTGCGATGCCCTCATACTCTGCTATCGAATCCCGATACATCACGTACGTAAGGATCATAAGTTCCGAATCACTCACGAATCGTTTTAATAAAAAACACACATAATGGAGGCGAACATAGTTCACATACCAATGGGTCACGCACATACCTACGCTCCCAAGGTTAGCGGACTTATCCATTCAGCAATAAGCCCTTTCAAGTCCTCTGTTCTGAAGTATCAATCTAAAGTCCCCCCGAAGGTCACATCGAGATCAGACTATCCTCTTACGAATGACCTCCTGTGATAGCAAGTATGGTAGGTATGTTATACACGCAATAATCCATATACTAGAAAGTCACACAGCCAGTATATATACAATTTCAATATAGGTATACACCTCCTCAATATATTAAGTCTCACCCATAATATTTATGTTCCGGATCTTCTACATAACGTTTATTTAACGCGACTCGTCTCGTCATACGGATTCGGGCACTTATACCTATCCCAAGTGAATACTAGGTCCCCCATTTGTTCTTAATGTTATCTCAGCAAATATAAAATCCCTTTGCTACAATTCATACCCTTATATTATCTTTCACTCCACTTTCAGTCCCAAATCCAAAGGTTTCAAACCGTCCTCACTCAGTAACCGCTCGTACTGATAACGTTCAATCCCATAAGTTATAATATTCATCGGGAAATAACTAAGACCCTGCTGACCTTAACTAAGTCCCAAACTATTATATTAATCACCCTAAGAATCAATACCGGATTTGGAATATTCATTAAACCTTAAAGGAAAATAATTGCCAAAAATCAGGAGAGGTCGATCAATCGACAAAAAGGGATCGATCGATCAAGCAGGTACTTGCCCAGATTCTCTTAAACAATTACGGATTTCTTCATTTTTACACCTCTAAATCTTCATCACAACGTCCCAAACTCCCAAGAAAGTTTACTAAACATCATATTAACATATTAACATCATCTTTAACGTACTAGAATCATTAAATCATCATGAATCATCAGTTTTTTAAATCAAATCACCCATTTTTCCATAAAAACCCTATTTCTCCTATTTCTTTCAAGATCTTCATAACTCAACATAAATTCCCAATTTTCTACACATGAATCATGGTTTCATAACTAGTTTATGCCCAAAAGTTTCATCTACATGAATCCTACCCATATTCAATATTTAAATTCTCCAATTTCACAAATAATTCACTTATTTACGATAAATCATAAAATCTAAATTATCATGTAAAATATATTCTTTGAATCTTTGCAAGATAAATCACTTTCCTGGAAATTACAGATTATGATCCGTTGATGATGGTAGTGGTTGTTCCCCCCACTCTTTCCGGTCACAAATCAGGCGATGGTGGTGGTGTGTGTGGTGCTTATGGCCATGAAAACCTTGGAACTTCTCCTCTCTTCCTCTCTAACTGCCATGATGATTTTTGGTTGTGAAAACCCTAAAGGACTCAAGGGTTGGCTGATAAATATTTCCTAATTTTCGTGGGTCAATATTCACCAAAAAAAGGAATGACTAAAATACCCTCCCGGGTTGCTGGTTAGGCCTAAAAATGCCCCGAGACACAAACTAAACCTCCGGCTAGTGTTTTTTGACTATCTCGATCCTTCCGGACATGTTGGCATACTCAAAATTCTCATACGAATGACATAAAAATAAAATACTTTTAAATCCATTAAATTGGGTCCTGACACGACTGACACGCGCGTCCCAACTTAATTACCGAAACTGTCGTATTTTTAACTCACGAAAATTTTAATAAATTCAATAATCAGATATTTTACTATAATCACTCAGTAATATTCAACATTTTTATCATATTTAAATACTAAATCTCGTCTCGCTAGTTATTTAAATCCGAATTAATCTCTAATTAATTATCCCAAATTAATTTAATTAATCCATAATTAATTTAATTAATCCACAATTAAAAGCACTTACTTATAATTAATCACATAATTAAAAGCCATAAAAATACGGGGTATTACATACTTCTTCCCTAATAACGAAATTCCATCCCGAAATTCAGAAAAGTAAGGCATACCTGGAAAAAGTTAGGTATCCTCCAGTACTCAAAATAAAATTCAAAGTAAGGCTCAATCACTACAGCCCCCGCTTCATAACAAGTTTGTTGAACACTCTCGACACTTTATGAGTTATTGAATTTCATCTCAATAAATGCACTTCACGTTGTGCTCTTACTAAAAAAATTCGAATAAGAATAGCCTATACATCATCGTCCGATTATCTCAATATTATTGTGTGTTCGCACCTCACTTCCTATTAACTCCCGCGTTTATATAAACACAAAACTCCCATCCTAGGAGGAACCTTAAAAAATCTGACTACTCTTGTCCGTTATTTGAATCTTTGTTCCCGGCGTTGTGACTTTTATACAAGGGACAAGCCACTTAAGACGGTTTGTGATTATCCTAATGTAGTCATCGGACTCTAACTTTTGACTGATCCGAAACTCTGATAATCCGCTCACCCCTAAGCATCCAGAGGAAGGATAGTATGGTTCATTTACACCAAACATCTGCAAGTACCTTGTTCACTATGAATAGGTACGGGTGCTGTCGCATAATTATACTATTAGGTAACATCCTTACCTCATTACCATTTTATACTTCACTTGCTAGCGATATCCACTATGGAAATGAAACGGTTGTTATGAGTCCAAAATTAATTTCATACGGTTCCACAAGTCTTCAATCACCTTGCGCCTATTCCTCAGTCTATCGGTGGTACAACTTTCTTAAACAAAACTTTTCCCGCTATTTCCTTATACCCCATAATGAAGGTGGGTTTCGGGGATTTCATCCTAGTTCAGAATAATACTGGGTAGGACCACATACCGGCACGGTCACTCTATCAAGTGTAAATCACCCAAGGATATAACAATTTATTCCCTTCTTGACAACCCGTTCCATACACTTGAAGGAACTAGATACTTAACTTTATGATTGCAACCCATCAAAGCAATTTACCATCTTGACTCTTCCGCTACTGGAATTGTCGGCTTGACACCAAGTTTTTGGTTGTTACCCTTACTGCAACCAATTTCTATCGATAGGTGGTGCACGTGGGGCTACTAATTATGTCCCTCTCAACACCACTTCCACTTATAACTCCTCCCATTAAGGGCTACTTAATAACTCTCTTCTTCCCTTGGCATATATCAAAAGTTTTGACCCGTGCACTTTTCACTACGTTGTGCACATCTGAACTCTTTATACCTTATTAACACCCTCACTCTATATACGCCTAAGCCATCCTTATCATTCGATTGGGTGGAACTCCTCTCCAAATTGTCCATAATAGTTAAATCTTTGTCTTTTCGAGGGATACCCCCTTTTAAATGGCTTCCCACTGCCTTTCAACCAATTTTGGACGTGCTACTCTGTTTGCACATGAATCTATAGATTGTCGTTCTTCACACGACACTTGATCCACTCTACTACTTCCATTTCGTCATGTTAGTCCCACAAGTAAAAATTTCACTCTTCTATGTCTCTTCTTCCGGTTAATCTGACATCAGCAAATCAAGATGACCATACACCCTATGCATCATGCAAACAGATTTAACCATCACATACGCTTTATAAGTACTCCAAACTCTTTATTATCCCTGCATGTGCAATGTGGCTATACCACTTGGGCGTTCTCAATCACCCCCCAAATTTGAAATTCTAAGCCCTCCTAAACATCCTTTCATCCTTCACCCCGCTAAGATAAAACAAAATTATCAGTACCTCATTTCCACGCAACTGGCTCCACTGGCCTTCTATCGTAATTTACCCCTATAACTTCTGATTATAACTGCATACTTCCATAACGATCGAGGTACACAAATCATGGACGAATGGCCAACCGTCTCTTTACTACCAACATTACACTAAGTTTCATGCGTGGGATATCTCGCAAAGCGAAATCCAAATAAGGAATCCCCCCGATACACTACTACCTAGCATTGTCGGTCATCGAAATTTGTTAGGCTTTCTGTCCATAACATGTACCCCTATATTCCTGTCTCTTGACAACAGAGTTACCTCTCCTTCCGCAATTACACTTAAACATGGAACTCCTCCCGAAAGACACTGTCTCTTAACATTGATGGTAATCACATTCCATATACATCATGCAAATATAAACGGGGCTCTCAAAATCCCGTCCCAAGACATACAACTATGACTATTAACTCCCACGTCTCTAAAGGGTGATATAACAATGAACTCTTCATATTACTACATCCTGAGCGTTAATTATAATAACCAGCTAGATCTTTTCGCTAAACAGTAAACCAAATACACTCTGAATCATACCAATAAAGTCCCTACCCATACCAGAATGAGTAACCGAGACCATTATACTTTTCGAAGTTTATATATATATATATATATATATATACAAATATATAAATGTGCGCCCGACCCTCTCGCAGATTGGGCCTCGCCAGAACAAAACATTCTACATCAAGGTAGTAACCCCGTTAGACTTGTAATACCCGCACACTATCGGTTTAATCAATAACATAAAACCATAATTAAGATAATATCATACTCGCATAACACAACACTAAAACGAGAAATTTCAGTAAGGTATATACTACTATCGATACACCCATTAGTTATTCTTATCTACTAAACAACACAACAAAACTATCACAAGTATATGCATGTAACCTAGTATAATATCTCGTATACAAATCAGGCACCCCGCAAGGATAGAACCTACGATGCCCTCATACTCTTCTATCGAATCCCGATACATCACGTACGTGAGGATCACAAGTTCCGAATCACTCAGGAATCGTTTTAATAAAAATCACACATAATGGAGGCGAACATAGTTCACATACCCATGGGTCACGCACAGACCTACGCTCCTAAGGTCAGCAAACTTATCCATTCAGTGATAAGCCCTTCTAAGTCCTATGTTCTGAGGTATCAATCTAAAGTCCCCCCGAAGGTCACATTGAGACCAGACTATCCTCTTACGAACGACCTCCTGTGATAGCAAGTATGGTAGGTATGTTATACACGCAATAATCCATATACTAGAAAGTCAAACAACCAGTATATATACAATTTCAATATAGGTATATACCTCCTCAATATATTAAGTCTCACCCACAATATTTACGTTCCATCTCTTCTACGTAACGTTTATTTAACGCGACTCGTCTCGTCATACGGATTCAGCGTACTTATACCTATCCCAAGTGAATACTAGGTCCCCCATTTGTTCTTAATGTTATCTCAACAAATATAAAATCCCTTTACTACAGTTCATACCCTTATATTATCTTTCACTCCACTTTTAGTCCCAAATCCAAAGGTTTCAAACCGTCCTAACTCGGTAACCGCTCGTACTTATAACGTTCAATCCCATAAGTTATAATACTCTTCGGGCAATAACTAAGACCCCGCTGACCTTAACTAAGTCCCAAACTATTATATTAATCACCCTAAGAATCAATACTGGATTTGGAATATTCATTAAACCTTAAAGTAAAACAATTGCCAAAAATCAGGAGAGGTCAATCGATCGACAAAATGGGATCGATCGATCGACATTCTTGGATCGATCGATCGATCAAGCAGGTACTTGCTAAGATTCTCTTAAACAATTACGGGTTTCTTCATTTTTACACCTCTAAATCTTCATTACAACGTCCCAAACTCCCAAGAAAGTTTACTAAACATCCTATTAACATATTAACATCATCTTTAACGTACTAGAATCATTAAATCATCATGAATTATAAGTTTCTCAAATCGAAACACCCATTTTTCCATAAAAACCCTATTTCTCCTATTTCTTTCAAGATATTCATAACTCAACATAAATTCCCAATTTTCTACGAATGAATCATGGTTTCATAACTACTTTATGCCCAGAAGTTTCATCTACATGATTCCTACCCATATTCAATATTTAAATTCTCCAATTTCACAATTAATTCACTTATTTACGATAAATCATCAAATCTAAATTATTATGTAAAATATATTCTTTGAATCTTTGCAAGATAAATCTAAATTGGATTTATTTTAATAGTCTTGTTATAGTTAAAATATCTTAAAATATATTAAGAATGCCTAAACGCCTTTTTACACCTAAGGCCCACCTAGGCTTCTAAGGTTTAAGGCTTGGCCTCCACGCCTCGATCACACCCTGCATTTTTAGAACCTTGAAAACAAGTATCATTTAGTACCCAAAATTTTCCTCTAAAACATCTTGCAATTCTTGGAAGGATGAAATAGTCAAACAGTTGAACATGGTTTTCATATGTGTGGTTAAATATCCTATTTTTCTCCCCGACATCATCCATGTACCTTCATTAGGGGGAAAGTTAGAATGTGTCTCGATTATCCAGATCTGAACAAATCTTATTCAAGGGATGATTAACTTTACCTAATAACAATGTTATCATCGACAATACTACCAATCATACCCTTAAGTCGTTCGTCGATGGATATGCAGGTTACAAATCGATTTGCATTCCAACTACCAAGAAAAAAATAGCTTTCACTAATCCGTGGGGTACTTTATGCTACACTGTCATGCCTTTCTATCTAAAAAAACTAAGGCTGCGTACCAAAGAGCAGTTACAACCGACTTGTATAACCTTATCCATAAAGTGGTTGATATTTATGTTGATGATATGATCATCAAGTCCAAAACTCGAGAATTTCACATTCCAGCCTTGAGGATATTCTTCAAGCTACTGTGGCAATACCAGATGCATCTCAACCCTCAGACATTCACATTTGGAATTAAAGAAGGTAAAATCCTTAGCTTCATTATTAGTGAAAGAGGGACATAGTGGACCCTTTCAAACTGAAAGAAATCTTTGAAATTCCACCTCCCTTAATAGAGAAATAAGTTCATGATTTCTTAGACAAGCTCCATCACATTACCAGATTCATCAACTAATTCACTTCCTTCCATCTTCAAATCTATTTTTAAGATTCTCCAAAAATATTCAACCAAATTCTAGAACTAGGCATGTCAAGAAGCCTTTGATAAAATCAAGCGGTTCCTTACTTGACCTTTGTTGTTCATACCACCGCAACTAGTATACCTCTATTCCCATACTCACTGACCAAAACTCTGTAGTTGCATCTATGATATCCTAGTACATCAAAGAGTCATGCAAAGAATTATTTATATACTACGCTAGTCATAAATTGGCAGGATATGACGTGAACTACATCGCATTGGAGAAGGTGTATGTCGCTCCTGATCGCATCAAAATGATTCCTACACTCCCATCACTATCAAGATAGACTTACCTTCCACGAATAACATAACAGAGTATGATGCATTCACCATAGGCCTTAATATCTCCCTCAGGAAAGTAATTTGATACCTCTATGTCTATGGAGATTCATCCCTCACCATAGGGCAAGTCCTCAGGAAATGGAAAGTCAAAATGAGTAACTCATGACCTTTCATGCCCATATTGAAAAACTTGCCTCCCAATTCAAAGACGTCACAATCTACAACCTTTTTCACTCGATAAATAGTTTTTTCGATGCATTGAAAACCTTAGCTTCCATGGTTGATGTGCCCGAGGGAATAACAATTACTCGATTTTAAGTTTAGAGGCAATAATACCAAACCTATCACATCGACCACGCGATAGAAAAAGATCCAAACAAAGTGGGATTATGGTATTACGATATCTGGTGTCTACTCTAGTATGGATGGAATCCTCAAGGAGATGATAAAAAAGATCGTACATCCCTTATAAAGATTACATATCAATACATCATTTGTAAAAAAATTATTTTTCAAGAGAAACTTTGATGGTACCCATTTATAATGCATAAATGGTCAAATACTTGCTAAAAATATTATCTGACAGGGATACTATTGGACCACCATAGTTCAAGACGATGCTGCTTATTTCAGAAGGTGACTCAAATGCCAATAGTCTTCCAACCTCCAAAACCTACATCCCCCAAAATTGTACAATGTGACTTCTCCTTGACCTTTCTTAACTTGGGGGCATTGACATCATGGGGAGTAATTGATTACTTTACCAAATGGGATGAAATTGAGTCATATGCAATCTTGAATGCTAAGAAAGTAGACAGGTTTATCACAAAGAATACCATCTACTGTTACGAGGTCCCTCATGATATGGTATTAGAAAACTATCTTCATTTTGAAGTAGAAGTCACATAAGTGGTCGAGGAATACATAATTCAAAGGCCCAGGTCTGCTCCTTATCGATCGCAAACCAGTGGGGTTGTCGAATATTCGAACAATAGTCTAAAATCCATAATTAACAAGTTGATCGAGAGTTCCAGAGATTAGGCTGATCGGATCCCTTGTGGACTCTAGGGCTACTGTACATCTGTCAGAACACCGACTGGGGCTAACCCATACTCCTCAGTATACGACATGGACACGGTCCAAAATAGGGAAATTCAAGTGTTTTAAACATTTACAACGTTTCAAAACCATTGCAAATTGATACATTACAATTTTCTTACAATTATTCAAAACCGTTGCAAAATGGTATGTACAACGGTTTATTAGAAACGAATGTCGGTTTTGGATAACCATTACAATAAATTTTGCAACAGTTCATAACCATTGCAAAATTCAGCAAGCACTTTGTAAGTGTTATGAACCATTACATAAACTATAATATTAAAAAAAATAAAAATTATCCACTACATTCCATAATCAATTGCGAGCAACATAAGTTTTGAAATGAAAATTTACAAAAACTAAGTGCTAAAAATTAAGACTAAAAGTAGATTTTCTTGAGGTTGGTCTCATTCTATGATATTGGTATCTCTCTTCCCTCCGTTGTTTCTAAGTTATGGGCTCCTTATAAATCATCTCCGATTACTTTGAATGGTCCCTCCTAGTTGGGCCCTATCTTGTCATTTGACGACCTTAGGGCAATGTTGAAAATTTTCCTGCGGACATAATCCCTCACTTGGAACTTCCTCGGTTTGACCCCTTTATTGTAATGTCTTGCCAACTGTTGCTGGTATAAAGCCAGCTTGATCATGTCTTGCTCTTATCGTACGTCGTCCAGGTCAAGTTCAGTGCGAAGGGCATGTAACATCCCAGGAGGAGCTACTGAAAAATATTGATAAATTAGATAATTTTTATTTTATAAAAAATACCATTTAGATTAACCTTAAATCTACAGAAACATAAATACGTATATCAACTAAATAAAATTTCTCAAATGTCCTTTTCCAAAATAATTTGCGATACACAAAGAGATATATTTAAAATTTGAAAATAAATATCTAGAGCTTCTAACGATAATCCCAATCTAAGGATGCCATAAATATCATCTTGTATCAAACTTAAAATACATTAAACTATGTGGGAGTGAGTGGGAAACTCAGTAGCTCGTATAAATTCTCCAAATGTAACTACGCATACTCGTGTGCGCATGCATCATATACAATAGTGTATTCAATATGAACACTCAAACTAAAATCCCAATAATATAATCATCGTCTATGATCACACTGAAGCACTACACAACCCAAGACCTAAAATCAAAATTTTCGTTGCACTTCCCACAGTACGGGTATGGACTACCATCCACTATCCTGTTAATTATCCTCAGAACAATACAATGGCCCCCCAAAATAAATAACATAACTTGGAAACACAACCCATCATTACCTGGCATCATCGCCATACTAACAATTGCCATACTCGCCAACCGAGGTCCATCGCCTTGTCTTTGGATAGTAAACAACATCGTAATCGATAAACAAAATCGAGATAATACTCATCTCGAATATTAAAGTCATTCTCCAATATTAATCATCATAATATCATTCTACTAATTAAAATAAATTTTAGATTCTATTCCCATAAATATAGTTTACATGTTTTTTACCCATTTCTATAACCCAACATCTTCGTAAAATCAACTAGATTCGTTACCCAAACTACATAGCATGAAAATAACACATACAAAATGGGTACAAGAACGAATATAATATACAATCATACAATACATATAAATGCAACACATAGCATGGATATAAATTTACAATCAAGATCAAAGAAGTGTAGCACACTAAATTAACCACGGAGAACGAAACTACCTCAATCGAGTTAAAATCCACCATTTTTAGGTCTATTTTGGAAACCTAGAAAAAAAAGCTCTAACTATTATCCAAATTTTCCAATACAACTTCAAATTTGAATTCTACATGAAAAATTGAACCGGGTATGATTGAGTTTTTTCTTAAATATCTTCAGAAAGCACTCAAAAAGAAATCTAAAACTCTCTAAAGTGACTCTTCTCATTCTACTCATTTTTTTCAATATTATCTTCTTAAAATTCAGTAATTTCATTGAATATTATTTCTACAAAAATCAAAGGCCTTAAAATTTCCCAATTATAAATCATTCCTCAAAATTCCATCATTTCTTTATGTGTGAATTATTCTCAAACATATTATGTCCCAACTATAATATGAGTAAAATTGCATACTTGCCTTAATGTTCGTAGAGTCCGAGTTTGATGAAGATATTGTTACACCTTCAAGAATTTCCTTCCCAAATCTTCACTCCAACAATGTTCTTGCAAAAATTCTTTAATTTTTTCCTTAGACTTTTGAAATTCCTTCTCAATTCTCTTCACTCTCTCTAACTCTTAGTATAACTCCTTAACCTTTGGATTTGTGAAATGACTCTTCCTTAGGCCCTAAAACTTTCATTTTATAGTTGAAATCCCATTTTTGGCTTTTCATACGCCCTTAAGAAGCCCAAAAGTCACCTAAATACATCTTGATTAATTAAAAAAAAAACGAGACCCGAACACAACTCCCGGGTGCTCAATTTTAACTATTTTGACCCATTCTCGATCAACTGTGTGCGCGAAATCATCACCTGAGTCACTTAACAATATCTTTTCATCTCAACCTATTTTAATTTAATCATGCATGTCCCTGTTGACATAATATTACATTCCTTCGCGTTTACTCACTTATAATTCAATTTTTATTTACTAAAGCACATTAGTAAATACATATTCACATAAATATTAATTCATTTCACTCAAAATTAAAATTTATTCAATTTTCCATTATTTTGTAAATTAAATTATGCGTTACCCGCATAATTTAAATATCCAATCCAATTAAATATAAACATCAAACTACGATGTATTACATACTTTTCCCTTGAAAATGAATTTCACCATCGAACCCCAAAATTTTCTTTCATTACATTCAAAGAGATTTTGACATCACCCAATTAAAAGACACATAAATAAAACCTCTCTCAACGGACAACGTAACGAACCAATAACTCCAAGCCCGAGAATACAAATTATTTATGCTCCAATACCACTTTGTACCACCCCGGGAGGTGCTACTGAAAAGTATTGATAAATTATAGGGTTTTTTTTTATATAAATTACCATTTAGATTGACCATAAATTTGCACAAGCATAAATACATAAATCAACTGAATAAAAAATTTCAAATTTATTAAATCTCAAACGTCCTTTTACAAAATAATTTACAATACACAAAACGGTACACTAAATTAACCACAGGGGAATGAAAGTACCGCAATCGAGTTAAAATCCACCATTGAAGGGCTGTTTTGGAAACTCAAAAAATTGGTTCTAACTATTATCCAAAATTTTAATCCGACTTCAGATTTAAATTCTATACGAAAAATTAAGTTGGGTATGCATTTTGAGTTTTTTCTCAATGTTCCAAAAGCACTCAAAAATGAAATCTAAAACTCTCCAAAGTGACTCTTCTTATTCCACTCATTTGTTTTCAATATCTTCTCTTAAAATTCAGTAATCTCCTTCAATATTATTTCTCCATAAATCAAATTCTAAAATTTTTCCAATTATAAATCATTCCCCAAAATCCAATCAATTTTTTATGTTTGAATTATTCTCAAACATATTATGTCCCAACTATAATATGACTAAAACTGCATACTTACCTTGATATTCGTAGGGTCTGAGTTTGGTGAAGATATTGATACACCTCAAAGAATTTCCTTCTCAAATCTTCACTCCAAATATGTTCTTGCAAAAATTCTTCAATTTTTCTCTTAGACTCTTGAAATTCCTTCTCAATTTTCTTCATCTTCTCTTTAACTCTTAGTATAACTCCCTTAACCTTTATATTTGTGAAATGACTCTTCCGTAGGCCCTAAACATTTCATTTTATCATTGAAATCCCGTTTTGGCTTTTCATACACCCTTAGAAGCCCAAAAGTCACCTAAATAAGTCTCGATTAATTTAACAATCCCACAAGACCCGAACACAACATCGACTATTTTGACTCATTCCAAATCAACAATGTGTTCGAAATTCTCACCCGAGCCGCTTAACAATATTTTTCTCTCAGCCTATTTTAATTTAATCACGCGTGTCCCTGTTGAGATAATATTACATTCCGTCGCGTTTACTCACTTACGACATAAATTAATTTTTATTTACTAAAAGCACACTAGTAAGTACATAATCACATAAATATTAATTAATTTAACTCTAAATTAATATTTGTTTAATATTCTATATAAATATAAAACTATGGGATATTATCGGGCATCGTCATTTAGCCCTTATTCAACCATCTTTGTTCTCATGGTCGGGAGACTAGCTTTGAGTTGAATTACTACTTCCATTTCATACGAGAGTGCGAAGGGCATTTTTTCGGTTGGTCTCTTGGGTGTAGTTCAGTATGCCCATAGAACATGAGGAAGCACGTCCACCCAAGCGCCTTTTGCTTTCTCGAATATTTTCTTAAGGCCATCGAGCATTATTTTGTTGAAGCCTCTGTCTGGCTATTGCTTTGAGGATACACCATTGAATTGAAGTGGTGTTTGACTCTATACTCAATATAAAAATTTTAAAAGGGGTAAATTTCAAATGGTGTGCCATTATCAATTATAATGACCCTTGGTACCCAAAGCGAGTTATGATGTTCCTCTAGAGGAACCTTATTATGTTTGCATCACTAATATTGGCTAGTGGTTATGCCTTAACCCACTTGATGAAATCATCTGTGCCAACAAGCAAGTACTTGTGATTCCCTAACATAGTTGGTAGTGGTCCCACGATATCTAACCTCCATTATGTAAATGGTCATGGGCTTGCCATCGGCTAGTCAATGGCCTCAGGTTGTTGGTCGGTTGATGGTCCATAGGAGATAATTTTTGGTACTTTTCGCACTTCCAAACATAAAACATGCATCTTTCTGCACGTATGACCACCAATAACCTTCATTGATTTCTTGGAATGTCAGGGACCTTTCTCCTACGTGGATTTCACATATTGCATCGTGAAGTTCATAAATAACTTTCTCGACATACCTTGGGTGTATGCATTGGAGGTAGGGGTCTGTGAAGGATCTCCTGTAATGTTTGCCCCTGGGATCAAAGTAGAAACTGGTAGCTTTCACTCTGACTTAGTGGGCCAATTTCTTATCCATCAATAATATTTCATTTTGCAAGTATGTTATGATTTGGTCCATCAAACTGGACCCTTGTCGACGGAGAGAACGTCCTTGGGGTTCATTATTTTTTCATTACAGGGCTTCGCGAGGAATTACATTTCGATTTATATCTTGATATTTGAGTCCATTCAAAAGCTTAGTGATACCAAAGTGTCGTCATGACTATTGTGCCCCCGGAGGAACTGTTAAGCGTGGACTTCCTCGAATTTCATAACCAACTCATGGAACGAATGCAAGATAGGTTTCCATAATTTTGTCTTTATCATTAAAATCCCCACTGACTTGATTAGACACCAGTTTGGAGTTGCAATATGTAGACACCCTATTATGTTACCCCCTAACTCTCCTTAGGTTCCTAGTACCTCCCTTCATCACCACAAACCCAGGTCATGTCCCGAGTACTGACCTGGAAGCCATCGGGCACTCCCCAGCTCAGTTTGACCAAAAAGTCAAACTCTTCATCTCGAACGAGATTAAATGAATCTTCAAAGGGCACTGAATACCCTTTCCAATGGTCCATCCCGTGCGCGATTCCGACTTACCATGCGGACGAACGGTCCTTTTGCGTCCGAAACCTGACCCAGAGGCCACCAGATGCTCCCGGGCTCTATTTGACCTAAGTCAACTCTTCAACTCAACTGAGGATGAATTAATCTTTGAAGGGTACTGAATCCCCTTTCCAACAGTCCGTCCCGTGTGCGATTCTGACTTACCATGCGGACGAACGACCCATTTGACTCCGAAAGGTCACCGAATGCTTCCAGCGCCCGGTTGACCAAGTCAACTCCCTAAACCGGGTCAAACTCTTTGGAATGTCAAATTACATTTACTAACCTTTCCAACGTTCCAACCCGTACGCGATTCGAACTTACCATGCGGATGAACGATCCGTTTGTGTCCGAGCGATTCCCCATTCAATAGATCGACAAACGCTTCCGAGCCATATTTGACCCAAAGTCAACTACTGAACCCGGGAGCGGTCCAAAGCACTTTCAAAGGTATCTGAATTACCTTTCCAACGGTCTATCCCGTGTGCAATTCTGAACAACGGTTTGCCCTCGACAGCTGATTTTCTGAAAAGGCCTGAAACACACTGCCAAATGGCAGGTTCCAGACGGCAGTGACCCGAGCCTATAAAATGAGGCCTTCACCTCATTTGCAAGGGGATCCCAGATCTGATACAATTCACTCTCAACGAATCCCAGAAACCTCTCTCGAAGGCAGCGTGATTTCAACTTCCAAATCTCTTTTTTACTTTCACTTTTCATCATCCTTTTCATCAAACTTGATGAATTAGCCACTCTCCATCATCATCCAAGTGCAAGGGCTTCTCCCCAACACTCAAGATCAAGCTCAAGATCTTCAAGAAGGTTCAACTTCCTCTACTTTCTCTTAAATTCTCTTAAATTCTCAATTACTTGTTTACTTACTTAGCACTTTTATTATCTCATCTCGCACATCCAAATATACTTTTTTATTTAGTATTATTGCACATCTCTTATTTTCATATAAATAAAAACCCAAAAAATAAGAAAAAGAGGGTTTACTCATAAATTCCAAATAAGGGATTCTCATATTTTTCTCACACTTTTCTTACCATTAAAACACTTTTTCTACACAGACACACAGACTCACAAATAAGAGATCCCCCGTTTGGATTTATGGTATAAACCCCACCCATCGTTTTGTATACGAACTACGTGGACTTTGATGCCTTTATAGGCTACGTATGCGTCTCGAGGTAAAACCCGAGACTTGGGTCCTTTTTCTCATTTTTTCTCCTATTTTTCTATTTTCTCTAAATCTAATCTTCTTATATTCTATATACTTGCCCTTAGTGACGTATTACTCCATACGCGTTATCGTTCCATTATAATGACCAACGTAGGGGTAATCGCGTAAATCTTATTTTTCTAATACTATTCTTATATCTTCTTATGGATGACTCGCTTTATCTTTTTCATGATACAAGTCGAGGATTCCTACCTCCATTATATATATTCACATGCACACATATCACGGGGGGAAAGATAAAGGAAAATAACATATATCCATGAGAGACCGAAAGGGCGGAATGGGTGCCTAACACCTTCCCATTCCGTAACTAAGCCTCCGAACCCTTCTCAAATCATTTTGGTTTCGCATGCACCGGTATGTCTTTGGATGCCATCCTTTGGGGTGGCTCCCCTTTTTCTTTTGTCTGTTTTGAGTAAAATAGACTGGCGACTCTGAATCTCTCTACATCTTCACACCTCATCTCAAACGACGTCGACCGAAGTGCTCCCGAGAGGGATGCGCGGGACCCAAGGATCCTTCCCTTCGCGCACCCGCCCGCCCGCGCGCAACGAGAATCGGGGATGTCCACAGTGGAGACTCCGCTGGGGAGATGTGTTATTTTGAGGGCTTGACTCTATTCGCATGGATGTTATATTTTTTTATGTTTCCCCCTATATTTGCATGTTCCCCTTTTCCATGTGTATCCCATGCTTATGCTTATATTCACACCCTTGTAGAAATTTATCCATGTACACTTCACACCATGAGCACCTTGGATCACATATATCCACATGTCGCACGCATCACCTATCCATACTTGGTGTACCTTGGGTACTTGTACTTTGCTCCCTGTTTGGCATAATCAAGAAAGGCATTCTCATCATAAGGTACTAATAAGAGAATCATGCATGATTCACACGACATCACCAAAGAGCATTGTTATTGACCAAATTTTACCCAATAAATGGAGGGTCACTTCGTGATGGGCACTGGTCCGGCAGGTCGCAGTTAGCCCAAGCGATATGACTCTTACATTCCATTGGCCAAGTACCTTGGACGTATATCGAACGATTCCCCCGCGTTGTACCACTTGACCGAAGTCATGACGTGAGGTATATCGCAGGGAATTCGTTCACGTACGCCGAGTATATCGAATTCTCTCTCACATGTACCGTACCCATGAGGTATATGGTGAGGCAATTCACGTACACTCAAGTATATCAAATGGCTTGTCCACATGTACCGATTACTCGCAAAAGCAAGACGTATATCCTGGAAGTCACGCCAAAGGGGGAACCCTTTCCGATTCACCCAACCAATTGCATACCCGCATATAGGTGTCAAACCTAGGACACGCACTTTAGATTGCCGATTTCAACCCGAAACTCTGTCGAAATTCTGGGTCGATCTGTCGCCCAAATTTTTGAGCATTTTTCAAATGGGACCCTGTTCGTGATCCTGGTGACAAGTCCAACCGTAGCTTTGCATATATTGAAAACCCCACTTTTCCAGGCTCGGGTCCCGTCCGGCATTGCATTTAGGAGAGTTAAATACAAGTGAGAACATAATAGTCATAATAATCATGCTGAGTTCCGTCTTCAAAAACTTTTCTCCTTTCTTTATCAAAAAAATCCAAAAACATTTCTCCCTTCTTTATCAAAAATCCAAAAATAGTTTCTCCCCTTTTCTATAAAATAAAGCTCATCCTACGCCTTCTCTGGTCGATTGCAAGCCCTTGTCCTGGCTCCCTATTGGCTTCGGTCTTCAGTCAAATCACCCCGGAGTCTCGACCGTTCCTCTACTACTTCTTCCGAGTCCAAAATCGATTCATTTTCCATGAAGAATACAGATCAAACACCAGTCATATAGTCGGATTTGCCGACAGTCCTAGCTCGGCTCGTGGCCAAGATTGACAACCTCCAAACTAAGGTCCGAGAAATTCAACGAAACCAGGTACCAATTCCTCAAGAGACCGAGGCCCTATTCCATCGTGCTATGGGTCCACCCGAGCCTATCTGGGTTCCCGAAGAATATCAGCACTCTCCATGTGCCCCTCCTGCTAATGGGCCACCGCCTACGTAACTTCCAATGCCAAACATTGCCCAACCTGTGGCTAACCTGTCGGTGGTCGCTGATCCATAAGAGGAGAAGTTGAATAAAGTCAAGGAGGATCTCAAGATGATCACCAAGAAGTTTAACCAAGAAGTCTGAGAATTACATGGACTACACCCACATATCTCCTTATCGTAAAGCGAGGTTGCCCGAGAAGTTCAAGATACCGAATATCGAGAAGTTCGGAGGGAGTGGACCCCTAATTGTTCATCTTCGCAGTTATCATCGTTCCATGACTCTACTAGGGTCTTCTGAAGAAGTGATGACCCAATTGTTTCAGTAAACTTTGAAGGATAGCACCCTCCGATGGTTTTTATCTCTTGAGGAATCCAGAATCCGTAGTTGGGAGGATGTAGCCTGAGACACTACACCAAATCCTGCGAATGGTCACGCCCAATGGGTCACGGCCCAAGTCCGCGACCAACTGGTCGCGGACTTGGGCTGTGACCCACTCAATTTTTGGCGTGACCATATGTATTACCACACTAAATTATTAATGCTCGGGAAGTGGTCACGGACCAAGTCCGTGACCACAGTGGTCGCGGCCTTGGGCCGTGACCAGGACGTGACCATCTTGGCGCCAAACTCGCGCCAAAATTCCCTCCAAGCTTGGTCGCGAGTGGGTCACGGCCCAAGTCCGTGACCCACGACATGACGAAGAAAATAATACACACATTGAGGGTCACGGCTTAGGACCGTGACCATTTCTGGGTGTGGGTCACGGCTATGGACCGTGACCATACCTCATTCAAGCACGAAGATGAATGAAAAAGGGTCGCGCACCACAAATTAGGGGTCACGGCTTGGGGCCGTGACCATTTATTGGTATGGGTCACGGCTATGGGCCGTGACCATACCCAAAATGGTGGGCTCACTAATTTCATTAATTTGTTTCACTCGTGGGTCACGGCCAGAGCCGTGACCATGTTAAATCTGAAAAAAATAACTCCCTCTATACCCTTCGTTTCATTCAATTCCTTCCTCTCCCTCTCTTTCATTCAATCGACTAAGTGGCACCGACGATTTCAGTTAGGGTTTCAGCCGGACCAAGTGTTGTTCGGGTTGCTGTGATGGTGGTGGCCGGAGGCTTCAATGACGGAGACAGCAAGAAGGTTTGAGACAGCTCCAAGTCTGACAGAAAACGCACAAATGGAGTGTGACAGAAATAAGGAGGTGCCGATCTACCCCTCACTCTGTCTTGAGTTTTGTACAGTCGCATTTTGGACTAACCACAACTTCTCACCTGCAAGAGCTGCTTCTGAGTCTCCCCAGATTAGAACTAACCCAGATGTCGACAGGTACTACTTTTTCAACTTTTTTTTTGTTTTTCTTGATTCATTTCTTGCTGGATGAATAGTCCTACAACGATCGATGGGTGTTTTTAGTGTTTTTGTATTGATATTTTGTGTAGTTAGTATTTGTCAGAGCTATTGGTTGAGCATCAGAAGCTTGGACCATTCTTGCAACTGCTTCCCATATCCACTAGACTTTTGAATCAAGGTTTGTTTTTTTTACTATTGGATGGATCTAAGGTTTCTGTGTTTGAATGGCTTAAAGTTGCATTCTTTGTATTCAACTACAAGTAGGGGTCACAATTCAGATGTACCTGATGGAGCTCAAACATTAGGAAATCAGTAATTTCCTGTATAAATTCAATAATATAAAATTTTACGCCCTTTTATAAAAATAAGTCACTTGACCAATTATTTTAATAACTTTATAATATTTTTAAGCGATATACTGTAACTTTTTTGACATATCGGATTAATATTGACTAAGACATGAATATGATCTATAATCAAATTTTGCCTAGTTGTTACTGTATGCATATTACTTTCAGAGGATCGGTGAAATCCCCAGAGTTACTCTGTCTTGGGGTGCTGAATGGGTTGCGGTTTTGTGGAACCGGATTGGATTGGGTTTTGGGGGTATGGAAGTCGGGTTGGTAAATGGGTAGACTGGATTGGGTTTGGATATGGATTTGGGAGACGGAGGTTCGGGTTGGGGCAAAGGTTCGTCAGGCCGGAGGTTGGGTATGAATGAGTTGGTAAGGCAAGGGTTGGCCTGAACTGTTTCAGAATTGTGTCGGAGCTATGGGGTTGAAGTCGCCGGCGGGTTATGGGTTGTACTAGAGGGTCGCCGTCTCTTTTTCAGAGGATGGGTGAAATCCCCAGAGGTTACGATCTGGAAACCTTTTTCGTTTACCAAATTTATTTACAGTTATTCTTACATTACGGGTCAATATATTTGTAATTTGATTCATATTTTTTATGTAGCTACGCTATCATTCATAAACTGAACTTGTATACGACCATTCATTGACTACATTTTGTCAATAACGTATTTATGCATTCTACTATACCTGCGACGACAACAAGGAGTTATGTAGAAATTTCACTTAACAAAAACCATTTGCCAACTGTAATGTATACTCGATTTTCAGTCCCGTATATGATAAAATTTGTAAAGTATACATGATTTTTTATTGGAAAAAATATAATTTGTACGTGGAATTTTATAATATATACACGAATTTTTGTAATATACACGAATTTTATAATAAGAGTGGTTTTATGGTGGTCAGAGGATAGAGAAGCCGAGGGCAGATACATCCTCATAATTACACTAGTTGTGTTATGTATTATGTCCTTGTTGTGTTTCATTAAATTCAATAACAAACAAATGTTGGAAAAAAAAAACAATTTTTTTATGGTTAATATTATTATGCTACGAGTGTCACTTTGCCACGTGAGATTCAGATTGTCTTATTAAAATAAACACGTGTTCTGCTGTGTATACCGTCATATGTCAAATCTGTTATGAAGCCTTTTGGTTAATTGACTGTAATTGTTATTCCGTTCTTGTTCAAGCCCCTAGAAAATGTATTTTGGATCAAACATGTTTTTATGCTACAAATGTAATTTTTTTATATGATTTAAATGACTATTTTGTACTCCTTTACGTTTCTCTATTTTGAAGCTTATGCAATTGGATAATGTTTTCTTTTGTAGGAGAAAGGATCCGACGACATTGCTCTTATAGCAATGGGTACAGCTATTATTCGGGTAATTGTCTGAACTCAACATTATCCAATTGAATATGTCCTGTTATATTGAATATGTTTTTCACTGTTTTCACTTTCAAATTTGCTGTTATCTTGAATATGTTGTTCATTGATTTTAGGAAGAAGATGAAGTTAAAGGGTATTAGCAAATATCGTAGGATTTGGTGTAGTGAAAAGCGTGTATCTACAAGATTCTTCAGGTAATTGTATTAGATAACTTGTATGAGAATGTGCTTAATGGTGAATTTAACTTTCTTTTCGCTTCTATTATGAGTTCAGATAGATCAGTTCTAATAATTTTCTCTCTTTTGATTGCCGATAATTGAGAGAAACTATGAAAAACATTTCAATCTAGTATGCTTTATTCAACTTATATGTATGTGTGTTTCCATAACATTTTCACTTTTCACCATGCCTACCCCTGTCAAAAACTTTTATATCTAGTATGCTTTATTCCAACATTTTCAGTTTTCAATTTGTATGTATTTGTGTAAATCTAAGACATATTATAGGCAACTAATAATTCTTCAGGAGTTTTGTGAGGTACTTTCTTTAATTTTACATACCAGTTCTTCATTACACATTATTTCCATATTGCAGATCTAAGAATTGCATACCAGTTCTTCATTACATACCAGGTACTCTTTACTTTAACTAAATTAGTTATAGAATTGATATGCATTATCTATTAAATTTTAGATGATAGAAGGAGTACGGGATAAATATTGGTTTTGTTTGGTTTGGCTGTTGGATAATTATTAGTTGTTGGATAGTATGATAGAAGGAGTACGGGATAAATATTGGTTTTGTTTGGTTTGGCTGTTGGATAATTATTAGTTGTTGGATAGTATGTTAGAAGGAGTACGGGATAATTAGAAGGAGTACGGGATAATTATGGGTTTGATTGTTGGATAATATGTTGAAAATATTTTAGACTCTCGGTTTGAGAATACGACGATAAATTGAAAATGTCTAGACTTAGATTTAAAAACATGGTATTAGAAACAGCACCCGAACGGTCCCGTGAGAGGTACCAACACCTCGCACAGGACCAATGTAACTTGTAGGAACTGATCACATGATCATAGGACTCCCGGTGCGAGAATACGACGATAATTTGAAAATATGAGGACTTAGGCTTAAAAAATGGCATTAGAGGGCGAAACCTCGAAACAACCCCCGAACGGTCCCGTGAGAGACACCCACACCTCGCACGGGACCAATGTAACTCGTAGGCACTGACCGCGCAATCACGGGACTCCCGGTTTGAGAATATGACGATAATTTGAAAATATCATCACTTAAGCTTAAAAAGTGGCATTAGAGGGCGAAACCCCGAAACAACCCCCCGAACCGCCCCATGGGAGGCACCGACACCTCCCACGGGACCAATATAACTCGTAGGAACTGATCCCGCAGCCGCGGATCTCCCGGTTTAAGAATACGATGATAATTTGCATAATTCTAGACTTAGGCTTAAAAGCATGACGTTAGAGGGTGAAAACCCAAAACTGCCCCCGAACGGCCCCGTGGGAGGCACCAAAACCTCCCACGGGACCAATGTAACTCGTAGGAACAGACCGCGCAGCCACGATACTCCCGGCTTGAGAATACGGCGATAATTTGCATATTTCCAGACTTATGCTTAAAAACATGGCGTTAGAGGGTGAAAACCCAAAACAACCCCCGAACGGCTCTGTGGGAGGCACCAACACCTCCCACGGGACCAATGTAACTCGTACGAACTGACCACGCAGTCGCGGGACTCCCGATTTGAGAATACGACGAGAATTTGCATATTTCTAGACTTAGGGTTAAAAACATGGCGTTAGAGGATGTAAACCCAAAACAGCCCCCGAACGGCCCTGTGGGAGGCACCAACACTTCTCATGGGACCAATGTAACTCGTAGGAACTGATCACGCAGCCACGGGACTCCCGGTGTGAAAATTTGACGAGAATTTGCATATTTCTAGACTTATGCAAAACATGGCTTTAGTGGGGGAGAATCCGAAACAACCCCCGAACGGCTCCGTGGTAGGCACCAACACCTCCCACGGGACCAAGGTAACTCGTAGGAACTGACCCCGCAGCCGCGGGACTCCCGGTTTGAGAATATGACGTTAATTTGCATATTTCTAAACTTAAGCTTAAAAACATGAGGTTAGAGGGTCAAAACTCGAAACAGCCCCCGAACGGCCCCTTGGGTGGCACCAACACCGCCCACGGGACCAACGTAACTCGTAGGAACTGACCTCGCAGCCGCGGGTCTCCCGGTTTGAGAATACGACGGTAATTTGCGTATTTCTACACTTAAGCAAAACATCGCGTTAGAGGGTGAAAACTCGAAACAGCCCCCAAACGGCCCCGTGGGTGGCACCAACACCTCCCACGGGACCAACGTAACTCGTAGGAACTGACCTCGCAGCCGCGCGTATCCCGGTTTGAGAGTAATACGGTAATTTGCATATTTCAAGACTTAGGCTTAAAAACATGACGTTAGAGGGTGAAAACTCGAAACAGCCCCCAAACGGCCCCGTGGGTAGCACCAACACCTTCCACGGGACCAACGTAACTCGTAGGAACCGACCCCGCAGCCGCGGGTCTCTCCCGGTTTGAGAGTACGACGGTAATTTGCTTATTTCTATACTTAGGCTTAAAAACATGACGTTAGAGGGTGAAAACTCGAAACAGCCCCCGAACGGCCCCGTGGGTGGCACCAACACCTCCCACGGGACCAACGTAACTCGTAGGAACTGACCTCGCAGCCGCGGGTCTCCCGGTTTGAGAATACGACGGTAATTTGCGTATTTCTACACTTAATCAAAACATGGCGTTAGAGGGTGAAAACTCGAAACAGCCCCCAAACGGCTCCGTGGGTGACACCAACACCTCCCACGGGACCAACGTAGCTCGTAGGAACTGACCTCGCAACTGCGGGTCTCCCGGTTTGAGAGTAATACGGTAATTTGCATATTTCAAGACTTAGGCTTAAAAACATGACGTTAGAGGGTGAAAACTCGAAGCAGCCCCCGAACGGCCCCGTGGGTGGCACCAACACCTCCCACGGGACCAACGTAACTCGTAGGAACTGACCTCGCAGCCGCGGGTCTCCCGGTTTGAGAATACGACGGTAATTTGCGTATTTCTACACTTAAGCAAAACATGACGTTAGAGGGTGAAAACTCGAAACAGCCCCCGAACGTCCCCGTGGGTGGCACCAACACCTCCCACGGGACCAACGTAACTCGTAGCAACCGACCCCGCAGTCGCGGGTCTCCCGGTTTGAGAGTACGACGATAATTTGCTTATTTCTAGACTTAGGCTTAAAAACATGACGTTTGAGGGTGAAAACTCGAAACAGACCCCGAACGTCCCCGTGGGTGGCACCAACACCTCCCGCGGGACCAACGTAACTCGTAGGAACTGACCTCGCAACCGCGGGTCTCCCGGTTTGAGAATACGACGGTAATTTGCGTATTTCTACACTTAAGCAAAAATGGCGTTAGAGAGTGAAAACTCGAAACAGCCCCCAAACGTCCCCGTGGGTGGCACCAATACCTCCAACGGGACCAACATAACTCGTAGGAACTGACCCCGCAGCCGCGGGTCTCCCGATTTGAGAGTACGGCAGTAATTTGCTTATTTCCACACTTAGGCTTGAAAACATGGCATTAGAGGGCGAAAACTCGAAACAGCCCCCGAACGGCCCCGTGGGTGGCACCAACACCTCCCACGGGACCAACGTAACTCGTAGGAACTGACTCCGCAGCCGCGGGTGTCCCGGTTTGAGAGTAAGACGGTAATTTGCTAATTTCCACACTTAGGCTTAAAAACATGGCGTTAGAGGGTGAGAACTCGAAACAGCCCCCGAACGGCCCCGTGGGTGGCACCAACACCTCCCACGGGACCAACGTAACTCGTATGAACTGACCCCGCAGCCGCGGGTGTCCCGGTTTGAGAGTACGACGGTAATTTGCTTATTTCCACACTTAGGCTTAAAAACATGGCGTTAGAGGGTGAGAACTCGAAACAGCCCCCGAACGGCCCCGTGGGTGGCACCAACACCTCCCACGGGACCAACGTAACTCGTAGGAACTGACCCCGCAGCCGCGGGTGTCCCGGTTTGAGACTACGACGGTAATTTGCTTATTTCTACACTTAGGCTTGAAAACGTGGCGTTAGAGGGCGAAAACTCGAAACAGCCCCCGAACGGCCCTGTGGGTGGCACCAACACCTCCCACGGGACCAACGTAACTCGTAGGAACTGACCCCGCAGCCGCGGGTGTCCCGGTTTGAGAGTACGACGGTGATTTGCTTATTTCCACACTTAATCTTAAAAACATGGCGTTAGATGGTGAGAACTCGAAACAGCCCCCGAACGGTCCCGTGGGTGGCACCAACACCTCCCACGGAACCATCGTAACTCGTAGGAACTGACCTCGCAGCCGCGGGTGTCCCGGTTTGAGAGTACGATGGTAATTTGCTTATTTCCACACTTACGCTTAAAAACATGGCGTTAGAGGGTGAGAACTCGAAACAGCCCCCGAACGACCCCGTGGGTGGCACCAACACCTCCCACGGGACCAACGTAACTCGTAGGAACTGACCCCGCAGCCGCGGGTGTCCCGGTTTGAGAGTACGACGGTAATTTGCTTATTTCCACACTTAGGATTAAAAACATGGCGTTATAGGGTGAGAACTCGAAACAGCCCCCGAACGGCCAACACCTCCCACGGGACCAACGTAACTCGTAGGAACTGACCCCGCAGCCGCCGGTCTCCCGGTTTGAGAGTACGGCAGTAATTTGCTTATTTCTACACTTAGGCTTGAAAACATGGCGTTAGAGGGCGAAACTCGAAACAGACCCCGAACGGCCCCGTGGGTGGCACCAACACCTCCCACGGGACCAATGCAACTCGTAGGAACTGACCCTGCAGCCGCGGGTGTCCCGGTTTGAGAGTACGACGGTAATTTGCTTATTTCCACACTTAGGCTTAAAAACATGGCGTTAGAGGGTGAGAACTCGAAACAGCCCCCGAACGGCCCCGTGGGTGGCACCAACACCTCCCACGGGACCAACGTAACTCGTAGGAACTGACCCCGCAGCCGCGGGTGTCCCGGTTTGAGAGTACGACGGTAATTTGCTTATTTCCACACTTAGGCTTAAAAACATGGCGTTAGAGGGCGAAAACTCGAAACAGCCCCCGAACGACCCCGTGGGTGGCACCAACACCTCCCACGGGACCAACGTATCTCGTAGGAACTGACCCCGCAGCCGCGGGTCTCCCGGTTTGAGAGTACGACGGTAATTTGCTTATTTCCACACTTAGGCTTGAAAACATGGCGTTAGAGGCCGAGAACTCGAAACAGCCCCCGAACGGTCCCGTGGGTGGCACCAACACCTCCCACGGGACCAACGTATCTCGTAGGAACTGACCCCGCAGCCGCGGGTCTCCTGGTTTGAGAGTACGACGGTAATTTGCTTATTTCCACACTTAGGCTTAAAAACATGGCGTTAGAGGGTGAGAACTCGAAACAGCCCCCGAACGGTCCCGTGGGTGGCACCAACACCTCCCACGGAACCATCGTAACTCGTAGGAACTGACCTCGCAGCCGCGGGTGTCCCGGTTTGAGAGTACGATGGTAATTTGCTTATTTCCACACTTAGGCTTAAAAACATGACGTTAGAGGGTGAAAACTCGAAACAGCCCCCGAACGTCCCCGTGTGTGGCACCAACACCTCCCACGGGACCAACGTAACTCGTAGCAACCGACCCCGCAGTCGCGGGTCTCCCGGTTTGAGAGTACGACGATAATTTGCTTATTTCTAGACTTAGGCTTAAAAACATGACGTTTGAGGGTGAAAACTCGAAACAGACCCCGAACGTCCCCGTGGGTGGCACCAACACCTCCCGCGGGACCAACGTAACTCGTAGGAACTGACCTCGCAACCGCGGGTCTCCCGGTTTGAGAATACGACGGTAATTTGCGTATTTCTACACTTAAGCAAAAATGGCGTTAGAGAGTGAAAACTCGAAACAGCCCCCAAACGTCCCCGTGGGTGGCACCAATACCTCAAACGGGACCAACATAACTCGTAGGAACTGACCCCGCAGCCGCGGGTCTCCCGATTTGAGAGTACGGCAGTAATTTGCTTATTTCCACACTTAGGCTTGAAAACATGGCATTAGAGGGCGAAAACTCGAAACAGCCCCCGAACGGCCCCGTGGGTGGCACCAACACCTCCCACGGGACCAACGTAACTCGTAGGAACTGACTCCGCAGCCGCGGGTGTCCCGGTTTGAGAGTAAGACGGTAATTTGCTAATTTCCACACTTAGGCTTAAAAACATGGCGTTAGAGGGTGAGAACTCGAAACAGCCCCCGAACGGCCCCGTGGGTGGCACCAACACCTCCCACGGGACCAACGTAACTCGTAGGAACTGACCCCGCAGCCGCGGTTGTCCCGGTTTGAGAGTAAGACGGTAATTTGCTTATTTCCACACTTAGGCTTAAAAACATGGCGTTAGAGGGTGAGAACTCGAAACAGCCCCCGAACGGCCCGTGGGTGGCACCAACACCTCCCACGGGACCAACGTAACTCGTAGCAACTGACCCCGCAGCCGCGGGTGTCCCGGTTTGAGAGTACGACGGTAATTTGCTTATTTCCACACTTAGGCTTAAAAACATGGCGTTAGAGGGTGAGAACTCGAAACAGCCCCCGAACGGCCCCGTGGGTGGCACCAACACCTCCCACGGGACCAACGTAACTCGTAGGAACTAACCCCGCAGCCGCGGGTGTCCCGGTTTGAGACTACGACGGTAATTTGCTTATTTCTACACTTAGGCTTGAAAACGTGGCGTTAGAGGGCGAAAACTCGAAACAGCCCCCGAACGGCCCTGTGGGTGGCACCAACACCTCCCACGGGACCAACGTAACTTGTAGGAACTGACCCCGCAGCCGCGGGTGTCCCGGTTTGAGAGTACGACGGTGATTTGCTTATTTCCACACTTAATCTTAAAAACATGGCGTTAGATGGTGAGAACTCGAAACAGCCCCCGAACGGTCCCGTGGGTGGCACCAACACCTCCCACGGAACCATCGTAACTCGTAGGAACTGACCCCGCAGCCGCGGGTGTCCCGGTTTGAGAGTACGATGGTGATTTGCTTATTTCCACACTTAATCTTAAAAACATGGCGTTAGAGGGTGAGAACTCGAAACAGCCCCCGAACGACCCCGTGGGTGGCACCAACACCTCCCACGGAACCATCGTAACTCGTAGGAACTGACCCCGCAGCCGCGGGTGTCCCGGTTTGAGAGTACGACGGTAATTTGCTTATTTCCACACTTAGGCTTAAAAACATGGCGTTAGAGGGTGAGAACTCGAAACAGCCCCCGAACGGCCCCGTGGGTGGCACCAACACCTCCCACGGGACCAACGTAACTCGTAGGAACTGACCCCGCAGCCGCGGGTGTCCCGGTTTGAGAGTACGACGGTAATTTGCTTATTTCCACACTTAGGATTAAAAACATGGCGTTAGAGGGTGAGAACTCGAAACAGCCCCCGAACGGCCAACACCTCCCACGGGACCAACGTAACTCATAGGAACTGACCCCGCAGCCGCCGGTCTCCCGGTTTGAGAGTACGGCAGTAATTTGCTTATTTCTACACTTAGGCTTGAAAACATGGCGTTAGAGGGCGAAACTCGAAACAGACCCCGAACGGCCCCGTGGGTGGCACCAACACCTCCCACGGGACCAATGCAACTCGTAGGAACTGACCCTGCAGCCGCGGGTGTCCCGGTTTGAGAGTACGACGGTAATTTGCTTATTTCCACACTTAGGCTTAAAAACATGGCGTTAGAGGGTGAGAACTCGAAACAGCCCCCGAACGGCCCCGTGGGTGGCACCAACACCTCCCACGGGACCAACGTAACTCGTAGGAACTGACCCCGCAGCCGCGGGTGTCCCGGTTTGAGAGTACGACGGTAATTTGCTTATTTCCACACTTAGGCTTAAAAACATGGCGTTAGAGGGCGAAAACTCGAAACAGCCCCCGAACGACCCCGTGGGTGGCACCAACACCTCCCACGGGACCAACGTATCTCGTAGGAACTGACCCCGCAGCCGCGGGTCTCCTGGTTTGAGAGTACGACGGTAATTTGCTTATTTCCACACTTAGGCTTGAAAACATGGCGTTAGAGGCCGAGAACTCGAAACAGCCCCCGAACGGCCCCGTGGGTGGCACCAACACCTCCCACGGGACCAACGTAACTCGTAGGAACTGACCCCGCAGCCGCGGGTGTCCCGGTTTGAGATTAGGACGGTAATTTGCTTATTTCCACACTTAGGCTTAAAAACATGGCGTTAGAGGGTGAGAACTCGAAACAGCCCCCGAACGGCCCCGTGGGTGGCACCAACACCTCCCACGGGACCAACGTAACTCGTAGGAACTGACCCCGCAGCCGCGGGTGTCCCGGTTTGAGAGTACGACGGTAATTTGCTTATTTCCACACTTAGGCTTAAAAACATGGCGTTAGAGGGTGAGAACTCGAAACAGCCCCCGAACGACCCCGTGGGTGGCACCAACACCTCCCACCGGACCGACGTAACTCGTAGGAACTGACCCCGCAGCCGCGGGTCTCTCGGTTTGAGAGTACGGCAGTAATTTGCTTATTTCCACACTTAGGCTTAAAAACATGGCGTTAGAGTGTAAGAACTCGAAACAGCCCCCGAACGGCCCCGTGGGTGGCACCAACACCTCCCACGGGACCAACGTAACTCGTAGGAACTGACACCGCAGCCGCGGGTTTCCCGGTTTGAGAGTACGACGGTAATTTGCTTATTTCCACACTTAGGCTTAAAAACTTGGCGTTAGAGGGCGAAAACTCGAAACAGCCCCCGAACGGCCCCGTGGGTGGCACCAACACCTCCCACGGGACCAACGTAACTCGTGGGAACTGACCTCGCAGCCGCGGGTCTCCCGGTTTGAGAATACGACGGTAATTTGCGTATTTCTACACTTAATCAAAACATGGCGTTAGAGGGTGAAAACTCGAAACAGCCCCCAAACGGCCCCGTGGGTGACACCAACACCTCCCACGGGACCAACGTAGCTCGTAGGAACTGACCTCGCAACTGCGGGTCTCCCGGTTTGAGAGTAATACGGTAATTTGCATATTTCAAGACTTAGGCTTAAAAACATGACGTTAGAGGGTGAAAACTCGAAGCCGCCCCCGAAGGGTCCGTGGGTGGCACCAACACCTCCCACGGGACCAACGTAACTCGTAGGAACTGACCTCGCAGCCGCGGGTCTCCCGGTTTGAGAATACGACGGTAATTTGCGTATTTCTACACTTAAGCAAAACATGACGTTAGAGGGTGAAAACTCGAAACAGCCCCCGAACGTTCCCGTGGGTGGCACCAACACCTCCCACGGGACCAACGTAACTCGTAGGAACCGACCCCGCAGTCGCGGGTCTCCCGATATGAGAGTACGACGATAATTTGCTTATTTCTAGACTTAGGCTTAAAAACATGACGTTTGAGGGTGAAAACTCGAACCAGACCCCGAACGTCCCCGTGGGTGGCACCAACACCTCCCGCGGGACCAACGTAACTCGTAGGAACTGACCCCGCAGCCGCGGGTGTCCCGGTTTGAGAGTACGACGGTAATTTGCTTATTTCGACACTTAGGCTTAAAAACATGGCGTTAGATGGTTAGAACTCGAAACAGCCCCCGAACGGCCCCGTGGGTGGCACCAACACCTCCCACGGAACCATCGTAACTCGTAGGAACTGACCTCGTAGCCGCGGGTGTCCCGGTTTGAGAGTACGACGGTAATTTGCTTATTTCCACACTTAGGCTTAAAAACATGGCGTTAGAGGGTGAGAACTCGAAACAGCCCCCGAACGACCCCGTGGGTGGCACCAACACCTCCCACGGGACCAACGTAACTCGTAGGAACTGACCCCGCAGCCGCGGGTGTCCCGGTTTGAGAGTACGACGGTAATTTGCTTATTTCCACACTTAGGCTTAAAAACATGGCGTTAGAGGGTGAGAACTTGAAACAGCCCCCGAACGGCCCCGTGGGTGGCACCAACACCTCCCACGGGACCAACGTAACTTGTAGGAACTGAGCCCGCAGCCGCGGGTGTCCCGGTTTGAGAGTACGACAATAATTTACTTATTTCCACACTTAGGATTAAAAACATGGCGTTAGAGGGTGAGAACTCGAAACAGCCCCCGAACGGCCAACACCTCCCACGGGACCAACGTAACTCGTAGGAACTGACCCCGCAGCCGCCGGTCTCCCGGTTTGAGAGTACGGCAGTAATTTGCTTATTTCCACACTTAGGCTTAAAAACATGGCGTTAGAGGGTGAGAACTCGAAACAGCCCCCGAACGGCCCTGTAGGTGGCTCCAACACCTCCCACGGGACCAACGTAACTCGTAGGAACTGACCCCGCAGCCGCGGGGGTCCCGGTTTGAGAGTACGACGGTAATTTGCTTATTTCTACACTTAGGCTTGAAAACATGGCGTTAGAGGGCGAAACTCGAAACAGACCCCGAACGGCCCCGTGGGTGGCACCAACACCTCCCACGGGACCAATGTAACTCGTAGGAACTGACCCTGCAGCCGCGGGTGTCCCGGTTTGAGAGTACGACGGTAATTTGCTTATTTCCACACTTAGGCTTAAAAACATGGCGTTAGAGGGTGAGAACTCGAAACAGCCCCCGAACGGCCCCGTGGGTGGCACCAACACCTCCCACGGGACCAACGTAACTCGTAGGAACTGACCCCGCAGCCGCGGGTGTCCCGGTTTGAGAGTACGACGGTAATTTGCTTATTTCCACACTTAGGCTTAAAAACATGGGGTTAGAGGGCGAAAACTCGAAACAGCCCCCGAACGGCCCTGTGGGTGGCACCAACACCTCCCACGGGACCAACGTATCTCGTAGGAACTGACCCCGCAGCCGCGGGTCTCCTGGTTTGAGAGTACGACGGTAATTTGCTTATTTCCACACTTAGGCTTGAAAACATGGCGTTAGAGGCCGAGAACTCGAAACAGCCCCCGAACGGCCCCGTGGGTGGCACCAACACCTCCCACGGGACCAACGTAACTCGTAGGAACTGACCCCGCAACCGCGGGTGTCCCGGTTTGAGATTAGGACGGTAATTTGCTTATTTCCACACTTAGGCTTAAAAACATGGCGTTAGAGGGTGAGAACTCGAAACAGCCCCCGAACGGCCCCGTGGGTGGCACCAACACCTCCCACGGGACCAACGTAACTCGTAGGAACTGACCCCGCAGCCGCGGGTGTCCCGGTTTGAGAGTACGACGGTAATTTGCTTATTTCCACACTTAGGCTTAAAAACATGGCGTTAGAGGGCGAGAACTCGAAACAGCCCCCGAACGGCCCCGTGGGTGGCACCAACACCTCCCACGGGACCAACGTAACTCGTAGGAACTGACCCCGCAGCCGCGGGTCTCCCGCTTTGAGAGTACGACGGTAATTTGCTTATTTCCACACTTAGGCTTGAAAACATGGCGTTAGAGGGCGAGAACTCAAAACATCCTCCGAACGGCCCCCGTGGGTGGCACCAACACCTCCCACGGGACCAACGTAACTCGTAGGAACTGACCCCGCAGCCGCGGGTCTCCCGGTTTGAGAGTACGACGGTAATTTTCTTATTTCCACACTTAGGCTTGAAAACATGGCGTTAGAGGGTGAGAACTCGAAACAGCCTCCGAACGGCCCCGTGGGTGTCACCAAAACCTCCCACGGGACCAACGTAACTCGTAGGAACTGACCCCGCAGCCGCGGTTGTCCCGGTTTGATAGTACGACGGTAATTTGCTTATTTCCACACTTAGGCTTGAAAACATGGCGTTTGAGGGTGAGAACTCAAAACAGCCCCCGAACTGCCCCGTGGGTGGCACCAACACCTCCCACGGGACCAACGTAACTCGTAGAAACTGACCCCGCAGCCGCGGGTGTCCCGGTTTGAGAGTACGACGGTAATTTGCTTATTTCCACACTTAGGCTTAAAAACATGGCGTTAGAGGGTGAGAACTCGAAACAGCCCCCGAACGACCCCGTGGGTGGCACCAACACCTCCCACGGGACCAACGTAACTCGTAGGAACTGACCCCGCAGCCGCGGGTCTCCCGGTTTTAGAGTACGGCCGTAATTTGCTTATTTCCACACTTACGCTTGAAAACATGGCGTTAGAGGGTGAGAACTCGAAACAGCCCCCGAACGGCCTCGTGGGTGGCACCAACACCTCCCACGGGATCAACGTAACTCGTAGGAACTGACCCCACAGCCGCGGGTGTCCCGGTTTGAGAGTACGACGGTAATTTGCTTATTTCCACACTTAAGCTTAAAAACATGGCGTTAGAGGGCGAAAACTCGAAACAGCCCCCGAACGGTCCCGTGGGTGGCACCAACACCTCCCACGGGACCAATGTAACTCGTAGGAACTGACCCGGCAGCCGCGGGTGTCCCGATTTGAGAGTACGACGGTAATTTGCTTATTTCCACACTTAGGCTTGAAAACATGGCGTTAGAGGGTGAGAACTCGAAACAGCCCCCGAACGGCCCCGTAGGTGGCACCAACACCTCCCACGGGACCAACGTAACTCGTAGGAACTGACCCCGCAGCCGCGGGTGTCCCGGTTTGAGAGTACGACGGTAATTTGCTTATTTCCACACTTAGGCTTAAAAACATGGCGTTAGAGGGCGAAAACTCGAAACAACCCCCTAACGGCCCCGTGGGTTGCACAAACACCTCCCACGGGACCAACGTAACTCGTAGGAACTGACCCCGCAGCCGCGGGTCTCCCGGTTTGAGAATACGACGGTAATTTGCTTATTTCCACACTTAGGCTAGAAAACATGGCGTTAGAGGGCGAAAACACGAAACATCCACCGAACGGCTCCGTGGGTGGCACCAACACCTCCCACGGGACCAACGTAACTCGTAGGAACTGACCCCGCAGCCGCGGGTGTCCCGGGTTGAGAGTACGACGGTAATTTGCTTATTTCCACACTTAGGCTTAAAAACATGGCGTTAGAGGGTGAGAACTCGAAACAGCCCCCGAACGACCCCGTGGGTGGCACCAACACCTCCCACGGGACCAACGTAACTCGTAGGAACTGACCCCGCAGTCGCGGGTCTCCCGGTTTGAGGGTACGACAGTAATTTGCTTATTTCCACACTTAGGCTTAAAAACATGGCGTTAGAGTGTGAGAACTCGAAACAGCCCCCGAATGGCCCCGTGGGTGGCACCAACACCTCCCACGGGACCAACGTAACTCGTAGGAACTGACCCCGCAGCCGCGGGTCTCCCGGTTTGAGAGTACGACGGTAATTTTCTTATTTCCACACTTAGGCTTAAAAACATGGCGTTAGAGGGCGAAAACTCGAAACAGCCCCCGAACGGCCCCGTGGGTGGCACCAACACCTCCCACGGGACCAACGTAACTTGTAGGAACTGACCCCGCAGCCGCGGGTCTCCCGGTTTGAGAGTACGACAGTAATTTGCTTATTTCCACACTTAGGCTTGAAAACATGGCGTTAGAGGGCGAGAACTCGAAACATCCCACGAACGGCCCCGTGGGTGGCACCAACACCTCCCACGGGACCAAGGTAACTCGTAGGAACTGACCCCGCAGCCGCGGGTGTCCCGGTTTGAGAGTACGACGGTAATTTGCTTATTTCTACACTTAGGCTTGAAAACATGGCGTTAGAGGGCGAAAACTCGAAACAGCCCCCGAACGGCCCCGTGGGTGGCACCAAAACCTCCCACGGGACCAACGTAACTCGTAGGAACTGACCCCGCAGCCGCGGGTGTCCCGGTTTGAGAGTACGACGGTAATTTGCTTATTTCCACACTTAGGCTTAAAAACATGGCGTTAGAGGGTGAGAACTCAAAACAGCCCCTGAATGGCCCCGTGGGTGGCACCAACACCTCCCACGGGACCAACGTAACTCGTAGAAACTGACCCCGCAGCCGCGGGTGTCCCGGTTTGAGAGTACGACGGTAATTTGCTTATTTCCACACTTAGGCTTAAAAACATGGCGTTAGAGGGCGAAAACTCGAAACAGCCCCCGAACGGCCCCGTGGGTTGCACCAACACCTCCCACGGAACCAACGTAACTCGTAGGAACTGACCCTGCAGCCGCGGGTCTCCCGGTTTGAGAGTACGACGGTAATTTGCTTATTTCCACACTTAGGCTTGAAAACATGGCGTTAGAGGGCGAAAACTCGAAATAGCCCCCGAACGGCTCCGTGGGTGGCACCAACACCTCCCACGGGACCAACGTAACTCGTAGGAACTGACCCCGCAGCCGCGGGTGTCCCGGTTTGAGAGTACGACGGTAATTTGCTTATTTCCACACTTAGGCTTGAAAACATGGCGTTAGAGGGTGAGAACTCGAAACAGCCCCCGAACGACCCCGTGGGTGGCACCAACACCTCCCACGGGACCAACGTAACTCGTAGGAACTGACCCCGCAGTCGCGGGTCTCCCGGTTTGAGAATACGGCAGTAATTTGCTTATTTCCACACTTAGGCTTAAAAACATGGCGTTAGAGTGTGAGAACTCGAAACAGCCCCCGAACGGCCCCGTGGGTGGCACCAACACCTCCCACGGGACCAACGTAACTCGTAGGAACTGACCCCGCAGCCGCGGGTGTCCCGGTTTGAGAGTACGACGGTAATTTGCTTATTTCCACACTTAGGCTTAAAAACATGGCGTTAGAGGGCGAGAACTCGAAACATCCCCCGAACGGCCCCGTGGGTGGCACCAACACCTCCCACGGGACCAACGTAACTCGTAGGAACTGACCCCGCAGCCGCGGGTCTCCCGGTTTGAGAGTACGACGGTAATTTGCTTATTTCCACACTTAGGCTTGAAAACATGGCGTTAGAGGGCGAGAACTCGAAACATCCCCCGAACGGCCCCGTGGGTGGCACCAACACCTCCCACGGGACCAACGTAACTCGTAGGAACTGACCCCGCAGCCGCGGGTGTCCCGGTTTGAGAGTACGACGGTAATTTTTCTTATTTCCACACTTAGGCTTAAAAACATGGCGTTAGAGGGTGAGAACTCGAAACAGCCTCCGAACGGCCCCGTGGGTGGCACCAACACCTCCCACGGGACCAACGTAACTCGTAGGAACTGAACCCGCAGCCGCGGGTCTCCCGGTTTGAGAGTACGATGGTAATTTGCTTATTTCCACACTTAGGGTTGAAAACATGGCGTTAGAGAGTGAGAACTCGAAACAGCCCCCGAACGGCCCCGTGGGTGGCACCAAAACCTCCCACGGGACCAACGTAACTCGTAGGAACTGACCCCGCAGCCGCGGGTGTCCCGGTTTGAGAGTACGACGGTAATTTGCTTATTTCTACACTTAGGCTTGAAAACATGGCGTTAGAGGGCGAGAACTCAAAACATCCCCCGAACGGCCCCGTGGGTGGCACCAACACCTCCCACGGGACCAACGTAACTCGTAGGAACTGACCCCGCAGCCGCGGGTGTCCCGGTTTGAGAGTACGACGGTAATTTGCTTATTTCCACACTTAGGCTTAAAAACATGGCGTTAGAGGGTGAGAACTCAAAACAGCCCCCGAACGGCCCCGTGGGTGGCACCAACACCTCCCACGGGACCAACGTAACTCGTAGAAACTGACCCCGCAGCCGCGGGTGTCCCGGTTTGAGAGTACGACGGTAATTTGCTTATTTCCACACTTAGGCTTAAAAACATGGCGTTAGAGGGTGAGAACTCGAAACAGCCCCCGAACGACCCCGTGGGTGGCACCAACACCTCCCACGGGACCAACGTAACTCGTAGGAACTGACCCCGCAGCCGCGGGTCTCCCGGTTTGAGAGTACGACAGTAATTTGCTTATTTCCACACTTAATTTTTATATTTCTACTTGGTTACTGATAATTTTAACTCATATATGCAATTTTTCAGGTTGATTAATTTTTTTGTAAAACTACTTGGTTGCTGATACTTTTGTTTTTTGTATCCTATCATTTGTAGGATTTTTGCACGTGGATCAAATGAAGGAGGCAATGGTTTACAACATGATGATTATTTATATGTTGTGGACATTCAGGATAATGTTTTTTATGTGTTATAGGCGTGCATGCTTTTATTGTTTAGTTTTATGGCCGTGCGGGCTTTTATAATTTGATTGTTGAATTTTATAGCCGTGCGGGCTTTATAATAAGCAGGTTTTTCATTTACAGGTTTTGGAATGTCAAGAAAATAGAGGAAATTCTGCCCAATTTTTTTTTTGTCTGTGAATTATTAAGACGTGTAATGTTTTTAAGTTTGTATATATATTTGTTTATTAACAACATTCTCAATTTGCAATTTGTGATTTTTTTTTTATTGTTTTGCCTATAATAAATATTTGTAACACCTCGTAGCAACCGATGATGCACTCACAGGAACCCCAATTTTAGGATTGGATAAAAAAAAATACATTTTTTTTAAATTACAGATAAATACCGTCATCGACTTTGTCAATGACCATTTTTATTTTTTTTTGTCGCGCTTAAAAATGGTCGCGGCCAAAGTCCGCGACCATTTTTTTTTATTTTTTGTCACGGTAATGGGTCGCGGACTAGGGCCGCGACCAATTTTTTTTATTTTTTTTTGTCACGCACATGGGTCGCAGCCAAAGTCCGCGACCAATTTGTCACGGTCGTGGGTCATGGACAAGGGCCGCGACCAATTTTTTTAATTTTTTTTTGTCACGCACATGGGTCGCGGACTTTGGCCGCGACCAATTTGTCACGGTTGTGGGTCATGGACAAAGGCCGCGACCAATTTTTTTAATTTTTTTTTGTCACGCACATGGGTCGCGGCTAAAGTCCGCGACCAATTTGTCACGGTTATGGGTCACGGATTAGAGCCGCGACCCGTCACGGCATGGGTCACGGCCAAAGTCCGCGACCATTTGCCATGACCTCTCTTGGCCGTGACCATTTTTTGGTCACGGACTTGGGCCGCGACCCACGAAAATGGTCACGCCAGAAATGGTCACGGCCAAAGTCCGCGACCCACAGTTTTGGTCAGGGATTTTGGCCGTGTCCAATCGCCAGTTTTGGTGTAGTGAGAATTCATATCGCAATATAAATACAACGAAGAACTTGAGGTCATAAGTTGTGATTTAGAGCTGCTCAAGAGATTCAGTCAATAACTTTATAACTCGATGGAGGGAGCGAGCAGCTACCATGACTAACCGGCCATCCGAGGAAGAACAGGTCAACATAGTGAAGAAGTACTTCTTGCCCCATATCCGAGTGACTATGGGAGGAAAATAATATCCCCACTTTTGAGCTCTGAAAGAGGCTGGAGTGGAAATCGAGGAAAGCCTCGTTAAAACAGAGTTTGAACCGAAGAAGGTGTTTGGACAGTTCACCCCTAGAAAGTATGATAAGTCTGCCAGTGCTACAGTCTCAACCATCAACAACATCTCCCAACCAACCACATCATGGGAACCAGAAAGCCGCCCTACCCCCATCCTAAGGGAATACACTGAGCTCCATGCTCCCCTCTCCAAAGTTTACCAAGCCCTGTTAAGCCGAAACCTCATCAAACCCTTGGATCCACGTACATTGCCAAATCCACTCCCAAGAAATTTCAAAACTGACGCTCATTGCGCCTTTCACCAAACTGTCGACTATACCACCGACCAATGCTTTCACCTTCAAAACATAATCCAAGATCTCATTTACCGGGGTACCATCTCCCCACCAGCTAATCTTAAGCCAAACACTACTCACAATCCATTTCTGAATCACACCAATGTCGTCTTCTTGGAAGAAAACCCGAATTTCGATCCCTGAACTCAAATCACACCCACTTACTCTCCTAAACCACTTCAAATTTGCCCATATTTCCTCTTACACCCTATTGGCCTCATTGATCAGGCACTGTCACTCCTTACCAGAGCATGCATCGCTGTCCGTACCCATTTTGAAAATGGAAATATGGAATTGTCAGAGGTGTTTAACCAACTCCTAGAGTTCGGGCTGAAATTGTCCTCACAGATGGTCATCGATTGCCAGAAGTTCAGCATGATGTTCTTGGAAGCAAGAAAGTGGGCTCGAGATTCAGACAAGTGTGTGCTACCAACCGACGAAGTCAGCCGGGATGATATTGTCCAGATTGTGGAAGAATTATTCGAGCAAACCAATAACATTTCTAGTATCACCGGGTTACTTGTAACTTTGAAGCTAAAAGGGAGTTTCATCCCTTCAATCACACATGTCCCCACAGAATGGGAGAACTTGTGTGAAGAAGACGTTGGAGTTGTGGAATGCATTGAGTTTACATGGAAAGACAAAATTGTTGCCACCGGATGGGGGGAAGAATTCGAAGATTCGAGCGAGGAACAAGCTTCAAGAAGAACTGGCCCAGTAGCTGACATATGTGGGATGATATCATTTGAAGAAATCCTCAATGAAATAAATAGGGTGACAGAATAACTTGAGATTGACGAGGAAACGGGATTCATGTTCTTTCCTTCTTTAGTAAATCATATGACCAGATCAGGGAGACATTACCAAGATCCAAGCTCACTACTAACAAATGACAAGGGGAAGGGTGTTGAAAACCTTCCTATGCCAGAAATGAACATTGAGGAAAGAAAGATCCTGGATCAACTGAAGAAAACTCAAGCTAACATCACTTTATGAGGACTTTTCATATCTTCCCAGCTACACATAAATGCTTTGATCAAATTGCTCACTGGACCCACAGTTCCTCCCTCTACCTCACCAGAAGAAGCGGTAAATCTGGTCGGATCCTTATCCTCTACCCAAATGCTATCATTTTTTGAAGAAGAAATCCCCAGAATTGGGCCAAATCACAATTATGCACTCAACATCTCCGTCGAAGTTATGGGGAAGGTCATTCCACTCTCCCTTGTCGATAACGGATCCGCCTTGAATGTTTGCCCTCTGAGAACGTTCAAGTGTTTAGGCCTGAAAGAAAGCGACCTCGCTCCAACCTCCGCCGCTGTACGTGCCTACGATAATACCCGTCGTGAGGTGATGGGATCCATAAAACTTTTAATAGGGGTTGGACCTATAAACCCCATCGTTGAATTCCAAATCATGGACATCCCAGCTTGTTTCAACTAGTTGCTCGGACGCCCCTATCTCCACAATATCAAGGGTGTGTCTTCCTCACTCCATCAGAAATTAAATTTCTTCGCCGATGGGCGAGTCATCACCATTTTGGGCGACGACGAAAATGTCGAGGGTACAAGCACTAGCAGTCCAATCCTTGAGATACAGCACGGGTCAAATGATATGCTTCTATCAGGATTCCGAGTTGAGCCACTCTTACTCTCGGCAGGGGACGGTTTCAAAGAAAGGGTTTGTCCAGAATATGACCCTCATGGAAATGTCAATGTGATTCAGATGTTCAGAAACATGCACTTCATGCCGGGACTGGGGCTAGGGCAAAGGCAGGAAGGGATACTTGAGCCCATCAAACCGAAGAAAGCTTTCCCTCCTTGCGGCTTAGGGTATCAACCATCAAAATAAGAACTCAAAATGATCCACCAGTCTCGACCAAAGAGAAGATTAGACTGCATCCGAACTATCTCAGGAGACTCCTTAAATGGACGATTCATCAGAGAAGGCGAGGACTTTCCCTTTTGCGGTTTTCCAGAACCATGGTATGACCACACACACAAGAAGATAAAGCCTAGAATGGAGATCTTTTTCCAAGATAGATACCCATGGGTCGAAAGTTTCCCACATCGCGTACAACCGCTCATCAAAGATACCGAAGAGATTGAGGAAAGTGATTTCGAAGATTCCTTCAACTTACAGACACTAGGGCTAGCACTCTGCATGGTTCATTTAGGCACTACATCAATGGACCCATCCCGTCTGATTAAAGCTGCTGATACACCTCTCCTCAACTGGCATGCTGTGCCAGTTCTACCTCTTGAAATCTCCCCTAACCCCAATGTTTACCCTATTTCTTCTTCTGTTGTCTATCCTTGTTCAAATGTAATCGAGACCTCTTTTGACGAGGTTCTCAATGTTGTCTTTCCTATCAATGAAATAAATGAAGATTTTGAGTATCTTGTTGTGCCTTACATTAACTGCTTGAATTCTAATCAAACTTTTGATGATGATGATTTTGCAAATAAATAATTCTTAACTAATCTAAATAAGGTTAATAATAAACAATATAACCGCGTTCAAGTTAATGAGGAAGAGACTATGTTATTAATCTCGGTTCTAGTAGCCAACTGCGTGAGATTAGGATATGGGCCACCCTTGACGAGCATGAGCGTGCACAACTCGAAGAATTACTGAAGGAGTTCATGGATGTCTTCGCATGGTCCTATGAAGATATGTCCGGCATTGATACTGAAATAGCTCAGCACGAGATCCCCACTCTCCCAGATTATAAGCCAGTTAAACAAAAATTGAGAAAACTCCGCACCGAATGGTCGCTCTAGGTCAAAGAAGAGGTGGTCAAACAGTTAAGCGTGGGATTCATTCAGGTGTTCGAATACCCCACATGGCTAGCCAACATTGTACCTGTGCTGAAATCAGGAGGGAAGGTTCGAATGTGTGTAGACTACCGAGATTTAAACAAAGCTTCTCCAATGGATGATTAACCGCTACCCAATATCGGCATGATCGTAGACAACACATCCAGTCATGCTCTCAATTCATTCATCGACGGGTTTGCTGGATACAACCAAATCAAGATGCACCCCGACCACAAAGAAAAAACCGCATTCATCACCCCATGGGGAACCTTTTGCTACACCGTTATGCCATTTGGTCTCAAGAATGCTGGGGCTACCTACCAAAGGGCTGCCACAACCATCCTGCACGATTTGATTCATAAATAAGTCAAGGTTTATGTGGATGATATGATTATCAAGTCCAAAACCAGAGAAGGTCATGTTCCCGCTCTCAGGAAGTTCTTCGAATGACTGCGACGGTATCAGATGCGACTTAATCCACAGAAGTGTGTCTTCGGCGTTACAAAGGGAAAACTCTTGGGATTCATGGTCAGCAAAAAGGGGATAGAAGAAGATCCTGCAAATTTGAAGGCCATACTTGAGATGCCACCACCCCAAACAGAGAAAGAAGTCCGAGTTTTTCTTGGGAAATTACAATACATCGGTCGGTTCATCAGCCAGCTAACCTCCATCTGTGAACTAATCTTCAAGATCCTCCGAAAGTATTCAACAAAGGTTTGGAATGAGGCCTGCCAAGAAGCTTTTGATCGAATCAAATAATATCTGACCCAACCTCCAGTGCTCATGCCACCACAATCTGGTCTCCCTTTGCTCCTATACCTAACCATAACTGACACTGCATCTGGGGCTTTGCTAGACCAATACCTTGAGGACTCCCATAAAGAAAGATCCATTTATTACTCCAGTCGCAAGTTGGCCGAGTACGAGGTTAATTACACTGCTTTGGAAAAGGCATGTGGCGCACTAGTCTGGATCACCCAAAAGTTGCGACACTACATGCTCGCCTTCCCTATCAAACTTGTATCCCGAATGCACCATATCAAATACCTGCTTGAGAAACCCGCCTTATCCAGTCAAATGGCCCGATGGTTGATGCTCCTAACCGAGTTCGATATCGTGTACGTCACACAGAAAGATGTTAAAGGAAAAGCCATCTATGACTACCTCGCCGATTTCCCTATAGAAGAAGCAGATGTTCGGATCTCGGAATTCCCAGATGAAAATATCCTCTGCACCGCTTAAGACCGCCTTCGATGGAAAATGTTCTTTGATGGCGCTGCTAATAAAAAGGGATATGGCATTGGGATACTTCTGATCTCCCCAGATGACTCCCACACTTCCATCGCCATTAAATTGGATTTCCCTTGTGCCAACAACATGACGGAATACGAGGCATGCACAGTAGGCCTCAAAGTTGCTCTCGAAAAAGGTATTCAATACCTTGATGTCTTCGGGGATTCTGCCCTCATCATCGATCAAGTGCTCAGAAAGTGGAAAGTCAAGGACGAAAAACTCCAACCCTTTCATGCCCAATTAGAAGAGTTAGCCTCCCGACTTCGAGATATCACCTTCCATTACCTACCCCGAGCAAAGAATAACCTAGCCGATGCTCTCGCTACCTTGGCCTCCATGGTCGACATGACCGAAGGAATAACGATGACGCCCTTCCTAGTTTAAAAGCAAGACAAACTCACGCATTGCTACAATATTAATCTTGTCTCTACTGAAGATCCTGAATTAGCCGATTGCTGGTACTATGATATCTGGTGCCTCCTCAAACATAGTAGGTATCCCGAGGGTTCCAACAGGAAATACTGAATAACCCTCCGAAGACTGGCCGCCCATTACATCATCTGTCATAAAGCCCTACTCAAGAGGAACTTCGATGGAACCGATCTACACTGCATCGCAGGGGATGAGACTGAGAAGATAATGCAGAAAATACACAGCGGGAAATGCGAGCCCCACATAAATGGTCACATGCTTGCCAAAAAGATCATCCGACAGGGTTACTATGGGACCACCATGACCCAAGACTGCACCGCCTATGTTCGAAGGTGACTCAAATGCCAACATTTCTCCAATCTTCAGCACCTGCCTCCACGAGAATTATACAACATGACCTATCCCTGATCGTTCTCCACCTGGGGTATTGACATCATAGGGAAAGTTACACCAAAGGCTTCAAACGGACATGAGTTCATCCTGGTCGCCATTGATTACTTCACCAAATGGGTCAAAGCTGAGTCATACGCAGTGTTGAACGCCAAGAAAGTGGCCAAATTCCTCAAAAAGAATATCATCTGACGATATGGGGTCCCGCACGAGCTAGTGTCAGATAATGGATTGCATTTCGAAGCAGAAGTCACAGTAGTAGTCAACGAGTACAGAATTCAGAGACATAAATCTTCTCCCTACCGACCTCAGACAAATGGTGCAGTGGAAGCCGCCAACAAGAACCTCAAAGCCATCATCAGCAAGATGACCGAAAGCTGTAGGGATTGGGCCGACCGAATCCCATACGCCCTCTGGGGCTATCGAACCTCAATCCGAACCTTTACTGGGGGTACCCCTTACTCCCTGGTCTACGGCATGGAAGCAGTCCTACCTGTGGAGCTGGACGTACCCTCGCTACGTGTCATGCTCGAAAGCAAAGTTAGTGAAGAAGACTGGTACCAAAGTCGTCTTGATGAGCTAACCATCCTAGATGAAAGAAGATTAAAAGCTCTTTACCACATAAAAGGGTACCATCACCGAATAGCGCGATCATTCAATAAGACAGTCAAGGACCGCGGTGTCCGGGAGGGGGATTTATCCCTCAAAGAGATAATAGAACCCATCTGAGACCCCATAGGGAAATTCAAGCCTAATTGGAGCGGACCCTACATTGTGAAGAAAATCTTATCCGGCGGTGCCGCCATGCTCACTGACCTAGACGGGGAAGAGATGACTCGTCCAGTCAATCTGGACCGTCTCAAGAAATTCTACCCCTAGTCCAAAATCTCGGCGCGCTACGACTCTTATCATCCCCCTTCTATTCTTAAAAAAAAACTCTTCATTTCCCTCTACCCAGAACTACGTGGGCCTGATCCTCTGCAAAAAACTATTTTCAAACAGATAAGAACTTTTTCAGAAATCCCAGAGGTACGTAGGCAGCTCATGCACCTCACATGAGTGCGGCCCTTTCTTTTTCATAAAATACCATTCTTTTCTTACCTCCGAGAATGGCGGTTCATTCTAAAGAATACTTGAACAAAAGGATTATGTATGCCTTAACGATCGATATAGATAATTCAAAATTACAAAATTCATCGAAAGGCACAGCTAGATGATCAGAAACTTGTTTATTTCATTAATAAGAAAAATTCAGCACGGATTACATAAGAAAAAGGAACGAATAACTTCCTTCCCCCTACTACCATAAAAAGCCAAATAAAATTCGCACATCTATTACACAAATAAACTCCCCAGGAGTCCTACCCACAGCTACTAGAGGAGCCTGGACCCTCATCATCTACATCCAGAGGTCCCCAGGTTTCTTCTGCTTGAATAGAGTGCCGTAAACATTCCATGGATCTATGAGACTTAACCATCTTCGAAAAGACCACAACACCCCCTTCCATGGTGTTTGATAAAAGAAACCATCTTTGTCCAGTATCCATTGCCAACATCTTGCTGACTACTTTCCTCCATAACCACTTCATATAATCTTTGGGGATATGCCAAACTTTCCCGACAGATTGGGAAGGATGGGTCGACGGACGCCGATTTTCCCATAGAGATCCAAGCAACAGACGCAGGCGCTCAGTCAAATCCTCTACCAGAAAGAAATTTGGTAAAAATCGCCAAGGGAAATAAAAGGAGGTCTGCCTGAGACCAACCAGCCGCACATATGAATAATCTCCTAGCTCCAGAACAGGCTGCAACTTCCCCCACTGAGGCACTGACCAATACATCCCATGAGCCTCATGATCCACAAGCCAATGCTCACAGTTCTTAACATACAGGCCAACGGTGATGAAGTAGCATGAAAAGAAGTTGGGTACGGTCGACAAGGGATATTCTGGAGGAGTCGCCAAGCAGAATCTTTCAGACAACCACATGAACAGCATCATGGGTCTACCCCTCAAAAAGACAGAACGACCTTCTCTCCAAACATCCAGACCATTCAGGGTCTCCTCCAGTATCACCACCGCAAGATTGAGACGATATGACATCCAGGAAGTAATGACTACAAGTTGTGGGTCCACCTGTAATTCTCCAGTCACCAGCAATAATTTTGAAACCATACCCAGAACAATGGCTCCAGCATAGCCAGCATCACCTACTTCCCGCAAATGCACAAACTGCAACACCATCGGGAGGGAGATCATTCCTCCAACAACCAATGATCTGGCCGTCGAAGGCGAAATATGAAGAAGCCCGATCAGCAAGTCCCTGGGAGAGCGGGAAAATTCGAGCAAAGTCGCAGCAACACTAGGATTTACACCCAGCATGGAAGAAAACTCCTCGTAGGTAGGAAAAACTTCTTTTAACCCAAAGCAGAATACATGGTCTTCGGGGTACTAGAATTGTACTGCCGCCGTCAGCACGTTCCACTCAAGAGGCCGATTGTGACACAAGGAGACTCGACGCATATTGAAGCATCATAATTGACATTATAAGAGCACATTGTTTCCAAGGCTTCGAGGTAGTTGACAAACTCAACGCTACCAGGGAGAACCATCTTGCAAGGCTAAGAAATAGTGGGCAAGTAGGTGAAAATGTAAAAGGGGTGATGAAAACACTCCACCCTTACCCCCTTTTTATACTTGAGAACCCACACAAGAGACATAATCCCTGAAGAAATCGGAGTGAATCCTACTCCACAAGGTACCAAAGGCTGAAGAGGGTACCATTAAAAGCTTTGAATTGATGGGACTGGACAGAACTGTCGATAGGTAGATCAAGGTGCTTGTCGATCGGTAACCCCCCTTTTTAGAAATTTCTCTTTTTTTTATTTTGTCAAATCATAAAAATAAATTGATATTCCCAACAGAATTTCAAAATCCCTTTAAATTTCCCTTTTTTGATCAAAAAAAAATTTCCTTCAAAACATTCCAAAAATACTCCTTTTTACGGTCTCAGCAGCAAAGTAAAAAGCACATGTGCATACATTCATTCATCATTAATAAAAGATAATATAAAAAAAATCCATTGCATTGAATATATCTGTTTTATGTGTTACATCATTTTTGCAGGAAATAAAAAGAAAAAGCAAAAACAACGGGACTCAGTCCAAACCCACATTTTCCCTCTCTCTCTCTCTCTCTCAAGAGCTTCCAACCCTGCGACGTGCTCTCTTCCCCCTATGGCGAGACGATGCGCCACCACTACCCGATCCAGAGTACCCTCTGGATGAAGCAGACGACACCAAGCAAGAAGGAACAGGAACCACATCCCGAATATGGGCAGTCACCGAAGATATCCAGTCTCTGATGTCCCTTAGCCAAGTGGTCGACACCCGGACTTGCTGCAAGGAAAGGCGAAATCAGTATCGAAACAGAGATGACCAAAATAGAAAAGAAAGAAAGAGAGGAACATAAAGGTACACAGCAGGTCGGAGGATCTCCTCTGTCAAACTTAACTCCTCCGGATCCATCACATGAGGACGGTGCAACATAGGCACCATCCCTCCGTCAGCCCGTTGAATGTTGTATGAAGGGGTATGCAGCCGCACAAAAGGAACCTCTGAAGTCGCCGCCACCGCAGATGCCGACGGACCACCGTCGCTGTGGGTAGTATCCCACCACCTCTCTCCCAAAGCGCACAAGACATCTGTCGAACGAGGCGTCTCATCCAGCACCGATGCCAACTGACCAAAACCCGCTGATGATACCATCCAACACACCACAGGTGGGAGATGCTCCCAAACATCCCTAAGCCCCGTCATCCCACGGGCGTGCATGTTCTTCAAAGAAATATCAGACTGCCAAAAAAAGAAAGGTCTCATCAAATGTCAAGAAAAGAAGAAAAATCATCAAAAAGAAAGGAATGACAAAGATCGGGTTGCTTACATAACCGCCAGGACTCACTCTCGAAGAGTGATGACGTGATGGCTCCCGTAATAAGGTCCGCTCATCCGCAACAGGCTCAAGTGCATCAAAGGAGTTCTCACTTCCCAAAGCAAGAGGCGCCCTAGCCCTCCACTCCACGTTCGCCCAGTCATCAACGGTCAACCACTCCCGGTGGACTACAGTGCTCACAAAAGCGACCATTTCTTGAAGATTGGAAAGCTAGAACGATTTGCAGAAGAATCGTAGAAGAGAGCGAGAAGGCAAAGAAGCTGTGAAAAAATGAGGGGATTCGCCCCCTTTATATAGGATGCCAAGCGCCATGCTGATCGGCACCTCCCCCTACCATACCGATCGGTACTGACCCCTTGCCTTCCCGAGGTAGCTCAAAAGTTCATGCCACTGTCGAATGGCACCCTTCATACTATGCCGACCGGCCCCCCTTAAATTTCGTACAAAAAATACCAGAAAGACCCAAAAAATCCTCAAAAAATTCCTAAAAATCCCAGGAAGGATTTAAAACTTTTTCACTAAGAAAACTTCACGTTCCCTCAATCGGAACCTCTCTTCCCCAGTGGAATCCTCGAAAACCAAGTAAAATCTCCTCCCGGCAAAGCTCCAGAGGATCTTTAAGGATCACCTGATCACTTCCCCATCGGAATTCTCATACAGCACCCAAAATAGGTTATTCCCCTCGCAGGGTCTCCCAATGGAACAAAAGCTACCCCAGCTATCGGGTCCCCAGCTCAAATCAAAATCACAAAGCACTTTTACTAGTAAAATTAAAATCCAATCTCCAACCACTCTTTAGGTCAGAATTGACCTCGGTCTTGGATCGTCACCTGAGTTGGATCAGAATTGATCTCGGTCCTCGATCGATACCACTCTTAGGTCAGAATTGACCTCGATCTTGGATCATCACCTATGTTGGGTTGGAATTGACCCTGGTCCTCGGTCGTCACCACTCTTAGGTCAGAATTGACCTCGATCTTGGATCGTCACCTAAGTTGGGTCAGAATTGACCTCGGTCCTCGGTCGTCACCACTCTTAGGTCAAAATTAACCTCGGTCTTGGATCGTCACTTGAGTTGTGTCAGAATTGACCCCAGGCCTCGGTCGTCACCACTCTTAGGTTAGAATTGACCTCGGTCTTGGATCATCACCTGAGTTGGGTCAGAATTGACCCCGATCCTCAATCGTCACCACTCTTAGGTCAGAATTGACCTCGGTCTTGGATCGTCACCTGAGTTGGGTCATAATTGACCTCGATCCTCAATCGTCACCACTCTTAGGTCAGAATTGACCTCGGTCTTGGATCGTCACCTGAGTTGGGTCATAATTGACCCCGGTCCTCGATCGTCACCACTCTTAGGTCTGAATTGACCTCAGTCTTGGATCGTCACCTGAGTTGGGTCAGAATTGACCCCGATCCTCGATCGTCACCACTCTTAGGTCAGAATTGACCTCGATCTTGGATCGTCACCTAAGTTGGGTCAGAATTAACCCCGACCCTCGGTCGTCACCACTCTTAGTCAGAATTGACCTTGGTCTTGGATCGTCACCTAAGTTGGGTCAAAATTGACCCCGATCCTCAGTCGTCACCACTCTTAAGTCAGAATTGAACTCGATCTCGATCGTCACCAATATTAGGTCAAAATTGACCTCGGTTATTAGACCTTTACCCTAGGCCCACAGATTCATCTTTGACCTGCAGAATTGATCATCCCCAGCACACTCCTTAGGTCCTCAGAATCGGCCTAGACCCTCTGAATAGGTCATACTCCCTCAAAAGCATCATATGGTGTCTATTCGATGGTCATCATTTATTTCAAACTCGCCCATCGAGGGGCTCTGTAGACACCCCATTCTGTTACCCCTAACTCTCCTTAGGTCCCTAGTACCTCCCTTCATCACCATAAACCCAGGTCATGTCCCGAGTACTGACTTGGAAGCCATCGGGCACTCCCCGGCTCAGTTTGACCAAAAAGTTAAACTCTTCATCTTGACCAAGATTGAATGAATATTTGAAGGGCATTAAATACCCTTTCCAACGGTCCATCCCATGCGCGATTCCAACTTACCATGCGGACGAACGGTCCGTTTGCATCCAAAACCTGACCTAGAGGCCACCGGGCCCTCCCGGGATCTTTTTGACCTAAGTCAACTCTTCAGATCAATTGAGGCTGAACGAATCTTCGAAGGTCACTGAATCCCCTTTCCAACAGTCCATCCCATGGGCGATTCTGACTTACCATGCGAACGAACGACCCGTTTGACTACCAAAGGTCATCGACCG